>JALGPY010000001.1:124198056-124798056 GCA_023055425.1 Linanthus parryae
TGATTGTGAGGTGCATTGGAGGAAGAAGAAGATGAAGAAAAGGTTGGTTTTATTCATGCTCCTTCACCATCTGTTCTTGATCTTCTAAATAATCAAAGTAAACAGCAGTTGGTAGTTGTTAACTATTTCGGGACAAAAATACCCTCAGACTCTGTCAACCAAATAACGGGATTAATTTATCATTTGCAATAAGCTAGTATAATTGCAAATGGAGAGTGGAATCAGTCAATAAATAAAAAAAAATTAGTTGCAATCAGCTAATTATGACAAACTAGAGATATGCAATCAGCAATTAAGCCTAAAAAGAATGTATATCGTTTACAAGGTAAAGTGTCCTTAAAATTAGCACAAATAGCTCATGCCCATCTTTACAAGTTGAGTGTTCACGGTGCAGGTCTTTTCTGCATTGCAATTTGCCAAATTTAACATGTTGTTGCCTTCATTAACAATAAAGCAAGTTGAAAACAATTTATTTATTGATTTCCTTTTCAAATGCTAAGTTAGCACAAAACTATTTGATGAATAATTTAACTTCTTTGCTAAATTGGGAGAATCACTTACAAGTCACGTTTGTTAAGTGAATGGAGTTTTTGTTGTAAACTCGTACCGCAAAATACGTTGGCTTAATTTACACATTGAATGCCTTTAGTTCAGCGAAAATATTTGTGTACAACCACAGTTAAAAGCCAGTGGCAGAGCAAGATTTGACTTAGCGTAAGCACAATTTTATACCACAAAAATCGTTAAGCTTCTTGAATTTGTTCCTTGAATAATCAAGGTCTCTAAGTCACCACAGAGATCAGGAATCCTATAGAGGTTTCATTACTTTCCTTGATTGTGCCATCATGAGGTATGGGGTGGCAATTTGATTGTTTCCTTGTTTGTATAGAAAACCTGGTGCACTATAAGAGGAACCTATTGTCTATTATTTATATATAGTTCGTATAATTGGTTTCTATCAAAAATAAAAGTGTTCTTGCTTCATCGTGGATGTAGTTATAGGATTCCATTAGCGAAGCACATTAAATATTTATCTTCAATGTTTGTTTATTCATTCTTGATTGCGCATTCGTTACAACAAACTGGCATAGATACATCATCAACTAAGTATCTATATATGGAGAATAAGGCGCACACAACGGTTATGTTGTTCCTCGCGGATGACGTAATCACTGACATTGCTAGACAGGATCAAACGGCTGCTCTATGGTTGAAGTTGGAGAGTCTCTAGATGACAAAGTGGCTCACCAACAAGTTGATGCTAAATCATATCTTTTTTCGGTCTGGGATGTCTGAAGGCATGCCTCTTAGAGTACACCTTGATCAATTAAACACTATTTTGTTGGAATTTTGTAATATTCAGGAGCAGGTGAATGATGAAGATCCAGCCCTTTATTATGTTGGTTTCGTTATCTCCATCATATTAGAACTTTGTGGAGTCTTTCATTGTTGGTAAAGATATCATAACCCTAGAAGAGGTGATATCTTGTCTCCATACTAGGGAATCGCGGCATAAGGCTGCATGCACAGGTACCGAAGACCACACTTCCAAATTTATGACAACAGGAAGCACAAAGGTTAAGAAGAGCAAGAAGAAGTTATCATGCGCCAAGTTACCAGAGTATATTTGTGCCTTTTGCAAGAAAAATGGGAATTGGAAAACAAATTCCCTTGATGCGGATAGTAGCAGATCTATGACTGATTATGTGCTTGCTTTGGGAGGTTCTGTTGTGACCTCCAAGGCGACGATACATGTTAATATTAATACAATTTTCAGGCAGATAGAGAAGTACCAAAACTATTCAAAACCATGTGATTGTGAATCTTGTACTGTAGGTAAAATGCTTAAGCTACCTTTGAAACATGAAGAGTCAAAATGTGTTGAATCTAGGATACTGCACTGTTTCTAAGTGTTTGTCTAATCAGGAACAATATAACTCGTATCATGTAGCGCATTGTTATTATAAATGGTCTAAGTATCTAAATTTGTGTATTCTGTGATGCTAACCCATGTTCTTCCGGCAATTTAGGCATCTTGAATCTAGTTCCGTAAGAAATCATCAGAAATCATGAGTATTTTGATCCTTGGGTTTCAGGTATTCTCGAAGAAGATTTAGAATCATTCTTCAGTATAGGATCATTCATGTAGAATCAACCCAAGTGTTTAGGGACTAAACTATCAACAATGCACAAGAGGGAATGACTAAACGTCAGTGCTTAGCTCCCTAGCACGCCTAGGCCACGATGAGACCCTAAGCGGGTTGTGCGCAGCTTGGGGCAGCCTTGCAAAATCTCCACTTGCGGTTTGACTTCTTTTCTAATTTTTTTTTACAATTTCAGCCAATCGGTTATTTATCTACAAAGATTCTCTAGCACTAATTTCTTGTCTTCTTAGTAAAGTGAGTTTATTTTGGAATAAAATACATCTTTTATGAGTATATTATATTTAGTGATAATGATCACAATGAGATGTATTTTCTATCAAAACTCTATTATATACTTCATTAGTTTTCTAATTAAATTTAATAGGAAGAGTTTCAGTACAAATTAAATTGAATATAGTAATTATATTATCATGAGAATTTCAATTTTTAATATATATACTCGGGCCATATGAAATTGAATAGTTTTTTTTATTTTCTTTTCGAATTGTTATATTGAAGATTTGATTTATATCGATTGAGAATATTTTTTTAATGATTAACGAATAACATTTGGAAATTTAATTTATATTCTAAATTGAAATTGATTAATTAAAAGGTTTTTTTATGTTAATTACTTTTTTTGTGAACTGAAAATTATTAATGAAGACTGATATTTCAAAAGAAATTCAAATGCTGATTTTGAAGAAAGTTATAAATATTTATTTAATAATAAAAATTACTTTTTTTAGGGGAAAATAATAAAAATTACTAAATGGTTAGTTGAAATTTACAATCAAATTATTGTAAAAATAATTAATATTTGCTTAAGAATATTTTTTAACAATAAGCTAGTTTGTTGAAATAATTATAAACGAAATGAATTGTTAATCACTACGAAATCCCGCACAATATATGCAGCTTCTTTTTTTCTACACAGGAATTGAAATACAACAAAGACAACATTAAAATGCCCACCCCTAGCATGTCAGTGATGAGAAGTCCTTTGACAGCCCCAGAAACTTTCTTTTCCAGTTCCAATTTTTCTATTAACGTGTACCATTCAAGGCGACGGTGTAGGGTTCTGGTGCAGGTTAAGTAGGGGAAATACAAAAAAAATATGGCCAAAACTCTCCACGAATCTAGGTGAAGGATCATAACATGATGAAGGAGAAGGGTTACCTTGTTAATCTGACTGACCACTGCGAAGAACTAATGTTCACGCCTCTTCTGGTATCCACACCGTAGGATGAGCACCTGAATCTTCTTCTACTGTTTTTGCTAGCAATGTAGCGATGGACCAATCAGGAGCTTGATCCAATCATGCTTGGTGCGCAACAATGGAGGAGGACAGGGGGGTCGTGCCTACTTGTCGTCGACTATAGGGGTTTGGCCTTCTCTCTTTTTTCTCTTCTCTTACTCTAATTTTTTATCTAATGAATAATTTGGGATGGACTAGGCTTTTATAATTAATAACTCTTTATTAATTACAAAACTGTCCCACTACTAATCTGATCCATACTTTGATCAACTTTTGTTTTGATCCAATTTGCTATTTAGTCTAACTAAATATGCACGTTTTTGCACTTTCATCCATGGTCCAACTAATTAACATCTACATCCAGTCTAATCATTTAGTGTGTGACCATGCAGGTTCCTATTACGTTGTCAGTAACAATTACAAACATTGAGTGTTGCCTAGCAACACATCAATGCTACACAAGCAATAGGAATAGTCAGTGATCTGACAAACTTCTATGACCAATGTTACCTGTTGTATTGTCCCTTTAGTCACAATATTCGGATTGGACACAAGACACATATGTCACACTCGTATATCGAATCCATAGTTTCTCAATCCTAGGAATAGACTTATCTGAACAGAGAACATCAATTTCGTATATTGATTTACCTGAGTCTAGCCAGACATTTGTAAGTAATACTCATCGAGTGGCCATGGATACATACTCCCGTTATGTGAGAGGGACAAATCCTCTCTACATCACTACCATCTCTCAGCTTGCTTTATATCATGTCCGATTATCGCATTTATAGTTACCCAGTTACGGTGAAACGTTTGATGATATCAAAACATGATAATTCACAACTAGAGTATCTAGTGATTTCATGTAACAGGACCACAACACGATTGTCACTACGAGAAGCACTTGTCACGTTCATGTAACTCCCATGTAGCCTTCTCATGGCGGGTCAATCCAGTATGTCATTACTCCTAATGCATGCCCATGTGTTAGATTTGATATCTCCATATCAATCTACCCACATACTAATTTCCTATGCTTAGTGATCGTCCTACTAACCATATAATTGACTAGAGTTAAATTAAGATAACAACAATTTTAATCTAAGTACTTCATTATATTGATATCACCATATCTAATAACATGAATAGTCTAGCCAAAACAACGTTCACACTAAAATAGATTGCCTCTAGGGCATACAACTACAAACGGTACATGTTAATATAAGTCATTTGATCTATTAACATGCCCACCCCTGGCGAGTAAGTGATGAGAAGTCATTTGATGCGGATAGTAGGAGATCTATGACTGCTATTTGTTCTCTCTCGGAGGTTCTGTTGCGACCTCCAAGGCGACGGTACAGCCGACGGTGACTTTGTCTACCATACGGCGGATTACATGACTTCGATAAAAGCAGCAGCAAAGGAGGGATCTTGGTAAAGGGATTGGTAAATAAGCTAGATCTACATCAAGATCATGCTACAATTTTCGTGATAACTTGAGTGCGTATGCTTGACTAAGAAACATGTCCTACATCAAGATCATGCAACAATATATCGTTTCTGAATTTTTTGTACTTCAACGATCCATGAAGCAATATTGTATTGTTCCGAGTTTTTTGCCAAGTTTAGCTCTGCGGTGCAACCGATTTGATTTGTAACTTTGTGGGACTTTGCAAGTTTGCGTAGTAGTTTATTTATGTTATGTGGGGCTGATAAAAAGAGATCACCGACAGGCTCATCTATGTATGAACCTGCAATTATGTTACCTGTGGGTTATAAAAAGAGAACACCAACATGCCACGACCAGTAGTAGGAGATCTATGACTAGTCGTCTATTCAGAAGACCAAATAAACGCACGACGAGCATGTCAGTAAGCAAAAGTTACGTCCCGACAGGCACTTTAATCGTTTTAGAAAATTACGATAAGCAAAAATGCTACACTAAGAAAAAATGACTACAATATCATTGGCTTAAATGAAATTATTGTCGACAAAAAAATATCAAAAAGACGAGCAAAATCGTCAGCATATGTTAAACGACAAACAAGTATATTCGACAAGTTCGTCGGTGTGGTTTGCAGCCTATTGTAGCGGTTGCAGGTTCCCACGTCATAAAAATAATCTTCAGCACAGAAAATATTCCGAAAAGAAAGCACCCCACTAGTTCCAAAAAAATGCGTAACTTAAAGTAATAACAAACCCGAAACATAGATGCCACTCTACTACTTTAGTAAGGCACAAGTTGAGTCCAACAAGTACTTAATTTGAGCTAACTTAGCATTCCAAAAGCAAAAACATTTTAATGAAGTCAACATGTCACAGAAATAGAGAAGACCATGAATGAACACTTCGCTTGCAAAGACCGGCATGCATGAGCTATTCTAACTTTTAGGTCACGTTACTTTTATAAGGACACATTACCTTGTACAAATTTCTTCATCCTTCCTCATAGGACATCTATAAAAAGAGAGTTGATAACCAGCATTTATATACCATCCATCACAATTCCTAGCTTCTATTCCATTACATTTCCAAATGGCTCGACCAATGATGCACCTTGGTGCATCAATCCTCCTCCTACTCATGGCTGTTGTGGTAGTCTCGTCACAAGGAACATTGTACCCACAACCTCCCGGTCCTTATGCTTCACCACCACCTCCTTTTTTTGAAGGCCCTACTCCTCCTGTTAACATTAAAACTGTGAGATCTTATTTTGTTGAAGGCCCTACTCCTCCTCTTGGTCAAGATATGCCCCCTCCACCACCACAACGTGATCCAGAATCACCTCCGGATGAGAGCGAGTGGGCTAGTGCACCTGCCCCAACACCGTGGTATTATCTTTGGCCAGATCCTACTTATGAACCTAATGTTCCTCCTCCTCAACGATTTGTACCTCCAGGTTACGATTCTAATCACGCTGACGCCAAGGTTGCTAGATGCATGGACAAAAACTTTCCAGATTGTTACAGGACCCTGCATTTTTGTCCTCCTGGTTGTCCACAATGGCTATGTGTAGTTGATTGTGGTACCTGCAGTCCTGTTTGCGGTAAGTGATTACTAATTCTCTTTTCAAGTCTTCTTTGTAATTGGTAGTTTTTACATGCGTTTCAGAAATGTTCTTTAGAAAATACAATTAATATTTACACAGATTAGAGAGGTGTTATCTCACCATAAACCTAGTTATTTTTTAACTTTACTGTCTGTGTCCCAAAATAAGAGTCTTATTATAGAAATCTATCTTCTTCTTTTTTTGAGAAAATGTTGTTCTCGTCAAAGGGGTTCGAACCCGAGACCTCATTCAGCGGCTTCCAACGCTCTACAATTGATCTACCGCCCTAGCTGCTAAAAATTTATCTTTTACTTATGTATTAAGATTAGTTCACTTCATAGTATATGTTCTTTTTTGAGCAAATATAATATAAGTTTTTTTAGGGGAGTATAATATAAGTTTTAAAAAAGATAAAAGAGTTTTAGTAAATTTAACAAGGAAATGAAACCCCTCATATTGATAGTGAGACGGGTCTTTTTGAATCAAGAGAGGAGTATTTTGAATGCTTTAATCGATGACATGTATAACATTGTATAACATAATATGTGAAATTTCAGATTGCTACCGACCAGGAGCAGTATGCCAAGATCCCCGATTTGTTGGTGCAGATGGACTCACATTCTACTTCCACGGTAAAAGGGACAAAGACTTTTGCATCGTCTCTGACTCCAACCTTCATATAAACGCCCATTTCATAGGGAAGCGTAATGCGAACATGAAAAGAGATTTCACTTGGGTCCAATCACTAGGAATAATGTTTGACGATCACCAGCTCTATATCGCCGCTTTAAAAACATCAACTTGGGATGACTCCGCTGACAGGCTTGCTCTAAAATTTAACGGAGAAAGTATTTCCCTCCCCACCAAACACGGGGCTAAATGGAACTCCACGAATGTACCAATGGTATCAATCACTCGTTCTCGCCACACTAATGCTGTGGTTATTGACGTAGAAGGTAACTTCCAGGTCAAGGTATCTGTGGTTCCCATCACCCATGAAGACTCCAAGGTCCATAACTATGGCATAACCGGGGATGATTGCTTTGCTCATCTCGACCTGAGCTTCAGATTTTACTCCTTGGGCGCGGATGTGAACGGTGTACTAGGTCAAACTTACGCTAGCAACTACGTCAGCAAGGTTAAGGTGGGAGTCCTTATGCCTGTAATGGGAGGCGAAAAGGAATTCGCCTCTTCCAATATTTTTTCTACGGATTGTGCAGCTTCTCAGTTCAGTGGTCGCCTCAATTCTTTGCAGAATGTTGGGCAGGGAAGCCTGAGTTGCACTAGCGGAACGGGTGGGAAAGGAGTTATTTGCAAAAGATAGTGAAATTGGCACCATGAAATAACTATAATTCATAAACTGTATTATGCATGAATCACTACACATAACAACATAAGCAATAAAATCTTAATTTGTTGATTTGTACTTAAAATGTTTTGAGTAGAGCTTAGAAGTTGAGAAATTAAATATACATCATTATGTTTCTTTACTGTTTTATATCACTGTTATTGTGACGGAACTCAATCTCACTGACGATGAAACGAACAAAGAACGAAAATAGAAGACAAGATTTAACATGGTTCGTTAACGGAACCGTTAAATACCTCTATCGCCGATAAAATTCTTTATTTTTTATACAAAAACGTGCACAATGAACCTATGCATTGTTGTAAAATTAACAAGACAAGCTTAAATAGACCAAAAGATACGAAGTAGGAGTTGTTTGCATAACGAAATCAGCAGTCCAGCCTCGGCCACAGCTCGTGCGAGCTGCATAGAGCTCATGTGAGCTCCCACGGCTCGTGCGAGCTCTGCTTCCCCATGACTCTTTCATTTTCGTTTTGGAATGATCCAAAATGGCTTGTACTCGTCGCAAGCTCTACAGTAGTTTATACGAGTACCCATTCAAGGCATAATCCAACAGTTGTCTGCTTGAAGTTCTTCGACTATTATGTAGTTGAAAGAATTATTTTCAATTATACTTTGAAACAACTAAAAAGTATAAAATATCAGAAAAACTCCATAGAATAGAGAGGATTTTAGAGGGAAAGTTCAGAAAGCTTTTCTAACGAAAAAGTGCTAAGAATGTCATTAACTAACCCTAACTTCTGCCACAGTAAGAAAACAGAATTACCAATCGGCAAGTGACACCCAAGCAGGATGAAACTCACAATGTTTTTCTTAGACTTCAACTTTATTAGATTATTGAAGATCTAGATCAAACAGAGAAAAGATGAAAGGGAAGAACCAGAAATGATGAAGATGAAATTATTATTCATAGCTCGATAGAAAGTTTCAATCCACACTTATTCAGGTGGTTACAACGGAAGAATGAAATTAACCAATAGTACTAGGACACTTGTCAACTAGTATTTAGGCAAAGACATAAAATAGATGTTGTAGCTAAACGACAGAGTTTTATTGGTAAGGGTTATTCTATAAACAAAATAGTAACTTATATTGAAAGAAGTCCCTCAATTCCCTGATAATTCCAATATCCCCCTCAAGTTGGAGTGGGGTGCTGAACAATACCCAACTTGCAAATCAGATAGTTGAAAATTGGAGCAGTGGGGGAGGCTTGGTTAGGAAATTTGCAAGCTGATTTTCACTTCTGACATGTTGTAGCTGAATTTCTCCAGATTGAACAAGATCTGTGATCATGTGACAATCCAATTCAATATGTTTTGTCTTCTCATGATAGATGGGATTATTGGCAAGATGAATTGCTGAGCTGCTATCACAGTAGAGTATAGGAACAGCTGGGAATGTAATCTGAAGCTCAGAGAAGAGTGATTGTACCCATTTAATCTTCCTTGCTGTCATGGCTAAGCTCCTGTATTCTGCTTCTGCCGAGCTGCTTGACACCACTTGTTGCTTCTTAGACCTCTAGCAAATCAGAGAGTTGCCAATGAACACTAAATAGCCATTGGTTGATCTTCTAGTATCCAGACAACCTCCCTAGTCAGAATCTGAGTAGGCTATGAGATCAATACTTGATTGGGCTGCAAAGAGAATGCATTGACCAGGATCCTTTTTGATATATCTCAAAATGTGATGCAGAGCTTGAAGGTAATTCTGAGTAGGATGGGATACACATTGACTGAGTTTGTTCACTGCAAATGTGATGTCTGGTCTTGTGTGTGTTAAGTATAGAAGTTTTCCAATAATTCTTCTACAGTTGGTGTCTTCAAGATCATCAAGAAATTCACTATCTTGGGCACTTAAATGTATGTGTGCCACCATTGGTGAGGAAGCAGGCTTACACTTCAAATACCCACTTCCTTCTAACATGGTGACTGCAAATTTGTGTTGATGCACCAAGATTCCCTCTACAACTCTTATGAACTCAAAACCCAAAAAATAACTCAAACAACCTACATCTTTTAGTTTGAATTCCTGATTGAGCAAAGTCTTGAAGTGATTTGAAGCCTCTCAAGACTATGTCCAGCAAGTAAGATGTCATCCACATATACAAGTATAATGATAATAAAAGTGTCTGACCTTTTAATGAAAAGCGTGTAATCACTCTTGCACTGTTAAAAGCCCAGCTTTAAGAGGGTAGAAGAGAACTTGTAGTACCATTGTCTAGAGGCTTGTTTGAGCCCATATAAGGCCTTTTGGAGCTTGCAGACCCTATACCCACCCCAGATGTGTATGTAATGTGTCAGAATGTGTGTCATATCCTTCAGGCAAGTCCATGTAAACTTCTTTTGCCAAGTCTCCATGAAGGAATGCATTATCTATATCTAGTTGTAAGAGATTCCATCCATGAACTGCAGTCAATGCCAAAACACACTTAAGAGTAGGGAGCTTTGCCACAGGGGAAGAAGTTTCTGAAAAATCTATTCCTTCAACTTGTGTGTAGCATTTTGCTACTAATCTGGCCTTATGTCTATCTATTGTCCCATCGGCTTTGTATTTGATCTCGTATACCCATTTGCATCTTATTGGTAGGACCGCTACCCGGGCGGGTTAGGAGGGTTGACACCCTTGCCAAGCCCAAACCCGAGTTCTGTCGGGCTTGCCCAAGCCCATCCCAGCCCGGGTTAGGAGCATCGCCACCCCGTCCAAGCTCAAATTCAAACAAACCAATTTGGGTTCGAGTTGAATTCGGACTCGCCCATTAAACTAAATAAATTAACATATATATCACATTCAGCTCAATTAAATTTTTTTCTCTTATTGGTAAGTTAATAACTTACATATAAAAATAGATACCAAATGTAGATACTTCAATTTTTTTGTACTTATTAAGGTTAAACAACAATGACTATATATTGTTAGAATGAATTTAAAAATTATTTATCTATACAAAACAATACTAAATAGTTTGTCAGAAAAACCTAGTAGTTAAGAACATAAACATAATTAAAGATATCACTAATAATTAATAGAAAAATAATATAATCTTGATGTAAAAAATCTGTAAACTATTTTATCTAAGCAAAATACTTTTTAGTATTAGTTTGAATTATGTTTTACAATATCACAATAGACTCAATAAGTAAATACGTGAATTTAAATTTGTTGTTCTTATTCTTAAAAATATATTCTAATTAATTTGTTGTTGATTTTGTAAGATATTAAATAATTTAACCTTTGCATATCCCCTACCTAGAAATGGCTCTTAATATCATATTTAATTTCAGTATTTAAATATATATTTTTTGTAAAATTATATTCTTACATTGCATATAAATAATACTAATGTAATTACTTATTTCTTGAGAAATATTAAGCACTAACATTTCTCACCATTTGAATCACTTTGGGTGTTCTAACAAACCAATATTACTTATATGTTACAAAAGTCTCTTAAAAAATTTCGACTGCTGCCAACACTTAACAAAGAATGATACAATACGTACTAACTCATGAATTTCATAGTAGTGAGGCTTTACACTATTTTCCAATATGATATTGTACTCTTGGGCGCGGATGTGAACGGTGTACTAGGTCAAACTTACGCTAGCAACTATGTCAGCAAGGTTAAGGTTGGAGTCCTTATGCCTGTAATGGGAGATGAAAAGGAATTCGCCTCTTCCAATATCTTCTCTACTGATTGTGCAGCTTCTCAGTTTAGTGGTCGCCTCAATTCTTTGCAGAATGTCATGAAAGGGAAGCCTGAGTTGCACTAGCGGAATGGGTGGGAAAGGAGTCGTCTGCAAAAGATAGTTAAATTGGTACCATGAAATAACTGTAAATCGTATTATTCAAGGATCACTACATATGACAACGTCATAAATAAAATATTGATTTTTTGATTTGTACTGAAATGTTATGAGGTAATGCTATGAAGTTGATAAATGATAAATACATCTTTACATTTTTTCACTGTTTTATGTCACTACCTCCCCGAAATTCTTCAATTGTTATGTAATTTAAAATAACAATTGAAGAATTTCATAAGATTTGCATTTTATTTTTGGTAGTTGATTTATGACTATTTTGCAATATATAGGCACCATCGTGTTCGACATTTTCATTCAAGTAAATGACACTTTAAGTTAAGTTTAGAGAGAATTTATTATGCTTTTATAAATATATTTTCAAAATACGGTGAGAATGCCATGCAAATTATATTTTAGGGATTCCAGAAACTAACTTTATTAGAATAGATGTTAGAATGTGTCCCAAAGCAGAATAAACTCAGATGGACCAAAAACTTATGAGAGATTGCTATTGCTGTATGGCATATGACTACGTGTTGAAAATTGTATTGGATTTCAGCCATGAAGTGTTCTGTGCAAGTTAGCTTGGTTGAATCTCTGCATGTCAAGAGTTTTTTCTTTTATTACCGTTCTCTTTCTTTTATGACCTAGCATATTTGAAAAGTTATATAATTAATGCATAATGAAGTTGCAAGAATCACAAATTAATTACATTCTTATTTGGCTTAATTACTTAATGCATACCCACATTGCACCAAAACTAACACATCACAACCTCTGTTTTTAAAATAGGCTTATTGCATCCACCATTTGCAAGAAATAATACTTATTGAAACTGGTAAAAAAAATCGTCCAATACATAACGGTTGACAAAAAATCCTTTTTATTGAGGGTAGAGCGGTCCATCCCATAAAAATATGAACAACACCCTAAGATGCCCAGGTAGAAACCCAAATTCCTGCACTATAAACCCAGACTCCGGCGTTATACACCATAAAAATCACCAAGAACACAATTGAAACCCAGTTTCACTCTAATTAACCCTAACCCACCCGAAATCGAACCATAATCGCTTGTTATAACAAATTAAAAGCATCAAGCTCGAATTTGATTCAATTTCACCTTTCATGAACAAAAGGAGAGATTTGTAACTTCTAAAACAAAAGCAGAGACCGCCAAATAACAGGGAACAGAGAGAGAGCGCGCGGGGGGGGCAGAGAAACGGGAGAGAGAGCGAGAGGCATAGAAATGGGTCGGGTTTGGAGGCGAAGAACACGGGGCAGGATGGATCGGTCGGAGAAAAGAGAGAGAAACATGACCGGTGGCGGCTCTGGTGGTTTCCCGTCTGCTGCTGCTATTTCTTGGTTCCTTACGCAGAGTCGAAGGAGAGAGAGAGAGAGAGAGAGAGGAGAATAAGAAAGAGAAAGAGACAAAGAGATTAGGGCATGAGAGAGAAGATATGAGATGAAGAAAGGGAAACGGGGGATGCCATTGCAGAGAGGTTGTTGAGAGATTTGGGTAGGGGTGTCAACGGTTCGGTTTGGTGCGGTTTTTGCTAAAACCATAGACCGAACTGAATACGTCGGTTTACTAATTTTGTAACCAAACCAAACCATTTGAAAGGATTAACCGAACCAAACCGAAAAAAATCGGTTAAGTTCGGTTTGGTGCGGTCGGTTTGCGTAAAAATTATCGAATATATTATAATACTACTTTGTCAACGAATTTTCAAGTTTTAAGTGAAAAATAAATTAAATATACTTAATAAATAAATACACAACTATCGTTTTAGAGAGAAAATATGATGAAACGTGAGATAAATGGAGAAGATCAAGATTAATATAATCATTTTAGTTGAATCTATTTACTCGTGTTTCTCTTTTCTAGATTATTGAATATACTTTTACGCAATATACATTGTTGGAAAAGTATGCTAAGAACATATCGGTTCGGTTCGGTTTGGTGCGGTGTGATACTTTTATAAACCAAAAACAAAATCAAATAGAATGGTTTGTGAAAAACTGAACCGTTGATAAACCGAACATCCAAAAATAACATTCAAAACCAAGCATTTCGGTTTGTTTCGGTCGATTTGACCGGTTTATTCGGTTTTCTTTACAATCCTAGATTTGGGGATGGGATATGGTTTTAGTCTTTTAGGGTTGCTTTTTCTTATGTTTCAACATTTTTTTTAAGAATGGTAGACTTTTTTTTTTTTTTTTTTTTGAAATTTACGTAGTTTTCAACCTTATTTTTTTTAATAATTCAATCTTGTCTTTTTAGAATTGCGTTTTCATTTTTATTTCAAGTTTATTATTTTTGTATTGACAAACATACCTTCCTTAGTGGATGGTGTTTGGACGGATTATTTTACCAATTTCAACAAGTATGATTTTTTGCAACTGGGAGATGCAATAAGTCTATTGTAATTTGAGCAACAAAAAAAAAGTCTATTGTAATAGTAGGGGTTGCAATGTGTTAGTTTCAGGATATGCATTAAGTAATTAATCCTTCTTATTATTGTATTTTAATGTCTTCCAGAGTTTGCTCATGTATCTCAAAAATTAAAATTACTTGAGAAATATACATATTATGATTAGTTTGCACATTTTCCTTTCTGTGAAGAAATCAATGTTTTACACTTATGAGGATACAAATTAACCCATTTACCTTTTCAAATATATATTCTCGTTTCCTGTAGGTCTATCACATGTGTGAATATAATCTCAAATTTTCCCAACCGCGGTAATTAACAAAAAAATAATCAGTTAGAATTTTCCCAAATTATCAATTGTCGCAGAAGTCAAGAAAGAGAATGAAAACATGAGACCTATAAAAAAGCAAGTTAGGACTTTTATACATATCTCTGTGTTATATTGTTGTTCTCTATCTAAAAGGAACCGTAGTTTATTATTATCATCATTCAGTAAAAAAATGTTCAATGTTCCTCCATAAAGTATGTTACAAAAAATTTAGCTTCCTCTTACCCATATGTATTTGTGCGCATAGCCAGTCCAGTGATTTAAGTATACATTTAACTTGATCATTTCTATATATGTTGTACGTTGAATACCGCATAAGCAAGTTATAACCAGCTTTTATTTTGTGTGTGCGTTAGGGGTAGTTGTATGAAGGCCAACGTTCAGGTTGATATCCTCTGAAGATAGGGATATGTTTGCAACTTTCAGATTGTACATTTGTCTCATGTTATCATATGTTTAGTTTTAAACATTTTCTTATGTTGAAGTGATCCAAAGTAATAAAAAGATGTGACAGATAAAAGAGAAAAGAAATAGCCTGAGGAAAACTTGGCAAAAAGATAAGAAAATCAAGACTACGTACGAATAAACACATCAAATGAATTAATCTCATTCATTCATATTGGAAAAATATTTTAATTCGTAAGAAACAGAACTCTCAAGGATGGAGGGAAACTTATTCCAGGAAAATTTGTAGTCCAATATTTCGAACAGCACAATAACTTTTACTAAAAGAATTGTGGTGAATGGATTCAGGTTAAGTTCTAGTTAAACAACGAAGGCAATTTTACGTGACCCAATATCAAATTGGTTAACAATCAGAATCGCATTATTGGCAACAGTACTGCTACAACTCTAATCGACGGTCATCAAGTACGCTGAGAAAATATTTTGAGGACGCGACTCAAGTATGTTATTTGCATAAAGCTGCTCGAGGATAAAACTTACAAAAGAAAACGTTTTCCAGATTGCCCATAGTATGCTTACGAAATAGTCTAACATTTAAAGGTTAGAGAACCCATATATATGCATAAAATTTGATACAAGCCTTGGGTATTCCGGACAAACAAAAACATAATAATGAAAGAATAATGAAAACACAGTAACATGATGAGTTCAATTTGGTCACGGGTCCAAAAAAAATTAAAGAAACAAAAATATCTTAGCCACTTATAGAAAAGCTCATAAGGGGTCTTCTTCAAGATAGGCCTAATCAGACACCTGTTAAGAATATAATTGGCAGTGTTTACAGCTTCTCCCAAAAAGATTTGGCAACTTGTTCTCCAGAACATTGTCCTAGACATGTGTTCAAGAGTCCTGTTCTTTCTTTCAACAACACCATTATGTTGAGGAGTTCTTGGAGCAGAAAAGTTGTGAGATGCCATAAATAAATTAAAACTCAAGTTGATAAAATTCTCTGCGACGATCACTTCTGATTGAAGCAATAGGCAGGTTTTTCAAAGTTTGAAGCTCTTTATAAAGCTTTGAAAATTCAATTAGAGCTTCAGATTTATCTCTAAGAAGCATTACCCAAGTAAATCTATATAAATCATCTAGAATAACTAGCATTTACTTCATACCCTTTGGAGTTGGAGTTCTCAAAGAACCACAAAGATCCATATGAAGTAATTCAATGGGTCAAATAGTACTTACAATTTTTTTTTGCTTGAATGAACTTCTTGTATGTTTTCCTTGAGCACAGGCTTTACAAACTTCTTCATCTTTGAACTTTATAGAAGGAAGAACTCTTACCAAGTCTTTAGAAACTAATTTATTCAAAGTGTGTAAGCCAATGTGTCCAAGCTTTCTGTGCCAAAGCTTTGAATCATCTTTCAAGGCCGTGAGGCACTTCAGACTTTCTCCTGGAACTTTGTTAGTACTAAGAAAATAAACATTATTTGTTCTGGGAGCAGTGAGAATGCAATTGCCTGATTTCTCATCTTGCACCACACATTTCTCCTTGTCAACGATGACCTTATTACCTTTGTCATATAACTGTGATACACTAAGCAGATTAAACTTAAGACCATCGACTAGATATACATCTGAGATAGAATGTTCAGAACTATTACCAACATTTTCGATACCAATGATGTTGGATTTGCCTTTGTCACCAAGTGTGATGTTCCTCCTGCATGTTCCTTCAATTCAGAAAATAAAGAACTCTTCCCACTAGTATCTCTGGAGCAGCCACTATACATGATCAATTTATGTTCTTTTCTCTTCGTGACAGCCTGCAAACACCATTCACTGCCTTACCCAGCTATTAGACCAAGTGTGGAATTTAAATTCATATTCAGGGTTAACCATGTTAGGTATTTAGGAACCCAAATTTTTTTAACTTGTCCCTTGAGGTGAACTGGGAAAGTATTCCTCATTATGTGAGGGTCACTTCTTCTAAAAGGACAAGTCATCTTGATATGATCAATTTTGTTGCAGTAGTGGCACTTAGGTGAGGTTCTGCTACCAGCCTACACAAATCAGATGTTACTTTTTCTGGGAAAATTGGAATTGTAACCAATACCAGTTTTGTGAACAGACTTTAAGCTTCCTCCATGAATCAGGTTTAAATTATGTTATGAGCCAGCAAGCTTGGTCATAACCTTCTTAAGAGTATTGAAGTTTCTTAGTTAGAGTAGTCCTTTGTTCCTCCAATTCATCACATTGATGTCTTAGAGCAAAAATGTTCACTCAAAAGAGAGTTCTTAATGACTGTTTCCTTGACTTGAGTTTTCAAAGCCATGGTTTCCAAGACTTTGAAATATCTATCAGATTTGTTTTTAAGAAATTTCAAGATTCTGATTTTGACAAACAAGATGCAAATTCTCTTTTGCTTGCTCATGAACCTTTTCTTTCAAAGTCCTGATTTCTTTCAGATAGTCCTCTTCATTTAAAAGCATTGTTCTAAGATAATCAGAGAGGACATCTGTAGGTTTTGAAATTAAACAGTTCACCATTACCTCAATGTTCTTTTCAGAACTTTCATCATGCTTGGCCATAAGGCAGAGGTTGGATTGTTTTTCTTCAGATTCAGAATCACATGAAGAGTCTGAATCACTCCAAGAAGCTATCATATCCTTCTTTCTTATGTCGTGGTCTTTCTTCTGAAAATGTTTACTTTTCTTATGTGGACAATCATTAAAAAATGTCCTGCATCACCACACTCAAAGTAGTTCATTATTGTAGGCTTATTACCATGATAGAAAATTTACCTTTGTAGTCTCTGCTACTGGAGGACTTGTATTTATCCCTGCTGAAGTCTTCGTTTCCAAAGTTCTTTTTCATCTGAATTTTGGTCAAGGCTTTGGAAATAAGAGTAAAGGGATCTTCATCATCATCTTCTTCTTTCTCAAGGATTTGAGATGGTTCACTCTCCTTATCCTTGAGAGTCAAGTTCTTGACACTTTCTGGCAGTTCTCCATCAACATCATTCATAGAGATCTCATGTGTAAGCAGCTTTCCCTACAAGTCATCAAGTTGAAGGGATGACAGAATTTGAGCTTCTTCAATGGCAGTAGTTTTTGGTTCCCATTTGACTTTAGGAAGACTTTTCTAGATCTTTCTAACTTTTTCCACACAGGAGAAGGATTTCCGTAAGGAATCTAGATAGTTGACAATATCAGTAAACCTCTTGAACATCTATTTGATGGATTCATCTCCATTCATTTTAAACTGTTCATACTGTCTAAGGAATATGTTGATCTTTTTCTGCTTGACTTGGTTGGTTCCTTCAAAGGTCACCACCATTTTGTCCCATATTTCCACAGCAGTTTTGCATCCTAAAATCCTGTTGAATTCATCTGCACTCAAAGCACAATATAAGAGACTCATAGCTCTGTGATTCTCAGACAAATGTCTAATTCAGAAGTAGAAAGTGAATCCTCGGTATTGGGAGTTCTAATCTCATCTTTCTCTGTGTATAATGTATGAGGACCATTTTGTATGATAGTCCACAACTCTATATCTTGATCAATGATGAACATTTTTATCAAAGATTTTCAGTGCACAAAGTCGTCACCACAGAATAAGGTAGGTCTGTTAGTAGCTCTTCCCTGAGAGAAACCACCATCACCAATAGTACTCATGATCACAAGATTGTTAGATCTATGCAGTGTTACAAGCTCTGATACCAATTGAAAGAAAGTAATGTAGGTAGTAATACATGATCAATACTCTATAATGGGGGGTTTGAATAGAGTATGAAAACTTTTACCAAAAGAGTGGTTTCAAGGAAATGTATAGAAAGTAAAAAGTATTTCAAGGTCTTGAAATGAGTTTCAAGTCCTTGGAATCAAATAGAGAGTAGAAAAGTTTGCTGATAGTTTTCAAGGACAAACTGAAAACCTATTTTGAGCAGTAAATAATCAAGTATAAAAACTGTAATGCATATGTCAAGAGACAAAAGATATATAGAGCTCAGTCCACTAGGACCTACATCTCTACCTCAGGGACTTAATTCTTATTAATCAAAACCTAAGCACTAGATCTCAACCACAGAGACTTCCCTTACTTTATTACAGCTTGTGGTTCTCACTAACCTATCTAGCACATTCTCTAACTAACTGATTCAAAAAGAATTCTCTGTTGTTCACTTGAATAACTCACGAGAATAAGATAAGGTGAAGTATTATCAAAATGATATACAAATTAAGTACCAAAAGAAGAACATTGAGAACGAGTGAAGCAGTTGAGAGTGCAGTGATCTTCTTATGATTGTATTAAGTGAATTGAATCTCCTTCTATGTTGCTTATCTATCCTTGAGAGTGTTTGAATGTCTCTGTAAATGGTATCTTCGAATTCTCTCAGCAATTCCTCTTTTATACTGCTGGTTTGAAATACATATTTGTAGGATCTTTTTCAAACAGATTTTCCTAAAATCAATGACCATATCTTGATTCTCTAACAACTCTTCCCAACGGCTAGTTGCTCAGTATCTTCCAAGATACTGACTAGAAATTTTATCTGAGAGTGTTAGGAATGTCCAGGCAACATTTCACAAGCACATAATCCATTTGAGAACTCTATTTCATTTCTTACAAACACACATATTAGAAAATTGTTCCTGCAAAATAGGTATCTAATTAATCCTGCTAAAACTAAGTCAAACTGAGAGATTAGCAATTCTTCTGAGTGTCATACTGGTTTGTCTTTCATCATCAAATAAGGCATAAACAAGTATAAGAGTAGGAATCAGATTAGGAGGAAAGACTCCCCCTAAGTTCATGGCATACACTGCAGTATAGTTTCTAGCCTTCGAAAGCTGTTTCAAGGCCTTGAAACAGTGAAGTTTCAAACATTTGAAACATACCTAACTTACAACATGGATTGGTCTTGTCATCAAGCTTTAGTAGTTTCTCCTAGGGTATGTGCGCGAACGCCTTGCAGCCAAACACCTTCAATGAGAGTATGAGACATCTTTACCATGCCATACCTTATCTGGAATCTCAAACCCAAAGAAGCATATGGAGACATGTTAATCACATAACAGGTACTATAAATTGCTTCACCCCATAATAAATTTCATAGCTTTTCCATTTTGATCATACATTGGACTCTCTCAATAATAGTCCAGTTCATCCTCTCGGCAACGCCATTTTGTTGTGGAGTACCTGAAACCATCATCTCATGCCGAATACCGTGGAAATTACAATAGGCTTCGAACTCTTTTGAAGTATATTCACCACCATTTGTACGTAGACACTTCAAAAGATTGCATGTCTATCTTTCATCCATGGCATGGAACTTCTTAAAGTACTCAAATACTTTATCCTTAGTCTTCAGGAAATATACCCACACCTTAAGTGAAGACATGTCAATAAACGTCACAAGAAATTTAGGACCACAATAGACTCCACCTCTTTGGGACCACACACATCAGAGTGCACTAACTCCAGTATCTTGGACTTTCTTTTAGTAGAGGAACTAAACGTAATCTTGTGATGTTTTCCAAACAAAGAGTAATCACAAGAATTTAGTGGTGTACCTTTGTAAAAAGGAAGTGGATATTTCCTTTCCTGAATCTTCAATCCTTTCTCATTCATGTGACCAAGCTTCTTGTGCCATAAGTTTGGTGATGCTGCATCCTCAACTGCATTCATGCTATCACCAAGTTCCTTCACATGAGTCTTGTAGAGCGTGCGACAAGCTTCTCCTCTAGCAACAACCATTGGTCCCTTGGTGAGCTTCCACTTACCACTACCAAATTAGCTTTCATATACTTGGCGATCTAGAGAAATACAAGAGAGTAGGCTCAGTCGCAAATTAAGAATATGGCGCACATCCTTCAACACAATCTTGCACCCAACATTAGTTTGAATGCGAATATCTCCAATTCCTGCAATATTTTAGGTACTCGAATTACCCATCTTCATAGTACGAAAGTCTCCAGCTTTGTGGTGGTGAAGAAATCTCGCCTCGAAGTTGCATGGTATGAAATTTCCTGATTCGCTGCAACGTGAAGGCATTCTTCTTCTCCCACGGAGATCATTAATGTTTTTGTGAGATTTGTGGCAGTTGTATCATCATCCTCACTCTTATCTTTCTTTTGGTTCTTTCTATTGTCGCCTAGGTTCTGATCATTCTTTCGGAATCGACACGATCTTACCCTGTGATCCTGTCTTCCAAAATTATAGAACTTGACCTAGGATCTTGTCTAAGAACCTCCTTTCCTGGACTTGTTGCAATCTCTGTTCTTGTTCTTTGTTTGGCTTCTACCTCGATCCTTTTTCTTGTGTTTATTCTCCGTAATAAGAGCACGCGCGTTGCCAGAGCCCATCTCCTTCATTCTTGTCTCCTTATTGAACATCGCGTCCTTGACCAGATTCATGGACATCTTTCTATTGGGGGAAGAATTTCTCAATGACACGACAAACGTCTCCCACGATGTTTTTAGGGAGCTAAGCAGCAACAAGGCTTGTGTCTCATCATCCCAATCAAGCTTGACGGTATCCAATTGGTTTATGAGACTCTAAAACTCACTCAAGTTATCAGCAATTAGTTGACCGTGTCCGCATTTGAAGTTCACGGGCGATCTCATCAGCAACGCTTTCGTTCATGGGAGTCTTCCTCTCATACATTCCCTCCAAATTTATCCACGGATGGTAGGCATCCGTCTCTTGAGCGACATAATGGAACACTGAATTGTCAATCCACTGGAAGATATGACCAATCATCTTCATATTCATCTTGGTCCACACAACATCTTTAACTTCGGATGGATTGACCCCTTTGAAAATAATTGGGTTCATCAAATCCTTGCAATAAAGCAAGTCTTGCATCCTAGGCTTCCATATCATGTAATTGGTAGCTTTGAAGTTGATCATAGAACTTGTTGACTCCCCCATTGAACCAAGCTTTGCTACCACTTTTGATGGCTCACGGGGCTGAATCTAACAGACTAGAATGCACAAACTATGAAACCACAAAGTGCGGAAAATTAGAAAATGTAGGACACAAGATTTTAACGTAAGAAAAACCCTTAAGTGAAGGGACAGAAAAACCCACAAATTCTTCCACTATATCAATTATAATGGGTACATAAATCCTCCACAAGAATGTGGGTAGACTAACTAGAAACTAATAAACGGGTAAAACAAAACCTTGCTGCTAGGCCGAGCTAGGCAGAAACCAAGCAAACTAAGTGCTAACGAATTACCTCCTGAAAACTTTGTCGTCCCCGTGAACTATTACGTCGCGGTACTCATGCCCGTCTCGCGTATGCGAGAAATACTTTCTCTCTATCTTTTGTGCCGAACTAACTCACAAAAGCATTAGTGATACTTCACAACACTTCTCTGACACAAGGAATCAGAATTGAGAGAATAGAATAAAAGACCATGATATCATGGTCTTATATAGACGTATGTGGCGGTAGTAGCAACATCAATTAGGAATTCTTTTGCCTTGTCTTGGAGCGAAAGAAACCTCTCTGCCGACTAAACTCATTCGGCCTTCACCGCTCAACCAGGAAATAATCCATGCTTTAACCAAACACATTGGGCCAATTATGTATTGAGCTTGGACCCAACATATGGTTGTCCAAATATGTGTGAAAGAAGATACTTGTGGCATCATTTTTCAGCATAAAAAAACATTACTTCACTGGCTTGTTTAAGCTTAGGTGACTTCATAGATTTACAGGAAAGGCAGAAAGAAAAAAGATGGTTGTAATACTCTCTCAGGCTAGACTAAACTTCTTTGTGGAACTTCTAGACATATGTAACTTAGCTCAGCAAGGTAGCAGATGTTGTTATTATACATGGTGCAACAACAAATAGGATCATCGGAGAATCAAAGAGAGAATTTATAGAGATGATGAAATTTTATTTTGGGAAAATCCCATTTCCGGTTGTTGAAGTGTATTCCCTTTACCTCCCATTGGCTCTGGTCATAGCTCAACTGTGGTCTAAAATGCAGGAAAATCTACTTTTCAATCAAATAATTTCAAGTCTGAATGTTATTGGACAAAAAAGAGGAGTGTGGAAAATCTACTTTTCAATCAAATAATTTTAATTCTGAATCTTATTGGAGATATTATATCCTCGTCTCGGAACTCATACGTTTCTTTGAACCAGAAAGAAATATTGGTGCACTAGAGAGCTGTAGAGATTGAGAAAAATAGTGTTAAAATGCAAGGAGGCATATTGTAAGACTAAGAACAGACTCATAAAGACAATAGACAAGCCAACCTGCAGTTTAGACAAAGAAAAGATAAACAAGCTTAAGTATAACCTTGACTCTATCTGGAAGTCGAAAGGAGATATTGTTAACATCTTGATGCAAGAAGATATTTTTCTGCTTCAGAAAAACAGTTCGGGCGAAACGTGGAATCAGGGGTAGAAATGAAGGATTGAAGAACGGGGTCGAACCATACATAATTATCAGTCTAAATGACGTTCTAAAAGAAACTCGTGACAAATCACGAGCACCGCCCTGATTTGGTTAAAATTGGCCATTTGAAGGTGGAAATTAGTGTTGTACGAAAAAACAAATAAACATGTCAAATCGACCGAACCAAACCGAATATTGTGGTTTTAGCCAATTTGTATGGATGTTCGATTTATGAACGGTTTAATTTTTTCACAATCTGGTTCAATCGGGTTTGCTCCGGTTATAAAAAATCACATCGCGCCAAACTGAACCGAACGGATATGTGTCTCATTGTTATTTTATTTAAATATATATTGTGTTAAGCATATGAAATAATCTATTATAAGAGAAACAAAATTAGATAGGTTCAATTAAAAAGATCTTATAGATCTTAATCTTCTTCGTTTCTCTCACGTTCCGTCACAATTTTCTCTAATACGATGATTGTGTAACTTTTCTACGTGTAAATTATTTATTTTTTTCTTATAATTTTAAATCTTTGACATATTAGTATTATAATATTCATACAAGAATGTTTAGGCAAACCGATCAAACCGAACCAAACCAACCCGAATTTTTTTTGTATGATTTAGTTCGGTTCATCCTTTCAAATAGTTTCGTTAGGTTACAAAAGTAGTAAACCAATGTGTTCGGGTTACGTTGGTTTATGGTTTACATACAAACGCCACCAAACGGAACCGTTTACACCCCAAGTCGAAATCACTATTTTTTCTATTTTCAGAATATTTCTTTTGTTAATTAGGATGTTAAATTAAGCCCGATTTAGGTGAATTTTTATATTAGTAATTTATTAGGTTAGAATTATTATTTAGCATTAATTTTAAGATTTTTACCATTTTCGAATAATTGAACTTTTCAACTATTTAAGTCCGGCTTGTTGACTGATTTTGATATCTTACGAATTATTGAAGTTTTTTTTCCAGAATCCTATTGAGGTTCTTTCATGATTTCCCTTGCGTATTCGTTGCTTCTTGTTGCTCCCAATAATGCCTGATTTAGTCCGGTGTCAGTTGGTATCAAAGCTCAGAGCTCCGTGGGAAGAATATTGTCATAACCAAGGTGCGTGGACGACCTAGAGGCTGCGGGCACGGTCTGACTGAGGAAGCCCCACAACGGGAACGTAACGGTCTAATCGTTATGATGATACCAGATTTGCAAAGGCAAATTGCAGACCTAACACATAGACTTGCGGTGCGGTATTTGCAGCGGCAATTTGAAGATTAACTCGATACTTAGCGGCACGGAAATTCAAGGATTGCAAGGCCTTTGATCACGACTAGCAGGTCGCGTTCGAGATCCGCTACGACAGCGACTCCGATGATTGGTACGAGCGTTATCGATGAGCGAGTGGTATTTCTTAGTTGCCAGCCCTGTCATTTCTTATCAGAACCTACTGTTGCTTATCAAACAAACGGCGACTTTATAAATATGGTGTAAGTGTTTACATTTAATGATTGTTGAGCGCGTGGAATCTCGTATATTTTGGGAACTAATTAGTTGCAGGTGATTGTTGTAACCTCGAAAACTTGAAATCCAAACTTTAGTCTTTTGTTAAATTCATTGTGTATTTTGGAAATAACCATGTATTAATATAATATTCATTGTTGTGAATGTTGGGGAGGTTTTAGTGTCAGTAGCAGGTACCATAATTTTAAATTTCGTTATGTTTCGGATGATTCATACTGTTTCAGTCGTAAAACGAAATATAGCTGGTACCGGTTCATATCGGGCTGAAATTCCGTGCGGGCCGGTGTGTTTCGGTCGATTTTAGATATTTCGGGGTTTTTTTTACGACTTAGTATTCCCGTAGTATATAAAAATACGGTTTCGGTCGATTTTGGATATATCGTCGCTTTTTATAAAAACAAAACCTTTAGGAACTACGATTGTCTGGACCGCAGTATTTGTCATACACTACGGTTTTTTCATTTCATACCACGGTTATTTACCGTTGTGTTTTGCAAAATTACTAGCAGTGGCCGTTCGTGGTTGCTAGGGTTTCTGGGTGAATTGGGAAAGAACAGGAGAGATAGACAGAGACAGAGTTAGAGAGAAATACGTGATATGAAGTGTTTTGGGGAGCGGATAAGATTTAGGTGTTAGGGCTGGGTAATTGGGATGCTTAGAGGGTAAGTTAGGATAATGGGTTGATTTGAGGGTGAATTAGGATAATAGGCCTCCCAATTATAAACTTTGGACCTAATTTGATCTGCTTAGTAATTGAAATTTTTGAATCTGAGTTTTCATATTAGTGATATTATGGTCTTTTACCATGAAAAACAGGCCAAAAAAATAAAGTGAAGATAGAGAGAGATAGGACCAAAATAGAAAGTGTGAAGATAGATAGAGAACGGATGAAACATGAAATTAAAAATGAATTGTCCGTTTCTATGCAATAATGTTGCCATGAAGTTGTCATAAAACTCAATTATCACATATTTTGGACTATATTTTAAGTGTCATGTTCTTATTTTATAGAATCATCCATTTTTTTAATGTGATCTTTTCTTAGTTGATTATATTTTTACTATGTATAAAAGAAAATTACCACATTGGATTGAGGTTCTTAACAGTTTATTAGTATCATGTTTATGTGCAACTACTACTAATGTTACACGAGGACAAACATATCTTTCTTGTCTATTCATTTTATTAATCTTGTCCAAAAGATAGCCAAACATAGTGGTTTAAAGACAACCTTTAGCCTCTAGGAAAGAAAATTAATCCATAGTTCAGAAACCATTTTTTTCACCAAATATCATTCTGCCAATTCACCCTAGCAAGAGAGAGTGATTTACTTCAAATGTTTTGCAACCAACAACTATCATGTAAAATTTACATATGATGTGCAGAGATTTATCACGCATATAACGTTATAAATTTGAATGAATGAAGGACCGGAGAGGAATAACCTATTAGCAGAGTGAACTGTAGAAGTGTACTAGTTTGCGAGAAATGAGATTACTCGGTGAAGTAAGGTGAAATTAGTATATATCTCATCCACATCATTGAAGAATCTGAAGTATTGGAGTAAACTAAAAAGTATATTATAAATGAGAAATTCATTCATGGATCGGTTTTGGACCACGCACTTGAAAATATTGCACATTAGCTCTTCCGTGAGGACGTACAGTAATTGTTTCTTTAATATAGTGATTTTGTTAGGGTGTTGATTTTTACAAATCAAAAAGTGAACCTTACAAAGTCAGTAATAAAGTTTAAAGTCACTAACTAATTTTATATGTAAACTAGTTTACACTAGAGTATTGTCCATGTCCGAGGGCACTATTCCTAAATTGGATAGTTTTTAAATTTATATTGCCCATGTCCGAGGGCACTATCCCTAAATTGGATAGTTTTTAAATTTAGAGGTGTTTTTTTAAAATGAATTTGAAGGTGTTACCAAAAATTATATTTACAAATCTGTTGAAGAAAAAAAAAAAACAACTTCCACATATAGGATGAGCATTATAATGAGCATTATAATGGACGTGGGAATCACTCACAACCTATCTCCTATTAGTTAGGTATGTAGTTGAGAAAACCTATCTCCCATTACTTAGGAATGTCCAAAGAGAGTAGGTAGTTAGAGATGTTTAAGGAGAGTGGGCAGTTAGAGATGTAATAAGTAGGCGAGATCTAATGGTATGGATGGGGTTGATTTAATCAAACGGTTGAAAAATCATAAATTAGTTAAATCATGCTATTTTATAATATAAAATATAAAAATAGTTAGTTACTTTGTAAGAATCACTTTTTGGTTTGTAAGAATCATCTCCCTTTCATTAAACCAAAATATTAATGAAAGTCAAATATTCAAACAATTTTAAGCAGTTTTAAAACAAATGCAATTAAAATTTATGAAATGTTAATATAAATAATGGAAATATGGGTTGGATCGATAAAACGATATATTATACATTGTTTTATAATATACTTCAAACATAGATGATAAAACGAAATGGGCAAAATTGCACCGGAGGTACCCATATTTTGGAAAAACCGACAAGTGGGTATCAAAATTTCAAAATCGTGCATCACGTGTATCCAAATTTTCAAAATCTTGCACCCGGAGGTACCCAACACTAACTGCCGTTAACTTTCGGTTAACATTCCATCCAAACTGAACGGAAAAGTATAAAAAGACTGTTGTACCCTATATTTTCACCTCCAACTTTTAAAATACAAGTGTTACTAACAAATCTACAAAAATTAAAAAACAATAAAATTATAATTTAATAATTTGATATATGTAAGACAATGCAATATATTTTATCAAAATTATATATTTTTACATCATTTCAAGATATGAAATATGTTTTTATATCCGCCAATCTTAAAGTCTTAAAATTTTTTTTAAACAAAAATATCAAAATTTTATAATCTCAAAATGAAAAATTAACGTAAGGGTACATGTGAAATTATCAAAGATACTTGTATGTTAATGTTTTATTTAAAAAGATTATGCGAATTTATGAAATTTTGTGATTTTTTGAAAAATTGTTAAAAAAAGTTAAAATAATTTAAGATTGACGGATATATGTTAATAAAAACAATCTCAAAATTTCATAATTTAACATATATATTTTTAATAAAACAATAACATACAAGTATCTTTGATAATTTCACATGTTCCCTCCCGTTACTTTTCCATTTTGAGATTATGAAATTTGATATTTTTGTTAAAAAAAAGTTAAAGACTTTAAGATTGACAGACATATGTTAATAAAAGTATATTTCATATCTTGAAATAATGTAAGAAATGTGTAATTTTGATAAAATATATTGCATTAGCTTACATATATCAAATTATTAAACGAAAATTTTAATATTTTTAAGTTTTTTAGATTCGTTAGTAGTAGTGGTTTTTTAAAAGAATTTGGAGGTGAAAATAGTGGGTATAATAGTCTTTTTATACTTTTCCGTCCAATTGGATGGAAAGTTAACGGAAAGTTAACTGCCGTTAGTGTTGGGTACCTCCGGTGCACGATTTTGAAAATTTTGATACCCGTGGTGCACGATTTGAAAATTTGGGTACCCACTTGCCGGTTTTTGCAAAATATGGTACCTCCGGTGCAATTTTGCCAACGAAATATTATACATTGTTTTATAATAACGGTACTGCAAACATAGATGATCAAATGGAACGGTTGCGAATAGATTTATTTGTCAATTGTATTGATTATGCGAAAGGGGCAAAAGGTACACGTTACAACAAATTAACATAATGATTTTTCTCTTTCTCCCACATTTTCTCACAGAAATCAATTTCAATTTTTATGTCTACAGCATAACAAATACACAATATCTTTCAAAAAAAAAAATACACAATAAATAAATTAGATCTTTTACTATTAGGAGTCGTCTCCAGCACGAACATTCCACTAATACGTAGAGTATGTGGAGAAGAAAAATTTTATGGTTTTGATAGATTGCCTATTTTATTGCTGTAATTATCTTTTCACGTTCATCGTCACTTAGTTTGGCTTGACAAATTGTGCATAGTCTTTTGATAGCGGATTCTTGTAGCAATTCGAGAAGTTGTGGGTCTCCACACACACTAACACAGTTAACACACTTCTGACCTAAATAATTTTTTTTTTAGAAAAAAATTAGATAGTCTTATTCATGAGTAGCCATACCCGAAAAATCCGAAATCATTACATTGTTAGCCCAAAACGGCGTTTCAGCATAATAACTAATGTCATCTTCAACTGACCCTCTATTCGTGAAAATATCAGCTACAGTGTTTCCTTCGTGTCCCACAAGTGAAAGCAACTGATTCAAAGGATTTCATCAGTCGACAGCCCTTGCAGAGGAGTTCACGCATCTCAGATACAGCGGTGAGGCCTTGGACATTTCAAAAATTATCTGCTTGTAATCAGTGGCTATTGAAATTTTATCAAACAAGAATCAAAAGAAAGAAATCAACCAGAAAATCTGGAGAAGGAAGAAGAACAATGAAGAAGAGAAAACTTTCTTATTTTGCAATTAAGGCGTAAGAACCCTTATATCTGTTTCTTACAATGCCAGCAAGGTGTCCACCAATCAGGTGAAGACACCTGTACATAATTAAGAATAACATTAAAGAAACAAAAATAGAAGAAAGATACCATTAGCTATGCTAGTGAAACGATACCATCCTATGGATAGCATACCTTATTTATTCTATAATTAGACTAGAGTCCCTCAACTTTTAGATAAATAAGAATTGGTAACTTCAATACCCCCCCCCCCCCTCAACTTGGAGATTGGTCATCTAGCACACCCAACTTGCCAAGCAGATTGTTGATAACTGGAGTTGTAAGGGGCTTTGTCAGAAAATCAGCTAGCTGTTCTGCACTGCTGACATGTTCTAATTGTACTTCAATTCCTTGACCCAAATCCCTTATCATGTGACAATCAAGCTCTATATGCTTGGTTTTGTCATGATAAATAGGATTGTGTGCCATGTGAATGGCAGAAATACTATCACTTTAAATGAATGGTACTGTGGTGATAGAAACCTGTAACTCTGTGAGAAGAGAAAGAAACCATTTAATCTCACAAGCTGTGACTGCTAAGGCTCTGTACTCTGCCTCTGCAGAGCTTCTTGAAATCACTTGTTGCTTCTTTGATTTCCATGAGACAAGAGAGTTTCCAATAAACACCATATACCCTGTAGTGAATCTTCTGGTGTCAAGACAACCCCCCCCCCAATCTGAATCAGAGTAGGTTGTGATCTCTAGAATGGAATTGGAAGGATAGAGAATACTCTATCCAGGATTCTTCTTGATGTATCTGAGAACATGATGAAGTGCATTGAGATGATTCATAGTAGGTTGAGACACATACTGACTGAGTTTGTTAACTACAAAAGTCAAGTCAGGTCTTGTATGACATAAGTAAAGCAACTTCCCAATCATCTTTCTGTAGAGTGTGGTGTCTGCATCATTAAGAAAATCACTATCTTGTGCACTTAGATGAATTTGAGCCACCGTTGGAGCTTCTGCAAGCTTGCAGTTCATGTATCCACTTTCTTGAAGTAAGGACAAAGCAAACTTTTGTTGGTGAACAGAGATGCCTATTTTTGTTCTTGAGAATTCCAATCCCAGGAAGCAATTTAGGTGTCCTAAGTCTTTAAGTTTGAAGTCTTTGTGTAGTAGCATTTTGAACTTGGTGAGTGCTGATATATCATTACCAGCAAGCAGTATGTCATCTACATAAACAAGTAGCAGAATGAAGGTAGTGTCTGACCTTCTAATGAATAATGTGTAGTCACTTTTGCATTCGGTAAACCCATGCTTCAAAAGAGTGTGTGAAAACTTCTGAAACCATTGTCTTGAAGCTTATTTGAGCCCATAGATAGCCTTCTGTAGTTTGTAAACTTTGTATTTCAATATCTTTGAGTGTTTGAGAAGTTCATAGCCTTGTGGAATATCCATATACACCTCTTCCTCTAAAATTCCATGTAGGAAGGTATTATCAACATCTAGTTGAAGTAAGTGCCAATCATAAATAGCTGCAAGTGCCAAAATGACCTTGAGTGTGGGAAGTTTAGCCACTGGAGAGAAAGTTTCTGAGAAGTCAATTCCTTTTATTTGGGTGTACCCCTTTGCCACCAGCCTTGCCTTGTGTCTATCAATGCTCCCGTCAGCTTTGTATTTGATTTTATATACCCATTTGCAGCCTATGGGTTTGTGTGTTGGAGGTAAAGAAAGTATGCTCCATGTGTTATATCTTTCAAGTGTAGTCAACTCTTGTTTCATAGCATCAATCCAAACTGTGTATTGTATGGCTTCTTTGTAAGAATTGGATTCAGGAGAAGTTGTGAGATATGTAAAGTAGGCAGAGTGAGGTTTAAGAAGATATTTATTTATGTCATAGTCATAGCTATAAACATGGCTAGCTTTTGGGTTTTGTAAGAACATAATCCCTTAAGTGTTGTGGGGTTTTGGTAATTCTTGTGGATTGTCTGAGAGGCATATGTGGTGGTGAATGAGGAGGCTCATGGATGATGGCTATGTTGTCTTCAGGGGATGTAGGGACTGTGTTTGGTGGAGGAGTTTGCTCTGTATCAAAGAAAGAATCAGTAACCACATTTGAGAGAGGCTCTTGTGGTGTCTTTGTGTAAGCTTCTTTGTCAAAGAATGGAAATATATTCTCATGAAAAACAACATCTCTGGATATGATGATGCTAGAACTATCTAAATCATACAACTTAAAACCTTTAATCCCATAAATATAGCCCAAAAAGACACACCTTGTAGCTCTTGCTTCAAATTTGCTTCTGCCATGAGTTAGGAAGGAAGCAAAAGCCAAACATCCGAAGACTTTAAGCTGAGAATAATCTGGTGTCTTTCCATGCAAAAGCTCATAAGGACACTTGTTCTTCAATCTCACAAATGGAGTTCTGTTTATTATGTAGGCTGGTGTTAGAATGCAATCCCCCCAAAACTTTGTTGGCACATTACTTTGAAACTTGAGTGACCTAGCAACATTCAAGAGGTGCTGATGCTTTCTCTCAATAATGGAGTCCTACCATGGTGTGGCCACAAAACTATACTGATGTTGGACTCCCCTTTGATCAAAGAATGATTTTAAATCCAGGTCAGGAGCTTGGTCACTTCTGATCTTCTTTATTAATGCACCATATTGTGTCTGTATGTGCTTGAAGAAATGAGGAATGACTGTGCTAGTTTCAGATTTTGCTTTCAACAAATAAATCCAAGTGATTCTTGTGCTATCATCCACCAATGTGAGAAAGTACTGATGTCCATTATATGTAGGGGTTTTGTAAGGACCCCAAGTGTCAATGTGTACTAACTCAAATGGTGTAGTAGAGATAAGGTTCTGTTAGGAAACTTCAATCTTTTCTGTTTAGCAATGGGACAAATTTGGCAACAAGCATTGTCAGGCATTGTTGCACATTGCAGCTGTGGTGCCAAGAAATTCAATTTTCTGTGTGACAAATGTCCTAATCTCATATGCCAAACTTCTGTTTTTGCCTTCATTTCAGGTGTAATTATAGAGGTAAAAACTTACTTACTATCATCTCCCAGCTGCCTAACTCTTCCTTTGATAAAATACAATCCTCCACTTTTGTCAGCTTGTCCAAGTAACATGTTGTTGTTCTTATCATAAATCTTGCAATTCTCAGTGTCACAAACAAAGAAATATCCATTGGATTTGGCCAGTTGTGACATTGAGACAAGATTAAATTTAAAATCTGGTACACACAAGACATTCTCAAGAATAATTTTATCTGTTAATTGTACCTTTCCAAAATGTGTGACTGACACCTTCTTTCCATTAGGTAGATGAACATATGTCCCTTGTGTTGGTGTAGCTTCATGAAAAAGTGATAACTGGGAGCACATATGGTCAGTAGCTCCACTGTTTATGATCCAACTTTCTGGTGTGTGCTTCAATTCTTCAAAGTTTGTTTGTAATGAGAAGGTGTTGGTTACTCCTCTTAAGAAGTGAGTATAGGTCTGTGAATCATTCTTGTTGAACTGCTGCATTGGATTGTCATAGCTCATACTTTCATTAAAAGAGCTAGGTCTTGGTGCACTATTAACCTCTCCTATGTTGTTAATCTTCATATTCTGCAGTTGTGAACTCACAATGGAAGCAATTTGTTGAACCTGATTTGGTGACAATTCAATTTCAGGACTCTGCAAAGTAGAACTCACATTGTGTGCTTGAGTTTTGTGATGTTGTTGTTGTTTTCCTTGTCTTGGCCTATAATTTGCTGGATATCCATTTAACTTCCAGCATTTTTCTTTAATGTGTCCAGTCTAACCACAATAACTGCAAGTTAATTTTGACTGGTTGTTGTTGGGCTTCAAATTTCCAGAATGTCAAGCATATGCAGCAGAGTGTGAGGCTGTACTGGGATTATGTGTTTTCATTGGATTGAGATTGGTGCCAATCCCCCAGAGTTGGCAAGATTTGCAGATAGCATAGCCATTTTGGTAGTTGTGTCTTGAGACATCATACTAATCTCCATCTGGAATTCATGTTGCAAGACTTTGGCAAAAACATGGTTTAAATGAGGCAAAGGATCCATCAAGAGAATCTCTTCTCTCACGGTTGAATATTGTTCATTTAAACCCATGAAAAAACTGCATAATTCTGTATTCTTCAGCCATCAACATATAAGCGTTTTGAGCACCACAATGACATGAAGGTAGACATTTATAATTTGTCAATTCATCCCACAATGTTCTAATTTTGGTATAATAATTGGTGATGTTCATATCACCTTGTCTAAGTGCTGAAATCTTGCTAGATAACTAGAAAATTCTTGATTTATTTCTTTGAGCAAAACGTTCTTGCAAATCAATCCAAATTTCAGGAGATGTAGATCTACACACCACACTACATCCAATTTTCTTAGAAAAAGAATTTAATAGCCAAGAAATTACCATAGAGTCACATCTTGTCCATAATAGAGATTCAGGTGTCCCAATTTCTGGACACGGGAGAGATCCATCCATAAACACCAGCTTATGCTTTGCCATTAACGCGACTTTCATAGCTCGCACCCAGGCGTAATAATTTTCACTAGTCAAAATCTGGCTAACAAGAAGATGACGGGGATTGTCTCCAGCGGGGAGAAAATATGAGAGGAATGATATACTCCTCTGCTTCCTTGTTCTGCTAGGATATGCTCGGTTGTCGCCATTTTGATCCGAAGCAGAGCAGGTAATCAAAGAGAAAGAGAAATAGATCTCAAAAACGAGATCGAAGGAAAAATTCATACAGACTCAAATAAAGAGCTGTTCCCTTATCGATGAAGAGAAGAGTAATCAGTAGCCATAACCAGGCTATGATACCATATTGAAATTTTATAAAACAAGAATCAAAAGAAAGAAATCAACCAGAAAATATGGAGAAGGAAGAAGAACAATGAAGAAAGAGAAAACTTTCTTATTTTGCAATTACGGCGTAAGAACCTTATATCTGTTACTTACAGTGGCAGCAAGGTGTCCACCAATCAGGTGAAGACACATGTACATAATTAAGAAAAACATTAAAGAAACAAAAATAGAAGAAAGATACCATTAACTATGCTAGTGAAACGATACCGTCCTATGGATAACATACCTTATTTATTCAATAATTAGACTAGAGTCCCTCAACTTTTAGATAAATAAGAATTGGAAACTTCAATAGTGGCGGACGTAGGATAGGAAACAAGCGGGGGCCGACTTTTGAATGTATATTATTCAATCGTAGATTTCTCAGCAAAGCGTACTAGTTGTTATTAAGAATATGAAACGGATGGTAAGGATTGTATATAGGTGATATAATGCTAAGTAAATTTCAAAATTTCACAATATATTGAATTTAATAATAACTAATATGTTCCTCCTGAGGACTCTAGAGTAAAGACTAGTATAAAATTTAAAAATTCAGAAGGAGAAAATTGAATATTTAATAATATTGAGGGGGCCAAAATGTAGCACTGTTTGAAAAATCTGATATTTTTAAGGGGTCAAAGTGCTTGTAATAGAGAGATACCCACCATGGAGTCAGATTCCAAAACAAGCTTGTTTATGTTCAGTTCTTTCGCAAACTCCATTCCCATTACCGTGCTTCTATCTCCGCCAACAATGGAGAGCATGAAGGACTTATTCGGCGATGATGACCACCCACGAAGCTACCTGATGAGTCACGAATCACTGTTCCAGTCCAGTCCAAACGACGTGTGTCTTCCAAGCTGCATCCGTGTTAATTTTCGAAAATTCTGCTTGTGATGGAGACCATTGAAGTGTGTTTTTTTGTTGTACCTCGTGTCCATCCGCGAAACGTCCACGTATATGTGATTCCTTGAACCAAGCTATCATGTTGAAACCTGTCTGAGCAATGTCCTCTGCCTCGCAAGCTATTGCTTCAAACCGGAGCTTATTTCTGTTTCTCCACAATGTCCAGAAGCAAGTGTACACACAAATTTATGCTAATGGAAACAAGAGCGAGAAATTCGATGTCAAATGTATTTTATTTATGAAATAAATGTAGCGAATTACAATCTCTGATAGTAAATTTCTAAACAGAAATTAAATCCCCTGATTCTTCTCCTGAAACGTCGAACGAGGGCTTTAGCAGCTTGATCTCGGATCGAACGGATGAGCGGCCTTCGATTTTGACGAAGAACGCGATGAAGGTCTCGAAGAACACAAACGGCGAACGAGGGCTTTTGAGGCTTGATCTCGGATCGGACGGATGAATATCTTCGATGTTGATGAAGAACTGGATGAACGCCTTGAAGAGCACGAAGAACGGCTTGAAGATCTTCGAGTGTCTCGAAGAATGCGGATGGAGATCTTCAACGGCTTGAAGAACTCGATGATGATCTTCGAAGAACTTGATGAAGAACTTCGAAGAGCTTGATGATGATGATCTTGATGATGGATGAACTCGTCGGGGCTTGAAAAGCTTGATCTTCAGAGCTCTCTCCTTCTTGCAAGATGTAGTTGTGTGTGGGTAGGATCTTCGAAGGTCTCGAAGATCGTTGATAATCTTGTGGATGGACGAACTCTTCAGGGCTTTAGCAGCTTGATCTTCAGAGCTCTCTCCTTGCAAGATGTAACTGTGTGTAATTGTGTGTCCCATATGCCTGAGGTGATCCCTTTATATAGGCATGGGCTGGCTTGTTGGCCAAGGTTGAAAATAAATAATATTTATTATTTATTTAATTTCTGCATCAATTTGACAAGTGGCGCAATGTGTTTGGCCTTACTTGCTGACTTTAGGCCATGTCATGTACTGACATGGCATCGCCATAAGCAGTCCTTGCTTGCAAATAAGTTTTGTCTCATTCACAATTGAGTCCTCTATTAATTATTGCTTAAAGATAGCAACTTTGACAGCGAGTGTTATTTGATCCCACCATTTAATTATGCGCTAATAGACACGTGACATTATTTAATTGGCCGCAAATTTTGTGTGTCTACAAATGCCCCCTCAAGACTAGTACACCGGGATTGAATCTTGTTGGTGGACAAGTCTCGATATACCTTGGACTTTCTACTCCTCACCTAAACATTGGCCTTTAACAGTTAGCTTTACCATCTTCTTGATGGAATCTAAACACTCAAAACATTTCGTCTTCTTCATTTTTAATCCCAAATTTTGTGTGGGATTTAAATGCCTCAATGATTTCTTGTGATGGAATAAGGCGTAGTAGTCACACCTTCATGCCTTCATGTATTCCCATTCTGAACCCACATGGGTCAGTAGCGGTGTGGACTTTTAGTCCTTTTGTTCTTCATGTTCTTTGTTTTTAATATTATACATCTTTACATCATTTCCCCCCCCCCCCAGAATCCATAACCCACCACGTGCTGCGACCGTTGCACTCCAACTAAACTCCTTACGCCACTCCAGCTGTAATAGTAGTAACATTCTTAACCGGCTTTAGAAAGGTTTTGCCTTTCTTCTGCACAAACTTAAGCTTAGGCGATGGCTTTTTTTTCCTTTTCTGCAAAGAATCTTTCCATCAAACCTCTAAAAAAGTAATGTTCCTGGCTGAAGATTCTCGCGTGCCACTCTTTCTAATAACGGCGGATTCATGTCTCAAACTTTAAGGAAACGTTTCTGTCCACGAGAAGGAAATTTACTCGCATCGTCTAGAATCTTCTTTGACTGTCTTGGCACATCTATAAAAGAGAAGGCTAAGGAGCGTTCCACAATGCCTCTTACTCTCTGTTGATTTCTTCTATTATAGTTTTTTTTTTGTTTTCTTTTTCAACTTTGCCTTCTGATGTACTTGTGTATACATCAAAACGCATTCAACAAGAAGCCTCTTCTCTATTATTCTCTGGTGATTCTTTTTGTTTCTCTTTGCAGGAGTACGCTGATTGTGTTATTAAGCCGCAACTTCTTTGTTTTGGCCTGACTTTCGATGTTATTCTGTCAATCAGCATATTTTAGAGATGCATAGACCAGAGACCTGGGAAGTAAACAGTACTATCGCCGCATCCTGCTGCTACTACCGCCACTATTTCCACCGTTTCCCTCAAGAAGAAGCAGTTCCAGCCAACGAACTTAGCTATCGGCTCGGCTTTTAAAGCTTGTTAATATGACCTGAGAAGATGAGAAGAAGGTCGGAACTTGCCAGTCGCAGCCTACTTTCTCGTCTTTCTTTGATTTTATTGATCGATTGCCGCCTTGTCGTTTCCTATACTGCTATTGTATGAAGCAGCGTCTATTTATTAATTCTTGCTCACCAGAGAAACATCGCCTCCTTAACAACAAAGGGTACTACTATTGCTAGTGTTGTGCTCATGGTGATATTCTTTGACGATGGAGTAAGTGCTGCCACTTTTGCGCTATCTATGACCTTTGATACGTCGCTGGCGTCATCCTCATGTCGTTGGAGACCGAGTAAAGGGCCGCGTCAACCGCCATGGAGATTTTCAACACATAGCAAGATGTCGCTCATGGGGCCGCTCCCGTGTTCATTCGGGCGAATGAACTTCCCATGACGTCCGCTTATCCAAGTGCCATAGCCGCCATGCGCGTTCATGCGGCGAGTTCATGACATCCATTCTAGCAATGGTGGTACCTTGCCCTCCAATCCGACGACGGAGCTAGTAATTCAAGCAACGACGCGACAATGTTCAAGTGATGCAGCCACTAAATCCATCCAAGAAAAGGAGCTTTGGTGCTCATTCAAGCGACGAGATAGCGTGTCCATACTGCCGGCGGAGCACCCACGTTTGATTTGGTGTTATCGCCACGATACCCATCCAAGAGATGGAGCCATCAGCCCATGTACGGGACGGAGCCATTGCTTTCGAGCAGCCGCACTATGATGTCCATCCTTTTGTCTTCTATTTTGCTGCTTTGTTTACTTGCGCCGTAGTAGTTGCTACTGTTGCTGCTCTCGTGGTTGCTGTGCCTGAGGCGAAACAAGAAGCTGAAGTTGAATTCTCATGATTTTCCAGTCCGAATGACATGATGGCACCAAAATTATTGGGCTTCGATGTCGCGCGCTATGTCAGCTTCTTCTCCGTCTCCACAGAAATAATAACTTCCAAGAAACCGGGTAATAATTTGTTTCCTTCTTGTTTCTACATGATGTTCCTAAATCGTAGTATATGCACATGCTCATACTTTGTGCATACATATATATATATATATATACATATATATATATATATGTATATATATATATACATATATATATATATACATATATATATATATATATATATATGTTCCTTGGACTGAAATAGAAACATTGATTTTATCTTCTGAATAATGAGGAAGAAGCTGCACACTCATACACTTCTAACATGGTCAAAGCTTTCATGATTATTCCATCTTCTGATACTATAACTTCTTTTAGTCACATTTCCTTTTTTTCCTTTTAAATTTGCACCATATCTCCCACAGTGTCACCCGTTACTAGCAACAAGTTTGGAGTTTCTTTGAAACAATTGGCGCAATTCGTCTCTGACTTGATCATTGAGACAAAATATTTGCTAATATCTCTGAATTCTTTGAGTATGTTTGCTAATTTCATTTTCTTTTCTGTCAGGTTCTCGCTCCACTCAGGCACCTGGGCTTGAGTGCAAAGGTTGTAGGCGTGAGTTCTATGCGTTGAATGCTAACCCCAAAACCAAGCGCTTAATACGGACGTCGAGGCTGCTTTTCCATACTCAGAGACATAACCGCAAACTTTTAACTAAGTGTTGCCCTTCGTGCATTCAGAGACACCGCACACTTTTAACTAAGTGTTGCTTTACGATTCAGAGGCATCGCGCATCCTTTCCCTGAAAGAGATGTCGCAGTTATAGTTTAGAGACATCGCACACTTTTAACTAAGTGTTGCTTTACGATTCAGAGGCATCGCGCATCCTATCCTGAAAGAGATGTCGCACTTAAAGTTCAGAGACATCGCACACTTTTAACTAAGTGTTGCTTTACGATTCAGAGGCATCGCGCATCCTTTCCCTGAAAGAGATGTCGCACTTACAGTTCAGAGACATCGCACACTTTTAACTAAGTGTTGCCCATACCGTTCAGAGGCACCGCGCACTTTTAATTAAGTGTTGCACTTACAGTTCAGAGGCATCGCGCATCCTTTCTCTGAAAGAGATGTCGCTATTATAGTTCAGAGACATCGCACGCTCTTTCTCTGAAAGAAGTGTTGCTTCCATGAGTTCAGAGACATTGTGCATCCTTCCTTTGAAAAGAGGTGTTGCCTTCACGATTCAGAGACATGCACGCACTTTTACCAAGTGTAGCTCTTCACAAGTCCTGCAAAATGACACACTTTTAACGAAGTGTTGCCTTTTGACGGTGAATTTCTAATTCCTTGCTTCATGGCCTTGGCGGTCTCATCATTACTAACAGAGGAGGAAACTCAAGCGCGATAGCACTGCCAATGCTTACCCTAGTCCCATAACTTGCTGATTTCTTAGAAATACTCTTTTTGAAATCAATTCAATTAACGGGAAAGGCTAAGAGCCTATCATGAATGGCACACTCGCTCTTTCTTGAACTCATACTTCAAGGGGGAACGAGTTATTTTTTTTTGTTTACGACTGCACTCAAGGCAATGCCTTAAGTTGCCTACGTACCCTTTTGAGGATCAAGTCGAACGTAGTTCAATTTGGGCGCATTCACAGTTTATACTCTTGTGTGCAAGGAGTTGTGAAGCAGTTTATGCTCATGCCTTAGGAGCTGTAAAGCAGTTTATGCTCGTACTAAAGGAGCGGTGGTACGTTTTATGCTAATGCCAGAGCTGTGAAGCAATTTATGCTCATGTTAAAGGAGATGTGAATCAATTTATGCTCGTGCTAAAGGAGCGGTAAAGCAGTTTATGCTTGTACTAAAGGAGCGGTAAAGAAGTTTATGCTCGTACTAAAGGAGCGTTGAAGCGGTTTATGCTCATGCCTTAGGAGCTGTAAACAATCTTCTCATGCGAAGATCGAGAAAGTTTAGGCTCTTATCTAGGAGCTATGACCAATCTTCATATGAGAAGACGGAGAAAGTATAGGCTCTTTTCCAGGAGCGGTGACCAATCTTCATATGAGAAGATGGAGAAAGTTTAGGCTCTTTTCCAGGAGCGTTCTCGTATCAATTTGTTGATTTTGGAGAAGTGAAGTCCATGCCCTTCACATCACCTCGTCCCTTCTTCGATTTGCCGTGAATCCTTCGTGGCCATGGAACTAAAGAAAGAATTAGTGTCTTCACACTTGATTTCTTTCTTTCCTGTGATTGGGTCGCTTTAACTTCACTTGGAGAAGTCATCTTTAGCTTCATGCCTTGAAGGAATCCTTCATCTTGAGTTTGTTCATGATTTAAGGAGATAGCCGACTTGTCTAGAGAGAGCTTTGGCTGGTGTTTCTTCATTTTCCACACCTTCTCCATCTCACGCATCTTTGAGTCATTACATGATTGTGTATGACGATCATTATACAGTGTTGGCTTACTTTGACGTCGGACCCACCTCTTCGTTTGAGTAACTGGCATCCTTCCTTCGTCCTCGCGTTTGTTTAACTTCGTCTTTACGCAACGACTGCCCCCATTTTGAGAAGAGGCTCTTTTTGCATGACTTTGCTTCTTTCCTTCATTCTTGACACCGATAGGTGATTCCCCTAGAAAAATTTTGCAAGAGTTCTTTTCTACTTGCCATTCGAAGGGTTCAACCGAGATGGAGGTCACAATTGTTGTAGCATATCCACTTTTTTCTTCCAGCAAGACCTTCCCTTCCTTGACAAGTTGCGTGATCTTATCCTTGAGTAAGAAGCACTTCGTGGTGGGATGACCAAGGATACAATGGTACTTGCAGTATTTGGGATCGTTTACCTTGTCGGCTCCTTCAGGTCGTTTTGACTCCAAAGGCTCGAGGATCTTTAGTTCCACCAACTGTTCGAGCATCGCAGGAACTTCTTCGTCGGCAAATGGGTACATCTTTGATTGCAATTCTTTGAGTGTAGGTCGTGATGGTGTCTTTTCTGCATTAGAACTGACCATATAATTCTTCTTTGCCTTATCCGGTAGCTTTATTGGCGTGGTCGTGACAACCATGGAATCTTGATTGGCGGCCTTAAGCGTGAACTTCCCGCCTTTATGATAATCTTGTTTGCCTCCATCTTTCCACGCTTCAAAAGGCGGTGGTCCCTGGCTTCCACTTGACGCAATACTAAGTTCCATGTCATGAGCGCGAGTGGCAAGCTCCTCGAAGGATGTTGGCCTTATTCCTTGAAGTATGTATCGGAGACCCCAATTCATTCCTTGGATGCACATATCAATAGCCGAGCCTTCCGAGAGTCTATCCTTGCAGTTAAAGCTGAGGTTCCTCCAACGATTTATGAAGTCAATTGCTTTCTCGCCTTTATTTTGGTGAGTGTTAGTTAACTCGACCATGCTGACGGTTCGCCTTGTGCTATAGAAACGGTTGAGAAACTCCTGCTCCATCTGCCCCCAGCTATCAATGGATCTCGGATCAAGCTGACCATACCACTCAAAGGCGTCATCTTTAAGAGTCCTCACAAATTGCATCACGAGAAGGTCTCCATCGGTTCCAGCGTTGTTACATGTCTCGACGAAGTGGGCAACATGCTGCCTAGGATTTCCTTTGCCTGAGAATTGCTGGAACTTAGGTGGATTGTAACCATCCGGCATGCTTAACTTCTCGATTCTCTCCGTGTACGGCTTAGTGTAGGACTTAGATGAAGCCAACGGTACTCCATGCCTCCCATTCATGGTGTTCAAGATGATCTCTTGTAGTTGATCGAGAGGAATGGTGCCATTGGCTGACAATTGCACACTTGGTCGTGCTTCTTGTCCACTATTCGTCGTTATAGCTTCTGGTGCGACCTTGGGAGCATGTTCAAACACTTGACTTGCTTCTTCGCGGGTGTCGAGTTTTTCAATAAACTTTGCGAGTTGAACGTCACGTACTTCCACAATTTTCTTTAAGTCTTCAAGTCCCTTGGTGAGGTTTGCAACTTGCTCTTCGAGAGGGACTGCACTAGTAGTCATGACGTGCTTGCTGATATCATCATCATGATCACATGTTGGATTATGCTGACTACCCTTAGTGCCGGACTTAGAGTTGCTTTCGCAAATTTCCTCCCAATACTTGTTTCCAGCTGAAGACTCCTGACGGGTGGGCACATGTGAATGTGACTTCCTCAAGGCAGCACCATCTTCCTTGCCCCTAGCATTAAACATTTCCTTAGACATACTACGAGTTACTGGACGAGTGGCTTGGATTTCGGAGTTTGTTTCTGAAGCTAAAGACTTGGCGTCTCCAGCCTTGGGTGATGGAACTTTGTTATCCTTTGTAGGCGACATCACGAACACTTGTACTTGAGGAGAAGAGATGAGGGGCAGAGAAGTCCCACTGGGCGTGCCAAAATTTGTGCACACAAACTTATGCTAATGGAAACAAGAGCGAGAAATTCGGTGTCAAATGTATTTTATTTATGAAATAAATGTAGCGAATTACAATCTCTGATAGTAAATTTCTAAACAGAAATTAAATCCCCTGATTCTTCTCCTGAAACGTCGAACGAGGGCTTTAGCAGCTAGACCTCGGATCGAACGGATGAGTGGCCTTCGATTTTGACGAAGAACGCGATGAAGGTCTCAAAGAACACAAACGGCGAACGAGGGCTTTTGAGGCTTGATCTCGGATCGGACGGATGAATATCCGATGTTGATGAAGAACTGGATGAACGCCTTGAAGAGCACGAAGAACGGCTTGAAGATCTTCGAGTGTCTCGAAGAATACGGATGGAGATCTTCAACGGCTTGAAGAACTCGATAATGGTCTTCGAAGAACTTGATGAAGAACTTCGAAGAGCTTGATGATGATGATCTTGATGATGGATGAACTCGTCGGGGCTTGAAAAGCTTGATCTTCAGAGCTCTCTCTTTCTTGCAAGATGTAGTTGTGTGTGGGTAGGATCTTCGAAGGTCTCGAAGATCGTTGATAATCTTGTGGATGGACGAACTCTTCAGGGCTTTAGCAGCTTGATCTTCAGAGCTCTCTCCTTGCAAGATGTAACTGTGTGTAATTGTGTGTCCCATATGCCTGAGGTGATCCCTTTATATAGGCATGGGCTGGCTTGTTGGCCAAGGTAGAAAATAAATAAAATTTATTATTTATTTAATTTCTGCATCAATTTGACAAGTGGCGCAATGTGTTTGGCCTTACTTGCTGACTTTAGGCCATGTCATGTACTGACATGGCATCGTCATAAGCAGTCCTTGCTTGCAAATAAGTTTTGTCTCATTCACAATTCAGTCCTCTATTAATTATTGCTTAAAGATAGCAACTTTGACAGCGAGTGTTATTTGATCCCACCATTTAATTATGCGCTAATAGACACGTGGCATTATTTAATTGGCCGCAAATTTTGTGTGTCTACAGCAAGTAACTAACAATTCGCATGTGTGTTTGGAATTGGAACTCATTACCTCTTCTATCCATTCACGAACAGGGGTCTTCTTCTTTTTCATAAAATATGCACCTAACTTCCAAACTTGTTTCGATTTTGGACACTCCATGAAAGATGTTCACCATCCTCTTCGCAATCTCCGCACTCCTGACACAGCGAAATCAACTAAAATGCCTCTGCTTCTCAAATTCGTTAGAACTGGAAGAGATTGGTGCCATAATCTCCAAACTGGGAATATTAACTTTTTTGGAATTTTAAGATCCCAAAGTTTCTCCAACCAAGCTTGATTAACAAACCCTGCAGAGGAAAAAGCTTCATCTATAGTTCTTCTTCGCTGCGCTTCATAGCCACTCGACACAATATTCTTCGTCGTCCGTGTGCCTCCAAAACAAAGTGTCCTCTACTGCATTTTGTAAAACTGGAATGCTCATAATCACCGTCTCGTCCACTGACCATATAAGATGCCGAATCTTCTCAACGTCCAGCCTCCAACTTCATCATTAAGAAGACGTGCCACAGTGGTGTTTTTTTGCCCAGTGGGGCAGGGGGTAATTACCCTATATGTAGAAGGCCTTGGCAACCAACAATCTTTGAATATTTTCACCTTATCACCATTTGCAATTTTCCGTCTCTTTTGTGCTTCACCATAGAGATGACTAAGAGTGACCCTGTCATACTCCTTCATATTATCTGATAATAGCACAAATGATTTTTCCAAATTCAGCTTTTGCCCTGACACAGCTTCATAGTCATGTAAGATAAAATGCAAAACAGTCATCTCATTCATAGTAGTTTTTGTAAAAAGCAAGCTATCATATGCAAAGAAAATATGTGAGATAACTCTCCCCCCCCCCCCGGGAAGCTGTTATCCAGAAAGACTCCCATCTGCAACTGCTGAAGATAAACGTCTAGATAAAGTCTCACTGACAAGTAGGTACAGGTAAGGGTAAAGGGGACATCCATGCCTTAGTCATATTTCAGGAGTGATGCTGCCATCCACTTCACCATTGACAATAAGACTGTATGAAGCCGTGGAGATGCTATTCACGACAACATCTATCCACCGATTCTCGAAACCCATTCTCTCCATCACAGTGCGCAAGAAATCTCATTCTACACGATCATATGCCTTACTCATGTGTGCTTTGAGAGCAAGAAAACCCTCTCTACCTTTCTTCTTGTTCTTCATGGAGTGAAAAACCTCAAAAGCAGTTAAACTATTGTCCGTTATCAATCGACCTGGAACAAAAGCACTCTAGCTCTCCAAAATAATGGAATGTAAAATGACTTTCAGACGATTTGACAGCATTTTCGTCACTAATTTATAGATAGTAGAGCAAAGACTAATGGGCCGCAAGTCACTTGCTTTACGTACCTGTTTCACATTAGGAATAAGTGAAATGAGAGTGTGGTTGAAACTGGTAATATCCTCTTCCCCATTTAATAGTTTAACGCATATTTCCTCCACTTCGCTTCCCACAATGTTCTAATACCGTTGGTAAAAAAGGGCTGGATAGCAGTCCGGGCCAGGGGCTTTGATTGGCGCTATCTGCTTCAAAGATTCTCTGACTTCCTCCACTATAAAATCCTGATTCATGAAATCTCTCTCTTCCAGCGTAATAACCTCTTCAACCCTTGTGAGAATCGACTCCATCTGCTCGCGGGAAGGATCAGTTGAGGGAAAAAATCCCCCTGAAATAGTCTTCTAAAACCGAGATAATCTGAGGGGTTTCATAAACCAATTCCCCTGTTCATTCTCTAATGTGAGTCGATTCCTGTTACGCCGAATGGAAGCTTTCCGATGAAAAACCCGGTGTTTTGATCTCTTTTTTTTCATCTGCAACTCTCTACATCGTTGCCTCCACATATCCTCCTCCTTTAAAAGGATTTGGAGCATGTTTTTTCGAATGTCCCTTATCTCCGAGATTGCACTCGAGCTTGGAGTACCCTCACCAAGTTCTTTAAGCCGATTTCTCAACTGGTTCAACTGTTTCTTTACACTTCCAAACACATTCTTTTCCTATACTTTGAGAGCATTCGCAATACTCCCCAATTTAGCATCGACTGTAGTTCCTGAATCATTCCAGGAGCTTTTGATGACTTCTTTGCTGCCACTATGATGAAAACGTCTTCTAACCGGGCTAGTCTAGAGAATGCCTAAATTCCAGGAAACTTCAAGAGGAACATGATCAGACACCTGTGCAACAAGGTGCTGAACTCTGGCCCTGCCAAATAAGTCTGACCAACTATCCGTGACCAAGCATTTGTCTAGTCTCTCCCTGATTGCTGATTCATCTCCTTGATTGTTTTTCCAGGTGAACGGTGTACCTGAAAAGCCCATATCGCGAAGCTGGAGCTTTTCGATAACGTTTCTGAAACCTTCAATTTGTCTAAAGTGTACTGGTCTTCCCCCTTCCATTCCTGACACTGAAGTGAAAGCGTTAAAATCTACAACAACACACCATGGAGCGTGCGGGCACATCCTTTCTAGCAACAACCAAGAATTATGTCTTTCATATCTGTCTGGATCTCCGTAAAATCCAGTCAAGAAGCCGTGTTTTCCTTCCCTCAATAACTGAAAAAGAACCATGAATATGAAAATTAGACCACTTGATTAATTTGAAACTAGCCTCGTGATCCCACGTCATGGAAAGGCCACCACGACGATCCACACAGTCCTAGAAGACTCCATTTTGGAAACCAAGCAAATCTTTAACTCGCTTCATTTCTGTTGCATACAGTTTTGTCTCCATTAAGAAGACTATGTTTGGCTTGCTTCTCCTCACAAGATCGCGAAGAGAAATAACGCTACGGGGGTTGCCAAGCCCCCGTACGTTCCAGCTGAGGAGACTCATTGCGACTGGCTAGGCTGATTGCCAGCCTTAGCCAATGAGTTTGTTGGGTTCTTTTGGGCTGCCCCGTCCACTTACGGAATCCGATTAACAGAAACATGATTTTCTAAAATGATTGTTGTCTCTATCTTCCCTTTATCCTTTGCATTAGTGTCAATCTGTCCCGAGCCTCGAGTCCCATCCCCTGCTAATTTACCAAGAACAATGTTTCTTTCAGTATGACCACTCAGACTACTTCCACTGCCCCGACCTTTGTTCTGATTGTTTCCTGACCTTCGTCCCCGTCCTCTTCCTCTGCCATTATTCGCTCGTCCGTCTTGATCACCTTTTTTCTCATGCGGGTCGGGACTAAAGCTGGTGGCACTAACTGGACGTTTAGCACCAGTAATAGGGGCTGCCGAGAGCACAATATCCTTGTCTTTGCTTTGCACTGGATTCTTCTTGATTGACATGTCTTCACCTTCAGCACCCAGAGGATTTTCGAAGATTGTGATGTCCCTCTCATCAAAATTGCTTGCTACGTATTTTTCCTCCATTTCTACACTATTTTCAATTCCCCGTTCCAAGTCCTCCATATCTTCTCCATATACACCACCACCCTCATTCTTTGAGAGCTTTGACGCTGCCTCCCCATCAAAGAAATCTTTATTGGCTGACTATTACTTTCTTGGTGGTGGTCGGAGAGTTAACCAGCTCCCATATCCCGGTATCTCTTCTTGCTTTTCCTTCTTCATTTTTTCATTGCAACTTTGGCTATGATGAGATATTATCCCACACAATTCACAAACATATGGTACCCTCTCATGAACAAAATCAAGCCAGATTTTCGAACTAAAGTGTATTGATGAAAACTCCACGTCGGAGGGAGAGACGTGGATCAAGCGCTACTCTTACTCTATGATAATCCCCTTCTGTACTGAAAAAATTTCTACAGTCAATTTCCAGAGTCAGTCCGAGCCTTTTCCCCATTCTTCTAACGTTCCCTTCCTTGCGCAAGTGCGCTGGCAAGTTCTTGATTTGTACCCACACCTATATAGAATCAAAGACAGATACTATCAGTGATTGGACTAGGTTTCCAGGGCTTCAGCAGCAACAAGTTTCCATCGAAGGACCAAGGTCCACCTTTCAAAACACGGTTCATTGATGCAGTAGAGGAAAATTGAAAAAAAACGGTTAGGGTTGACATGATCGACGACGAATCCTTCCTCTTCTTTCCAGATCTTTTTGAGAACTTTTTTCATGGCCCAAGTGTTGAAAGTAATCGGGAGAACGAAAGCTCCGATCAGACTTCGAACCAGTAGCTGCAGTGCTTCGTTACGGTAATCATAATCGAAGAATTCAACAGTTTCGTCGATCTCAGTCAGCGATGGGGGCGCCGATCAGAGTTGATGTAGCCATGTTTCGCCATGAAATCGCCTTGTCATCTCTAAAGTAGTCAGAGCCTTCAAACCCTAAAAACCCTTTTTCCCTGACCTAGATAACTTTGATTGATAATCAAATTGTGAAACTACAAGTGTTTAAATAGAAAAGACTTAACCTAACCTAGAGGACTCGACCTAGACGGTCCGAGAAATAATCGATTAGAAACTTGGGCTTACTTCGGCAACGTAATCAATAAATAAACATACTAATTCTTTGTGATGTAATCCGTGAGATACTTTGGTGGGTGATGTTCCCGCATTCCCTGTCATGGAGCAGGGGCGGTGGGTGGGTACGCATCTGTAGAAACTCCCCCCTTGTTGACTATTGCCTTGTCCTCAAGGTGAAAAAAGGTCGGTGACAACCCAACGCTTCTTTTGTGAAACCCTCCAAGACTGCACGAGAGTTGTCATGCTAATATTCCTGTTGGAATAGATGCCCTAGAGGCAATCTAGTTTAGTACGAATTTATTTGTGGCTAGAAATTCATTTATTAATTATTGGATATTTAATATAGTGAAGTCCTTAGATTTACAATTGTGTTGTTTATCTTAAATATCCCTAGTCCAGTATAATGATTAATGGGACAATCATCTATAGACTAGTATGGGGTTGGATTGATATGGAGATATCACGATCCAACACATAGGTGTGCATTAAGGGTAATGACGCACTGGATTGACCCATCTCCGAGAAGGCTACATACACGTTATGTTGAGTCACAAGTGCTTCTCGCGGTGCAATGGTATTGTCATCCTTATACTTGAAGTCACTAGATGTTCTAGTTGTGGATTATTGTGATTTTGGTAGCGTTAAACGCTACACCGTAACTGGGTAGTTATAAAGGCGTGTACTGGATACAATAAGAAGCAAGCTTAGAGATCGTAGTGGACGTAGATAGAATTTGTCCCCCCACATAACGGGAGCAAATATCCTAGACCACTCGAGGGATAGTGCTTATAGAATGTCTGGCCAGACTCGAATAAATCAATATAGGATATTGATGTTATTTGTACGAATAAGGCTATTCCCATGGATCGAGAAACTATGGATTGGATATACGAGTGTGACTTGTATGTCTCGTGTCCAATCCGGATATAGAGACAAAGGGATGTGACAATTACTTGTACAAAGGTTGTCAAGATGACTATTCTATTAGTTGGCTAGAATGGATGTTTTGCTAGAAATCGCTCTATATTAGCAAATAGTTGCTACCAACTAGATAGAACCTATGGGGTCACACGCTATATAGAGTTGAACTAGATTTGGGAATTAATTAATTTGATTAATTAATTAGAAGGATCACTTTGCAAAACCTTGCAAACTTAGTAGGGACTAATTTGCAAGGAAGGGACTAAATTGAATTCTAGTAGGACTAGAATAATTCCTTTAGGTAGTTGACAAGGAGTTGTTGGACTATATAAAGGACCTTCCTTCCTTCCTTCCCACAACTTATGCTCATAATTGATCATAACTAGAGTGGGAGAGAACAAAAGGAGAGAAGAGAGCAAGCAAGCTAGGAGCTCGCCGCCCCTAGCCCGCCGCCCGTCCCCGTCGGCCACAAGGAGGCCGAACACCTCCTTGTTCGTCTCGTTTTGCGTGATTTTTCTTCCTCTTCCTCTTTCCGGGCTAGCACCAAGGAGTGGGAGATCTAGAAATCAACTCTAGGCGTGGATCAACTATAGAGAACGTGACACAATTTGCGTTTGAAGTCATCAAAGGAGAACCTTAAGGTGTGTTATTGATTTCTTCCTTTACCATCGTTATGTCTCTTGACTTGTGATCCTTGGAGGGTTTTGCATGGTTAATTATTGTTTCCGTTGCGCGTCCATAAATCAAAACCCTACAGTGGTATGAGAGCCACAGGTCGTAGAGCTTAAACGTGGTTTATGTGTTACGTTTTAGTTGTTTTACACCTTAAATTGATTGTTTATCGCGTAAAACAAGACAAATCAAGCATGGGATGCAATTTGTCGAAAATCTTTCATAACAAGATCTAATTTTTGCATTAGATGCATGAATTGGTGAGTTTGAGAAATTTTAGGATCTTAGATCTAGGGTTGGGCCATCCTTGGGGAAGAAGGAGTTCTTCCAAAACAAGGAAACAACCAAACTTGGGCACCAAGCAAGGGAGTTGTTTTGGAAACGACTCCCTATAGGAGGTTCGGCCCCCTAGGGGACCGCCCCTCTTGCTTGCCGCCCAAGTCTTGGCCGCCATAGGGGCCGGGCGGCCCTAGCCCGCGGCCTAGCCGCGTGGGCAAGGGGTCGGGCCGGCCCTAGGGCCTTGCGGTTCACCTTTTTGGGTCTGGGCAATTTGATTGTTGGGCCCATGGACCGTTTTAACCCTAGAAATCCTAAAATCAATTAAAATTGACGAAGCGCGTTAAAATTGGATTTTAACTGTTTATGTGCAAATCGCATGGTGATTGGATATGGCCTTAGGATGTGGTTTGATGTGAATGTTTAATCTTTGTGGTTTGGTTTACGGCCTGCGAGCTGATCAATTAATTGTAATATTTTAATTAGGGTTTAAAGTAGATTGTTAGCCAAGATTGAAGAAAAGAAGCCCAAAGCCAAAAGGAGCCACAAAAGATGGAGCATGGAGCATTCCACAAGACTATGAAGGATGGAACAAAAGATCAAGACGCATGGAGATGTGTTTGCTTTTAGGGTTCATAGATAATTCCATTGGCTTGGAATTATCTTAGTCTAGAAAAAGGCCATATCCACATCACGTTTATTCTTGTTTTTGTGGTTGTTTATTTTATTGTCATATTATTTTGTGGTTGGTGTAAGGATGATGCATGCAATTAGGATAATAAGATAATTAGACAACCCGGATCTATTATTTGGAGTTGTGCCCAAACTCAAATAGATAGATTAGTTAATTTTGATCAACAAAACAATTAAAATTGAATTTAAAATCCCTCAAAATTCATATATTGTGTTTTTGCCTTCTCGTTATTTAAACACTCATGATCATCATTATTTATCAAGTTCGTGCATGCCAAAGCATGGCGACTTGGTTCATAATGATGGAATGCGATGGCACAAGCTAGTAATGTGCAATTGTTTAAATAAGAGGTTGAACACAACTAGGCAATTAATGTGATTAAGAAACTTAGAGGAAATCAATTGGGATTATCCATATGGATGAATAAATAAGGAGTTATTTGCCCGATTGAACCAAGAGTTGCATAAGGGATGCAATTGGAATTGTTCCTACCTAAAGTAGTCAAATTATGGGTGACTTGCCAAGCAAACTCATAAGGAGATGAAACATGAATCTTGGCCCACTAGAAAATATAAGGATATTTTCCGCATTAATATCTTGAGGGTTATTAATCCGTAGAAAAATAGTGGGAACTATATTTGATAAACTAGTCATTATTGAATATACTCAAAAATTCACAAATACTAAAATTTGCGTATTTTCCTTTTGTAGAATTCCAAATGGCAAACAACTCATAGAGTTCACAACATTCCCTACGATATGTCCTTGAGAAGGATAAGCTCTGTGGATCCAACTTTCTCGATTGGTACAGAAACTTGAGAATTGTTCTCAAGCAAGAGAAGAAACTGTATGCAATAGAGGAGCATGTTCCAGCAGGTCCAGAGAACCAAACACCTGCTACCCTAAAGGCATATCAAAAGCGTGTTGATGACGCTAATGATGCAGCATGCCTTATGCTATGCACCATGACTTCTGAGCTTCAGAAGCAACACGAAAAAACGAATGCTGTCGATATGATCGAGCATCTGAAGCAGCTCTTCCAAGAGCAGGCAAGGGTAGAGAGGTATGAGGTCTCTACGGCACTATTCAAGTGTCATCTGGCAGAAGGGAACCCGGTGGGACCCATGTACTCCGTATGATCGGATACTTGGAGAATCTCGCCCAACTAGGGTTCCCGGTCGGCCAAGAGTTGGCAACCGATCTCGTGTTGCAATCGTTGCCTGAAAGTTATGGACAGTTCTTCATGAACTATAACATGAACGAGATCGTGAAACCACTGCCAGATTTACTCAATATGTTGAGGACAGCTGAACAGAGCATCAACAAGGGTAAGGGCAAAGCCATTATGATGGTGCAGAAAGGAAAGGGCAAAAGGTTTGCCTCATCTTCCAAGGGCAGTCAGTTGCCAAGCCCAAGGAACCTGCCCTTAAGCCTGTTGGTGGCATAGCCAAAGGTGTGACTAAAGGTGACTGTCACTACTGCAGTCAACCTGGACACTGGAGGAGGAACTGCCCAAAATATCTGGAGGACAAGAGGCTTGGAATAGTGATTCCACCACCACCAGGTATTTTTGTTGTAGATGTCAATTTAACTGTCTCTACATCATGGGTATTAGATACTGGATGTGGATCTCACATTTGTCTAAATGTGCAGGATCTAAAGAGAAGTAAAAGATTGGCTAAAGGGGAGGTAGATCTGCGCGTTGGGAATGGAGCAAAAGTTGATGCGTTGGCCATAGGCGTGTGCGAGCTATCTCTGCCTTCAGGATTAGTTTTAGAATTAAATAATTGCTATTGTGTGCCTGCTATGAGCAGAAACATTATTTCTATTTCTTGTTTGGACAAGGATGGTTTTATTTTTCAATAAAGAACAAGTGTTGTTCCTTTTATTTAAATAATATTCACTATTTTAGTGCGCAATTACTTAATGGACTGTATGTCCTTGATCTAAGCAATTCTGTCTACAACATTAATACCAAGCGGATTAGAATAAATGATTCAAATCCTGCTTATTTATGGCACTGTCGTTTAGGCCACATAAACGAGAAACATGTATCTAGACTCCATAAGGATGGATTACTAGACTCATTTAATTTTGAATCATATGAGACATGTGAGGCTTGTTTATTGGGAAAAATGACAAAGTCCCCTTTCAATAAGTAAGGTGAGAGGACTAGTGAGCAATTGGCGCTCATACATACTGATGTATGTGGGCCATTTCCCACGCCTGCCAGGGGTGGTTATGTCTACTTCATTACATTTACTGATGATTACAGTAGATATGGGTTTGTGTACCTTATGAGGGCAAAATCCGAATCCTTTGAAGTGTTCAAAGAATTCAAGAATGAAGTAGAGAAGCAACTTGGCAAAAGTATCAAGGCTCTACGATCAGATCGTGGAGGAGAATACTTAAGCCAAGAGTTTGACGACTATCTTAGAGAGTGTGGGATCGTGTCCCAACTCACTCCACCCAGAACGCCACAGTGGAATGGCATGTCTGAGAGGATGAATCGAACCCTATTGGATATGGTTCGATCTATGATGTGTCAAAGTGATCTTCCATTATCATTTTGGGGCTACGCTCTATTAAGTGCAGCTTTCACCATTAACCGTGTTCCATCCAAATCAGTCATGAAGACACCATATGAGCTGTGGAGTGGGAGGCGTCCCACACTGTCGTTCATGAGGATTTGGGGCTGAGATGTCTACGTAAAACGTTTACAATCAGACAAACTGGGGCCGAAATCGGATAAGTGCAAATTTGTGGGGTACCCTAAGGAAACTAAGGGTTACTACTTCTAGAATCCAACCGACAACAAAGTGTTTGTTGCTCGCACCGGCGTGTTTCTAGAAAGAGAGTTTGTCTCTAAAGAAGAAAGTGGGAGGACTGTAGAACTTGAAGAGGTTCAAGAACCACATATCACTGAACCGATTATGGAACATGAACAGGAACCACAAGCGGTTGTGGAGCAACCTGTTCAGGTAACACAAGAGCTTCGTAGATCTAGTAGAGTGCGCCAGGAACCCGAGAGGTATGGACTTCTCGTGACCGATTCCGGTGACACGATGCTCATAGATGATGAGCCTACTACCTATGAAGAGGCCATGAAGGCCCGAGACTCTCAGAAGTGGCTAGAATCCATGAGATCCAAGATGGAATCCATGTACACCAACAAAGTATGGACTTTGGTGGAACCACCCGAAGGGGCGCGGCCCATAGGGTGCAAGTGGGTCTTCAAGAAGAAGATCGACATGGATGGTAATGTGATCACCTATAAAGGCCGATTGGTGGCTAAAGGATTCAGACAGATTCATGGTATTGACTATGATGAAACCTTTTCACCAGTCGCTATGACCAAATCCATCCGAATCCTACTTGCGATTGCAGCATACCACGACTATGAGATTTGGCAGATGGATGTCAAAACAGAATTCCTTTATGGGAATCTCCTCGAGGACGTGTATATGATACAGCCGGAGGGTTTTGAGGATCCAAAGCAAGCCAACAAAGTCTGTAAGCTGCAACGATCCATTTATGGATTGAAGCAAGCTTCTAGGAGTTGGAATCGACGTTTTGATGAAGTAGTCAAAGAGTTTGGCTTCATCAGAAACGAAGATGAGTCTTGTGTCTACAAGAAGGTTAGTGGGAGCTCTGTAGCTTTTCTGGTCTTGTATGTAGATGACATACTACTCATTGGAAACGACGTTCCCATGCTGCAATCTGTTAAAGATTGGCTAGGGAAGTGTTTCTCAATGAAGGACTTAGGGGAAGCAGCCTATATACTCGGTATAAAGATCTATAGAGATAGTTCTAAGAGACTGCTAGGCCTTAATCAAAGTACATATATTGACAAGGTGTTGAAACAGTTCAACATGCAAGATTCCAAGAAGGGATTCTTGCCCATATCACATGGAATCACTCTTTCGAAGAGTGGTTGTCCTTCCAATGAGATTGATAAGGAACGCATGAGTAGAATTCCCTATGCCTCGGCCATAGGATCTATCATGTACGCCATGTTATGTACAAGACCAGATGTGTCATATGCCTTGAGTGTGACAATCAGATACCAATCCAATCCGGGTGAGAGTCACTGGATTACAGTCAAGAACATCCTAAAGTACTTGAGAAGAACAAAGGATGCTTTCTTGATATTTGGCGGGGAGGAAGAGTTGCGTGTAAGGGGTTACACTGATGCAAGCTTCCAAACCGACATAGATGACTTTAGATCACAGCCGGGATATGTGTTTTGCCTGAATGGAGCAGCGGTGAGCTGGAAGAGTTCCAAGCAAGAAACGGTGGCTGATTCTACAACAGAGGCTGAGTACATTGCTGCAAATGGCGCAGCAAAGGAAGCTATTTGGATCAGAAAGTTTGTTTCTGAACTTGGTGTGGTTCCTAGAATTGCGGATCCAGTTGAGTTGTACTGTGACAACACTGGGGCGATCGCGCAATCAAAGGAACCCAGGTCACACCAGAAATCCAAGCACGTGCTCAGGAAGTTTCATCTGATTCGAGATATTATCGATAGAGGAGACGTTCGGATATGCAAGATTCCTACAGATGAGAATCTGTCAGACCCGCTTACAAAGCCGCTCACGCAGTGGAAGCATGAAGGGAACGCTAGAAGTATGGGCATACGAGATGCGCCAGATTGGCTCTAGTGCAAGTGGGAGACTGTTGGAATAGATGCTCTAGAGGCAATCAAGTTTAGTATGAATTTATTTGTGGATAGAAATTCATTTATTATTTATTGGATATTTAATATCATGAAGTCCTTAGATTTATAATTGTGTTGTTTATCATAAATATCCATAATCCAGTATAATGATTAATGGGACAATCATCTATAGACTAGTATGGGGTTGGATTGATATGGAGATATCACGATCCAACACATAGGTGTGCATTAAGGGTAATGACGCACTGGATTGACCCACCTCCGAGAAGGCTACATACACGTTATGTTGAGTCACAAGTGCTTCTCGCGGTGCAATGGTATTGTCATCCTTAGACTTGAAGTCACCAGATGTTCTAGTTGTGGATTATTGTGATTTTAGTAGCGCTAAACGCTACACCGTAACTGGGTAGTTATAAAGGCGTGTACTGGATACAATAAGAAGCAAGCTTAGAGATCGTAGTGGACGTAGATAGAATTTGTCCCTCCCACATAACGGGAGCAAATATCCTAGGCCACTCGAGGGATAGTGTTTATAGAATGTCTGGCCAGACTCAAATAAATCAATATAGGATATTGATGTTATTTGTACGAATAAGGCTATTCCCATGGATCGAGAAACTATGGATTGGATATACGAGTGTGACTTGGATGTCTCGTGTCAAATCCGGATATAGAGACAAAGGGATGAGACAATTACTTGTACAAAGGTTGTCAAGATGACTATTCTATTAGTTGGCTAGAATGGATGTTTTGCTAGAAATCGCTCCATATTAGCAAATAGTTGCTACCAACTAGATAGAACCTATGGGGTCACACGCTATATAGAGTTGAACTATATTTGAGAATTAATTAATTGGATTAATTAATTAGAAGGATCACTTTGCAAAACCTTGCAAACTTAGTAGGGACTAATTTGCAAGGAAGGGACTAAATTGAATTCTAGTAGGACTAAAATAAGTCCTTTAGGTAGTTGACAAGGAGTTGTTGGACTATATAAAGGACCTTCCTTCCTTCCTTCCCACAACTTATGCTCATAATTGATCATAACTAGAGTGGGAGAGAACAAAAGGAGAGAAGAGAGCAAGCAAGCTAGGAGCTCGCCGCCCCTAGCTCGCCGCCCGTCCCCGTCGGCCACAAGGAGGCCGAACACCTCCTTGTTCGTCTCGTTTTGCGTGATTTTTCTTCCTCTTCCTCTTTCCGGGATAGCACCAAGGAGTGGGAGATCTAGAAATCAACTCTAGGCGTGGATCAACTATAGAGAACGTGACACAATTTGCGTTTGAAGTCATCAAAGGAGAACCTTAAGGTGTGTTATTGATTTCTTCCTTTACCATCGTTATGTCTCTTGACTTGTGATCCTTGGAGGGTTTTGCATGGTTAATTATTGTTTCCGTTGCGCGTCCATGAATCAAAACCCTACAATTCCATCGTCATCTTGGATTAATCGGTTTCCACGCGTCCCAACTGTTGGAGCCATTCCACTCCTTGAACAACCTGGGATTCTTGGAACTAGAAAACGAATAGCTCGACTGAAAATTTGTGCCCTTGCAGGATAATATCAACTGTCTCACGCGTAGTATCACAATGAAGACATCCCCCATTACTTGCTTTAACTTTGAAAGCAACCGTCACCTTATGCGGCAAGTGCAGTTGTTCGGCCAATTCTAGATGAAATGAAATTGTGGGGGGGACTCATTGTCAATCCGGATGGACACATCAAGGCCTGCTATGGTCCCCAGGAGCCTTAAAGAACAATATTGATCACTGCAAATCATGGAATACATACTAGAACCATCAGCAGCAATGAAGAACTCATCCAGTTGTTTCTGATCTGTGTCGTCGTAACCCATAAGCAGGAACTTGCCATCAACTTGTGACCGCGGAAGTACTTCTGATCGCAGTTGTGACATAAGACCTAGAGATGTCGTTCCTGTTGTTCGGCAAGAGTAAGAAACTTAATCGGCGGTGTTGATGCAACTTCCGCTGAAACTTTTGAGGGAGCCAAGGTGGTAGCCTGAGTCATAATTGTCGTGGAAGGACTAGTGGTTGTGGCTGGTGATCTAATCTTTTCTAACTCACGAGCGAGGGAAAATGTCGCTTTAATTTTCTGGGGACTTCGTAATATCAACTCACGTCCCAATGGCGACTTAAGACCAGAAGCAAACATCAAAATCATATGTTCGTCCGAAATCTCGCCAATTTTATTCATCATCTTTTCAAACTCAGTTTGGGACGCCAGTACAATAGTCCGATGCTGCAACTTTGACAGTTGACCAAAATAGTCAAGATAGTAATGTTGATCAAAACGAACAGTTACCACATCAAGGAACGCAGCCTATGTAGTGAACATGATTTTTGCTTTGAGATACCGAAACCAGTCTACCGTGTCGTCATCCAACAATACGTCTACTAGTTTTAGTCATTCCGCTAAAGGAATCTGATAGTAATTGAAGTATTGATGAACGTTAAAGACCCTTGTGTGGGGATCGTTACCTAAAAACTTAGGCACCTCAATGCAAAATTTGTGGTTGCGGCAATTGTTTCATAAGTATTGGGATTGGGGACCCATACCTCCATGCAGAAGAGACTCTTGCTGGTACGGGTGGTGCTAAAATTCGGCATGTTGTCCGTACGGGGGGTGTGCGGTTTGTTGCCCATAGCGGTCCACAGCGATTGACCGATACAGGTTGGGTGGTCTGGGCTCGTCGTAGATTGCGTGACCCGACGTCCGATATCCGTAATCCGGGTTTAGAGCCCCCGAGTGTAATCGACGAACCCCTTCATGGTCACCATACCCGACTGCACTGGGATAATGTTGCAAGTCATAATCATCCGATCAGTGCTCGGAAAAGGTGCCCTGGGCTGCTGTTCGCGTTACCCTGTCGTCGGGCTGGTGGGGACCGACTGAGGGGACCAAGCCATTGTCAACAGGTCCGATAGTTAGTCCGGACAGAAACCCAAGTGGGTCTACCAATATTGGAGCTGTGAAATTGTCGTTGGTGGTTACCTGGGGAAGACCCACGGGCCGCGAAGACTGATTGCATGGTGGTGCCCTTATTGGCAGTGGCGGGGCTGGTTGTTCTGGCGGCTGAATAGGGGCCCGAGCCCGAGCTTCTAGGGTGGCGATGGACGACTCCACGATGGACAGACGATCGTTGATGGCTGTGAGTGCTGGTGCCTGCCAGTTTGGAAACCAGTGGCTGCGGTGTATGGGCGGGACGCGCCTCAAGCGCGGACAATCATGCCTCCGTACCCTCCTCTAGGGTTTCAGGCTAGTTTTCTACTAAGACTCCCAGACATTCAATCGTAACTCCAACTTTTCGATGATCTGATCGGTCAATTGCTGGGCGAAATCCTCCCCAATCTCTATGGTTTTCGACATAATGAAATCACTAGTTGATGATGGGTGAAACTCAATGAAAGCTCCACTTGATAGAGGATTGCTATCGGTTTAGAGCAATTCAAGAAGCTTAGTCTCCACACACACTAAATACAGCTAACAAACTTCTCAACTGGATAACATAATCAAATTGTGAAACTACAAGTATTAAAATAGAGAAGGTTGAACCTAAATTGGACGGTTCGAGCTAGACGGGCCGGAAAAAAACCAACAAAAAAATATGGACTTACTTCGACAACATTAAATAAATAAATAACAATACCAATGCTTTGTGAAGTAATTCGTGAGATACTTTGGCGTGTGACATTCCCGCGTTCCCCATCATGGAGCCATGATGGTAGGTGGATAAGCATCCGTATCATCTTTTGTGACCAGAGTCGCAAGTAGAGACTGGATAGCATCGATCTCTCTTGGACAAATTAGTTGGCAGAACTTAGATAACGGCACAAAAACAAACGCTCATAATCCATTGCTTGCTATTTTCTTGGTTGTACTTGGATTTGGAATCTGAATAAATACATACAATCATGCAACCTGGTTTTACCATAACAACATGTGACAAGATCATCAAGATGTTGTTTCAAACGTTGGAGAATTCTTTTTTTTTTGAGAAACAAACGTTGGAGAATTCCATTACGTAATTTTTGTGCGATTTCGATCGTTTTCAACAACCAGATCAATGACATAAATGCATTATGTTTGTGATGAGTTTCTACACGGTAGCCCTTTTTGGCTTGGCTCATCCAATACTCAATAAATGCACGATTCTGCAAAAAAAAAAAAAAAAAAAAAAAAAAAAATGCGATCACCTAGTCGAGCATATTCCGCCGGACGCGTGCCTCATCTGTGCAAGGATGGAAGTGTCCCTGCCCATTTAGTTGCTGGAAAGCATTTGAAGGATAAAACCTTCTTTTATTATTTAGGAGTACGTCCTAATTTCTTGATATCAGCATAACTAATGATAACGATGTAATGGGTTTCCTACATTTATTTTAGCCTTAATTATTTAATGCATACCTCTAGTTTGTCGAAACTATCAAATTGTAACACCAGTTCCAGAATTAACTGATTGCATTCCCATTTACAAAAATACGTCAATTTCAAACTAAGAAAAAAATTCAATCATCAAAACTCAAAATCGAAGAAGGTATTTTCAAAAAGTACACATCGCCTATGATACAAACTCATCACATTGTGTGAAATAATGCCCTCATAATATGTTTATTTTGCGATGAAATTTCATTCTCAATTTGACATTGATTTATTTCTGCAATTAGGGGATGTAATCAACTAGTTTCAGAACTGAGAGTTGCAATGCGATAGTTTGGACATGTTAAGGGTATGCACTAAGTAGTTAAAGCCTTTATTTTAATACGATTACTCTTTCAAAAAAAGTGCCTCGTTGTAACAATGAATTTTTTGGAAACATATGGAGTACTGCGAAATGTATCAATTCCCTCCTTGCATCATGAGACACAGATGACGCACGTATTTGTTTGTTTTTCCAACAATTTTGACAACATCATAACATTATTAACTAACTAGTGTGGAGGTAGCTGCTATTTGTTTTATGCAAAAATTATTAATATTATTTGGAGTTTGAAAAAAAAATGTTTCTTTAATTTATGAAAAAAAAAACATTTAAAAAAACTTATATTAATTGCACACATGTTAAGCATCAAAGAATTTCATATTTTACTAAATGTTGGTTTAAAGTTGTAAATTGTCATTTTGATAAAGATGTGGTTCTTTAGTTAAATGAGTCTCTAATAACAAACCAAGAATACTAAATTATAAGTAATATACAATCCATGTTGGGCTTGTTTGGATGAGAGTAAGTAGAAAGGAGCAAAAAAGTCAAAAATTTGAGATAATAACTTAAATCTCTCCAAACAAAATCCAGCTGAAAAATCCGGAATTCTGGCTTGAAATCGGAATTTCCGAATTTTTTGGCGGAAATCCATTTTTATTTTTTTTTTGTAAAATTCCGAACTTCTTTAGGTAATTTTTGGTTCTTTTTACATTGTTTTGTGTTATCACGATGGTAAAGTGTTTGAATCCAGTACATGAGGTCCCATGTTCGAAACTCACAATCACAAAAAAAAAAAAAAAATCCCATAATCTATAGTAATCTACCTCATTCAAACACTACAGATAAAAGGAGCTTTTAAGCTCAACCTCTCACTTATTTCAGCTCATCCAAACAGTCCCATTATTAATTTTCACTTTTCTTTATTGGTCTAACATCATCCTTGTTGGCTAATTAAGATAAACTCTCATATTCTAATGAGAGTCAAAATTTTCTTTTTCTTGTATTAAAGAAATGCTTTTTAGGTATATATATATTTTTTTTGGTCCATTCTCCCCCCTACTGGTATACACTATTCGGAAATGATAAGCTATAGATATTGGTGATTACTGTCATTGTATGAACATAAATTGAAATTTTGCTTATAATAATTCATTTGATATATTGGTGTTGGCTACCACTCAACATAAGTATTAGCAATTACTGTTTGCAAAAAAAAAAAAAAAAAAAAAGTATTAGCAATTACTCATAAAATAGAACATAGAGGCTTAAAACTTCTCGTATGTGGGTGTTTTGTGAAAACCTGTTTAGTTAAGATCATGTAACTACATCTACTTGAGATTTTTACATTGCTAAACTGCACATGAGAAGAGATTTCATAATCCATTTTCCATAAAAAAAAATGCATTATCATTTTTATTTATAATTAGCAACGAACGTATGTATAATTATTTCAATAAATTGAGAGCCAAACAAATTAAAAAACATAAGAAAATCTTGGGTTCAAGATCTTGTGTATGCAAAAAATTCCTACTGGTAGACTCATCTGCCATATCCAGGCATGAGACGCGGGTCAGATGATTTTTAGGTTTACTAATCTATTAGTGTGTGTTGGTATGTTGTTCTTGTTCTGTGTAAATATATTTTGGCTTAATTACCTAATGCATACCCCTAGTTTGTTGAAATTATCACATTGCAACCTCTGCTCTTAGAACTCTCTGATTTCATTCCCCATTTGCAATAAACACATCAATGTGAAACTGGTAAAAAGTTTCATCCTAACACCATCCTTAAGCTAAGGGTAAATTTGTCAATAAGAAAAAGGCTAATATATTGACATAAAACATTTATATTAAATAAGAAACAAAGAAAATGGATGAAGATAAGGATGATAATGAAGAAGATGAGGAGATAAAAATAACATGTTTCTCTTGTTGGAGAACAATCGAAACTGGACCAAAAATAAGAAGATGGAGAAGAAGCAGAAACATAATCGCATGATAAAAAGTAACTAAATAAAGACGAATTGAAATACTTACAAATGTCGTCGAATATAAATAGTTTTAGAAGCGATCTCGAGCATTGGCTCGATGTCATTAAGGCGTTATTTGCTCCCTTTGGTACTGCTTGATCCGGAGCAAACCGCCTCCTAGGATAATCGTTTCTCACCGTGCAAGAAGTCAGTACACCACTTACACCCTACGAACCGCAATGGCATGGTACCTATTTAAGAATTTAATTACAATATAGAAATTCAAATTCTGAAAGTTGAAGGTTCTACAAAGTCTAGGAGCACTTTGTAGGGAATTAGGAGAGTAGAAGGAAATGTTGGAATGCACAAATGGGTGAAGAAGCCCTCTATTTATAATAGAGTAGGTGACCCTTCAAAGGGGTGCAAATGAATAGATGTGTCTATTCATGGTAATAACTAAATTTGGACGTTAGTAACTAACAATAACTAACTTTGGTTGATAACTAATAAAATTATTAGCAATTCCAACAATTATTAATTTGCGACTTCAATTAGTAACGCACCCAAAGTTAAATTGCATCCATCGAAGGATCTTTTTGTACTCCCATAATTTACAATAATTTTCATTCACCCGTAACTTATTTTGGACAACTCTCAATTGTAGATTTACCATCTCCGAATGAGAATTAAACTCTACATATTTTACTATCCAAAATTCAAAGTTTTCCAACAATCCCCCACATGAATGACAAATTGGCATAAGAGCCGGAATAATCAAAGAGGGGATTTAGAGAGATACCAAACGAATGATAATCGCATCGAGAAGGTGGCCAAGGACCTTGAACCTCCCTTAGTGGAATACTATCGGATATACTGGATTGTCAGTGGTGAAACACCTTGAACTGCTTTCTGTAGTGTATACCTAGACAATAGAACCCACACGGTTATCATCCTTCCATATTAAGTTCTCATTGTCGTGTCTGTTTCGGCCTTGGAGCACTTAATACTGGTTTCATTAGTGGTCTTAGAGAATTTAGCCTCGTCACTCTCCTAGAACCGGCCGCCAGTTCCCACTCATATAGGTGAGTGTCATAAAGGTATATTTCCATACCCCACTTGGTTTTATCCCCTAAGGTATGATCTCATTAAAAGCTAATCGCTTATCCTTACCAATGCAAGCGTCACTCGGTGTCGTCCTAAGAATGGGTTTGGAAATAAAATTTCCTACAGTGACTATATTTGCACAGTAATTAGGTTTTCCCTTTTGAACCTAGTTCTTGGGATCTCCAGTCATCTAGGTTGGGTTTTCCGTTACATGCAACTTAGAGAGATAGGCTTTATCATAATCCCCTTGACGACGTAAACAATTGTTGTCTTGTTAACCCTATGGGCAACGGATCAGCTAGTTTTTACTTACTTTTCACACGATCGATCGATATAATTATGTTCGAGAGAAAATGTCCAATGGTGTTATGTCTACGACGTATATGTCCAGACTTGCCATTGACGATGGTGCTTTGGGCCCTTCCAATTGCCGATTGACTATCGCAATGAATGCAGATAGCTAGCACCGATCTTGGCCACATTGGAAGTTCTTCTAAAAATTGACGAAGCCATTCGACTTCCTCTCCTGTCTTATCCAAAGCAATGAATTTCGATTCCATTGTGGCTTGCGATGCAAGTTTGTTTAGAATACTTCCAAGACACAGCTGCACCTCCAAGGGTAAAGACATATCCGCTTGTGGATTTAGAGTCCAAAGTGTCCGATATCTAGTTGGCATCACTATACCCTTCCAGTACCGCTGGATACCTCGTATAGTGTAGTCCATATGCTAAGGCATGTACTAGATACTTTAGCACTCGCATCGCATCACTCCCTTCTAGTGTTTATCACTTTGATTGCTAGTGAATCGACTTAACTTTCCAATTTCTTGAGCAATATCGGGCCTTGTACAATTCACGAGGTACATTAATCAGCCAATTACTTGATCATATTCGACTACACTTGCACCATGATTCTTGGCGAGATGTAAATTAAGATCCACGGGAGTCTTAACTATCTTTCCATCGGTCTTGTCTAATTTCTCAAGAATCTTCTCAACATAGTGCGATTGAGATAATGAGTATCCATTCGTCGTTCTATTGATTTTCATCCCTAAAATAACATCATCAATACCCATATCTTTCATATCGAACTTTGTTGTCAACATATTCTTAGTTGTTTTAATGATAGTTGAATTATTTTTCATAATTAACATATCATCAATGTACAAGCACACGATGACATATCCATCGCGAGTGGATTTAGTATAAACACACTTGTCACATTCATTAATATGAAAACCATTTGAAAACATAGTATTATCAAATTTGATATGCCATTGTTTTGGTGCTTGTTTGAGACCGTAAAGAGATTTCATCAAACGACATACCTTATTTTCCTGTCTAGGAGCGATGAACCCCTCAGGTTGTTCCATGTAAATCTCTTCGTCTAATTCACCATTCAAGAATGCAGTCTTAACGTCCATTTGATGAATTTCAAGATTATTTATAGCTGCAATAGCTATAAGCTTGCGAATGGACGTTATCCTTATAACTGATGAGTAGCCATCGAAATAACCAATACCTTCCTTCTGTTTATATACTTTTGCGACAATTCTAGCCTTATAATTCTCAATTGAGCCGTTAGAATTAAGCTTTCTCTTAAAAACCACTTACAGCTTAACACTTTACTTCTTGGTGGAAGACTCACAAATTCCCAAGTAGGATTCTGAAGTATGGATTCAATTTCCATATTCACTGCTTCTTTCCAATATGACGTCGCAGTACTAGACATAGCTTCCTTGTAGGTTTGGGGCTCATTTTCTACCAAGTAGGTTAGAAAATCTGAGTCAAATGTTTTAGCGACTTTTGCCCGCTTGCTCCGTCAAGGTTCGTTTTCCTTTTCCGATTCTTGGGATATGGTTTCCCGCGTTCTTTTATTAGAACTTTGTTCATTCTTCTCTTTGTATGGAAATACGTCTTCGAATAATGAAACATTGCATGACTCAAAGATGGTATTTTCATGTATATCTTCGATTTCTGATTTAATAACCAAAAATCGATATGCACTACTATTATGAGCATACCCGATAAAGACGCAATCTACCGTATTTGGTCCAAGTTTCACCTTTTTAGGTACTGGTATTGCCACTTTTGCGAGACACCCCTACACTTTGAGGTATTTGTAAGATGACAGTTTTTCATTTCCATAATTCATATGGAGTTTTGCCAACATTTTTCCAAGGTATCCTATTAAGGATATGGTTGGCCGTTAATAGGGCTTCCCTCCCCCCCCCCCCCCAACATGTTTTGTGGTAAACCCGAACTTAGGAGTAATGCGTTTAGCAATCTCATTTAAAGTCTTACTCTTCCTCTCATCTACGCCATTTTGTTCAGGCAAATAGGGTGCCGTAGTTTGGTGGATAATTTGACTTTCTAGAGAAATTACCTTAAGTGGTTCTTCTTATTCTCCACCACGATCGCTACGCACCATTTTAATTTTCTTTCCCATTTGATTTTCCACTTCATTTATAGTGCTTGAACATGTCAATTGCTTCATCTTTACTTCGTAGAAGATGAACATAGCAACATCGTGTACAATCATCTACAAATGTAATGAAGTACTTCTTTCCACCTCTTGTTTGAAGAAACTTCAAATCACAAATATCCGAGTGGATTAATTCAAGAGGCGCAGTAGTTTTTGTTGCTCAATTGGTCGAAATAATGCCGAAATATAAGCGGTTTCATTCGTATGCCTAATTCAAGTACATATACACATTGATTAAATAAATCATAAATTATATGAAGCACTTGATTTATTTACAAATGTCCATGAGTACTTCGAACTCTTGATATATGTACTCTACTGTGCACAAGAGATTCCGGCGGGGAGACCTCCGTGTACACCGTATGTAGTGGATCGGGGATCGCACAGGAAGAGAGGGGTTGTGTGTAGGGAGAGAGTAAGGCAGTAGCAATGTCTGAGAGAGAGACAGAGGTTTGGCAGAGCTTCCGCGTATGGCAAGTGTGTTTGTCCTTTGTATGGAAAGGTTAACGTCCTATATATAGCAGAGAACATGACTATTGTAGTGTGGTTAATGCGCCCATTAATGGCAGCTTAATTAGCTTAACCATAACGGCACGTTCGTCCGAGTATATAGGGACCGTTAAAGCACGTGGTGCGCGAATACCGGAACCGTTACGAGGTTGACCGGGTTTGACCGGATTGACCGGGTTTATGGAGCTCGTGCCATAAATCTCTCAAAACAGTTACTAAAGGTCGCGTGCGGGCTTGGCTCGCACGCGACAGGGCTTACTCTAGCCTCCAAACCACTAAGTCCCTACAAGTCCCGTGCAGTGGTATGCGAGGGCTCTGTCTCGCAGCCCCCACATGGATCAGCTCGGCTGGTGATCCAGTGTGTGTGGAGCACAATATGGTGTGCTGGATGGTTGCCACGTGGCCAAGATCTGTCAGCTCAGAAAGCACTATCTACATTATCCCCCTTTCTGCGCGTGAAGACTCATAGCTGTATAGACTTCCATGCGCGGAAACCAACATACGCGTCGTTGCCACGCACCAATTCAAATACGGGTAAGTTCAGCCCCCGTGCGTGCCATTATGACCTAAAACCCCTAGAGTCGTGCCGTCTGGCCTTTAGGGTTTTAGGCGTGACGTCAGCTTGTCCTGTGATTGCGCGATTCGACGGTGACGGTTGCGATTCGACTACTGAAAGGACGCAACCCTTCATTGTTTTGGATAAATACTTTGTATCCCCCATTATTGAAAAGCATCACTTATTTCTCTTAAAGTGAATGGTACACGGAGATCTTCGAGAGCAGATTCAGATAATCAATCACCAGTTCAGAACTGCAAATCGTGTTCTTCAATTGTGCATATCCAAGCAGGCTTCAAGAAAACAAGGTTGGCCACGTTTAATTTTTGATTTAAGATACCGGTGTTTGCCTTGAACTGCGTTGAATCTGTAAACCCATGAAATTTGTGAAGAGGCTTTGATCTTTGAACCCACTTTTGCTTTAATCCTTCAACAATATGAGATCTTGCAACTCCCTGATTTCTGAAATTGATACCAGAAACTGTTCGTCTTCCTTTGCATAGATCTTGAATTTCAAAATTCAAACTGAAGTGTGGTATTTCTCCCCCCTTTTTTCTTTCTCTTCCGCATGAATGGCCAAGACAAAAGGAACCAGACCTGTCAAGGAAGATGAAGAGAGACCCGACCTTCCGCAGGCCTTGTGGCGAAAAGCCCCCTATTTAGGCGGCAAAGATTTCTACCATGCGAGGGTTAAGGCGAAGAGGATGCCTGATCCTGTCCCGGTTGAGCGATTGCTGACACTGACTCGCCTAGTTAACTCAGCCTTGCTCGAGTTGATTGGTTCCGAGGATGTGGTTCGATTGGGAATCGAGAACGGGCACTTCCCCTATACTGCGATTTCTACCCAGGCGTTCGTCCAGAAATTGGACTATATGGATGAGTGGATTGACCACGTGTTGGACCATCATGCCGCGACTCTTGATGAAGCCGGCGTATACTTCGCCGTTCGTGCTATGAAGGGTGCTGCCGTGAAGCTGGATCAATCCATGCTTCTAGACCTTCTGTCCCGTTACTCGCCTGCGACTCACACGTTCCATTTTGCTGAGTTCGAGGCTGCCCCCACACTCGAGGATGTGCAAATGCTGTACGAACTTTCCCCCATGGGTGAAGTTGACCCTTTGAGTCCTTTGAGGACATCTGCGGAGATTGCTTTATACACGCAGATGGAGGAATGCCTAGCAGAGGTGAAGAAAATCTCCACCCGGTGGACCACTACAAAGGTCCTTCCGAATTGGCAGTTGGTTGATACGTCTGCGAAGAACACCTGGAACAAATGGTTGCAGTACTTCTTCCGAGACTATGCGAACAGCAGCATCACTAAGAAGCTTCCGAGTGAGAACCCAGAGGCCGAGAATTATGTAGAGGGTAAAGGCTATCATTTGACCCTTTGTGCTTTTCTCTGTGCTTGGCTGTCGAGGTACCTGATTGATGGTCACCCCCATGACGGGGTCTTCTACCATGTTTTGCCACTTGCTGTGAGGCTCGCCCTTGGCCAGAGAGTCGCACTCGGACCCTTGGTCTTGGGTACGTTGTACTATAGGCTTGATCAACTGGTCCTGGCCATGAAAGAGTCGCGCGGCCGTCTCGATGTACTGACTTTTGTCAATATTTCCTTTTTGACAATGTGGTTTTCGAGCTATGGCCATCCTATGCTCCAACTGCTCTCAAACTTGACAAGTGGTGTCCCCCAGGCGAGACCGAAGAGCGTAACAGCGGCAGGGCTGCGAGGTGTTTTGGAGCGAGCAACACCAAGTGCGTGTGGAGTTTGATATGCGACAAGCGGAAAGAGTTTACCGCCAGACCCTATGCCACGCGTGTCGAGAACGTGCGATGGTTTCCCAAGCTGTACCCTTCCAAGGGTGTTGTATTTTCAGAAGAGCTTCTCTTCGAAGAGGGACCACATTTCCATGAGCGCTACCGCGAGTTCTTTTGCTGGTGTCTGCGAGGTTCCCTTCCTGCCCTCGCAGAGCATATTCGTGAGCTCGCGCCAAGGTATGAAAAGCTTACCGTGGACGTTGACCCCACTCGAGTTTCTCCTCAGTTCGGTTTTGATGCGGTGGCCCCATCAATCTGGCCCCATTCCATTATCAGAGGGTGCTATAAGCGCTTGCTAACAAAGGAGTGCAAGACGGTCTTCATGAACAATCTTCCCTTTGAACAGCCTGCGGGAACCCGCGAGGGTGGTTGTTCCCAAAACTGGCTCGCATACTGGATTGCCCAGCAAACGAGGATTGAGACGTAGTCGGCCGCGCAGACAAGCAGAGCTCCCTTGATCAAAAGAAACTCTTTTCCGTTTCGCCCCAACTGCAGTCTGGGCGAGTCTGAGTATGGTTGCTACTCACTGCTGGATCGTGAGAACCATTTATGTCCTGATGTCATTTTGAAGGAGAAGGTCGCCGCAGTTAAGAAGGGCGACACGCATGTCGTCAGATACAGCAAGGCATTCGCTGAGGTAAGCAATTTCTTCGTGTGCATCAAGCTTCTTGATTTTCTTATGCTGACACCTTTATTCCGTGCTGTTTGCTGTAGTGTCATGTGCGGAGATTCGCATCTGGTGATCGCTCCAAGTCATTGGTTAACACCATTGTTGCCACCAGAAGACAAAAGCAGTCATTCCGGCTAGCATGGAGGATGGACCCTGAGGTCGAAACAAAGATTCGCGCAGTCATGAATGCTTTTGCTGACTCGCTGATAGACAATGCTCCGGCTCCGTCTCCTCCTGGAAATGACCCGTCCCCTCCAGCGACTGCGGCGCCGAGAGTGAAGAGACCTAGGCAAAAGGGAATTACGATTTCTTCCCCTAGAAGTGCTCCAGCTTCTCCTCCAGTGAGGTCCCTTTCTATCAAGGACAAAGGCAAAGGTCGCATGCCCAGCAAAGTGCGGAAAGAGCTCGCAGTTGAGACTTTCGTTCCATTCAATCAAGAGGAAGAGGAAGAGAGGCAGGAGCCCCGAGAAAGTGATGAAGAAGAAGAAGCGACAGTTGTGATGCATGAGGAAGAATCAGGAGGTACCTCCGTCGCATTTCCTTTCCCATTATCGTAACTTCTTTGTACTTCTTTTCTTAAACCAATCATATCTTCGCAGATGATGATGATGATGATGAGACCATTGGTGGCCTTTTGGCCAAGAGACAAAAGAGAGATACCCATTCTGGCATTCCAGACGATCCCATAAGCGAGGACATTCTTGCTGAGTCCAGGAAGACAGCCGCGGAAGCTGCTGAGAGAAGAAGACAGCGAGAAGAGGAGGAGCTCGAGCGTGTGAGACAGCGGAGCCTCGAAGAGCAACATGTTGACGACTTAGTGCGTCCAGCTAGCGAGGAAGATGAGCTTCCCGAAGAAGTGGTTCCCCAGGCAGAGGAGGAAGATGCGGCTCCGGAAGAGGATGCAGCAGCGCTGGAGCAAGTCCAATCGGACTTTGAGGAAATCGCAGGCGGCGATAAAGGTGAGATCTTCAATCTCGCAGTAACTTATAGAGATGTTATTGTGGGTGCGTTAAAGCATGGTGTGTCAAAGACTGACATCCGCCGTTGGCTAGTAGACAAGTGCGGAGAACCTTCAGGTAAATGTTTAAGTGATATGCATGTGCTAGACCTGAGCAACTTGAAACAGGATCATGACTGGTTTCTTCGCATCCCAGGTCACGCTCCTTTTAAAGACTTGCTTAGTGAGGAGACACTAATAGGACATGGTTCCACATCCTTAGTGTATGATGGAGATACCTCAATCCCACCTTCGCGTGGAGGTGCTTACTCTTAGCTTTAGTAAAGAGCGAAATAACTTATAACACAAGTTACCTCATATTATCGCATTTAATATCGCAGGCCATGCTGAGGAGACTGCGCTGGAGCAGAGAAGTCAGCCTTCTGCGTCCTATGTTCCGATTCCGAGCTCCCACATCGAGAAGCCTGTCGCAGCTGCTGAACATGCAAGTGAGCCTCTCGAGGACATCATCGAACTTTCCGATGATGCTGAAGCAGATGATGTGCTGATGGATGAAGATGTCCATACTGGTGCTGAGGAAGTAAGGACAAGTGCTGCTAATGCTTTCGCATCTGAGAGCGTCCTTCGCCAAGCGACTTCGGCTGTCCCTTCGCCTCCGGCGATGACTGAGCCAGTGGCACCTATTCCTGCGTGGAGCTTTTGGGGCTCGCAGGTTGGGAATGCAGTCGCAGCTGGTGCGGCCTACACTCTTCCTCCTGACTACGAGAGGCTGGAGCTCGCGGCTGATAAGAGAGCTATGGAGCGAGGACAGTCTTCGACCACCCCGTCAGCGCGCATTCCTTCCCTTCATGAGATTCTAGAAGGAACTGGTAAGCAGAGTTTTACTGTTCGCACCTCGCATTATTTACTTGCGAGTTTGACATCTTAACTCAGTTTTGACATCTGTTCAGGTTTGAAGCAAACCGATGTAGACTGGGTGGTTCGAATGCGCCTCACCTACCCCCAATCGTTTGTGAGATCTCTGGAGATAGGGCCTTTCGACAGGAGGCTGTTTCTTACTGAAGCCATTTGGATTTTGGAGCAGCTATCCGCGGCTACGCCTGCGACCATTTCTGTCCAAAGTGCTGAATTGCTATGTGGCATGTGCCAAAATCTCCTGACCAAAGTCCAGGGCAGACTGGGTTTCAAGTTTCTTATGAACAGAGTCACGCTGATTCGCGCAGCCGTAACTTTGAAACTCGGCCACCAGAATCTCGCAGCTGAGAAGCAGAAGGTGGAGCAGCAAAAGCAAAAGGTTGATGAAGCTCTGAAGCTCTATCATGAGATGAATGCCAGGTGCGAGCTACTAAAGCAAGAAGTGGACCAGGTAGAGAAGCTGAGCCATCACTTCGAGCCCCAAGACTCCTTGATCAAGAATTTGCTTTGACTTTTCGAATTTTGAAAAATAGCAAGAAAATAGCTGAAACATTAATGTAATGTTTGAAACATTAATGTAATGTTGCTAGGGTTTCTCCCCCTTTTTTTAACAACAAGAATGAATTTGCCCGTTTTGCCCTTTCCCGGGATTTGATAGGATATCTCTGTGCATATCCAATTATGACATCAGCAATTGATACTCTTCTTGATTTTCGCGCTAATTTCTCGGCAGATAAGCACGCTTTCGTTGGGAATTCCATCCGAATCATGACCATCCGTCATTTATTAGGATACGCAACTGAATCGTCGTAGCCTTTAGTAGGGTAATTGATTGTTACCGCTTTTCAAGGCGTAAGTGATTGAACTTACCCTCTTTTTTAATTCTGCTGACTCATCCTTGGCAACTGAAGACTCTCCACAGGGTCTATATAAACCCTGTCTTTGCTATTTGGGTTCTTCATCCCAAAAAATGTGCTTTGCCGTGAGTCCTTACGACTGCTGGCTTCAACGCTTATTTTTCGTTGATTCATGGCAACTTCAAGTTGTGAATCCTGAGTTTGCGCTTTGTGCTGTAGAAATAGTTTCCAAGATCCACTTTATGAGGCTTATTGCTCTTTATAACCATCATAAAGAAGATGCAGATAATATCTCATGTGTGTTCGAAGAAATTTCTTCGTGTATTATGTGTGCAGGTCATGTTTCCGGCCGCCTCGTGGTGAGGTGCAGCGCCGAAGTGACCGTGCTACCGTCTCGTAATGAACGGCGGAATTCTCCTCCAGCATCCCTGGAGGAGAATTTCTTGCCTCTTCGTTCTTGAACTCAGGAGGCTCGTCAATGCCCTTGTCTATCATGACAAGGAGTCCATCACCAGAGGAATGACTGCTTCGCCTGTTTTGCAGGGCAGCATATGTCGGAACAGGAAGTTCCTCCGGTGCCTATCTTGATCAGACAGAGGCTTTTGTCACCCCTTGGGGTCTTGGACGTATCGTTTCCCAGGTCTCGCTGCTAGGGATGTAGCGAATGACAAGTTGATCTCTTCGCGGCAGCATCCCTTTTGCTATAGATCTTTGGCCGCAGATCTGCGTATTGCATAGCCGGTGTTAGGACCGTTAGGTTCACCCTTTTTCAGTCGGGATTCCCGCGATGTGTTACTTCATGCTTTTCGAATGTATTGTAAGCCATGTTGGCTGCGTAGTTAGATTTGAGCTTTTTCGCTTGTAAGCTGCTATCTAGACAGATAAATTGTAAGTCTTTTTGACTCATAATGATAAATAGCCTTTTGTATTATCTGCTGTCTGTTTACAACAAAATACAACTTCGCATGCGTTTCGGCATATTTCGCCTTGCATAATGCTATGTAATGGTTTCGCATTTGCGATCTGCTATATGAATTCGCGGATGTTTCACTAGATCGTTCGAGATCATATTTTCGCAGCTGTGCCATCCTGGCAGATGGGCTTGTGATTGGCCTTTGTGGATCATTTAAGATCATTTTCACAATATTGCTATCGTAGCAGATATTCTTTAGTAGATCAATTAAGATCGTTAAATGGTGCGAGTTGCTATCGTGGAAGATAGGCTTTGCTAGAAGATCAATTGAGATCATTTCTCGCATGAGTTGCTATCGCAACAGATAGGCTTTTAGAAGATCAAATAAGATCATTTTGCGTATGAGTTGCTATTGTAACAGATAAGCTTCTAGAAGATCAACTAAGATCACTTTGCGTAGGCTGCTATCGCAACAGATAGGCTTGCAAGATCAATTAAGCTCGCATTTGTATGTGTTGCTATCGTGACAGATAGGCTTTTATGATCAATTAAGATCGCATTTGCATAGGCTGCTATCGTGGCAGATAGGCTTAGATGATCAATTAAGATCGCATTTGCATAGGCTGCTATCGTGACAGATAGGCTTAGATGATCAATTAAGATCGCATTTGCATAGGCTGCTATCGTGAGAGACAGGCTTAGATGATCAATTAAGATCGCATTTGCATAGGCTGCTATCGTGAGAGATAGGCTTAGATGATCGATTAATATCGCATTTGCATAGGCTGCTATCGTGAGAGATAGGCTTAGATGATCGATTAAGATCGCATTTTCATAGGCTGCTATCGTGAGAGATAGGCTTAGATGATCAGTTAAGATCGCATTTGCATAGGCTGCTATCGTGAGAGATAGGCTTAGATGATCAGCTAAGATCGCATTTGCATAGGCTGCTATCGTAACAGATAGGCTTAAATGATCAATTAAGATCGTATTCGCGGATTGTTATTGTAGCGGATGACTCACTGTTAACAGTTATAACGAACTGAAATAAAGTAAAATTGACATGCAGAAATACGAAGTTTCTCTTTTGGGAGAATTTTCTTATTATAATGCTCTCATGTGGGAGAGATGGGATTACAATCCTCTCATATGGGAGAGGAGATTGTGTAAATCGTAGCCACACCAGACATTAAGCGACGTTATAATAAAACGCATGAAATGAGAGAAGTCAGGGATAGTACTTCTTAATCCAGCGCATGTTGACTGAACTCGGGGTTGAGGTTGTGCCGTGCAACCTTCGTATGCTGCAGTAGCCACTGTCGAAGACTTCTGTGACTTCGAAGGGTCCTTCCCAGTTGGCTGCGAACTTCGGGTGAGTTGCTTCTCGCATACAGTGGTCAGATGCGCGCAAGACCAAGTCTCCGACTGCGAAATCTCTTCGCTGGACTGTCTTATTGTAAGCGCGAGCAATCCTTTCTTGATATCGTTTGTTGGTCCTTTTGGCTTGTTCTCGCTTTTCCTCCAGCAAGACTAAATCCTGATCGCGTTGATTTTCGTAGAGTGCGTGGAAGGCTAGCCTCGCCGAATTGACTCTCACCTCCGCAGGTACCACAACTTCGGCCCCATAACATAGGAGAAATGGCGAGGCCCCCGTGGGTGTCCTTGGAGAAGTTCGGTAGGCCCACAGAGCTATGCTTAGAGAGTCGGCCCACTTCTTGTGGTCATCTGCGACCATCTTGCTCAAAATTCTCAACAGCGTTTTGTTGGTCGCTTCAGCTTGTCCATTTCCCTTTGGGTAATAAGGGGTAGAACATATCTGCCTGATATTGTACTCCGCTAATTTCGCAGCTACCTGGCTATTAACAAAAGGAGTACCGTTATCTGAAAGAATGGTGTTTGGGATTCCGAACCTGCATATGATGCTTTCCTGGATGAAGTTGACCACAGCCAGCGCATTTGCCGTCTTTAGTGGTATTGCTTCCACCCACTTGGTGAATAGCTCAGTCGCGGTGAGAATGAAATGGTTCCCGTGCGACGTCGGCCGGATGGGACCGATGAAGTCCAAAGCCCATGTGTGAAATGGCCATGGTGTGCCTAATGCATGTAGATCCACGGCGGGAGCGTGCACCAGGTTTCCCTTGAACTGGCATTCCTGGAAGCGTCGTACTTTGGCGCGGCAATCGGCCTCCATCGTGGGCCAGAAATATCCAATTGAGAGGAGCTGCCTGCATAATTTTGCACCTCCTTGGTGTTCCACCTGATGAGAAAGGTCCATGACTTCTTGTGCTTCTCTGCCGTCTAGACATCGCAGCAAGTTGCCCTCGTGACCTCTTCGCCAAAGTAGGTTTTCCTGTACCACATATCGAGACGCTTTCCTTTTCAATTTCTCGGCTTCTTTTCTTGATTCGGGCACGGTGCCCTGGGTGAGGAAATCGAATAGTGGCTTCCTCCAGTCCGTGTCGTCATCGGTTAGGGCGATGAGTAGAGAATCTTTGATTAGTGCGCAACTTTCGCACTTTCCTTGTATCAGGGCTGCGGCTGTTGACATGTCTGGCCAATGAATGCCATATCTCTGAGCCTTCCTGTAGATTGACACCTCACTTTCTCCGCAAGCGTGTTGGTGGATCTTTTCTAACAAAAGTTGTCCCTCTCGCTCGGAGACGCATCGCATGAGTATTCCGCCAGGACCCTTGTAGTAGAGGGTGTTATCATGTATGCAGTACCCTTTTGTGAGTGCCCAGCTTTCACTGCTTGTGCCTTCCGCAATAGCTTGTAGGATTGCTTTTCTCCAGTCTGTGTCGTCCATGTGTTCGTCGTCGCACGCATCTTCTGCCAATGCCGACGATGTTCGCACTTCAATAGATATCTTTGCGGGACATTTGTCAGTGCTGACCTTAGATCCCAAGGTTGTCAAAGCGTCTGCGTGCCTGTTGTCTTCTCGGGGTTTGTGCTCGTACTTCACATCGCAGAATTGCTGCATCAGCTTTTGTACTAGGGTGCGGTAAGAGAGGAGGTTGATCTCCTTCAAACCATACTCGCCCGAGGCTTGCTTAACGATCAGCTTGGAATCTCCCATGACCGTTAAGTTGCTTACTTCCAAAGCTTTCGCCGCACGGAGCCCTGCGATGAGAGCCTCATATTCCGCTTCGTTGTTTGTGACTGCGAAATTGAGCTTTGCGGACATCTGTAGGACTTCCCCGTCTGGCTTTGTCAAGACTATCCCAATGCCTCCGCCTTTCCTGGTTGACGAACCGTCGAAGTGGAGGGTCCAATAGGGCACGTCGATTGCGTAGATTTCAGGGCCTTCGAGCTCTTCTTCGATCACGGGTTCGTGGCTGTCGTCGGGGAACTGGGCCAACAGATCTGCTACCGCCTGCGACTTGATCGCTCGCGGTCGCACGCATGTGATATCGTATTGAGAGATGGTCATGTACCATTTCGCCAATCTCCCGCCCGGAGTAGTGTGAGTTAGCAAATATCGTATAGGGTCGCTCTTGGTGACCACTACTACTTTGTGCGATGCAAAATAGTGCTTCAACTTTTCTATCACAAAGAATAAAGCAAGGCAATGACGTTCGATGTCTGTGTACCTTGATTCAGCAGGCTGCACGATGCGAGAGATGTAGTAGATAGGCCTCTCCTGGCCTTCATACTCCTGAGCCAAGAGCGCTCCTATAGATCTCCTTGTTGATGTCAGATATAGCAGAAGCGGCGATCCCAGTTGAGGTGCGATCATTATTTTTGAGGACGTCAGTAAATCCTTCAGCTTTTCGAATGCGGCTTCGTGCTCCGGAGCCCAGTTGTACGCGGCGTCCTTCTTGAGGAGAGTACTAAAACAGCAGGTGATTCCTGCAATCGCTGGGATGAATCTTCGAAGATATGATAGTTTTCCCAAGAATGTTTTCAAGGTACTCTGGTTATGGGGTGGCGTCATGCTGGTGATAGCTGATACTTTCGCAGGGTCAGGCTCGATCCCTTGGCGATGAACCACGCATCCCAAGAATTTCCCTGATGTTACCCCGAATGCGCACTTCATGGGATTCATCTTCAGTTGAAAACATCTGCATCTATTGAACACCTTTCGTAGATCTGCGAGGTGGTCTGCTTCGTGCTTGGATTTGACAACCAAGTCATCCACATAGAATTCCACTTCTTTATGCATCATGTCGTGAAACAGAGCCATCATGGCCCGCTGATAAGTTGCAACTGCATTTTTGAGACCGAACGGCATCACTGTGTAGTTGAACACTCCCACCGGAGTGATGAATGCAGTTTTCCGCGCGTCTTCGGGATCCATCTTGATTTGATTGTACCCGCTGAAGCCGTCCATGAAACTGAACATGCGATGGCCCGCTGTTGAATCGATAAGCAAATCGATGTTGGGCAGTGGGAAATCGTCCTTGGGGCAGAAGCGATTGAGATCTCGGAAGTCCACGCAGATGCGGAGCTGTCCGTTCTTTTTCACTACTGGCACGATATTGGCCAGCCATGTGGGATGATGATTCGGCTCTATAAATTTGGCATCCAGAAGTTTGACAATCTCCTGCTTGATTTTCACGTTAAGCTCCGGCCTGAAGCTCCTTGTACTCTGCTTTACTGGTTTAGACCCCGGGATGATGTCTAAACGGTGCATGGTGATGCTTGTATCCAGACCTGGCATCTCATCATATTCCCATGCGAACACATCCTTGTATTCAGTTAGGAGTTGTAGCAGCCCTTGCTCCTCTTCGCTTGTGAGGTCCGCACTTAGAAAGACTGGCCTTTTCTTTTCCTCATTCGGGCTGAGGAACACTTCCTTTAGCTCTTGCCTTTGTGGTCTGGGCCTGTCTTCCATGCATTCAGGTGCTTCTTTGAGTTTCTCGTCTGGAGCGCCCTGTGTTGGCTCTTCCGTCAGCGCAATTTGCTCGATTTGATTGATTTGCCCAGGGATATCCCCATGCCCGTCTGAGGACGTCCCCGCGCACCTTCATATGCGATAGCATTTCTTCCCATTGGCGTAGAAGCTCTCTATCTCCTTGCCTTCGGGGTCATGCTTTGCGATTCTCTTCAGAGTATACACATTCTTTCGATGATATGCGATACGCGGCGCCTCTTCGCGTGTAGGCGGCTTTTCCTTAGCATCTTCCCTTGTCACCATTACTCCCGCAGGTGACTGGTCCTTGATGTCCTCCCAGAGAGGCAAAGGAATAGGGTTGAATGGTCCAGGTGTTTGCTCGTCCGCCATCTCAGTGAACCACACCGCCTCGCTGAGATGTGCTTCGTCCAAGTTGAACGGGTTCGTCGAAGCCGGTATCTCGACTATTCTGTCGTTCCAGATAGCTTTCATAACCTGGTGAGCCGTTGAAGGAACTGCGTCGAAGCGATGAATCCAGGCTCGACCTATAATCATGTGGTACGTGGTGTTCGCGTCTATGACATAGAACTTTGCTGAGCACTTGATTTTGCCAATCTGAACGCCCAGGCGGATCCATCCGATCGTCATCCTAGAGTCGCTTCTGAATCCCATCACCGGAGATGGACGCCTGACGATCTTGTGCTCGGGGATCCCTGCTAGCTTCAGTGTGTGGAGCGAAATGACGTTGACCGCTGCTCCTCCATCGACGAACGCTCGTTTGAACTCGACGCCATTGATGATGGCGGTCACGTACAGAGGTCTCTGGTGGCTCGCATCCGTCTTCTTGTCGCTGGCAGAAAAGGTCATAATCTTTTCTGTAGAGCGGGACGCCCTGATGACTTTCTTGTTGGAGACTACGAGGTCCTCCTCGTAGTCCTCCGCTATTCTCAAGATCCCTTTCGTCATATCTGTCCGGCACTTCTCGGAGAAGTTCATCTCGTCGAAGAATCTGCTGAAGCCGTGCGACCCTTTCATCCGGTCGGCACGTTCATCCTCCGTGTCCATGCTGTATTCTTCGTCTTCGTGGACCTCGGCAACGATGGGTAGACCATCCTCTGCGACTTCTTCCAAGTCAACGATCGAGATCATGGCGACCTCTTTGCCTTTCGGGCCCTGCTCCGCATGAGCAGGAAGTGGGTTGTTGCGCACGTCCTTTCTGTGATCACTGACGATTAGCTCGCCGTTCTTCATCTTCTGGTCGAATGTAAACCTGAGCTTTTTACATTCCGCTGTGGGGTGCATGACCTTGCCATGGTACTCGCACCACTTAGGGTCCCTCACCATCTCCTTGGAAGGTGTCTTCTCGAGCGGTGGCAGGACGCCGTCCTTGCGCCACTGTCTGCAGAGGTCGCTTGCTTCCTCTATTGAGCATGGCAGAGGCGGTACATCGAAGTTCGCAACCTTCGCTTGCTTCTGGGGTGAAACTGTATTGACCTCAGCTTCGCGTCCCCTCTTGTAACTAAATCTCCCGATCTTGTAAGTAGTGCCGCTCGAAGGTCGCTCCGGAGCGTTCTTCTTTTTCTGTCTCTCGACTATAGGCTCGATGTTCTTCGTGCATTCGATTAGCTTTGAAAACGTAGGTGTTTGCAAATTGATGAGCATACCTTTGTATTCATCTCGCATGCACTGCAGGCATATCTCTACGAGCCGGCTTTCGGGCATTGGATCTTTGCACTCCAAGGATTTCGCCCTGAATTTCTTGATGAAAGTGATTCCGTCCTCCTCGCGCTTCTGATACATCCGCGAGAGATGGATCATCGTCACCTTTTCTTCCATCTGGAAGAACTTGGTATAGAACTTCTGGACCATGTCGTCCCAAGTCTTCACGGATCCGGCTTCCAATGTTCGGTACCATTTGTATGCTACGTTCCCTAGAGATTTTGGGAACTCTCGCATCAGCAGCTTGGGATCAGCTCCGTACGGACCCATGACATCAATGAAACGCATGACATGCTCATGAGCGTTTCCATTGACGTCCTCGAACTTATCCCATTTAGGAGCCTTGTACCCCGCCGGGTTAGGCATGAGATAGATCTCTCGTGGAATAGGTGGATCGTTGTCTAACTTCGGGATAATGGTATCCGCGAATGACTGATGAGCCAGAATAGTGTCCACGCGCTTCTGCAGAGACGTCATGCATTCTGGAATGCTCCCCTCGGTAGTTGATGGAGGGGTTGCCGCAGGCGGGGGCGACACATACGCCGTCGGAGGGTTGGGAGCATACTGACTACCCGTATTCCCCCAGATTGCCGTTGGGGGAGGCAAAGGGTACTGCAGAATTGGGTTAGACGCCAAAGCCGAGGGCTGAGGAGTGTGAGCAGCAAGAGGCAGCATCTGGGCCGTTGACCCCTGAACCGAAGGCAGCTGCGTAGTCGCCGGTGGAGTCTGCAGATTGGGGTTGGGAGGTGTGGTTGACACTCCCATTCCCGGAGCGGTAGGGGCTCCTCCTCCTTGAGGGGCAGCGGTGGCTGATGAAGGGTTTGGCGCAAGGGTGCCCAGAACGGCCAAGATCCGTTCTAATTGCGCAGACTGAGCCTTGAGAGCTTTCGCCTGACTCTGGACAGTGGCGTCCAAAGACTCTAGCGTCGGTTTCTCGCCGGGAGTCGTAGGAGTACGGCGGGTCTCGTCTCCCGAGGGAGCTTCGGTGGAGGGCGATCTGTTGCTGACATCATCCTCCTGAGACATGGTTGCTTTTGCTGGTAAGTTCACGTCGGGTTCACCAAAATGTGCACAAGAGATTCCGGCGGGGAGACCTCCGTGTACACCGTATGTAGTGGATCGGGGATCGCACAGGAAGAGAGGGGTTGTGTGTAGGGAGAGAGTAAGGCAGTAGCAATGTCTGAGAGAGAGACAGAGGTTTGGCAGAGCTTCCGCGTATGGCAAGTGTGTTTTTCCTTTGTATGGAAAGGTTAACGTCCTATATATAGCAGAGAACATGACCGTTGTAGTGTGGTTAATGCGCCCATTAATGGCAGCTTAATTAGCTTAACCATAACGGCACGTTCGTCCGAGTATATAGGGACCGTTACAGCACGTGGTGCGCAAATACCGGAACCGTTACGAGGTTGACCGGGTTTGACCGGATTGACCGGGTTTATGGAGCTCGTGCCATAAATCTCTCAAAACAGTTACTAAAGGTCGCGTGCGGGCTTGGCTCGCACGCGACAGGGCTTACTCTAGCCTCCAAACCACTAAGTCCCTACAAGTCCCGTGCAGTGGTATGCGAGGGCTCTGTCTCGCAGCCCCCACATGGATCAGCTCCGCTGGTGATCCAGTGTGTGTGGAGCACAATATGGTGTGCTGGATGGTTGCCACGTGGCCAAGATCTGTCAGCTCAGAAAGCAGTATCTACATCTACCAAATGATGTCGTGATTAAGTTTAATAACAAACCATAAGTACTATAACAACTCTTGATTTGCAAGAAACTAAATCGACAACCCATGAGTACTTTAAAACTCTTGGATTTCCATGAGTGCTTGAAACTCTTGGTACGTCCAATAATTGTTCTATTGATAAAGAGACTCCCGCAAGGCATACGACATGTTTCCGTTTTACTACGAAAATATTTGAATACGTAAAAACTCAAGATCAACATGCTTTAAACTAACGGACGACAACACCGTACTTATGTTAGTTTAAACTCATCTCCTACGAAACTTTTCTTTCGACATATACCAGAACATTGAATAATCACATTCAATGAATTCGCAAATTAAATCAAAATTAACATGAAGCGACCTACTCAATTATAGAGTGTCACGTTCATTTTCTTAATTTTGAATCTTCCATTGCCCACACACATGTCGTGCTTAACAACTACTAAAACTTTTTTTTCCGGATTCAAGACTAAGTTTGGATCCTTTTTTTTAAGATTTCACATATGAAGAAACCAAATTCTTACGTTTCAAAATATGACATACACGTTTAAACGTGATAATTTTCCGAAATCTAATTGCATAGACTATTCGGCTTGGTACGATATTATTTTCAGAAACTTTGACCATGATTCTGGAGGCGTTCTGATGTGAATCTGGCATCAACACAATATCCAATAGATTCGTCTCGTCAAGATACACAATTTTCATATATGACTCGCCTTGATCGGAGGTCTATAGCTCCAGTTATCCTTCAAAAATTGAAGTCAGAATTTGTATAAAATTCTGTTGCGAACCAGAAACTTTAACCAACGATATCTAGAGTTCTACAACTATGATGGATGCACTGTTTCTCCCCACATCTTCATTTTCCCGTTCTCTACAACTTTCATGTTTTACAAATATTGATCCGAGATCGTTATTAATGTCTAAACGATAAAATACAATTCTGTCCCAACTTATGCATGCCGAATTTTGCGTAGAAAAATTCATTCTCCAATGATTCAAATCGGTAAACAATAATTTTCATGCAATGAGTACTATAAAAACTCTTTGCAATCCGTTGTATTAATGAGTGCTATAAAAAGTCTTAGATACAACAATCTGTGAGTACTATGAAACTCTCAAATTTACAAGAAAATTAATTAAACCCGACTTGAAAACAAATGAGGCGGCAAAAACCAGTTTCGACAATTGAAGCCTTAAGAACGTTGAAGAACAATCGAAACTGGACCGAAAATAAGAAGATGGAGAAGAAGCAGAAACATAATCGCATGATACAAAGTAACTAGATTAAGACGAATTGAAATACTTAAAAATGTCGTCGAATATAAATAGTTTTAGAAACGATCTCGAGCATTGTCTCGATGTCCTTAAGGTTTTATTTGCTCCCTTTGGTACTGCTTGATCCGGAACAAACCTCCTCCCAGGATAATCGTCTCTCACCGTGCAAGAAGTCAGTACATCACTTACACCCTACAAACCGCAATGGCATGGTACCTCTCTTTAAGAAATTGGATTAGAATATAGGAATTCAAATTCTGAAAGTTGAAGGTTCTACAAAGTCTAGGAGGACTTTGTAGGGAATTAGGAGAGTAGAAGGAAATGTTGGAATGCACAAATGGGTGGAGAAGCCCTCTATTTATAATAGAGTAGGTGACCCTTCAAATGGGTGCAAATGAATAGATGTGTCTATTCATGGTAATAACTAACTTTGGACGTTAGTAACTAACAATAACTAACTTTGGTCGATAACTAATAAAATTATTAGCAATTCCAACAATTATTAATTTGCGACTTCAATTAATAACGCACCCAAAGTTAAATTACGTCCATCGAAGGACCTTTTTGTACTCCCATAATTTACAATAATTTTCATTCACCCGTAATTTATTTTGGACAACTCTCAATTGTAGATTTACCATCTCCGAATGAGAATTAAAATCTACATATTTTACTATCCAAAATTCAAAGTTTTCCAACATCTCTCTCCCACTCTACGTGTCTTCTGAAGAAAACGGATCCCACCAAGATTCTCTTGTTCATTCTTGTTCCAAATTCATGATCTTTTTCCTGGAATTGGGTTTGTTAAACTCTGTTTTGGTGGTCTCTAATCTCATTTAAAATTATGTGTTCATCTTCTCACAACCAAACTCAACAGAGCAAGATTTCCTAGAGTCAAAAACTCAACAGAGAAAGATTTATAACATTTTCATTCTCAGCTTTGTCAAAACCCAACCAGAGGAAGATTTTCCTTTTTCACTAGACTCGACCAACAGAGCTCCTTCTCAATTCCTAAATCCTCCCACGGAAAATGGCTTCGGCATTTTCGAACATTCTTCAATGTCCCAATTTCTAGCTAGCTCTGACCAATTTCTCTGCCGAGCTCTGTTTCAAATTTGCCCTTCTCTATGTTCAATTCTGGGCTAAATCGGGGTCATAAGAGAGTATTGGTTTGAATGTTGGGGGATTGTTTTGGGTGAGTTATGTCAGCAGTGGTCTTGCCAGCATTCATGGCAGACCAGTGTTGGTGGTGCTTCATCTGAGTTTTCAATAGTTGGTTTGCTGGAATGGGGAAGCTGAAGGCCTTTACTTGTGGTGTTGGGTTGGATCAAGGTCGGAATTTTGTTTAATTCAATTTGTGTTATGCCCGAGATTGTTGGGGTGGTGTTGTGCAGTTAGTGGCTGGAATCTGGGTATATCGTGGCGGGATGACGGTGGATGCAGTGAGGATGGTGTTTCTGGTGGTGATGTTCTAACTTTTCTGAATTGATCATTTTATCCTTAAAGAAAAGGACCTCATCGTCAACTAACGGACTATCCCGTTACATAATGGACGGAAAAAATTAACCAGTTTCAAATTGACGTTTTAATTGCCAATGGAGGATGCAATCAACTAGTTTTAGAAGTGGGGGTTGCAATTTGATAGTTTCGATAAGTTGTTCACACTTTCAATAGCTTTGTTTCTAAGGTTAGGTTTTTATTTTTTCTATCAATGCATAGAAAAACGAAAAAATTTGATTGAAAGTGCATGGTTCAATGTAAAGAATTCTCTTTTTAAAATTCAAAGCTTAAGTTATTTATGCACAGAGAAACGGAAAGTTTAATTGAAGGTTTAAAGTCCAATATAAAAAATTATGTAATTTTAAGATTTTAATTTATTATAACCTATTAATTTTAGTTAATTTTCTTTACATGTTTCTTTTTCTTGTCCCCTTGTATTTTTTTCGTTGTGATAAAAACATTATTATTATGTAATGTTAATTTAATTTGAAAATGTGTAATGTAGGCTAAATACAGGATCTAAATACTCTAGAAGAGGGGGTTGAATAGTGTATTGAAACTTTTTTCAAAACTCAAAGTTTAACAGAATAACTTTGTGTGAAACTCAAATCTCAAGGCCTTGAGATTTTAGTAAACTGTCTGAAACTTTCAAAGGCAAAAAGAAAGCTTCAAGGCCTTGAACTGTAAAAAGTTCTAAACAGCTTTTGAACCCTAGTTTGATTTGAGTTGTAAGCAGCAGATAATTATCAAACTGTAAAGTAAAGAACACAAAGAAATTTACAGAGTTCAGTCCCAATGGACCTAATCTCTGTCCGAGGGATCTAATCCCACCAGGATTGGGCAAACACTTCTTATTACTCACACAGAAACAGCCCTAGATCTTCAAGCCTAAGTGATTTCCCTTACACCTATACAGCTTGTGGTTCCAAACCTATCTAGTTCCAGCTACTAACTGTTGAGCTAACAAGAACCTCTTGTTGTTCACTTGAAAAACCAACCACTAGGTTAAGTTAGGTTTAAGATAAACTAAAGATACACATATTAAAGTACATATGAAGAACACAGTAGAAAAGATAAGCTGTTGAAGCCTGGAAGTGTTCTTCTGAAAACTGGATTGATTTGATCTTCTGGAGTCTGGATTGAAGCTTGAATGTTTGTGTGTTTGAATGAATGATCTCCCACGAATTTGTCACACCTTTCTGAGTATTCTGCAAGCCTCTCTCTTCTTCAAAATTCAAACCAGTCTCTTTTATCCACAGCTGCAACTGAATGAGAGATTTTAGGATCTCAGTTCCTACAAATCCTCTTTCTGTTTCCAAATGAAATTCAAACAGCTCTAAGTGGATATCCGTTGGAGTTTGTCGAGATTGCTCCTGCACGTTTAACAGCCCTGCAACAGCATTGAAACACAGCAACAACAAAATCCAAAAAGATAACAATGCTATGACTGTTTGGTTATCCAGTTTCTGATAAAACTGGTTAACAGATTAGAACAATAACTTGTATAACTTCTAATACATATAAATCATGAAAAATAAGTTTAAGAATATTAGAATTTAATAAATAATCACAATACTAAGAATCACAACCTGCAAGAAAGAATCAACTTAGTTCTGTAAAAACTTTGAGCAGCTCAAGGCACATCTCAAGGCCTTGGAGCTCTGAACCTGCTTCATAGATATTCAAAGTTAAATCCAGAAAACTTTGATTCTTCCTGTTATGATCATCTGCAATTGTGTTAGATATGTAGATAGTGTAAACTATAAGCATATGCAGTAAATCCCTGATTTGTATAATCAGATATCCAATCTGCAACACAAAACTGTTAGAACATATAGCAGAATAGAACAACTCTCAAGGCTTTGAAGTTCTGTCAATATCTCAAGGCCATGGAGTAACTGAAATGCTTTGCTGCTTATATCTTTGTCTTTCATCACTCAAAACAATTACCAACCAAAACACATTCAAGGGTCTTTGAATCAACCTAATTGAACACTTTCACAAAGATAGTTACATTGAATTCATAATCATTATTATAATTTTCACACACATATGTATACATAAGTAAGAAAATAAGAAAATAAATAAATAAATTTTAAATTAGATTAGATTTATGGCATTCATGCTCATATTCTGACAATTTATTTGTTTGATTAACATTAATCTTTTTATGTCACATTTTCCTTATAAACAAAAATTGTAATGTTCGCTTGTCACTGTTATTCTTTTGATATCTCCTTTTACTCATGGTATGTTTAAAAATAGTGGTGTTCTCGGTTCACATTTTAAATATTTGAATGCTTGTTTACTCATGATTATCCCTCTTTATATAAAAAATTATTTTCTGTTAAGATAAAGCTGACAAATGAATATTAAAATGTTCCATTTCAAAACATAATAATAAAATGTTTGTACTCATACTATGCTTTGAATGCTTATTTCCTCATTTTAGCACTTCTTCTCAATTAAAAGTAGGGTAAAATCTACTTTGCACCCCTATGTTTAGGCGAAATGTCACCCGACACCCCTGTGTTTTGACAAATACACTTTACCACCCCTGTAACAGAAAAAAGTGAGGACACTTAGCACCCTTCTGTCAGATTCCGTCCAAGAAGTCACTTTTAAATATTTTCTTACAATTTTGCCCCTATTTATCTTTTGTGTTCATGTTTCATTTTCTTGGTGTCCTTGACCTCCGCCTCCACCACCACGAGTCGTCACCAACACCACCACCACCACCACACCACCACACTAGTCTACAACAACAACAACAACCATACACAACAACAACAACAACAACAACAACAACAACAACAACAACAACAACAACAACAACAACAACAACAACAACAACAACAACAACAACAACAACAACAACAACAACAACAACAACAACAACAACATTCGCATCAAGAACTAAGCAAGACCTCCAGAACCCTTCCTAGTTCCTACCCTTCGAACCCCAAATCCATAAAATGATAAAAAGAAAAAAACTAATATGAAGTTTGATAGATTTGAATTCTTTGCACCATAAGAACTCAGAAAAACAAGAATAAGAACAAAAAATTGAATTTTGATCTCACATTTACTCATCGCCAACCAGACAAAAAAAATCAAGAAAAGAAGGTCAAGAAATTAAAAACAGGAGATAGCCACCAAATTTGTTCCTCTGGGACTGAGCTATTATCCAGCAGCAGCTAAGACTCCACACAATATTCCAATCCACACATCTAATTCCATAAAATTGTTTCATGTGAGATTGATTGCCTTCAGAAGGTTTATAGCAGAAAAGATCTTCCCCCAACACAGAGCCACGAAGAGACCTCTCAACCCAAATCAACAAATCAAAACTGATGAACATAGTTCCCAATGTCCGGAAAATCTCATAAGATTTCAGATCCGGATAGAGGGATGGGGACGGTTCTCGGGGGCTTCTTCTCTCTCCTCTCTGTCGCCTCCATGACTGCTGATGCCGCCGCTAAGACTCTCAGACGAATCAATTTCGTCGTCGTCATGGGATGCTCCAGTAGCAGGGAAGGTGGGGTTACCACTGTTCCGCTGTTGAACTTGTTGTTCCTCGACTTCCGCCTCCAACGTCGCTGAAGGAGAGGCGATGAAACTCTATTTTGGGATGGCAAACAGATTCATTGAGCTTGGTATTGGAAAAAAATCTTTAGATAATAATTTATTTTCAATGCATACGAAAGTGAAAAATGAATAGTTCAGAGATTTGTTAAGATTCATGAAAATGAGATATTATAAATATTTATACTTTTACATGTCATTAGAAGTTGAGCTTTGAAGATATAATAGGGAAATTGGCCACATAACAAAACACATGTCACGCCGAACTTTTTTCTCAAAGCCTATGAAATTCTTGTTTATCGTTTTTTTTTAAAGTTTGAATAATGTGTGAGGAAAAATCAAAATAACGACATGCCCTAAACGCAAAGACAATGCTATACAAAGAATAATACATAAATAAACGAAAAAAATGTGGTTTCTTTTTTTAGAACAAAACTAAACTATTATTACCAGAATTTACAGGGTGATGATGCCAGCCTAAAGTCCAGAACTATACAAGGAAACTTGAGGTCGACATATGAAAACACATGTAAAATACATGAGATAAACTACTGAAGAACTGGGGAACTGTTAGGATTATGTCTTGAATCAAAGTTAGCAAAAAGGCACCAATGGTCAAAGGCGGCAAATTATGCTTCCTAGTTTCTTTTGGTAATGTTTTGGACGGCCAAATTGTCAAAGGACTTGTTGTTGCTTTGGCAACAAGTCTTGCACATATGACTATATATGGGTTGGTACTTTGGTCCCAAAATATACACACGGGTTGATATTGAGAGTCACTATTGTAACCTTTTGTGAGACAATAAACATAGAGCTCCTGGTGAGTGTGTCGGGTGGGTCGTTTATCGGGGTGGCCTCTGTAGCCGTTATGGCCACGGCGTGCATTGTAATCGGGTTCTCTTCTGAATAAAAGATCTGGTTCTGGCCGTGGATGTCGCTAGCGGGTTCGTTACGAATTCGTTAGTGAACCACGTTATATCTGTCTCGTTCTTGATTTTGCTTTCGTCGTTCTTGCTTGAGTACCCGCAGGTTATAACAAACTGGTAACAGAGCTCTGAAATAGGAGTTTTGTTACAACAAACTGGTATCAGAGCTCTGAAAAAGGAGTTCTGTTACAACATGAACAATTGTTGACAATACACCAAACACGGTATAAAATAATCTTGAAGCTCAAAGCTGCCTTGTGTTGGTGGCGGTGGAAAGACCCACCGATTGAAGTCGGTGAGGCGGTTGTGTGCGTCGATGGAACCTGCTGGAGACCCCAAACAGCAACCGATAAGTCGGTCGTTGTCGGTGGAGTCTGTGGATTCGGCAGAACAAGATGGCAGTTGTCGGAGAGACAACCTATCTCGCCGCCGGTGAACACCATGGAAGTCGGCGAAGAAAAGCGACAACACTCCGGAAGCACCTGAGGGACCCTGAGGCGACCGGAGAGAAACTCCCCGCTCTAAGAAAACCCATGACAAAGACATCACCGCCGAACGATGGCCTCGCCAGGGGAATATGGCGGCAAGAACCGCCGGAGAACCATGAAGACCAAGGCGGCAGAAACCGCCGCCTGTGACCTGCAAACACAGATCTCAAATCCAAAAAGAAAGAAAGGGAAGAGGTTTTCGATCTGAACCTAGCCAGCCACCACCTGAGGAACATCTCCGAAGAGACCAAGCAAGCGTTGGTGGTCGACCGTCCGACCGACTGATTCTCTCTCTATAACTTCATGTGGTTTCACTATCATGGATTTTTGTTTGTCGTTTTATACATACCTTTTTTCTGAAACTCTATTCTTTTGTATGGATGGAGATGTTTTTGTCATGTGATTCATTGAACTGAAAACTGGACAATGGAATTACATGAACATTCCTTAATTACACACGCATAGAGAAATGAAAACTTGATTATTTAATTACCAGTGCCTAAAAATTTGAAAAGATTCATGAAAAAATATTTTTTTGTGAATGACATGTCATTTAATTGAGTTGGGAACATGTAATTGGATGTTATTTTACATGTTATTAGAAAATAAATTATTCTGCAACATAGCGCGGCAAATGGCTTACTGATAACTTTTCAGAAACTCTGTGGCAGAAGAAGAATTACCTCTCTCATTGCTTTACTTACACACACACACACATATATATATATATAATATTATTTTACTAGTACTTGGTCCACGCGACACATAAACGTAAAACTAACTTCCTCTGTCCGCCAGAAACTTTCAATTTTGACTTTTTTACTGTTCACCGGCTTACTTTGACCCAGTGGGTTAGCAAAACGATGCAAGAACTTAGTAATCTTTTCATGGTACAGTACTTCAAAATATTTCCAAGTTTCAGAATACCTACACTCCCTAATTGTGATGTTATTCTTAGATGGGGTTGTGTCACTAATAGTAGGTTATGGGAAAATTTTGCCCTCTTAAAAATACGGAATGATATAATTAAGGGAAGTAAGTTTACCGAAATTTGACATACTGAACGGTTGAAAGTGTATTTTTCCAAACTGGAAGGGTGAAAGTGGACTCTGTGTCAAACCTGAGGATGTAAATGTATTTTTCACCAAATTATTATCTTAAAGTACATGAAAAAAATGTCATTTTTTTAAAGCATTTTTTTAAAGCAAAAAGGTCAACTTTTTCAAGTACATAGAACAGCATCTAGTCATATGAGGTTAACGCAACTCATTCGACACAAGCAGCTAGGGTGGTAGCTCATGTGGTAGAGCGTTGGAAGTCCCTGCATGAGGTCACGCGTTCAAACCCCGTTGATGACAAAATAATTTCTCAAAAAAAAAACTCATTCAACAGAACATTTTAGAGGCCGAGTTACTTTTTAAATAGTTTTTTAATCCTATTCAGTAGACCGTATGACGTCGATGGCCCGAAAGTAGGTCTGCACATAAAATTTGAATGAATTGGTATCTTACGTCTGAACTGAATTCTTTCTGATTAAAGTATCTTTTTATAGTTGCTTGAGATTTCCTTCGTTTGTTCTTTGTTTACTTTTGAGCAACTAGAGCTTGAGAAGGAGCTTCCCGGGTCTATGAATGTGCACGTAATCACTCAAACTCAACAATTGAGAGCCTTTGGACAACTCGTTGATACTTGATACCACTAGGCCACAAGGCCGTTGGTTAAAAAAAGTCAAAATCAAACTTAATTTCATTTCGTTGCAGTGAGTACTACCTCTGTTTCGCATGTTTCAGCCTACTTCACTTTTTGTCACTATTCACTGGATTACTTTCATCCGGTGATTTGATTAGCAAAACGATACAAGAATTTGGTAATCTTTGCATGGTGTTATAGAGGAAAGTTTATTCTAAAATACCATGAAAAAATTGTTAAAAAATTACATCGTTTTGGTACCCAAATCACAAAGTCAAAGAGACTCAGTTACGGGTTAAAAAGTCAAACGCAGACGAAACAGACGAAACGGAGGTAGTACTACTTACTCCGTGTCGCCAGAAAAATTTAAATTCTAATTTCTCACCTGTAACCGTATACTACTTTAACCTGGTGATTTGTATAGTAAAACGATGCAATTTTTTTATAATCTTTTAATGATATTATAAAGTAAATTTTCCTGTCAACACTATAAAAAGATTAAAAAAAAAAAAGTTGCGTAGTTTTTCTCGAAGAAAGGATCCCTTCAAATTGATGGGATATATGGCCCAAAAGATCATTCTCCATTACGTCAGTAGCAGAAAGAGGTTGTTGGTAAAAATTGAGAATACCAGTAGATTGAGGGCTCGTATGGGAGTATAAGAAGGGGGGGGGGGGGGGGGGGAAAGGGGGTACAAGAATAAGATTGTACATTCTGCTCCATATCATGTGTTTGGATGCAGGATAAAGAGCATGTACATAATTGGTTTCCTTATCCCTTATGTGCAGTTTTCAATTTTTTTGCTTACAACCTCATACTATAAGGTAGGATATGGGGAGGAGGGTATAAGGAGGGTGTTCTGAAATGACAAAATTGCCCGCATATGTATGTGTACACACACACACACACATATGAACAATGTATGCATGTATACATATATGTATATATTATATGTGTGTATATATGTAATATATGGATATATGTATATGTGTATTGTTGTGAAAAAACGAAATATGCAGAGAGAAAGAATCAAAACACACAGATTTATGTGGTTCGGCAAAACAGCCTACTCCACGGAGTTGCAGAGATTTCACTAAAACAGACAAAACGTCTCAGAGAGAATTACAAGCGAAATTAGAACTCTATAAATAGACAACCTATCAAACCGGGCCGGATCCAAGCCCAAACGGGTCAAAACGGCTTGGGCCTACCGGCCCAAGCCTTCGCTCCACGAATCATGTCTCCCTTTTCGGGTCGTAGCAAAACATGAATCGGGTCGATTCATAAAACGGGTCGCCCATGAACCAGGGCTCCAACCCAACATGTATATACGTAATATATGTGTGTGTGTGTATATGTATATATAAATGATCCATATGTATATATATAGATACATGTTATATACACATATATTGTGTACATATCATATGTGTGTGTGTGGATATGTGTATATATAGAAGATATATGTATATATATAAGATATATGTATACATACATATGTATATTAAATATATGCGCATATATATGTATGTATACACAAACACATATACAAATACATACATAACTACTTAATACATGTTCATATATATATATGTGTGTGTGTGTGTGTATATGTATGTATATAGAAGATATATATATATATGTATATATATATATGTATTCATGTGTGTGTATAACACAAACATACACACACATATATATACATATACACACCTGTATATATATACATATATAGATATATATATATATATATATATATATATATATGTGTGTGTGTGTGTGTGTGTGTGTGTGTGTATGTATTTGTATGCTCTAATATCTCTAATCCAATATTGTCACATAACATGTCAAAATGTGTGTGTAATATTATTTTTAATTATAGTCTACAGTGGAAGACAAATAATTTTAAAAATTAAGTCTTAAACAAGCAGAGCAATGTGGTCATTTACACACATATCTCACATCTTATCCTGCACTACCCAAACATATTAATATATATCCCTCCAACTTATCATATCTCATATCCTGCTCTAACCAATCACTCAAAACATGTACAATCATATCATGCCTTATACCAGTACAAACATATTCTTCCTCTTATACGAGTACATCTCTTATCCCCATCATTTTTGTACCTTACCCAAACGAGGCATGAAGGGCTTGGTTAGCATATATTTGTGCTCATTTATAACCAGATCTGCTCACGTGTACCAACTCTAAGACATTGAAACCCACCAACATTTCTTCGCTTAACCTAAGTAGCCGATTCATTTTTTTTGAGCATCTCGAAAGCTCTGCTTCTATTACCATTTCTTCGAAGTCTTCTCCACCGATCGATTTCTCAGATTGCCTCGGACAAATTAGATTCAATGATGATAGAATAAATTTGCACAACTCGGGCAGATCAATCCCTTCTCTGATGGCCATGATTTTCGTCACTTTGACTGAGGTTCTGCGCTCGATTGTCGGCATTATCCCACTACAAAAACACCCATCTGAGTCTCTGATTACACATGTGAGGCCTGTGCTTCTCCTTTTCCTGTCACCGTAGCTTCGCAGTTCAACTTCCAGGTCCCATATGGTGGCTTCGATAACCGCTCATCGCGGATGTCTGGCTGGAGATGGTTCTCTGAGACCAACAACCCACCATTGACTTCCTTAAACATAGATAAGTGTTCAGAAGCCTATGCTGCAATAATCCGACTTGCTTTACCTTTGCCTTGAAATTTCTGCTTGTCGCGATTAGTCCATCTCCTCCAAAATATCATTGTCCATTATTCGTACAACTGGATAGATTGTGTTTTAAAATTTCTTCATCCAGTCCCAGACAGCAGCATGTCTCTTCTTTAGAAATTCATATTCGAATTGTTCTGACCATATTTCACCGTTTTGAGACGTTTCATAAACAGATGCTCATCTGTATCTGGCTCAGCTTGACAACGGCAACACTCCCATGGGACCCGAATTCCTCTCTCTCAGCCTTGTAGCAACTGGTAACCCCTTGCTCCATGCTTCCCATGCGAGTTATATTGATTTTTTTTGTATCTTATGCTTCTAGATATTTTTCAATAGTTTTGGGTATTCGCAGTTGTCACTAACAAACTAGATGATTCGATCTCGTGATGGAGCTGTTGGAGAACAAATCGAAACTGGACCAAAAAGAAGAAGATGGAGAAGAAGCTGAAACAGAATCGTATGATAGAAAGTAACTAAATAAAGACGAATTGAAATACTTGCAAAAGTCGTCGAATATGAATAGTAATTAGAAACGATCTCGAGCATTGGCTCAATGTCCTTAAGGCTTTATTTGCTCCATTTGGTACTGCTTGATCCGGAACAAACCGCCTCCCAGGATAATCGTCTCTCACCGTGCAAGAAGTCATTACACCACTTACACCCTACGAACCGCAATGGCATGGTACATCTCTTGAAGAAATTGAATTAGAATATAGGAATTCAAATTCTGAAAGTTGAAGGTTCTACAAAGTCTAGGAGGACTTTGTAGGGAATCAGGAGAGTAGAAGGAAATGTTTGAATGCACAAATGGGTGGAGAAGCCATCTATTTATAATAGAGTAGGTGACCCTTCAAAGGGGTGCAAATGAATAGATGTGTCTATTCATGGTAATAACTAACTTTGGACGTTAGTAACTAACAATAACTAACTTTGGTCGATAACTAATAAAATTATTAGCAATTCCAACAATTATTAATTTGCGACTTTAATTAATAACACACCCAAAGTTAAATTGCGTCCATCGAAGGACCTATTTGTACACCCATAATTTACAATAATTTTCATTCACCCATAACTTATTTTGGACAACTCTCAATTGTAGATTTACCATATCTGAATGAGAATTAAACTCTACATATTTTACTATCCAAAATTTCAAGTTTTCCAACAATCCCCAACATGAATGACAAATTGACATAAGAGCCGGAATAATCATAGTGGAGATTTAGAGAGATACCAAACGAATGATAATCGCATCGAGAAGGTGTCCAAGGACCTTGAACCTCCCTTAGTGGAATACTATCGGATATACTGGATTGTCAGTAGTGAAACACCTTGAACTGCTTTCCGTAGTGTATACCTAGACACTAATACCCACACGGTTATCATCCTTCCATATTAAGTTCACATTGTCGTGTCCGTTTTGGCCTTGGAGCACTTAATCCTGGTTTCATGAGTGGTCTTAGAGATTTTAGCCTCGTCATTCTCCTAGAACCGGCCGCCAGTTCCCACTCATACAGGTGAGTCTCATAATGAGTATCTTGCCATACTCCACTTGGTTTTATCCCCAAGGAATGAGCTCATTAAAAGCTAATCGCTTATCCTTACCAATGCAAGCGTCACTCCGTGTCGTCCTAAGAATGGGTTTGGAAGTAAAATTTCCTACAGTGACTATATTGGCACAGTAATTAGGTTGTCCCTTTTGAACCTAGTTCTTGGGATCTCCAGTCATCTAGGTTGGGTTTTCCGTTACGTGCAACTCAGAGAGATAGGCTTTATCCCAATCCCCTTGACGACGTACACAATTGCTCTCGTGTTAACCCCATGGGCAACGGATCCGCTAGTTTTTACTTACTTTTCACACGATCGATCGATATAATTATGTTCGAGAGCAAATGTCCAATGGTGTTATGTCCACGACGTATATGTATAGACTTGAAATTGTCGATGGTGCTTTGGGCCCTTCCGTTTGCCGATTGACTATCGCAATAAATGCAGATAGCTAGCACCGTTCTTGGCCACATCGGAAGTTCTTCTAAAAATTGACGAAGCCATTCGCCTTCCTCTCTTGTCTTATCCAAATAAATGAATTCTGATTCCATTGTTTATCTTGCAATGCAAGTTTGTTTAGAAGACTTCCAAGACACGGCTGCACCTCCAAGGGTAAAGACATACCCGCTTGTTGACTTAGAGTCCAAAGTGTCCGATATCTAGTTGGCATCACTATACCCTTCCAGTACCGCTGGATACCTCGTATAGTGTAGTCCATATGCTAAGGCATGGCTTAGATACTTTAGCACTCGCATCACTCCCTTCTAGTGTTTATCACTTTGATTGCTAGTGGACCGACTTAACTTTCTAACTGCTTGAGCAATATCAGGCGTTGTACAATTCACGAGGTCCATAAAGCAGCCAATTACTTGAGCATATTCGACTACACTTGCATTATGATTCTTGGCGATATCTAAATTAAGATCCACAGGAGTCTTAACTATCTTGCCATCGGTATTGTCAAATTTCTCAAGAATCTTCCCAACATAGTGCGATTTAGATAATGAGTAATGAGTATCCATTCGTCGTTCTATTGATTTCATCCCTAAAATAACATCACCAATACCCATATCTTTCATATCGAACTTTGTTGTCAACATTTTCTTAGTTCTTTTAATGATAGTTGAATTATTTTCCATAATTAACATATCATCAACGTACAAGCACACGATGACATATCCATCACGAGTGGTTTTAGTATAAACACACTTGTCACATTCATTAATATGAAATCCATTTGATAACATAGTATTATCAAATTTGATATGCCATTGTTTTGGTGCTTGTTTGAGACCGTAAAGAGATTTCATCAAACGACATACCTCATTTTCTTGTCCAGGAGCGATGAACCCCTCAGGTTGTTCCATGTAAATCTCTTCGTATAATTCACATTCAAGAATGCAGTCTTAACGTCCATTTGGTGAATTTCAAGATTATTTATAGTTGCAATATCTATAAGCATGCGAATGGACGTTATCCTTGTAACTGGTGAGTAGGTATCGAAATAATAATTACCTTCCTTTTGTTTATAATCTTTTGCGACAAGTCTAGCCTTATACTTGTCAATTGAAACGTCGGGTTTAAGATTCCGCTTAAAAACCCACTTACAGCCTAACGCTTTACTTCCTTGTGGAAGACTCACCAATTCCCAAGTATGGTTTTGAAGTATGGATTCAATTTCCACATTCACTGCTTCTTTCCAATACTACGCCTCGGTACTAGACATAGCTTTCTTGTAGGTTTGAGGCTCATTTTCTACCAAGTAGGTTTGAAAATCCGGGCCAAATATTGTAGCAACTTTTGCCCGCTTGCTACGTCTAGGTTCCTTTTCCGTTTCGGACTCTTGGGATGTTGATTCCCGTATTCTTTTATTAGAACTTTGTTCATTCTTCTCTTTGTATGGAAATACATCTTCGAAGAATGATGCGTTGCATGGCTCAAAAATAGTATTTTCGTGTATGTCTTTGATTTCTGATTTGATAACCAAAAATCGATATGCACTACTAATATGAACATACCCGATAAAGACGCAATCTACTGTCTTCTGTCCAAGTTTCACCTTTTTAGGTAATGGTATTGCCACATTTGCAAGACACCCCCACAGTTTGAGGTATTTGTAAGATGGCGGCTTTCCTTTCCATAATTCATATGGAGTTTTGCCAACATTTTTCCGAGGTATCCTATTAAGAATATGGTTGGCCGTTAATAGGGCTTCCCGCCCCCCCCCCCCCCCCACAAGTTCTGTGGTAATCCCGAACTTAGGAGTAATGCATTTAGCATCTCTTTTAAAGTCCTATGCTTCCTTTCGGCTACGCCATTTTGTTCAGGCGAATAGGGTGCCGCAGTTTGGTGGATAATTCCACTTTCTAGACATATGTCCTTAAGTGGGACTTCGTATTCTCTACCACGATCGCTACACACCATTTTAATTTTCTTTCCCAATTGATTTTTCACTTCATTTTTATAGTGTTTGAACATGTCAATTGCTTCATCTTTACTTCGTAGAAGATAGACATAGCAATATCTTGTGCAATCATCTATAAATGTAATGAAGTACGTCTTTCCACCTCTTGTTTGAAGAAACTTTAAATCACAAATATCCGTATGGATTAATTCAAGAGGCGTAGTAATTTTGTTTTCAATTGGTCGAAAGGACGCCGAAATATAAATGGTTCCATTCGTATGCCTAATTCAAGTACATATACACATTGATTAAATAAATCATAAATGCTATGAAACACTTGATTTATTTACCAATGTCCAAGAGTACTTTGAAACTCTTGATATATGTATTCTACCAAATGACGTTGTGATTAAGTTTAATCACAAACCATAAGTACTATAAAAACTCTTGATTTGCAAGAAACTAAATCGATAACCCATGAGTACTTTGAAACTCTTGGATTTCCATGAGTGCTTGAAACTCTTGGTACGTCCAATAATTGTTCTATTGATAAAGAGACCCCCGCAAGGCATACGACATGTTTCCGTTTTACAACGAAAATATTTGAATACGTAAAAATTCAAGATCAACATGCTTTAAACTAACGGACGACAACACCGTACTTATGTTAGTTTAAACTCATCTCCTACGAAACTTTTCTTTCGACATATCCCAGAACATTGAATAATCACATTCAATGAATTCACAAATTAAATCAAAATTAACATGACGCGACCTACTCAATTATAGAGTGTCACGTTCATTTTCTTAATTTTGAATGTTCCATTACCCACACACATGTCGTGCGTAACAACTACTAAATTTTTTTTTTCCGGATTCAAGACTAAGTTTGGATCCTTTTTTTTTAAGATTTCACATATGAAGAAACCAAATTCTTACGTTTCAAAATATGGCTTACACTTTTAGACGTGACAACTTTTCGAAATCTAATTGCATAGACTATTCGGCTTGGTACGATATCATTTTTAAGAAACTTTGACCATGATTCTCGAAACTTGCTTTTGTGAATCTGACATCAATACCATATCCAATAGATTCGTCTCGTCGAGATACACAATTTTCGTATATGACTCTCCTTGATTCGAGGTCTATAGCTCCAGATATCCTTCGAAAATCGAACTCGGAATTTGTACAAAATTCTGTTACGAACCTGCAGCTTTGAACAACGATATCTTGAGTTTTACAACTCCGATGGATGCACCATTTTCACCCAGAGCTTCATTTTTTCGTTAAATACAATTTTCATGTTTTACGAAAACTGATCCGAGATCGTTATCAATGTCTAAACGACAAAATACAATTCTGACCCAACTTATGCATGCTGAATTTTTGCGTAGCAAAAGTCACTCTCCAATGATACAAATCGGTAAACCATATTTTTCATGCAATGAGTACTATAAAAACTTTTTGCAACTCGTTGTATTAATGAGTGCTATAAAAACTCTTTAATACAACAATCTGTGAGTACTATGAAACTCTCTGATTTACAAAAAATAATAATTAAACCCGACTTTAAAACCAAAGAAGCGCCAAAAACCAGTTTCGACACATAAAGCCTTAAGATTGTTGGCGAACAATCGAAACTGGACCAAAAAGAAGAAGATGGAGAAGAAGCTGAAACAGAATCGTATGATAGAAAGTAACTAAATAAAGACGAATTGAAATACTTACAAAAGTCGTCGAATATGAATAGTAATTAGAAACGATCTCGAGCATTGGCTCGATGTCCTTAAGGCTTTATTTGCTCCCTTTGGTACTGCTTGATCCGGAGCAAACCGCCTCCCAGGATAATCGTCTCTCACCGTGCAAGAAGTCAGTACACCACTTATACCCTACGAACCGCAATGGTATGGTACGTCTCTTGAAGAAATTGAATTAGAATATAGGACTTCAAATTCTGAAAGTTGAAGGTTCTACAAAGTCTAGGAGGACTTTGTAGGGAATTAGGAGAGTAGAAGGAAATGTTTGAATGCACAAATGGGTGGAGAAGCCCTCTATTTATAATAAAGTAGGTGACCCTTCAAAGGGGTGCAAATGAATAGATGTGTCTATTCATGATAATAACTAACTCTGGACGTTATTAACTAACAATAACTAACTTTGGTCGATAACTAATAAACTTATTAGCAATTCCAACAATTATTAATTTGCGACCTTAATTAATAACGCACCCAAAGTTAAATTGCGTCCATCGAAGGAACTATTTGTACACCCATAATTTACAATAATTTTCATTCACCCGTAACTTATTTTGGACAACTCTCAATTGTAGATTTACCATCACCGAATGAGAATTAAACTCTACATATTTTACTATCCAAAATTTAAAGTTTTCCAACAGGAGCTTGTTCTATTGGGATCTGCAGTACATCTATGACGGCTATCAGAAGTAGATGTGTGTACAATCTTTGTAAGTTCCAAGTTATTTCCTGTACATTGAGCAGCTCTGAAACTATAATGTTGCTTTGTGGATTCTTCGTGATTGGTAAGAGTTTTTGTGAACTAAGAGCCCATTTGTCTTTGAAAACTCGGACCATGTCTCTAGAGCCAATACTCCAAATTCACCCCCTTTCTGATAGTTCCCTCCATGCAAGAATACTTCAGAACGGAAAGGAGATTTGAGGTTTAGGCTCCACCATCATTATATCAGAGTTAGACAAATTATTTGCTTCAAAAACCCGACGAACGAGACCGGTAGGGTTATTAATTAATCTCCAAGTTTGTTTCGCCAGTAAGGCGATGTTGAAGTCGTGAACATCTCTGAAAACGAGTCCCTCACCTTCCTTCGCCTACTGTAACTTATCCCACCCGATTAGACGTAAGGTTCTTTTTTCTGGATCCTTTCCCCACCCATATTTTCGAATCAACTGTTCAATTTTATTGCATGTCCCAATAGGCAAGAGGAATCAGTCCAAAGCATAATTTGAAACCATCTGTGCAACTGATTTAATAAGAGTCCCCTTACCTGCAGTGATAAGGATTTCTGTTTCATATTCTTCATTTTGTTGCTGACTCTTTCGATATTCAGAAAGTCGATTGACTTATATTTTTTGATGATGTAGGGATCCCCAAATAGTTATCGTGCTTTCTCGACAAAGAAACACCGCATCTATGACTGAGCGGCGTTCGGACATAAGCTTTGAAATTATCTTAAAAGACCGGTTGCACCTTCTAGAGGTTCAAGGCTTGTCCCAATGCCTGCTCATAATTTTTCAATCTCCTAGGCTTTCTTTCATCTTGATAGAAAAGATGAGAGAGTGAGGGTCCCCCTCTTGCAGCTGTAACACCTGTAATAATATTATGTTGAGTTTCTAGAGTCGGGTTGTGTGACAAGGTTTCACTTACAAGGATTAACAAATAAGACGAAAGATGATACCCATGTCTGAGTCCTGCTCATGTATGATCTTCCTCTATACTTTGCCATTGATTAGTAAACTGTAAGTTGTTGTACTCACATACTGCATGACTACATCTATCCACGTACACCTGAAACCCATCATTTTCATTCTAGCCCGTAATAAATCCCATTCAACGAGGTCACAGGCTTTACTTATGTCTTCTTTGAGGGCTAGGAAACCCACCTTCCTTTCTTCTTCGTCTTCATTGAATGAATAAGCTCAAAAGCCTTAGGATATAGTTAGCTATCAACCTGCCTAGTACAAGTCACTTTGATTTTCTGAAATAAATCTGGGAGAATGATCTTTAAACGATTTGCTAAATTCTTCGTGATCAACTTACAATAATAGAGCACATACTAATAGGACGTAAGTCGGAAGCTTTGCGGCCACGTTAATTTCGGAATCAGGGTGATGAGAGTGTTATTGAATCTCCGATATCCCCTTCTTCGATGAGTCAAAAAAATATTCTCTATCTCACGGCTCGTACCCTCATAAATTTTGGTAAAATAAGGCTGAACGAATAAGGCTGGACGCTTTATGTGGTGCCACCCCCTTAAGAAATGCACGTATTTCCTCAACTCTATATGGTTGATCATGAAGCCGCCTATGCTCTATCATTTTGCTAATTAAAATTTTCAAAGTGAACGGGTGAAAGTATATTTTCCAATATTGGAAGGGTAAAGTGTCTATATGTCAAACCTGAGGGGGGCGAATATATCATTTACCCCAAAATTATGATCTTAAAAATCGAAATACATGTAAAAGCCAAACTCAAAACGGAAAAAGAATTTCTTTAGGTTTTTGTGAGTAGGATAAAAGACATACTTACCCCCTCTAATTATATTGAAGGACTATGTCACCCCTTTCAATTTGGAAAAGAACGCTTTCAGCACTTCAGCGTGTTGAACTCGGAGTAACTTACATCCCTAATCGAGCCGCCCTAAGTTTGGGGCGGGGTAGGTGACTGAAAATAGTTTTAAAGATAAACTTGACCATCATATCGTGCAAAGTGTCTATTGTACCCTTAGATAACCCTTATGTTTTGCATAATACCACTCTGTCCCAGCTCTTTCTTCCCAATTTGACTTTTGTCACTATTCACTGGGTCACTTTGACCCGATGATTTGAATAGCAAACCGATGTAATTTCTTGATAATTTTTTCATGGTGTTGTAGAGTAAAATGTGCTCTATAATATGGTGAAAAAATTATCAAAAAATCGTATTATTTTGCTATCCAAATCACTCGGTCAAAGTGACCCAGATACGAGTCAAAAAAGTCATATGGAAAGAAAAGAGCTGGGACGGAGTGGTATGAGAGAACAAATCGTCCCAAATAATATTTTGAGTGATAGATTCAAACTGCAGACTGTGTAACTTTCCCCAAGAAAAATATGAGGTGTAAGTTTTCTATAATTCGGCATACCGAATGAGAGAAAGTTATCTTTTCTAAACCGGACGGAGTGAAATTCTCACTCAAACAAACTATGGGGGTGAATGTGTCTTTTACCCGTAGTGAGTACTATATAAAGTAGTTCAGCATCTTCTAACCAGTTGTTTTCTACGACTCAACCTCTATCTAGAGAAAGGTCAGCAAGTAGATAGAGAGAGAGGTCCGTTGCAAGTCACAGTTGAGACAGAGAGACGAAAATGGTGGTGGAGAGAGACATAGACGATCTTCCTAAAAACGAGGCCAACTACACGGCGCTGACTCCGCTGTCGTTCCTGGAGAGAGCGGCTCTCGTCCATCCCAACCGGACTTCCATCGTCCATGGACCAACCAAGTACTCCTGGGCCCAGACCTACCACCGCTGCCGCCGATTGGCCTCCGCTCTCTCCCGCCGCTCCATCGGCTTCGGTAGCACGGTAATCTAATTTTCCTATTTTCTGATTAATTTTTTTTAAAAAATACTATGAAATTGCTATGCTTCTCTCAAGTGATGGAGTGGTCCTCTGTTTTTCTATGCACATCTATTGAGTGTTTGAGTTTCTTTTCATATTTCATGTTTCTGGAAATTGAGATGATGATGATACATAAGTGATTATCTTAGCTAGTCATCGCAGTCCGGATCCTCGTGTATACATTTCATATTTTTTAATTCAATTTGATAGAATTTTGAAACAACTAAAATGAATAAAAGAATATGAAATGTATCAATTATTGTAAGGATGAAGAGAATGATACGCACCAAGGATACAGGGGATCTGGACTCAGTTATCGCTTGGGACCATGAATTTGTTATCCGAAATTTCTGGTGTCAGATGGAAATTCGTAGCTAAACTAAAGTGGGGAGGAAACAGAAAGGAAATAAGTAATTTGGAAGATAAAATTTCGAATTTTATTAGTTAAATCAGAATCAGACAAATATCTGTATCAATTGATTCAGAGATAAGGATTTTAGTGGTTCTATGCTATGTTCATTTTCAGATTTTTAATTTTCATTTATTTTTTCCTTCCTCCCTTTTGGAAACTTCATTTCTATCACTCTTTTCCATAAAAAAAAATGATGATACACCACCCGAACCCATTTCCCAACTAGTTTCCGATTCGCAGTGTCATACCTCCATCAAGGAAATAATCTTTGATATCTCCCTCCCCCTCCCATGTATTACTTCTTTTTCTTCTTGGTGGTGGTGGTATGGCGTGGCAGATTCGGAAGCTAGTTGGGAGAGGGGTTCTGATGGTGTAGCATTTCTAGAATCCAACATAAAAAATGAAACGAAATGTTTCTACAAATTGAAGCTTCAAGTCGTGTAATTTTTTGTGATAAGTTCAACAAATATCGGAAATTGGCTTTTCCAGAAGTTTTTAATCGTCGTTGAGGGGATTATATATTTCATTAATTTAAATGATTTAATTCCATTTTGGCGTCTCTATTTTATGTAATTAATGTTTCTACATGGTTTCCACGTTGAGCTTTGAACGCAAAAATATTCTCCTCAATGTCAAGCACCAATTCCGCAAGTGGTGCATCCAGGAATAGTTACTGGAGGCCGCCTACTTATCAAGAACTTTAATCATTTTTATGTAATTTAATGAAAATGATGCTCCTATACTATTGGACTTTTAAGCTAAGTTTAAACATCACAATTTGTTTTATACTCTATCATAGTACATATAAGCATTGTAACCCCTATGGTTACATTTTGATGAACATATGGGGTGTTTTGTGGAAGTCTGTTTCCCAGTTCCCACATGCTTGGGGATGGAGTCGAAGCATGTTTTAGAAGATAGTCAAATGATCAAAGTTGGCGGACCAGTTAAGTATTGACTTATCTGGGTTCTGATGTAGATATAGATCTATAGCTATAACATAATTTATTTTATCAGAAGTGCGCAGATCAAAAATATTATAGTAATTAGTGTGCCAACTCTGACTGCTAAGATGGGATATACTGGTTCTTCTAGGATGTGTTATTGTTAATAGTAGGATTAGGATTAGTTTGGCAGGTCTTGAGCCCTTGAGTAATTAAATATTGCCTAGTAGATTTCAAGATCTGATCTTTCTTGGTGTCTCCGAATTGAAAATATATTTTCTCTCCCCTTGAATTTTATCGAGATGTACTCTATTTAGACAGAAAGTGATTAATAAATAACTATACTTAAACGATTACTAATTCAAGAACCCTTTGTGTAGTTGACTAATTCATGCTCTCTCGGATTGGTGATAGACTTAGCAGTTAGCAATATGATTCCAGCTTTGTTATGTTAGACTTGTTCGCTATTTTCTTTCCCTTAATGGGAGGCGGGCCACATAAGTGAATTATATAATCTGGTTCTCATCTGTATTAAGCACTTTTTGCTATCTCTTGGAATTGATAAATAACAATTTAGCGTGGCGTGACCCTAGTTCCAGTCTCCTCTTTGTATAAACTACCAAAGACGAGGGTAGGACTATGATGGTTTATAGGACTTTTAGGCACGTTCGGCGTGAGATTTACAGAAAAGTACTTCCACATGTTTTATTGAAATCTAGTAACATACGCTTGCTGATATCTAATAGCCAGGTCTATAAATGCTGAATGTTGGATGTATGTCATTACGATAGAATACACAAGGTTCTTTTTGCAAGTTGTAAAGCTTTTTTATAGAATTATGCGTGGTCAACTGCAAAGAAAAATAAGTTAACATCAAAACTTGAGATGGATTACTTATGCACCATGTCAGACAGAGATCCGTCTGCTGGAATCAGAGGGGATTCAAAACCTTAAAATCACACTGGATAGGTGCGGGAAATGATCCTGCTGCTCTTGAGAAGAAGTGCACCATTACTTACTCTTCACTAAATTTGGGTCGGTAAACAAAGTTTTTGACTAGTTCTAGAGTATGCTACACTTATTATCCTCTTGTCCCACAACTTCACAAAAAAAAAATGCTTACTTAAGAATGTTGCATCTTCAATTTGATGTAATTCAGCTTATTTTTAATACTTTGAGCTTGTACTGGCAGGTGGCAGTAATTGCACCAAATATCCCAGCAATATATGAAGCTCATTTTGGAGTTCCCATGACTGGAGCCGTCATAAATCCTGTGAATATCCGGCTTAACCCATCAACTGTCGCTTTTCTTTTACAACATTCAGCTTCTGCTGTTATAATGGTAGATCAAGAATTCTTTCCCTTGGCTGCCGAAGCTTTGAAGATTTTGCAAGAAGAAAGTAAAAGCACATTCAGGGCTCCAATCTTGGTTGTCATAGCCGATGATAGTTGTGATCCTAATTTGCTCAAACAAGCTTTTGCAAGTGGTGCGATTGAATATGAAAAGTTCTTGGAAACCGGTGACCCTGAATTTGTTTGGAGACCACCGCAAGATGAGTGGCACAGTATTTCATTGGGATATACATCTGGAACAACAGCGAGCCCTAAAGGTGTAGTGTTGCATCATCGAGGTGCGTATCTTATGGCTTTAAGTGGGGCTTTGATATGGGGGATGAGTGAAGGAGCTGTATACTTATGGACTCTTCCCATGTTCCATTGTAACGGTTGGTGTTACCCCTGGACACTTGCAGCTCTTTGTGGGACAAGCATATGCCTCCGACAGGTACCTTCTGATGCCTTATTACTTGCTATAAACTTTATCTTCTTTGTATGACTACTGCGTGATGTTGATAACATCTAGATTAAGATGATTCTGCCGAAACTATGAAAAATTGTTTGTGATGCCATTGTAGATTTCAAGCTGTCTGTTGAACCTGTGTTATGTTGTTGTCATGTGACCTACCTTGAAAAGTGCTATATACCCTTGAAAAGGTGTAATTTAGACACAAGCAATGTGAAAATAACTGATTAGAAATGAAATTCTGGGATTATAAAAAAGAGACGGGAAATAGCTATAAAAAGAAACTGTGGGAGGACGCAAAGCAGGGGAAGATATAGATCTATAAAGAAAGAGAGGCTACAGATTCAACTTCAAATTTCTAAATCATCCATAAATTGGTGAAAATCATAACTCTCATTGCTATGAAGTTAAAATTCGAATAGCAAGAACCAAGGACCATTGTTTGCTACTTTATATATGGCAGATGGGTCATTAGGGTTCTCAAATCAATAAAATTCAGGTGAATGATCGAATGCATAAACCTCTTGATTTTTTTTGGTTAAAGATGCAACATGTTCAGCAGGTCGTGCTGTGTGCAACTAAGGACATTAATGAAATCAATTACGTTTTCCCATCTCAGCACATTGTGTAGTTTTGCTATTTCCTGGACTACAGTTTCATTATGTCCAACTTTTGTACAAGTCCATTGCACCGTAGCTTTTGTTTAGCTTGATCACGCGAGCGGGCTATTTGCATTCCTTTCAGGTCTCAGCAAAAGCAGTTTATTCCGCAATCGCAACACACGGCGTCACCCATTTTTGTGCCGCACCCGTTGTACTAAACACAATTGTAAATGCTCCACCGGAGGACACCATCCTTCCCTTGCCTCATCGTGTCAACGTAATGACCGCCGGTGCTGCACCGCCCCCTTCTGTTCTCGCCGCAATGTCCAAACAAGGCTTCCGTGTCACCCACACTTACGGGCTCTCCGAAACCTACGGGCCGTCCACAGTATGTGCATGGAAGCCCGAATGGGACCTGCTTCCGCAAGAAACCCAGGCCCGTCTTAATGCCCGTCAAGGCGTCCGTTATGTTGGCTTGGAGGGTCTTGAAGTTCTAAACACCCAAACCATGACACCTGTACCTGCTGACGGAACTACTGTGGGAGAAATTATGATGCGCGGCAACGTCGTAATGAAGGGATACTTAAAGAACCCCAAAGCTAACGCGGAGGCATTCGCGAATGGTTGGTTCCATTCTGGTGACCTCGGCGTGAAGCATCCAGATGGTTACATTGAAATCAAAGACAGGTCGAAGGATATCATTATATCAGGAGGTGAGAACATCAGTAGTGTTGAGGTTGAAAATTCTCTGTATATGCATCCGGCGGTTTTGGAGGCGTCGGTGGTGGCGAGACCGGACGAGAGGTGGGGAGAGTCGCCTTGTGCTTTCGTGACGTTGAAGACGGGGGTGGACAGCTCTAACGAGCAGCTTTTGGCCGAAGATATAATTAAGTTTTGTCGCTCTAAGATGCCTGCGTATTGGGTTCCGAAATCTGTGGTGTTTGGGCCGCTGCCGAAGACGGCGACCGGTAAAGTTCAGAAACATTTGCTCAGGGCTAGGGCCAAGGAGATGGGGCCAGTGAAGAGGAGCAGGCTGTAACTATGTAAGATGATGAGATGAGTTAAAGGGGTATTTATATTTCACAGTGTTGTTTCTATATCTTGGGAAATTTTCGAACTGTCATATGATAATGTAATTTTAAATAAACTTGCTTGTTTTCGGTTTTGGTTTTATCTGATCTTGGCTGGGTCAAGTTCTTATTTAAATCCGTCATTTGAGTTTATCAGCAACACCTTGAGTCCTGTGAGTATCCATTTGACCGAAGGTTATCTATTAGGTATTGAGATTGTTCTCCAACTCGACCTCTGAGTGGTTCAACCCTCCTCCATATCTATCCCAACCAAAAGATAATTAGAACCAGTGTCTCACTGAGTATTTAGAATGCTGAGTGTTTCCACTCTTCTCCATATCTATCCAACCAAGAGATACTTTGGAATGTTGGGTGTTGTGATCTGTGTCCATGACTCGAGGAGAAATGAAAACTATCCATCCAGGCTAGCGAGGTCATCTTTATACATGGCAGACTACATGACATGTTGGTTTCCACCAATATCACATAATTTGATCAAATGAGCCAAGACTATACTAATTTAGTAGTGATTCATTCCTCAGTGAAAATATCTAGCAAATTGATCCTAATGTAACTTTTTTTTGAGGAAATCTGAAACAACCTAATAACATATTTCAAGCATATTTTAGTGTTAGCCATGGAAGTAGATGTGCATTGCCATGTATAAGAGTAAATCATGCTTTTCAAACAATCATCATTTCGACATTTAGTCGTGTTTGATAAATTACATATGTTGTAAGAAAGTAGGTGTGTCCTTCTGAACTAGGACTCATACATGTTATTGTCTTTTTGAGCTAGGACTCATGCAAGTAAATTGTTACTTGTACATGGACATTGCATGTAATTTTAAATATGTACAGAATTTGTCCACGGATCAAAATGGCCGTGCACCATGTTCTTTCCACCCTTTCATTTCTTTCCTGTTAACCAACATTCTCTCTCTTGTTCTCGTTTCCTAAGTAACATCCGTACAGAATTTGTGCACGGATCAAAATGGCCATGTACCAAATTATTTCCACCCACTCACCTCCTCCCTGTGAACCACCATTCTCCCTGATGTTCTCGTTTTCCCATGTAACATTCGTTTCCACCCACTCACCTCCTCCCTGTGAACCACCATTCTCCCTGATGTTCTCGTTTTCCCATGTAACATTCGTTTCCCCTCTTCTGAAACACATTTGTCCAACGCACGTCGGGAATCGAATAGTTAATATTTAACTGTCAATAGGTTGCGTTTCACTAGAAAAAGTGTACATAGACCATTATGTTAAACTTATGAAGCCCACTGGACCGGTTGCTAGCTCAAGCCCAAAGTCTATAACACAAAACCAAGTTCTTCTGGCCCATTATGATTGAAGCCCAATATGTAACCCTAGTCTAATGTGCTCCAGATGCACTGTGTTATTTCTCTTGATTGCCTTGTTGTATTCCAGCCGTTAGATGTGACCGTTCCGGAGTGTTCCTTTCTATTCTCTTTGATGTATTTAGTCTGCTCTTTCGAATTTTCTTCATTCAATGAATTAACTCATTGGTTTCTCAGATTCATCGCCTTTGTTCTTATGTCTTTTGTTTCTTCATTACACAAACTCTAATTTTCCTATTATGGTATCAGAGCCTTCTCTCTTATGCTCTCGACATCAAGCATGGCTTCTGCCTCAAATCCTCACTTTACTGTCCAATATTCACCTTATGCCGCAACAGCTTGACGACACTAATTATGTTCTATGGCGCCACCAGTTAACCTCGATCCTCAAAACCCAATCTCTTTTTGGGCATTTGGATGGATATTCATTGGCGCGGCCATAATTTCTCTCAGATGCAGATGGCTCCGTCTCAGCGACGGTCAATCCTGACTTTACGGCATGGCAGATCCAAGATCAAGCCATCCTTACACTTCTCAATGCTACTTTATCCTCTGAGGCTCTTTCTTTGGTGATTGGTGAGACTAATTCTCGCTATGTCTGGTTAACCCTGAGTCTCGTTATGCGTCTCTTTCTAAATCTCATATTTTACAACTCAAATTTGATCATCAAAATCACAAAAACGGTCTGATTCTATAGATCAATACATGCAGAAGCTTAAATCTCTCCGTGACAAACTTTTAGCCTCTTCTTTTTGAATTGATGATGAAGATATGTTATTATATGCTCTCAATAGTCTTCCTGTTGAATACAATGCTTTTCGTACTTCTCTGCGTCCACACACTGCTCCTTTGAGCTTCACTGATTTGCATGTTCTTCTCAAAGCCGAAGAACAAATGATTGAGTCCCAACAAACTGCTACTCCCTCTGACTCTGGGTTACCCACTGCTTTTTACTCTCAACACACGAATTTTTCAAACTCACGTGGAAGAGGGGGTGGTCAAAATTGTTCTTTTAATTCTCGTGGTGGTTATTCAAATTCTACTTGTCGTTCTGGTTCGAGAGGGGGTCGTTTAGACCAAAACAGGGGAAGACCTGGGTCCCGTGCTGATTATGGTCAAAGCCCTAACCGTGGTGGCGGTCGTAATCAATACAACTCTACCTATTCTGGCAACAACAACACGAATCAGTCCAATTCTGGATCTAACTACAACAAAATGGCAAAATCCCAATCAATTTCCAGATTTGTGGGGTTGATTATCACTCAGCCCTTGATTGCTGGCACCATATGGACTTTGCTTACCAAGGATGCACTCCACCTCAGCAACTCTTTGCTCTCACTGCTTCATCTCAACCTCTGATTCCCTCTCCAGCTTACTGGCTAACTGATACTGGAGCTTCTTCACACATGACGGGTGATTTCAAGAATCTCTCTCTTTCTGATCCATATCAAGGTTCTGATCAAGTCAGAATTGGTAATGGATCTTTGATACCAAATCACAAGTCTCGTACTGCTCATCTCTCAATTTCGAATTTTAACTTTAAATTGTCAAATACTCTTCATGTTCCTGATTTGTCTACCAATCTGCTGTCTATTCATAAGTTATGTACTGAACATCATATTATATTCATATTTGATGCTCAAACATTCTGCATTCAGGATATGGCAACGGGAAAATTTTTAGACGTGGGTTTAAGTAAAATTGGTCTCTATCCCATACAGTCTCCGTCTTTCTCTTATAAGTCTTCACCTCAAACCTTCTTGGGTACTCAAGTCAAGTCACCTATTTGGCATGCTCGTCTGGGAAATCCTTCAAATGCCATTATGTCAAAATGTGTTAAATGTTTTGTCTCTTCTATGTCTACTATTTGTGAGTCTTGTCTGGATGGTAAAATATCAAGGTTACCTTATGAACAATCTGACTTTGTTACTGAAAGACCCTTGCAGCTTGTCCATTCTGATGTATGGGGTCCTGCTCCAACTAAGTCTTATCATGGCTTTAGATATTATGTTCTTTTTATTGATGGCTTTTCTAAATTCACATGGCTATTTCCCTTGCATAACAAATTTGAAGTAGTGACTACATTCACTAAATTCAAAAATTTTGTTGAAAAATTGCTTAATTGTTCTATTTCACTGATGGTGGGGGTGAATACACCTCATTTTTGTTTAAAACTTTCTTGCAATATAATGGTATATTGCATCAAATGTCATGTCCTCATACACCTCAACAAAATGGTGTTTCTGAAAGAAAACACGGTCATATTGTTGAAACTGCTAGAACTTTATTACATAATGCTTCTTTGCCTAATTACTTCTGGTATCATGCTGTGTCTACTGCTACCCGCTGGATCAACAGAATGCCTAACATTAATACTTCAAATAAATCACATTTTGAACTGTTGTTTCACAAGAAAACCTGATTTTACTAAACTTATAGTTTTTGGCTGCACTTGCTATCCATGTCTTACACCTTATGTCAAAACTAACTTGATTCTAGAACTAAGAAATGCACCTTTTTAGGTTATGCAGATGGGTTTAAAGGTTATTTGTGTTTTGACAATAGTTGCGATAAATTCTTCATTAGCAGGGATGTGATATTTGATGAATACTCTTTTCCTTTCTCCAAACTTTACCCTTCTCCTATCCATGATATTCCTAATACTGACAAGTTTGATTATTATGTTTCAGGAATTTATGTCCCTCCCCCCACTACGTCCCTACCCTCGGTTAACTTACCAGTGTCTTCCTCAGACACTGACCACAATGCTGAGGACATAATGGTGAGATGCAGCAACCTGGGGTGACTCCAGTTTCTCATACTACACCTTCTGATAATACACTCCCATCTGATCTGGGTCACTCTACCCCTGGCTTGGCATCCACTAGTTAAATGATGCCCAACACTTACCCAACTAGCTCTCATCCTATGAGAACAAGAAGCAAATCAGGGATCACTAAGAAACAGCTCCCCTTTACAGGTTCTGTTTATACTTCTTTACCCAGTTCTCATTCTGGGTTTCATTCTACTGCTACTCCTACTTTACATTATCCTTCTTCTTTTAGTGAAGCTTCTAAGCATTCACAACGGATTTCTGCTATGACTGATGAATTTCACAGTCTTCAAAAACAAAACACTTGGGTGTTAGTACCTTGTCCCCTAAATGCCAATGTCATTGGCAACAAATGGGTTTTCCGGACAAAATACAACCCGATGGCACTGTTTCTAGATATAAAGCACGTTTAGTCGCCAAGGGCTTTCACCAAACCCCTGTTTTAGACTACACATAGACATTTAGCCATGTTGCCAAACATGCTACTGTTCGCTTTATTCTTGCTGTAGCTGCTACTTTTTCTTGGCCTTTGCAATATCTTGATGTCAAAATGCATTTCTTCATGGCATCTTACATGAAACTGTATTTATGCAGCAACCTCAGGGATTTGTTAATCCCTCCTTGTCAAATCACGTGTGCTTACTTAAAAGAGTATTTATGGCCTTAAACAGACTCCTCACACTTGGTTTGAAAAATTCACCACCTATTTACTGTCGTTAGGTTTTGTTTCTTCCTTTGCAGATTCATCATTATTTATTCGCCATCATCATGATAAAATTATAATTTTACTCTTATATGTTGACGACATTATTTTAACTGGCAATGACACACTTTGTTAACACTCTTATTTCTAAGCTGCATATTGAGTTTGAAATGTCCAACCTTGGAACATTGGCTTATTTTCTGGGTCTACAAATTCAAGATCTACAGATGGTATCTTTATCCATCAAGCCAAATATATTTCTGACATTTTGCAACGTTTTAACATGTCCAAATGCAAGCCTTGCAGTACTCCTCTTACTGCAGAAACTATGTATTATCTTTTTGGCAGCCCCCTTCATCAAATCTAACTTTGTTTTGCCAAATTTTGGGGGCTCTACAGTTTCTAACATTCAGCAGACCAGATATTGCTTTCTCTGTTAATCACTTGTGCCAGTTTATGCGTGCTCCTACTGAAAATCATTTGAGTGGTGCCAAAAGTATTCTTCGCTATCTCCAAGGCACCAAACACAATGGTGTTTTATATCAAAAAGGCCATTTGCCTTTACATGTTTTTAGAGATGCTGACTAGGCTGGGGATCTTACCAGTCGCCGAAGCACTACTGGGCTTGTTGTGTTCTTGGGCCCAAATCCAATACATTGGTCCTCTAAGAAACAATATACAGTTGCTCGTTCTTCTACTGATTTAGAGTATTGTGCTCTTTCCACTGCTGCTGCTGATGTTTCCTGGTTCAAAACCTTGTTCTGTGATCTTCGGTTACAAATTCCTCACTCTCCTATAATCTCGAATGATAATATTTCTGCTCTATCTTTATCATCTAATCCACTTTTTCACGCTCGCACAAAGCAAATTGAAGTTGATTATCACTATGTGCATGAAAGAGTGTTAAACAAGTAGCTTATAGTTGATTTTATCTCTGGTGCAGATCAAATCGCAGATGTGTTCACTAAAGCCTTGCTTCCTTCTCAATTTTCTGGGTTCACAACTAAACTCATGATTCGGTCCAAACCACCATGAGTTTACGGGAGGATGTTAAACTTATGAAGCCCATTGGACCGGTTGATAGCTCAAGCCCAAAGTCTATAACACCATACCGAGTTTCTTCTGGCCCATTATGATTAAAGCCAAATATTTAACCCTAGTCTATTGTGCTTCAGATGCACTGTATTATTTCTCTTTATTGCCTTGCTGTATTCTAGGCGTTAGATGTGAACGTTCAGGAACGTTCCTTTCTATCTCGTTTGATGTATTTAGTCTGCTCTTTAGGGTTTTCTTCATTCAATGAATTGACTCATTGGTTTCTTAGATTCATCACCTTTGTTCTTATGTCTTTTGTTTCTTCATTACACAAACCCTAATTTTCCTATTACATTATTCTGGCCGCAACATGTGTGGGCCGTTTTTGGCAGAAAACGCCTCGTAGAGGCATTTTTGTGCCAAAACGGTGCATATAGGCCGTTACAAATGTGATCTCGATTCCCGTATAACATTCGGGTGAATCCGTCTCGGGCACCTCCGCTTTGTTTACGAATCGCCCACCCACAACGCTTGAGGCCGTCTTTAAGTTTCCGCAGTAGATAAATACATCATATGAAGCCACAATTAGAGGTTCCAATCAAATGTGATGCAGAAAGGAATAATAAAATGTTCCTAAAAAACAATAATAAGAAGTAGTTAAAAGATAAAAAATCGCTTCTTGAGTATGGGTTAAATACTAATCAGCCCCTCGTGTTTGGGGATATACAAATACCCCCTGTCATAAACCAAATGCCCCTTTTCAGTGGATGGGCGTTGGACGAATACCACCCTTTGGTTACAATCAGTCAGTATAAGGGTGCAATTTGACTATTTATGACTATTTTGCCCCTATTTGTATTTTGTTGTTTATTTTGTTCTCGTTCTTGGTGTTCTTGGCCACCATCCTTGGTGTTCTTGACAACCACCTCCACCACCACCACCACCACTGATTCACCACCAACAACAACACAACCAAAACAAACAACAGCAAAAACAAATAAACAGCAGTACCCATTTTCACACAGCCATACCCTGTTTCCTCACAACCACTGTTAACATTAACCAAAACCAACCCTACAGCCATCAACACACAAATACATGCACATATTATACCATCATACACCTTGGCCTTATCCATTAGCCTCAGCCTCCTCCTACGACTCCAACGCCACCACCATCAATTCGAAATTGGAAGTGCTTAATGTTGTGGGATTTGAGAAACTCCATATTCTTACAAGGGTAAGGCTCAGGACATAAGTATATGGCTAAGAAAAAGGAGATTTAGAATCAGAAAAAACAAGAACCGTCATTAAGAAACAAACCCAATCAAGAAAGAGAAAAGATAAGGAGTTTTACATGATGGATCCAAGATTGAGGGTTTCGACGTAGCCAAAGTTTTCGATTTGAGGGAACCCAGATGGGTAAATTCCCTCTTCGACCATCCAGAAGTTAATGGGTGGAACTAGAGCGGTCTCGTCTCTTCCTTCTTCCCCTTTTTCCTCCACAATTACGCCCATTCTGAAGAGGGGGGGGGGGGTTCTGCGAAGGCTACACCAAACACGTCGCCTCTCCGTGAGACCATTGACCTAGTTTGTTCCAGATCTGATTTCACAAGGCACAGCACCGGAGCTATTGACAGGCGATGTTCCACCACTGTGCCTCTTCTCTGCGAGGTCACCAATCTTCAAGACGACAACGTTGGAACCAGAGCCGCATGTGGAGGAAGAAGAAGGGGATGAAGAAAAGGTCCGAGGGGAGAAAGAGAGAGAGGTGGACGGAGGTGGGTGAGAGAGGTGCAGGTGGTGGTGGGTGGTGTTGTGCCGTGAGAGGAAGGAAATGACATATATAGTGGGGGTAATTTTGTAAGAGTTTAGCGGTATCTAATTGGTATTTAACCCATACTCAAAGGGCTGTTTTCTCTTTTACCCTAAGAAGTACTAAATTGGCATTATGGTCATTCTAAAAAAATGACACTATGGTTTTGCTATTTCATGGATTACAATTTCATTATGTGGAAATTTTGTTTAACTTCATCATATGGGCATGTGTTACCGAGTCGGTAACAATGGAGCCGGAGGTGGTACCCCAACGGAAGAAGAGAGAGAGAGAGATTAGGGTAAGAATTTTCTTATTGATGATCTGAAGAAAATTGTACACCGTTTTTATGACTCACTAATCCTGATGGTTTGACCCTAATCCTAACCCGAGTAAAGAATCGTATAGAAACCTTGGGTCAAAAATAAATAACGTCACAATTAAATATTAAAAAAAACGACTAACGAATGTTCTTCGGTTGGACATAACCCTTCAGATATGTTGGCGGACCAGCACTACGCTTGGGACGAGCCACTGATTTATCAGAGGAAACCTCACTATTGCCATCCTCCTCACTATCAATATCGGGTATACCCATACCCGTATTAACTCCTCTAGTCTCAAGAACCATCTTGTCCTCAAGTTGTAAGTCATGAAAGGCCTTCCGAATCTCCGTAACTGGTTCTCAAGAGGGAGACGCACAATCGGACCAAGACACTAACCACTGCTGCTGCGGAACCCCGTCAACGACGTTCGTGTGTGACTGAGTTGCAGTGAGTGGAGTAGAAAACAGCCCACCCTTAAAAATTCTGATGGTAAGACATGCGTAGCAACAATAGACCCCCTGAAACATAATGGTGCAGCAACGAGACATGAAAACGTCGTGCAGACGACAATTCGTTGGAAATTGAAGTCGGTGGGCTACCTGACCCATGCGCTCGAGCACCGGAAAAGGGCCATAATAACGACGCACCAACTTGGCGGAAAGAGGACGGTCCAAAGAACGTTGCCGATACGGTTGGAGACGTAGCAAAACCATATCACCCACGGAAAAAGGACGTTAGCTTGATCCCGCATCCACTGCTGCATCTTGGCTAGGTGGCCCTTCAAGTCTTGCAACAAGTCGTGACTCTCAAGCACCAATTCCACAATGGACGACAACGTACCTGAGATCGGTAACGTGGGAAACAAAGAGGGAGGATCACGTCCATAAAGAGAACGAAAGGGAGCCATGTTGATGCTCTCACTATAGCCACAAATCATCGCTAACTCGGCCCAAGGCAAAAAAGAGAGCCACAATTTCGACCGATCCGACGTAAAGACACGCAAGTACTGTTCGAGTCCACGACTCCGTCTGGCCGTCGGTCTGCGGATGATAAGTCGTGCTGAATTCAGATTCGTGCCACTAAGCGTCATCAACACACGCCAAAATGTGCTCATGAACACTGGATCGCGGTCAGAAACAAGCGTCTCAGGGAACCCATGGTGTTTGACTACTTCCACAAAGGTACGCGCCACGCGCGGAGCATCTGGATCAGTCGGCAAAGCACCAAAATGGATGTATTTGGAGAGTCGGTCCACCACGACCATAACAGCTGTAGTTCTGTTCGACAAAATCCCAAGTATAGGATATCGTCTCAAGTAATAAAATCCGGTAAGTCCGGAGTCGAATCCACAAGGAGAGGAAGGTTAGATAATGACTTACTATCACTAGAGTAAGCGACTAACTAAGCAAGTAACAAATTCTCTCAATGGCTTTAGAGCTTTCCAAGCTATCAAGTCTACCACAAAATGTGATGGAGCAAGTTTAGAGTACGATTTAGAGAACAAAGTAAATGACTACTAAAGCGACAATTCAAGAAACTAAGTGAAACAACAAGTAATGAGGGGCTAGGGATCATCGGTTTCTCTAGTGACCAATCCTCCTATCAGATTCAAGCCCGGTTCTCAAATTACATGTGTCAATCCACAAGACAAGTATCTCAAGAAGTGATTGCTCATACAATCCAACTCGCGACAAGAGAAGTGTGTAAATCCAACACGCTAATCAAGCACTAAAGAGGCTATTCAAATGAGATTCCCCAAATTTCAAGTGTTTCAAGCATCAACCATATGTAAACACACATAGGTGTTTCCACATGAAAGATCAAGCAACAAATGAGATTAGTAAATTCTCACTCAAATCACCTAACTAGAACTCGATTTCTCAAAGTTAGGATTGATGAATTCCTCTCACTCAAATGCAACTTCAAATCAAACAAGTCAAGAGTATTCGCACATCTACCTATTCAATGCATCAAATACTTCAACAAGAGAAATCCAAACATTGCACTAAGCATTCAAGTGAACCCAATTCAACCCATTCATCCTTGAAGTTCAACTTGAATCAATAGAGAGATTTAGACACTAGATAGTCCCAAATCACCCAAGCAATTGAATTAGCTAGACATAATAGAAAATTCAAGAGAGATTGAGAGAAATTTAACTTTCAATAATCCAAACTTGAATTCATACTTGATAGCACCAATACACTTTTCTCTAATTCAATCCCAAACACTTGTTTCAAATACACAAAACTAAGCAAAAATAGTCAAAAACACAACTAAGCTACAAACTAGTGAAGCAAATGCAAAGAAAGCTACTGTGAACTGCTACTGCTACTGTGACTACTGCTGCTGCTACTGAGAAACCAACCCAGAAAAACAGAGCATTCACAGTGCTCAAGAAGCAGCCCAAAACAGAGCCAAAATTCGTCCAAAATTGGACTGAAATCCGTCCTCCTCTCTCCCTCTCGTCCTCTTTCTCTGTTCTAGCTCAAGAACAACCCAGAAAATCAGAGAAATCGGAGAGAGAGAGAAAGGAGACGACGAACCAAAAAAACAGAGGCGTCACTCCCTGACACGATCCAACCGCAAGTGTTCGGGTGTCGCGTGTAGTAATATCCGGTAATCCGGGTTTGTCGAACCCAAGGGACTTGTCGTGAATTAATTAGAATTCCTTAACCTTTTGTGGGCACAGCGCAAGTTGTGTTTTGATCTAATTTCTACTAAAATAAACGCAATATTCTTAATTAACCGAGTGAAATAGTTCACGATTAATAAAGAATGAATTTTAGGGTTTTTGTAATATAAGGGAAAATACCGGGAATTATCTAGGTTCACTAGGTTGAGCTAAATTTATGTTTTGATTTGTAAAACAACCACGTATCTTTCACTATCAATCAAGCAATATTAAACCCACCGAGTTACCAAGTAAGTTTACTATACTTTAAACCAAAACAACCGAGTTACCAAGTCTATTCTAGCTTAAAGCATGCATTAAAACCACAATTCTACTTTAACGATCCTAGTTAACGATGTCGAGTTACCAAACATTGATTCGACTAGGTGGATTATTCAATTTACCGACTAATTCTCACGGAGTTACCGCGTGAAAACTAATTAAGTTTATCTCTACGGTAGCTACTCGCAAAGATAATTTGATTACAAACGTGAATAATCCATAATAATGAAAGATTACGTGAGATTAAGCTAAAACATGAATCACAATCATCAAAACATGATATTTAGATCAAACCCTAGCTACACCAAACGAGAATTCCCAGCAAATAACGTTTAGCTACTCATATTCATACTCAAAACGATAAGTCTCATGAGTTTAAGCATGAAAATCAAGAAAAGAGAAGAGTTGAGAATCCAAACGGATGATCCAAAGCTCCTAAGCTCTCCCAATAGCTCCTTGATCTCCAAAAGATGTGTCTACCGTCAAAAACTACTCAAAAAGTCGACCTAACACACTTAAATACGTTCCTAGAATGATATAACAAAGTTTCTAATAATTGCAAAAAGACCCCGGTCGTTTCTAGCTTTCTGGGCGAACTCTTCGTGCGAAGACACTTTCTCTTCGTGGGAAGAGATTGTCTGAAGTCTTCCTGCAAAAGTCCTCCTATTTTGAGAAAGCATCATGTCACAGAAAGAGAACTGGAATTTTGGCTAAGTCTTTTCTTCGTGGGAAGAGCTTTTCTCTTCGTGGGAAGAGTTCCTGCCTTAGCTTTTTTCTGGCTCCTTCTCTTGAGTTTTCCTTGCTTTCTTTATTTCCGAAGCTCGTTTCTTCACCACCTTTGATCCTCGCGTCCTATTTCCTGCCAACCACAACACGAACCCGCGATCATATCACAATAAAAGCAACAAAATATACGAGAAACGCCCGGATTTAACGATGAACGCTCAAAAAGCTCACACTCAATAATATTTCACAAACACGGCCAAAATCTCATCTCATTGTCGGAAATCACGCAAAATAGTAGTGTATTAACTAAGAAATATAGCTCCAACTAAGGAGTTATCACTCCCGTCGGGTCGGAGAAGAGAACCCCGATTTCTTCTTCAACTTCCGTTTATATAGACTTGGCTGCTTGATTTCGTGTCCACCAAGAAGAGATCCCAACCCTCCAATTCATCCAAGATCCTCTCTATCTTTGATTTTCAGAACTTCTTCACGAACCCTAGCTTTTAGGGCTTTTTTCGTTACTTCGTTTTGGGCCGAATTAAGCAGTGGGTTAGGAGGAGGATTGGACAAGGAGGAGATTGGGACCGATTTGGGCAAGTTTGGTGAAGATTTGGCTTCTGCGTCGTTGCTATGTCGGGGAGAGAGAAAAGGGACGCGTCTGGTGTGCTATTTCGCGTAATTTGCAAAAAGGCCCCTTCTTGTTTGCTGGGGGCTTTAAAAGGCCCCCAGCCCTTCTTTAAAACATTTTGGAAAATTGCATATAATCCCCCAATCCGTTAATAACCATTCACTGCAGCCCATTAAGCCTTTAGAAATTTGCATTTAGCTCCCTGTTCCGTTAAATTGTCTTCAACCAAGCCCTCCGATGTAACTTTGGCTTTACAAATCGGTCCCTTAACTTCTTAAACTTAACTTTTTGGCCTCTATCTTCGAATATTCTTCCAATTAAGTCCTCAAAGCCTCCTTCTTGATGTCTCTTGGCCCCTTCAAAGCGTCTCAATTCATCATTCAAGCTCTCCCCTAGCTAGCCTCACCTACAAAACAAGATAAAAACAACCAAAGCTACAAAAACAAGCATAAGTCTAGAATTAGGGATATAACACGCAAATAACACATAAGTAAGTTAAGAGGAGTTCACTAACCTACTAAAACATGCGATTTTATGTCGTCAACACACCCCCCAACTAGCCTTTTGCTCGTCCTCGAGCAAAGAGAGCGATATACGTAGTAATTTAGTGAAAAACCAATCATGAGAGACACACACTCAACTAGACAAGGCTTGACTCAATTCTAAACTAGACTCAAATATTTACAAAAACGCACACACACATTATCTACCCTAAGTGAGAACTCAAAGAAATAAAATACTAAGAGTTACTAGCTAATTTTAATTTTTTTGTTGGGGAAAAAAGAAGAATGCATAAATGTCTCCTCAAATAAATTCTCAAAGTCCAAGAAGATAGAGAAAGAAGCCTATGGACGTCTAAGCATATACTCATACAAATGTGGGCGGTGTTTGATAGAAGGTGACTCATGCGAACCACAAAACTTGTTAAATTAAGTTCAATTTGCGAGAAAGTATGCCTTCAAAAATAAGGATCACATGAAACTAGACATTCTCATACTTATTCAAAAGCACCCATGTAGGATGGACTTCCAAAGCTTTGAACAAAAATTTTTAAGAAGGGGAGATGTGGTTGTGGGCTTGTATGATCCTTTTGTGGATTTTTGGTAGGTGGTGCGATTTATCATGATTTCTTTTTCTTCTTCTTTTTTTTTTTTTTTTTTTTTTTTTACCTCAAATTCAAGGCTCTCCAGGACCCACAACAAAATAGAGGAATATACACGCGAGTGGGCTTTTTAAGCTAAAGCAAGGGAGCTATCTAGGTGGTGACGTAACATTATCCCCAGACACCCCTCTATTTCTTAGACATCGCATGGGGTGTCATTGGTAACCACCACTCCAATGGGCTACAAGTTTCCACCGCAAAAAACGAATAGAGTAAAATCTTTTTGTGAAGTTCAAATAGCTTTAGAAAATGAACCATTTATCAAAAGTAAAAGACGTCAAAGTTTATGTGATCAACTTAGCTTGAAGGACTTAAACATGAAACGTAAATTTAGTGTGTCGTTTTGTGAGAACGCATGATGTCGCGGAATGTGGAATATTGGTGTAGATGTATTAAGTATAAGCAAAGAATTCCTTATTAAAATAAAAATAAAAAGAACATGGAGTCATGGACTAAGAGATTTCATTCTTTGAAAACATCTAGTTTCCTAAAATTCCCCCTTTTCACTTTTTCTCATTTTTATATTTTTTTTTCATTTTCTTTTTCTTCTTTTTTTATTTTTTTTTGAAATAAGTGACTCAACTATAACTTCCTAAGACTCAATAAATCTATCAAAGAAGAAAATAAAATCTAGACTCAAGATGAAAGGTGAAAATAAATAAAACTACCAAAGAAAGAAGAATAAAAATTCTATGGTTTGACACGGGGAAAGAGTGATGCTTCTCATGAATGGTTCACACATTTTTTATTTTTCAATTTTTTGTTTTTCAATTTTTTGGATTTTTTCAATTTTTTCATTTTTTTTTATTTTTCATGTAAATCACTAATGAAGAAAATTCATGCTAGTAACCATTTAAGTCAAGTTATATATCTACTTCCCACCCCCAACTAAAATGTCACATTGTCCTCAATGTGTGAGAACAATGGAAGAGCATACAAGTTCATATAAGAGATAAGGGATAGATAGACCTCATTTTAGCTTTCTTGGCCACCAAGCATAAGTCCTCCTCCAAGAGCAACCTACTAAATGGTAAAAGAAAAGAAAAGAAAAGAAAATGCAAGAAATAGAGATAAACTAATTTATTTATTTACAACTAGGGAGGTGGAACAAAGAATTAATGCTATCCCACCCCCAATCTAGGAAACTTCATTCCATGCCATGCCCCTACTTCATTCTTAGAAAAGTACTTCTCCCTTAAAAAGTTTGATTCATTAATTAGAATAGATAGGAGAAGAAGGGGCAAGACACAAAAGATGAATAAGAGATGCAAGCAAAATCTAACAATAAAGTTAGAGCAAGTTGTTATGTCTTGCATCATCTTAAGAAAAGGGTTTGAAATCCTCAATTGACATGAATCATAGAATGGGTCTTCATAAGTTGCTAAATTTTTACTTGAAATCACAATTTGAGAAATATGGGCAACTTGTGAATCATCAATCTCATCAATTTTAAACATGGCATATGGATTTACGGATGTGGCTTCATAATTGGGAGGTAAAATAATTTGAGAACATGAAGCCACATCCAAACCCTTAGGCTCATGAGATGGGTCATTGACTTGGTCAAATTGAGCCAATAGTCTCTCCTCTTCATCAAAGTTAATTGCATCTTCCATGAGAAAAGATGAGTAGGAAGCTTCACTATCATATAGAAATTCTATTTCTTCCCAAGTAAGCTCATCTAATTCTTTGGAAGATGTAGTAAAAGAGTCTACATGAATCGGAGTATCAACACATGAATCCCCCAACTTACTTGAAGGTTCTTCCACAATTTCTAGTGGAGGGGGTTCTCCTAGAGTATCCTCTAAGTCATCACGAAAGAAGTGATGCTCATGATCATTGGAACTCCGATGAGTAATAGACTCTTCATGAGCACTAGACAAGATAACATTTCCTTCAAGAATGGTAGCATCCAATTTGACTTCTAACTCATCACATGGGTGATTTTCATTTTGTGAATCCTCCTCACATTTTTCACTATGTGAGTCATGCAAAATGGCTTCACTCATGTCATGGGTTGAAGAGTCATCATCATAAACATCAATCTCACTACCAACATCACTATCACATGCTTCTTTAGAATGTGCAAATGATAAATGAATACAATCACCTATCCTAGTAGCAACGACTCCATCATCAAACACATCATCCAAAATTTGATCTTGAGCAAGCTCGTGATGTGTGTGAATAGGAAGTTGAGACTCTTGTGACGATGGGTCTTGTGAAGAGTAAGTACTATATTCAAGAGAATCATCATGTGATTGTGAGAAGGCCATTCTATCCTCCAAGTGAGAGAATGATTCTTCAAATTTTCTTTGTGATTATCTTGATTCTACTAGTGATTCCAAAATTTCTTTATTTTTTTGAATATGATTTTGAATTTTCTCATATAAAGAATCACTTATAGGCATATTTAGCTCATCATTCACAAGTAATTCCCTCTCAAAATGATTAACTCATCTTGATTCACACATCATATCATTATATTGATAAGTGCAAGAATCATGAGAGTTTAAAAACATGTAAGTGTTTAAGGGAGGTGATTGTGCACAAGAAGCATGAGATGTGTAATCTAGTGTCTTACTATCATGCCAAGAATGATCATTCTTAGGAAAATAATCACCATTTTTAATCGCACGTTTGCGTATGGAACGCATGATTCCTTAGAATGATTTCCATGACTAGTAAATGCATAGTAGTAAGGAACGTTAGGCCTCTCACCAAGTCCAAAATGTTCATGAGACATATTTTTTTCCAAGCAAGTAGATGAGAGGTACTTGATGAATTTCACAAGCCCTCTTGAATCTCACAAGCTTAAGTAACCACAAGCAACTAGAGAAAATATTAAGAAAAATACTAAGAAAGTAAAGCAAATCAAATCTAAAGCCTAGCCTCTACCCGGCAACGGCGCCAAAAACTTGTTCGACAAAATCCCAAGTATAGGATATCGTCTCAAGTAATAAAATCCGGTAAGTCAGGAGTCGAATCCACAAGGAGAGGAAGGTTAGATAATGACTTACTATCACTAGAGTAAGCGACTAACTAAGCAAGTAACAAATTCTCTCAATGGCTTTAGAGCTTTCCAAGCTATCAAGTCTACCACAAAATGTGATGGAGAAAGTTTAGAGTACGATTTAGAGAACAAAGTAAATGACTACTAAAGCGACAATTCAAGAAACTAAGTGAAACGACAAGTAATGAGGGGCTAGGGATCATCGGTTTCTCTAGTGACCAATCCTCCTATCAGATTCAAGCCCGGTTCTCAAATTACATGTGTCAATCCACAAGACAAGTATCTCAAGAAGTGATTGCTCATACAATCCAACTCGCGACAAGAGAAGTGTGTAAATCCAACACGCTAATCAAGCACTAAAGAGGCTATTCAAATGAGATTCCCCAAATTTCAAGTGTTTCAAGCATAAACCATATGTAAACACACATAGGTGTTTCCACATGAAAGATCAAGCAACAAATGAGATTCGTAAATTCTCACTCAAATCACCTAACTAGAACTCGATTTCTCAAAGTTAGGATTGATGAGTTCCTCTCACTCAAATGCAACTTCAAATCAAACAAGTCAAGAGTATTCGCACATCTACCTATTCAATGCATCAAATACTTCAACAAGAGAAATCCAAATATTGCACTAAGCATTCAAGTGAACCCAATTCAACCCATTCATCCTTGAAGTTCAACTTGAATCAATAGAGAGATTTAGACACTAGATAGTCCCAAATCACCCAAGCAATTGAATTAGCTAGACATAATAGAAAATTCAAGAGAGATTGAGAGAAATTTAACTTTCAATAATCCAAACTTGAATTCATACTTGATAGCACCAATACACTTTTCTCTAATTCAATCCCAAACACTTGCTTCAAATACACAAAACTAAGCAAAAAAAGCCAAAAACACAACTAAGCTACAAACTAGTTAAGCAATTGCAAAGAAAGCTACAGTGACTACTGCTGCTGCTATTGAGAAATCAACCCAGAAAAACAGAGCATTCACAGTGCTCAAGAAGCAGCCCAAAACAGAGCCAAAATTCGTCCAAAATTGGACTGAAATCCGTCCTCCTCTCTCCCTCTCGTCCTCTTTCTCTGTTCTAGCTCAAGAACAACCCAGAAAATCAGAGAAATCGGAGAGAGAGAGAGAGGAGACGACGAACCAAAAAAACAGAGGCGTCACTCCCGTCGGGTCAGAGAAGAGAGCCCCGATTTCTTCTTCAACTTCCGTTTATATAGACTTGGCTACTTGATTTCGTGCCCACAAAGAAGCGATCCCAACCCTCCAATTCATCCAAGATCCTCTCTATCTTTGATTTTCAGAACTTCTTCACGAACGCTAGCTTTTAGGGCTTTTTTCGTTACTTCGTTTTGGGCCGAATTAAGAAGTGGGTTAGGAGGAGGATTGGACAAGGAGGAGATTGGGACCGATTTGGGCAAGTTTGGTGAAGATTTGGCTTCTGCGTCGTTGCTATGTCGGGGAGAGAGAAAAGGGACGCATCTGGTGTGCTATTTCGCGTAATTTGCAAAAAGGCCCCTTCTTGTTTGCTGGGGGCTTTAAAAGGCCCCCATCCCTTCTTTAAAACATTTTGGAAAATTGCATATAATCCCCCAATCCGTTAATAACCATTCACTGCAGCCCTTTAAGCCTTTAGAAATTTGCATTTAGCTCCCTGTTCTGTTAAATTGTCTTCAACCAAGCCTTCCGATGTAACTTTGGCTTTACAAATCGGTCCCTTAACTTCTTAAACTTAACTTTATGGCCTCTATCTTCGAATATTCTTCCAATTAAGTCCTCAAAGCCTCCTTCTTGATGTCTCTAGACCCCTCCAAAGCGTCTCAATTCATCATTCAAGCTCTCCCCTAGCTAGCCTCACATACAAAACAAGATAAAAACAACCAAAGCTACGAAAACAAGCATAAGTCTAGAATTAGGGATATAACACGCAAATAACACATAAAAGTAAGTTAAGAGGAGTTCACTAACCTACTAAAACATGCGATTTTATGTCGTTAACAAGTGCCCTGCGAAGCGGGCATACCGATGACAAAATCCATGGAGGCTGCAGCCCATACCCTCTCAGGAATCGGCAATGGCTTTAAAAGTCCCCCTGATTTTCTGCGTGGAATACTTGGTTGTCTGACAAACCAAGCAAGAAGCGACATATGTTTAGCTTTATGAAAAAGAAAAAAAAATAAGATTAAACGAAAAAAACGTTGGCAGCAACTTCCCCCAATATTTTCCCCTATCTCTTCACCATCTTCTCGTACAATTTCTGCAACTTCCTCCGTTCAAACAATAAAACAACAACAAAAGAATATCATGCGAAAGGGGGGGGGGAACGGATCCTCTCCAGCCTTGGAGAGGTTCAGCCCATCGAGCTACTTAATCTTATCCATTCAAACCAAAAGGAGAACAAGATGTCGATACATCACCCCAACCTTTCTTTCTCTCTCGAAACTCTGTATCCATCCAAAAAAGATCGACCAGAACCTCCTGCATATCTATCGGTAATCAACCGCTACCGGTTAAATTGGGTGTGGAGCTTGGTAATCAATTGTGAAATCCATCTATCATATTCAGTTTAACCGTTTGTCGAAATTCTTTGGACCGGTCTCAATTATGAGTATCCTCTGCTTCAATCTCCTGTATTAGATGAAATCAATAATAGAAATCAAAATTATTGCAGCTGAGATTCTTTGTTTATCTTTTTGTTATTTGGCATACGTTTTTGTTGAGGGAAACACGAAAAATCTTGCAGATTGGAGTTGAAAAATCTGAGAGGTAAGGAGGAGAGGTGAGAGAGAAAATGAATTTGGTTAGTTTATGAGAGAGAATAAAGTTGCAGAAAAAGGAATCGGAAGATATGAGAACATAATAGATATTGGGTGTGTCAAGGAAGTTGTAGCCGTTGAATGAAGTGTCATTATCTCAACCATTCATTAAATTGAACGAATGAGATTAAGTGGCTGGATGGGCTGGACCTCTCCACGGCTGGAGAGGATCCGTTCCCGGTGGGGCCGTGGTGGTTTCGACGCGCACGCCATTGCCCCGGTGTGGAGTCAGTTTTGCCTGATTAAGTGGCTCCTCAACTACCGCCCCGGTGTGGAGTCAGTTTTGCCTGATTAAGTGGCTCCTCAACTACCGCCCCTTCCCCGTTGGGTTTCATAATCCGCCTACCAGCCCAATCCATCCAACCACCAGCCCAATCCAACCGTTCGAGTTGGCCTTATGACCATCTCCAAACTGGACATCACATGCTCACATGATGACATGCTTTCCAAAAGAAAAGCATTTAAGTAAGTACTGCTTCATGTGAACAAGGACACTTCCCCCAAAGAAGTTGAACAAGGACACCACTTCAAACTTGGAATAGTAAATGATAATGGTGAAACAGAGAACAAACGACAGTTTCTCCGAAGGGGATAATAAAACACATGAGCTGTTTGGATGCGAGTAAAATTAGAGGTAGCTTAAAGTCGCTATCGTTTTGGGTCAAAAACCTACAAAAAAAAAAACACCCAAAAAACTACAAAAAAAAAAAAAAAAAAAACGGAATTCCAGAGTAAAAATAGTTTTCCAGCACTACAAAATAGGAAATCCGGATTTCTCCACTTGCCAACAACTGGTACACACAGCTGCTTCTTGTTGGCTTTTCTGTTATTGATACCGAGAGAATAATTAACACTGTATTTCCTTTTGCATACCCTACTGTGTCTTTTCTTCCTCTATATCATGATTTTTTATTCGTATCTGGATCATCTTGATCGGATAATTCGAATTGCAAAACGATGCAATTTTTTGATAATTTTGTCACCGTGTTATAGAATAACTTTTTCTCTACAACACCATGAAAAGATTATCAAAAAATGTATCAGTTTTTACTATCAAAATCACCGGATCATAATTATTGCCTCCCCATTTGTAATAAATATGACATCTTGAAACTTTTAAAAATAATCTGTCACACTCCTAAATGAATAACCGTTAGTTAACTACTATGTCCTTTCGTTTTAGGGTAAAATTGTCAGTATGTTTTATTTTTCCCCGGGAGAAAGGGATAGAAGAGAGAGGAAGATAGAGAAGATTGAAGCCAGCTCTAACTGAGAACATCCGAACACAACGCTCCCCCCATATGGTGTGAGAGCAATGTATTTTGTACATAAAGCAGAAAGCAATTGAAAAAAAAAATACCAAAACTTAGATTTTTTTCCACATGCCAAAAGTTGAAAAAATTAGTTTAAAATTTAATTTTTAAACTTTTCAAAACAAACACATTTTTTTGAGATAGTCAAAATAACACATTCAAGAATATATTTGGTGAAAAACACAAGCATAATTAATCAAAAATAATAGTACCACAACAGGAGACTCATATCTAATTTAAATATCTAATTTAATAATTATCATGATTGCTAATTCTCTGACGGGTAATTATGAAAATCTTAAAAATGTGTGAGAGCAGTGTAGTATTGTAGTGTGCACAGAAAACACAAATAAATAAATCACCAAAACTTGATTTTTTTTTCACATGCCAAAAGTTCAAAAAATTAGTTTAAAATTTAATTTCTAAACTATCCAAACAAACATGTTAAAGGATTTATTTGGTGAAAAACTAAAGGCCAAAATAACCACTTTGACAGTTATGTATAAATAAACATTTTTTTTTGAAAAAACATAAATAAACATTCAATTCTCAAAAAAGTATCCCTCGAAAACAAATCTAAAAAAAAAGTATAAATAAATATTCAGCAAACTTCAAAACCCACTGTCTAGAGAAAGGTCAGCAAGTAGAGAGATAGAGAGGTCCGTTGTAGTCACAGTTGCAGAGAGAGCGACGCAAATGGTGGTGGAAAGAGACATAGACGATCTTCCTAAAAACGAGGCCAACTACACGGCGCTGACTCCGCTCTCGTTCCTGGAGAGAGCGGCTCTGGTCCATCCCAACCGGACTTCTATCATCCATGGACCCATCAACTACTCCTGGGCCCAGACCTACCACCGCTGCCGCCGATTGGCCTCCGCTCTCTCTCGCCATTCCATCGGGTTCGGTAGCACGGTAATTTGATTTTTGTATTTTTTTATTAACTCTATTGAAAATTACTACGAGATTCACAACAGCTTTTCTATACTGTTTCTCACACAGCAACTTTTAACACCAACACAACATTCCCAAACTAACTCGGAGTGCTCTTATGTTTTTCTCTGCCTACTCATTAGATGTTGCAGTTTCTTTTCATATTTCATGTTTATGGGATTAGAGATGATGATACTGAAGTGCTTATCTTACCTACTACCCCCGTTCACTTTATTTCTCCCCAACTTTGACCCTTTTTTTTTTTTTTTTTTATATCCGTAACAAGTCACTTTGTTGGGAATTATTCGTCAACCAAATTCCCGTCGCAACGGAAGAAAAAACAACACTACACGATCACACACCACAACATGCAATTTTGGGGAAGAAAAACGATTACACAAGAATTTAACGTGGTTCGGCAAATCCGTCTACATTCACGGGAGGAGGAGAATTTTACTATATCAATGAGAATATACATCGTAGGAGAATACCACGTGTTGCTCTACAACCAATTAACATACAACATTTAAACCAACTGTTAGTGATTGGCAGACACTCATTGGTTGTAGAACACCATGTGATGCTCTTTTGGAGCACTTCAAAATTGCTCTAAGATAGTGAAATGATCAAAGTTGTCTGACCTTAGAGGGTTGTGGTTTAATATTGATTTATCTCGGTTCCGATGGACATATAGATCTATAGCTATAACATATTTTATTTAGGGTTTATTATAATTAACGTATCGAGTAGAGCGAAGAAGTAAATGATGATCAAAGATCGCACACCATTTACGTGGTTCATTAGTTTTGAGACTACCAACATTGATGACCAAAATGGTACTAGTTTATTCGTGAGAGACAAATACAATTTACCACACTATAGTAAGTCACGAACCTTATATAGGCCTAGCATACCGACTTAGTGTCCAAGAAAAAAAGAAAGTACCAAAACGAATAAGGAAACTATTCAGCCGACGCCTATCGAACTACTCAAAGCCTTCAAACTGTTCCGCCGAAATCGTCGATCCGTTCTGCCAATTTTCTACGTGTTTGCTCGCTGCTACAAATCTTCAATGTTTAGCCAACTCGATTTGATTGCCAACTTCAAGGAAGATATTCGAATCACCAAAATCAAAGATTTCCACCTTAATTCAAATACTCTAGCACCGATCCATTTCTCTCATAAATCCAATCGTGGACGCGTCTCCGATCAAGAACGCCCCCACCCAAAACCCGATGTTTCGCAGCTGTATGCGAAACCCAATTTACCATATCGTTTTTCCAACTTTCATCCGTCCTTTCAACGAATGCGCCAATTGTAGATAAACCTCCAACAATCAAATTCTTAATGCTCCACCAAAATTGAAACGATCAACCAATCAACCAATTGAATGTATTCCCAAAATTTACGATATTCGAATACATCCCCTATGCGCCACAACAAGTGCATCCATGCGCCTCAACAAACGCAAAGACATGTGTGTCCCAATAAACACACCACTAATGCATCATGACACAATGCATCTCTCAACGTTGTTCCAATGAAGCTTAATGAAAAAGTGCCCATAGATCAATCAATGTCGTACCAATTCTGCAACCCAAACAACCGCACAAATGCGCAAACCAAAAAAACTGCACAAATGCGCTATCGAATTATTCGAACCTGTTGAACTATGCCACCGAACTCGTCGAACTGTTCTGTCAATTTTGTACATATTTGCTTGCCTAAAAATCTTCATTGCTTCACCAATCCGATTTGATTGACAACGTCAAGCTAGGTATTCGAATCACCAAAATCAACATATGTCCACCTTGATTTAAATACCCTAACAACCAATCCAATGCTCTCATCAATCTAATTGTGGATGCGTCTCTCGATCTAAAATGCCTCAACACAAAACCCGATGTTCTACCGCTGTATGCGAAACCCAATTCACCAAATTGTTCGCCAACTGCCATTCGCCCTTTCAACGAATGCGCCAATAGTGGATGCACCTCCAACAACCAAATTCAAAGTGCTCCACCCAAACTGAAACGATCAACCAATTGAATATATTCCCAATATTTTCGGTTTTCAAATACATCCCCTATGAGCCACAACAAGCGCGTCTATGCGTCTCAACAAATGCAAAAACGGTGTGTCCCGATAAACACACCACTAATGCAGCATGACACCATGCATCTTTCAACGTCGTTCCAATGAAACTTAACAACAAACATTCCCATCAATCAATCAATGTTATGCCAAATTTAAACAAAACAACTGCACGAATGCGCAAACCAATACACGTTCAATAATACGCCAACAACAAATGCGTGCACATAACACGCCATCAATCAAGGCATGCCCATAACATGCCACCAAAACCAACGCGCGTCCAAAACTACACCACCAATCAATCGCGTGTCAACACGCGTCAATTGCTTCATGCCACGAGCCAAATTTTCTAGTTGATACGAGTCGTCTCCACCTTAACTTGAATCCTCCTAGCGGCAAGAACCAGATCGATCTATGTCGATGCTCAAAATCTTACGAGTTTTTACAAAGGATGAGCCGATTGAGATCCACACGCCCAATGCTCGAAGCCGGAAACCTGATTTTGCCTGAACGCCAATTGCACGTGAACCGCCAGAGTTGCGATGGAATGCGCGCATAAAAAAATACCAAAACGAACAAGGAAACTATTCAGCTGACGCTATCAAACTATTCGAACCCGTCGAACTGCTCTTTACCGAACCCGTTGAACTCTTCTGCGAATTATCTCTGTGTTTGCGTTGCCAATTCGATTTGATTGCCAACTTCAAGCTAGGTATTCAAATCACCAAAACTAAAAACCAACAGGGTCATTTTGGAAATGCTTCTTTCAACTGCTTTTCGATAGCAGAGGTAGTTTTTAAGCGTTTAGTAAAAATAAAATTTCTCATTTTTTTGAACATTTTTGCTGTATCACGGCAACTTTCAAGGAGCATTGGGGGAGATGCTTTTTTGTAACCTACTTTTGATTAATTCTTCAACAACCGATTTGAACCTTACAAAATTTTAGTATTTCAATATTTCTCTTTACAGAACTGATAACTATCATATTATTTTGTCAGTTTATTCTCTCACAACAGGTTTACAGTTAATTTTAAATGAAATCACTATATAAACATTTCACCGCAGCTCTTACGTATAAATTACTGTCTAAAATTCACAGGAGCTTTCTGATGCGCAAACTAACGTGCTATTCGCAAGTGTACGAATCGAGTAATACCGGGTGTATCTTAAATCGGGTGATCGTTCCCACGAGGAATATTTTGAGTTTTTCGAGCAATCAGTTTTAACTTGCAGAGTGTAAGAGGAGGAGTAGTTTAAGAGGGTGATTAACTATAAACTAAAAGTAAACAAATAAAACATAAATATTTTTGTGACGTTTTTCTGAAAATCGTAAAAGTTGTAAACCTAGGGTTTGGAATACTAGGTCCCAGGATCCCCTAGGGTTTCTTCATATTTATGTTCTTCGTTTTGATATGAAAACACTCAGCAGTTTTAATTACCCGTGTCACATACCGGTTGTGCAGTAACCTTTCAGATCCCACATGTTGTCACAATCCTGCAGACTTTCGGATTCCTGTTGAGCTGTCTAAGTCTGCAGTCTCGTTCTAAGTCTGCTAGGGTTTCTAACCTGTCCTGATGGCCCGGGTCAAATTCTCTAACAGTCGGTCTATACGTTTTGGCTAGCCCTATCTCCCTTTCTCTAGTCGGTCTATCAGGGTAAGGTACTAAATCCTGTCTTTTCTTCCTAACCCTAACCTGACGTTTTCACCTACAGGCTCGGGTCTGTAGCAATTCTGGTTCGCGACTCCGATCATGCATAAATAAATATAATCAAAGACAAAATAACTGATAATACTGCTGAATTAAGATAACGTAATCATGAATTCATAATCAAACTGCAGAACAATGTCTAAAAACGAAACCCTAGGTTCACCGAGAACCTAGGTAAAAGGTTTAGCTACTAAATGACATAATTAATTAACAAAGTTTCTGAAATTAAGAGAGAGAATAAGATCAAACTAAGTGTTCGGATCTGGATTCGCGCTTCCGTGCTCTACGGGGATGCTCAGACTTCTTCTTGGATGTACCGTGTCCTCTAAACGAGTCTGGACGAGTCTTTATATAGTGCTGGAGACGTTTCTGTAACTTGCCTTTATTTATGAAACTGCCACTGCCCGAAACCGCCTCAAATTTTTTTCTGTCTGCGTATAATACGCAGCCCCCTGCGTAAAATACTCAGACAGGGTCCTGCCTTGAACTGTTTTCTCCTCTTCCTCTTGCTGTCTGCGTAAAATACGCAGCCTACCTACGTAAAATACGCAGACAGGGTCTTCTCTTGTGCCTTTTTCTCTTCTTACTGCGTATTTTCTCCCCCAGGCTGCATATAATACGCAGGATGCTGTGTAAAATACGCAGACATGGTAGAAAACTGGCCAAAAATCATCCCTCTGGCTGCTGTGTGCGTAAAATACGGAGCCCCCTGCGTAAAATACGCAGACAACAAGGGGCACTGCTCTTGTTCTGCCTCTTTTGTCTCCTGCTGCATTCCCGAGCAAATCATGCTGCATTCCCGAGCCCTGTTCCTGTATAGACAACACGAACACACCCGCGATCATATCAAATAAAAGTACAAAAAAATGCAGAAATTTATAAAGAGCAAATATCCCGTTCCTAAAACCGAGGCTTTCCGAGGGTGAAACTTGGCTAAAACATGACTTTTCGGCACAAAAGTACACAAACCGGGCTATAAGATAACCCCTAATTAGGCATTATCAAATACCCCCACACTAAATATTGCTCGTCCCGAGCAATCCCCTTGCATACTACCCCTGATTGCATACTACTCTGTCTTTGCAAAACGACCCTGTCGTGCATACATTACCCTTTGCATACTCCCCGGTCCCTGCCATTGCATACTCTTTCGACCCGAACCGTATAACTAGACGACTCGATAGAAAGACCGACTCAGACAGAATATACACAGACTCAATAAACAATGACTCAAAAAGTACTTAAGACAAATTATTTTTGGTGAGATCGGGCAATCTCCAAAACATAACCGGTGTGTCCTCAAGACCTCACCTTCTTTCCAGAAAGTACTTCCCTGCAAGCGATTGGTAAGTCTGAACGGATTTCCTTGGTGGATTTAAGCATGGGACCCAAGTACTGTTACTTTTGCTATCAACCTGAGCGAATCCCTAGTTATCCTACCATCAGAGCTATTTCCGAATCAAGGTTCTACATCTAACAGGTAGGATATATATATTTGTATAGGCACGACACAATCCTACTTGTTATGACATTCTCACAATTTCCCAAACTCACACCCCTCACCGAGTTTTCTGTCAAATGATTTAACCTTGATTTCTCTCTCGAGTTTCAGTTATCTCGATTTCCCTTTCTCAAAATTTTCGGATTTTTTAAATTTTAGGATTTTCTGAATTTTTTCGTTTTTTTTTGTTAGATATACACAATGTAAGGCTAGAACTTTTGTGGTGGGTTGACTTAAATAACGAAAATATGCAGACTCAAAAATTGAAACAAAAACTGCAAATAAATATGAAAAAACGTGCAGACATGACTCCCACCCCCACACTAAAAGGTGTCATACCCTCATGGCATTGACTCATCTGGACTGTACGGCGGGTCTGACCCGGTCTCGGATGTCCCGGACATGCTGCTGGGTGAGCTGCTGGTCTGCCGGAATCTGACAGTAGTGGAGTGTCGTGGGCGTGAGCTCGACGACTGGCGTGACTGTGAGCTCGATGACTGTCGGGACTATGTCCGGGATCCTGACTGACTGCTAGGTGGCTGTGGATCCGGATCTGTGGCAAACTCACTCGAGCTCGCCTCGTCCGACCAACTGGTAGTGTATTCACTAGAATAGGAGTCAGGTAATATAATGGGTAAGGGCACCTCTCGGCCCGCATGTCGGGCGGCTTATCGCTGCTCCTCTCGGATGGCAGCAATAGCGCCGCCATGGTCTTTGGCCATCTTCTCCTGGGTCCTATTGGTGTGCTTTAGGTATCGAAAGATTTTATCCATTTTCCTAAGCATCTTCTCCCCAAGGGACTCCTGGCCAGCTCGACATCCCTCAAATCCACCCTCAACTCAGGCCAACCTACGGTTCATGACCGAAAGTGGGGGTGGACCGGTCGCAGCTCTCGTGCTAGGTCCGGCTCTCTGACTCGATGCGGCTCTCTGGCTCGGTCCGGCTCTCTGGCTCGACTCCCCGTGGTCATGGATGGACTGAGAACGCCTAAGTATAGATGCTCCTGCCCCCCGAGCGGGTCTATCCTGTTTCGATCTCCTCCTAGGGGAAGGGGCAGGGGCAGGCTCATCCTCCTACATATGGTCAGCGTCAAGGTCAATCACGGGGTCATTCGATCCCGGACCCCTCCTCTAATCTTCATATATGCCTTAAGTATAGGGGGTGGCCAGTCACCCTCTCCATCTACGAAGGGAATCTGGTAGTTACGGGCCATTTGGATAATCAGGTTGCTATACCCGAATCCCTTCCGGCTCGTGGAGGCATTTCGCTCCATAATGTAGGTCCAGGTAAGATGGGCAATATCGATCCTCCTACGCATCATGAGACAGTACACGATAAGGGTAGACTAAATCTCGAGGTGGGTAAAGTGCTGGATCCCCACAATACAGTTAACCACCGACTCGGCCCACCATCTCGCGGGTTTGCACAGAAATCCAGAATGTAGTTTAAGCCCTAAGTGTCCATCGTCGTCTCCCTCGAAGTGGGTCCCCGCGGCCCCACCAGTCAAAACCCTCAAAATTTCCTCATCCGACGGCGGGTTGTTGGCAGGTAACTGGTACGCACACGGCTCTTGGGATGGAGATATCCCGTAAGCCTGCCTAATGGACTCAGGGGTCAGCAAAATATAGTCGCGACGGCAATAAATCCACCGTGTTTCAGTGTTCTCAGCGTCTCCAGCATATAACATGTTGCTAAAGAACTCACTGACTAAGGCTGAACTAGACGCACCCTCAAACCCGGCCAGTGACGTGCAAAAAATGTCTGCTCGACTGGCAAACGTCTCCATCTGAATAGGCATCCTATCCATATCTATTTCATAATGGTAATCCTTAGCCAACCTATAGTTCGGCTTCCTACCAGTCAGATAATAGTAATGGGCAGCGTAGTTCACAAAACGGTAACTATCAAAGTAATGCCGCCTAATGTCTGCTGCAGGGTAATCAACTGGCTCGTGGGCACGGTTCGGGTCGATGACAGGTTTGACCAAATCCATGACAGTAAATATGAAAAAACGAGCAGAAATAGAAATCTACTGTACGTGCGTGTGAAATCCGAGCACACTCACACGTAGCTTTCTTCCTCCTCTTCAACCTTTCCTTCTACAAATTTTTTCGGTTTTGCTTCAAACTCTACGAATCTGAGATTTTCTTCAAGAACACCCTTCGGTTTCCATCAACCCCCACACTAGCTCGATGCCAATTTCTGAAAACCGAGACCAATTCCGTGCTCCTTGCGACGACAGGATTCCAAATATGCCTTCGATTTTTGATTCCGCGAACTTTTGAAAAATTGGTGTTTTGGAGCTTGAGAGCTATGGAGGTAGAGAGAAAAGCTTGAAGGCAAAAATGGCCTCCCATGGCCGGCCCCCTATAATTTAAAACCTAAGTGCAAAAATGACCAAAATGCCCCTCTCTAAAATGGTCAAAAATTGATTATTTGTGCGTATAATACGCATATTGTGCGTATTTTACGCACACAGGGGTACTGGAGTGATCAAAAAACCAAAAAAAAAATTCAACTTTCCACGCAGACATCAGGTCAAATATATATATATATATATATATATATATATATATATATATATATGTATATATATTCAAAATTCCTGTATTTTTGCTGCTGGCTGCGTATTATACGCAGGTTCTGCGTAAAATACGCAGACAGAGGCAAAAATCAAATTTTCTATTTTTTTTTTAAATTTTGGTTATTTTGGCCTCGGTGTGCGTAAAATACGCACAACTTGTGCGTAAAATACACACAGCGTGGGTATAGGGGGGGAATTTCTCTCTCTCTCTGTCTTCTCTCTGTATGCGTATAATACGCAGAAGTGTGCGTATTTTACTCACACAATAGTTTTCTGTTCCTTTTCGTTTGCTTTGTCTGCTTCCGCTGTGCGTGCACATGCTTAGTTTTCATTAAATACCCACTCATCTCACGTCTCTTAAATTTCAAAACTTAAATTAAAAGTTGTAAATAAAATAAATTAAACTTACTACTTTGGGTTGCCTCCCAACCAGCGCTTGTAATTTACGGTCGACGACCCGACCCAGTTACCTCAGGATCGATCACGGGTCGTCGAAGTAGATTGGTTCTACCTTGGCGACTTCGGCGTTCTCGAGATACGGCTTTATCCGGTTTCCGTTCACCGTGAAGCTCGAGTTAGCTTTTGGATTCTCCACCTCAAATGCGCCCCATGCGAATATCTTCTTGATGATGAACGGCCCCGACCAACGAGATCTCAATCATCATTCTCGTGTTGTAGAGAAGTACTTTGTCCCCTTCGTTAAACTGCTTTGGCGTGATACGCTAATCATGCCACTTCTTTGTCTTCTCTTTGTAAATTTTGGCGCTTTCAAATGCCGTTCTGCGGAACTTCTCTAATTCCAGCAGTGCCATCTTTCTCTTATCTCTGGTCAGACTCTCATCCATATTGAGCAGTTTGATAGCCCAATAGGCCTTATGCTCTAGCTCAACCGGAAGGTGACACGCTTTCCCAAACACGGGCTGGTACGGTGACATTCCCAACGGTGTTTTGAAGGCTGTTCTGTATGCCCACAGCGCATCATCCAGTCTTATCGACCAATCCTTTCGGCCCATATTGACGGTTTTCTCGAGAATGCCCTTGATCTCCTTGTTTGACACCTCAGCCTGTCCGTTAGTCTGGGGGTGGTAAGGCAGTGATACCTTGTGGATTGACACCCTGTACTGCTCTAGTACCCTGGCAAACACTTTGTTAATGAAGTGTGACCCTTCATCGCTGATCATCGCTCTGGGGGTCCTGAATCGTGTAAATATGTTGCGTTTCAGAAAACGCTCAACTGTCGCTGCATCATTTTTCTGACACGCTATCGCCTCGATCCACTTCGTAACATAGTCCACTGCCAGTAGTATGTAAAGATTTCCCAAAGAAGACGGGAACGACCCCATGAAGTCAATCCCCCATACATCGAAAGGTTCAACTTCCTGCCAAATAGTCAAAGGCATTTCGTCCCTCTGTGACGTACTCCCTGTACTCTGGCATCTATCACATCCCTGAACATAATCATGACAGTCCTTGAAAAGTGTCGGCCAAAAGAAACCTGACTGCAGTACCTTGTGTGTCGTGCGGGTCCCTCTGAAGTGACCCCCACACTGAGCCGAGTGACAATGCCTGATCACGTTCCAGGCCTCGTGAGTTGGAACACACCTTCTCGGAATGTTGTCGGCTCCCTGCTTGAACAAATACGGGTCATACCAGAAATACTACCGGCTCTCAGAAATGAACCGTTTCCGCTGTGAGGGGGTTAGGTCCTCGGGAAGCGTGCCACTCACCAGATAGTTGGCTATATCATAGTACCACGGTCTCCCTAGTTTGACTGCCATGATGTGCTCGTCCAGAAAGTTTTCTTTGATTGGTACCGGGTCCACCTTAGCATTCTCAAGCCTGGACAGGTGGTCCGCTACTACGTTCTCAACTCCCTTCTTGTCCCGAATTTCCACATCAAATTCCTGCATTAATAAAACCCACCTCAGCAGTCTCGGTTTTGTGCCCTTCTTGTCCAGCAAATATTTCAGGGAACTATGGTCGGTAAAAACGAACACTTTTGACCCGACCAAGTACAGCCTGAATTTGTCCAGGGCATATACCACAGCAAGAAGTTCCTTCTCTGTAGTGCCATAGTTGATCTGGGCATCGTTGAGTACCCGACTCGCATAATATATCACATGGTATACCTTGTACTTCCGCTGCCCCAAAACTGCACCGACTGCGTAGTTGCTGGCGTCACACATCAGCTCAAACGGAAGTGACCAATCCGGTGTAGTAATGACCGGGGCTGTGGTCAGCTTCTCCTTCAAATGGTCAAAGGCCTGCTGACATGCTGCATCAAAGTCAAAGGGCACGTCTTTTCCAAGTAAAGCGTAGAGTGACTTTGTGATATTGGAAAAGTCTTTGATGAACCTCTGGTAAAATCCTGCATGTCCTAGAAAACTCTTGATCGCCTTTACGGTTGTCGGGTATTTTATCACCTCGATCTTGGCCCTGTCCACCTCGAGTCCTTTGCTGGAAATTATGTGACCCAGCACGATCCCTTCAGTGACCATAAAGTGACATTTTTCCCAGTCCAGTACTAAATTCGCCTTCTTGCATCGGATCAAAACCTGGCCCAGATGGTGCAGGCAGTCATCGAAACTGTCCCCGAATAGTGAAAAATCGTCCATAAAGTCCTCTAGATTTTTCTCGATCATGTCGGAGAATATTGCCATCATGCATCTCTGGAACGTAGCTGGAGCGTTACACAACCCGAATGGCATGCGCCGGAAAGCAAACATACCATACGGGCAGGTAAACGTTGTCTTCTCCTGATCTTCTGGGGCAATGCAAATCTGGTTGTACCTGGAGTACCCGTCCAGAAAACAGTAATAGGCGTGATGGGCTAGCCAGTCCAACATCTGGTCCATGAACAGTAGCGGGAAGTGATCTTTCAGTGTTGCATCATTTAGCCTCCGATAGTCCATACAGATCAGCCAGCCTGTAATGGTGCGCTGCGCAATCTGTTCCTGGTCCTCATTCTGCACCACCGTAATACCCCCCTTTATGGGCACGCACTGGACCGGGCTGATCCAAGTGCTGTCTAATATGGGGTATATGATTCTTGCCTCCGGCCACTTCATGACCTCCTTGCGCACAACATCCTTCATGTTCGGATTCAGCCTCCGCTGGGACTGAATCACCGGTTTCTTGCCTTATTCAATTCTGATCTTGTGCTTGCAATAGGAGGGGCTGATCCCCTTAATATCTGCAATCGTCCAGGCTATTGCTTCCTTGTGCTCTCGCAATACTTCCAGCAATTTCTCCTCCTGTTCCTGAGATAATAAAGAAGAAACAATTACGGGCATAGTACTATTATTACCAATGTACGCATACCTGAGATGGCTCGGGAGCGGTTTAAGCTCGAGTGCGGGTGGCTCCTTGAGCGACAGAACCAGGATCATCTTCTGCCCGCCATCTTCGTCCCGGTGCAAAGTGGTCGAGTGTTCGACTCTCATGGCCTGCTCGCACCGAGTCATCTCATTTTCTTCTCCGTACATGCTATCATCTCTTCCCATAACTGATCCATCTCCTCATTCCCATCCTTCATCAACTATGTCTATAGCAAAGATATCTTCGTGCTCATAATAATTTGGAAGTTGCAACGTTAAATTTAACCTTGCCCTCGTTAATCTGCATTGTCAGTTCTCCGCTCTTGCAGTTTATCATAGCTTCTTCAGTGGCCAAAAACGGCCTGCCCATTATGAGCGATACCTCCCCTTCCTCCATGTCCAGGATCACGAATCTGCCGGAAAAATCAGCTCGCCGACCTTCACCAAAATATCGTCAAAAACTCCATATGCTTTTTTTACGGACCAGTCTGCCATCTGCAGCATGATTCTGGTGGGCCGGGGTTCACCGACTTTCAAACTCTTAAAAATCGTTAATGGCATCTGGTTGATGCTGGCCCCTAGGTCACACAGAGCCTTTCCTGTGTAAGCATTACCTAGGGTGACCGGTATAACAAAACTGGCAGGATCCTTCCTCTTCCTCGGTAGCGCATTCTTCACACAGTTGCTCACTTCTGCCGTCAGGTTTATAGTCTCAAAATCGCTCATTCGCCTCCTTCCATACAGAATGTCTTTGAGGAATTTGGCGTAGGTGGGCATTTTTTGCCAAAGCCTCAGCAAAGGGTATGTTGATCTGTAGCTGCTTGAATATCTCGAGAAACCTGGCGTAGTCTTGCTATCATCCCTCTTTCTTGTACTCAAGTGGTACGGCACCTCCTTGGAGACAGATACCGTTTCTGCATCTGTCTCGTTCTGCACTGCATCCTGCTCAACCGAGGCCTTCGGCTGGGGGCGGTCGACTGAGCTGTTATCCTGGCCAGACAGTTTGCGTTCGACTTCTTTCGATTTTTCTGCACGAGCGTGGATAGGATACGGTGGATCCAGTAGTGCTAATCCACTCCGAGTGGTGATAGCATTGATCTGAGCACGTAAATTATATACTGTATTCGGGGGCAAGTTTTGTGGCTGTCTCTCCGTTAGTTGATGTGCTAACTACCCCACTTGTACTTCCAAAGCGGGCATTGACGTTTTGGTCGTCTGCACGTCGGCTGTCAGGGCGTCCATATGCGCGAACCGGGACTCCATGGTCTGACACATGGACTCGATTTTCTTCATCTGGGCATCATACTGCTGTGCAGATGGACCTGGCTGAACTTGATGTGTTGGTGCAGCCTGCTGAGCCAGTGGCCTGTGCTGGAATCCCGGTGCATAAACTACAGAATTCGGGTTTCCATACCGGAACCCGGGATGATCTCTCGTACCCGGTCTCTACCGGCTCGGGTCCCACTAATTCTGTACTTAATTTGTATCTTCGGTTCTGAGCTCCTCAATAACTGCGTCCAAATCAGGTTCTCTAACTGTTGCAACGACCTTCTTGTCCGAGTAGACTTTCTTAACCAAGTCCTGAACGATCTTGGCCAGATTATCTATCCGTTCATCTTCCGCTGACTCGACTCTAGGCGTTATCCTGCGATCGTCATACAGGCGAGTATCTTTCTTGGCTAACTTCTTCATCAGGTCGTATGCACCATCTTTGTCCACATGGTACAGGAAGTTTTCCCCGGCTTCTGTGTCAATCCTGTCAGCACTCTCCCTGTCTAGGGCATGGTAGAATACCTGCAGGATCTTTGCATCTCCAAAACCGTGGTTCGGGCATATTTTTAGCAATCTCATCAATCTGTCCCATGCGTCTACCACCGTCTCCCCCGTCTTCTGCTTGAATGACAGAATTTCGCTTTGCAACTGAATGACCCGGGAAGTGGGATAAAACTTTGCCAAAAAATCTGTGGCACACCCTTCCCATGTAGTGATGGATTTGGGTGGTCGGGATTCAATCCAGTCTTTGGCTACTCCATATAGGCAATATGGGAACAGGATTAGCATAAGCGCCTCTGCGTCTACTCCCTTGTATCGGACTTTATTGCAGTAGTCCTCGAATTTCCCGATAAATTCGTTCGGGTCTTCGTCGGCTTTGCCATAAAACGGGCAGAGGGTCTGCACCGTCTGGATGGTGGTGGGTTTGATGTCAAAGTGTTCTGCAGTGATCTCGGACACCACAATAGCTCGCTCATTCCCCCCATGGGGACTTCCAAGTTCTCCACCAACGCTTTCCCATACCTAATATGTCCTCTGGTTGTTCCGGGCAGCAAAGCCTGCTGTGATAAGCTCTTCGATGTACCGAGCCATCTGGGCTGGGGTACGTGTCTCTCGTTCCTCCTCAGCGGTCGTTGGGTTTTCAGGACGGTCTCTCTGGTTGTTTGCCATTCTGCTTTCTCGGTTTCTGCGGTTTTGTTCGGTGTACAGCTTGTTTGGATTGTCGAGTGGTGGTACCAAATCGCGAGGCAATCTAGGCATCAAATGAACAGTCCTGAAAACTCAGATTCAAAAAGAGTGAGATAAAAGACAAATAACGAAACTGAAAATATAGAAAGTCTGAAAACTTATTATGATAACTAAATTAACCCTAAAAGTCCCCGGCAACGGCGCCAAAAACTTGATGCGCAAACTAACGTGCTATTCACAAGTATACGAATCGAGTAATACCGGGTGTATTTTAACTCAGGTGATCGTTCCCACGAGGACTATTTTGAGTTTTTCGAGCAATCAGTTTTAACTTGCAGAGCGTAAGAGGAGGAGTAGTTTAAGAGGGTGATTAACTATAAACTAAATGTAAACAAATAAAACGTAAATATTTTTTGTGACGTTTTTCTGAAAACCGTAAAAGTTGTAAGTCTAGGGTTTGGAATACTAGGTCCAAGGAACCCCTAGGGTTTCTTCAGATTTATGTTCTTCGTTTTGATATGAAAACACTCAGCAGTTTTAATTACCCGTGCCACGTACCGGTTGTGCAGTAACCTTTCAGATCCCACATGCTGTCACAATCCTGCAGACTTTCGGATTCCTGTTAAGCTGCCTAAGTCTGCAGTCTCGTTCTAAGTCTGCTAGGATTTCTAACTGTCCTGATGGCCCGGGTCAAATTCTCTAACAGTCGGTCTATACGTTTTGGCTATCCCTATCTCCCTTTCTCTGGTTGGTCTATCAGGGTAAGGTACTAAATCCTGTCTTTTCTTCCTAACCTAACCTGACGTTTTCACCTACAGGCTCGGGTCTGTAGCAATTCTGGTTCGCGACTCCGATCATGCATAAACGAATATAATCAAAGACAAAATAACTGATAATACTGCTGAATTAAGATAACGTAATCATGAATTCATAATCAAACTGCAGAACAATGTCTGAAAACGAAACCCTAGGTTCACCGAGAACCTAGGTAAAAGGTTTAGCTACTAAACGACATAATTAATTAACAAAGTTTCTGAAATTAAGAGAGAGAATAAGATCAAACTAAGTCTTTGGATCTGGATTCGCGCTTCCCTGCTCTCCGGGGATGCTCAGACTTCTTCTTTGATGTATTGTGTCCTCAAAACGAGTCTGGACGAGTCTTTATATAGTGCTGGAGACGTTTCTGGAACTTGCCTTTATTTATGTAACTGCCACTGCCCGAAACCGCCTCAAATTTTGTGCTGTCTGCGTACAATACGCAGCCCCCTGCGTAAAATTCACAGACAGGGTCATGCTTTGAACTGTTTTCTCCTCTTCCTCCTGTTGTCTGCGTAAAATACGCAGCCTACCTGCGTAAAATACGTAGACAGGGTCTTCTCTTGTGCCGTTTTCTCTTCTTCCTGCGTATTTTCTCCCCCTAGCTGCGTATAATACGCAGGATGCTGCATAAAATATGCATACAGGGTAGAGAACTGGCCAAAAATCATCCCTCTGGCTTGCTGTCTCTAGAAAATACGTAGCCCCCCTGCGTAAAATACGCAGACAGCAAGGGGCACTGCTCTTTTACTGCTTCATTTTCCTCCTGCTGCATTCCCGAGCAAATCCTGCTGCATTCCGGAGCCCTGTTCCTGCATAGACAACACGAACACACCCGCGATCATATCCAATAAAAGTACGGAAAATGCAGAAATTTATAAAGAGCAAATAACCGTCCCGTTCCTAAAACTGAGGCTTCCCAAGGGTGAAACTTGGCTTAAACATGACTTTTCGGCACAAAAGTACACAAACCGGGCTATAAGATAACCCCTAATTGGGCGTTATCATTTTCCCACAATAAATTTCACACGTCATCTTCCTGCACCTCCACAACATTACTAATCTGGCCCTTAATCACAGAATGAGCGTATTAATTTTCTTATAATAAGTTTCCAACTCTAACTGCTAAGATGGGATGTAACCCTTCTTGTGTTTCTTACACTGCATCACATTACCTTATGAGCTTCATTTATGTTTTTGCATTTGCACATCATAGAAGTTTCTAATCTTAGTACCATTAGTATCGTGAATGTTATTTAAACGTTTGTGGTTAAGATGAGGAGATGGTCATATGTTTTGAGGAAGAATTTTTATTATTTAAGCCTCGGAGACAAAGCTCTTTTTAGGGAAAAGAGGACGAAATACCCCGTTTTTCATTATAGGGTTAAAATAGTATTTTCGAGATTTTGAGGGGAGTTATTGCAACAACCCCCTTATCCGGCTCGGAAAAGACCGGGAGGGCGATGCTAAAAGTAATGGCAAAAACGAAAAGCATAACATCCCAAATTATTTATTTATTAACAATATTAAACATCACAACGTCTCTAGATATTACACAAGCGTTTTCAAAACTAATACATTATTCTTATCTAGCTACACTAGATTCAACTCGCGACCATATCCTTCTAGGTGAGTCTTGTACCCGGCTACCCCTTAGTATTCAGCTCCTAAACCTGCAGTGGGAAGGAAACATGAACCGCAGTTTTCAAATTCAGCATGAAAATACTGAGTAAGTAACACCCAAGCTCGTAAATCAGAAGATGAGGCATGCTTACTTTTCATAAAATAACAAAGAGGAATAAATTATAAAACAATAACCTTGAATAATAAAGTAGGAACTCATAAAGTAGGAAATCAAATGTAAACTTTCAAAAGGGAGGAATTAGTCTCGCTCTCTTTCTTATTTTCTTTCTTTAAATCCTTGTCTCAGAGAGAACTGTATTATTAGCTTGTTGTTACGGGGAAGAGCTACTAATTCTACACATCCAAGACCTTAAGTGCCGACACCCCTCTAAGACTCATCGCGGCCAGAGAGGTGAGTACATGGAGCGATCCGACAAGTTGCGACCGGGTTAAAATAAACGGGTCGGGCCTACAAAGAGAATCTCAAATAAAAATATGTAAATAAATAACAAACACATTTTGAGACAAGTATTAAAAATCATACTGTGACACGAAAGGAGCTAGGCACGCAAGACTTGACATGTTCACTTACCTTATTTTTGTAGCAGTAGCACGTTCTAGCAGTGGCTCGAGCCTACAAAGACGTCACCTACAAATCGTAACTTCTACGTTAAAAAAAAATTCAAATAAAATGTTATAAGTCTTGATGAGCGTTATTTTTATTTATAAGCCTAAACCCCCCACTGTTAATTTCCTAATGTTTTATTATTTAGTTAAAATCTTCTAAAACAGCGCATCTATTTTAAATATATTTAAGAACATTTCTACACAATATTATCGTATTAACAAGCTAACGAAAAGTCAAATTTTATAAGTGTTAGATATTCAAATTATAAACTAAGTGAGTAGGGAATTTTATTAAAGTTTTTAATAAAATTATTTCTTATTTAATTTTTAATTAATTATTGAGATATTATTTCAACACCCGAATTATTTTTCCAGAATAAGGATGAAAATTAGTATTTTTAGAAATTATTTCTAATTCAGAAACAACATTTTTATTTTTAGCGAAAAGTGTGAAGTTTAAGTAAAAGACATGCTGAACCCCTAAGTTATATTAAAAGTTAGCAAGTACCCCAACTATTCACAAAACAGTTAAGTTAATACACACTAACCACCTTCTAATTTCTGAAAGTACAAAAACCACCCGCTATATTATGCTAAAACAGTTTATGTAAACTACACTTTTACCCCCCTTTATCAACACTTCAAATTTGCTAATCTAAACATGGATTCAGCTAACAAGATTCGATTTTGACTACCTAAAGCAACAAATTAGAAGATTTGCGACGTACCTAGGCCAAAAAATGGCCGGAAAGAGTCGAGATTCGATGTGGGTAGAGCTTGACGTCGTGGTCGCCGGAGGTGAGCTTCAATCCGGCCCAGCCTTCTACTGTCTTGGTCGGGGCCCTAGGAGCCTACTGGAAGCAGGCTAAAGACGTGGGTGGCACTGGTGGAGCTTGGCCGGAGCTTTGGCCAGCAACAATGGTGGTCGGGGTGGCGGCAGCGGCTCTGCAACGCTGCTGTTGTTGCTGCTAGCCTCTGTTTCTGGACAGAGAGGGGGATGAGACAGAGAGCAGAGAGAAATGGGGAGAGAGAGAGAGGGAGAGAGAGAGAGACTGAGCAGTGGGGCTTCCCGTTGGTGGTTGCCGCCGGTAACTTCGGTGGATGTGGTGGTGGTTGTGGCTGCTGCCACCATAGCCTTGCTGCTGTTGTTATCTTCAAGAAACAAAGGGGTAGGAAGAGAGAGATGGGCAGAGATGAAAGTGGTGGTGGCGGGTTTACTTGCCGAGAGCTTCAATGGAGGTGTTGATGGTGGTGATGACGATGGTGACGAGGGAGGTGGTGGTTGTGAGGGCGGCTCTGGTGTGTGGGGGAGGTGGAGAGGTCCTTTTATAGCTGAGCTTCCTTGGGGACCAAGAACAACGGTGGTGAGGTGGCAAGGTGGAGGCGGCGATGAAGGTTGGTGTCGGTGAAGGAGGATTTTCCGTGAAGGCAAAGTTTGAAGAAGATGACATTGGCGAGGAGTTGTAAGGTGTGGGTGGTGTACCATCCACCTAGGTGATTGGGTGTGACAATCCTACCTAGCCTCGTGGTGGTCGGACATGCGCTAGCTAACTAAAACTAACTAAATATTGTGAAACATTTACGTATTAATTCACGAACACTAATCTAATATTATTCTAAAATTTTATATAAACTGAACTCAATAATTTACCCAAATATTATTTTGCAAATAAAATTCTTATTATGCTTCTAAAATGACGGTTCTGCCCCTATTAATTAAACGAGGTATTATAGTTATTATGAGTAAAGAGTATTTTGAAAGAACAATTGTCAATTAATTAGAAGTTAGGAATTTCTTGGAGAAGTGGTACAAAGTTAGATTGGACTAAACTGAATTAGTTTAGATATCAATTAGATTTTTCCAAAAACCCTAAAGTCCTTTCACTACTCATATTCCTTTTCCTTTTTCTTCTCTATTTCTTTCTTTCTTCTTCTACTCGTGCCCTACTCTCTCTCACTCTCTCCCGAGCTCTCTCTCTCCCGTGCCTTGGACCCGACGCCAGGCCGCCGCTTCTCTTTGGAGCTCTTTTTCTCTTTGTTTTGGTTATTTATCTTCTATTCTATTAACCTCTATCTCTCAATATCAATTCTCTCTAATCTCTACAATGATTACAGCCAAAGGGATTCTTACCTAAAATATTGTGTTGTGTTGTTTGATGTTCAGTTACACCCTCGAGATCAACGTTACAATCTTGTTACCGATATGTGAAATTAAAACCCTAGTTCGATTCTTAGTCTTAATACTTCAACTTTCAGATTCTTATTGTTAGGCTCATCATTCATCAAGTGTAGGATAAAAAATCAATTGTTGGTATTAATTGTGTTTATAAGTTATGGCAAAACCCTAGTTTAAGAGTGGATGTTTAATTAATTGAATTTGATGATCCTAGTATGTGAGTAATAACTTGATTTGAAGAGGGGATGTTTAATCATATACATTTCGGTGATGGGAGCATGATCTAAAGGAGCGCTTCACTTTTATTTTGCTTAGTATTAATCACTCAACATTTAGACGTTCATTAGTTTTGCAATGATTATGCTCAGATTTTGTGGCACTGAATTTTTCATAATTTAAATGTAAGTAATTTTGATTAATTATTGATTAGTAGTGGTTGGATGCTTGCCTTTAATTGTCCTTACACTGTGGGAGGAATTCCCGAGTGTGGAGTGGCACATCTTCGAATTTTCAAGGGATTAAAGTTGGGAGTGTTACAAGGGAAATACTGGTTCTCCTAGGATTTTGTATTGTCAATAGTAGGAGTTATAAAAACGGAAGTGGCCGCTGTAACAGTTTCGGTCGAGTGTAACAAAATCGGCCAGCATCGGAGAAACTGTAACGAAAATCGGCAATCGAACGTATGAATTTTAAAACAATCGCCGAAAATGTACGAAATGATTTTAAAATGCTATTTTTAGTACATGAAGCATAAATAAATTCTTTTACTATTTGCTTAAACACTCTACCACCGAGCTAGCACCCATTTGCGCTTAAGTCCTATTTATTAATATGTCATTATCAATCTCATCCACATGTCTGTTAACCAAACATATCCTAAGTAATCTATATTATAAATTATGACGGTTGACTTTAAAATGTCTTTTAGACCGTTAGATTGAATTAACCCCAACCCTTAGATCTCACCTACCACCCACTTAACTACCCACTAACTACCCACTTATCTACCAACTCCTTTGTGTTCATAAAAAAACTACTCACTTCTTTTATCATAATTATAAAAAAGAGAATTCCTTTGTTCCTGATTATTTAATACAATTATTTATGTTGTCTTTGTTTTCTGCCCATGTTTGTAAATTAAAATGCTCATTTTATTTATGATATAATAATAGGCCGTGAAACGTGTTTTTGGGGTAGTGCCCTCGGGAATTAGTCCATATTCGGAAATTGTTGGGGATTAGTCCATATTCGGAATTGGGCATTCTTTCAAGAATGAAAAATTAAGGGTTTTGTTGTACCAAAAAAAAAAATTAAGGGTTTTGCGTTGAGTTATTGATTCGTCTGCTACAAGGTACAATCTTAAAACACTTGGTAAATCAGAAAGTTCAGTAAAACTAATTCAATCAGCTATTGTATATGGGATTCATCTCCTGTTTTCTTCCCCACAGAGTATTTCTTTCGAACCGGACAAAATCAGCGCATATGGGACGCTTTTCACTGTATCCGAGCGAATTAACCGTTGTAACCTGAAAATAAAATTCACATGATGCATAACGGGTGAAACACAAGCGCTCACTGCCGATTCTGTTACAAAATGAGCGCTCCGTGCCTTTTCACCCCGTTTTTAAAAGGGAGCGGCTTAGGTGCAGTTTTAATCTGTATGGTTTTCATCCGGTTAGAATCGAATGGTTCAAACTATGCCACGTCGCTGATCATGCCTCATCAGAATGTAAATTGGTTTTACATTATTTGCCAATCCACGCGCGGTTTGTGTCTTCTCCCCTTAGGCCTCGTTTGGGTAGAGGATATGGTATGTAGGGATAAGACTTATGCTGGGATATAAGTAAGGATATGAATGCTGTCTGATAAGCCCTGATAAGATATGCTGACTGTCTGTGTTTGGGTGCTGTCGGATATGATGCAGGATATGAAGCAGGATACATGCCAAAATGACTGTAATACCTTCAGTGTTGTTATTTTGTATAAAATATTTTATATTTCAAATGATGATGAAAAATGCATACGAAATGTATCAGTAGTATGTTTACATTTTAATACTCTTTTTTTCTACACAACAGTGACGTAATCAAAATGTATACAAAATGTGCATTAATACGCAAAATAAATTTGTGGTAACATGCAAACATAACAAATATTCAAGGATACAACATGGCCACAGAAAAAATATGGAGTATAAATTACTACTACTTATTGGCATATTGGCATGGTGTTACAAAACCTACAATAAACAAGTTAAATCAAATCAACGAAATTTCAGCAAGCACGGAAAAATGTCTTCATATTTATCTCAACCATTCGTACTCAAATAATGTTATGGAATTTCAAAATAATAGTTATCAAACCCATGAGGACCTCCTCCAAAATAAAGGTACTAAAGCGTTGAGAGGGAAGGAGGGAGGTGAAACGGTGAAATAGCGTATAAGGTTTGGGGACAAGGGTAGGAAATTTGATAGTTTGTGGGGGTATTTTTGTCAACCTATTAACATCCTAATATGCTATATTTTCTTATCCGAGCTTATACCTCCATGTTGGTGGTATAAAATTTGTTCATTAAAAGCTCCATCAGCATAAGGCAACATAACTTATCCCCTCTCTTATCCGGCACCCAAACACTTGATAAGAAAAGAGAGGGTATAAGTTATCTTATGCTCCCTCCTTATCCTCTACCCAAACGAGGCCTTAGCACATATTCTCTCTCCACTAATTCCCCCTTATTATAAAGCCATGGCTAGCAAATTGTTCAGCCTTTCATCTGCAAACTCTGTTTTCACCTCAATCCATTTTTCATAGTAGAAGTGATTGACTAATCATCTTACAAGGTCACAGTCGATGTCAACATATCTACAATATTGGCACCACCCAAAAACTTCTCGTCGGCGTATAATTTCTTGCGTTGCCCGATTGTGATGTTGATGATTTTGGACGAGTCATGTCTGAAGATTCTCGAGCTTTGTGTTGTTGATTAAAATCCCCCTTTTTGGATCTCATCAGTTAGGTTTTTACTCGTAACTTTCTTTGCAACCTTGATTATAATTCTGGCGTTTTTTCCAGAAATAGGAAATCATCAAATGGGTGACCAATGTAGTGATGTAGAAAACTATGAACACGCGTCGGTTGCAGTATTTCCCGCCGGAGTGACATGCTCGGCCGCTACGATGACTCTACGCAATCGTGGACAATGAGAGAGTACAAAGAGAATAGGGGAGCGGATAAGTGGATAATAGTAAGCTCGTGGGCTTATGTAGAGAGAACAATTGGGGTGGTTCAAGTTCTTTTGGTGTGTATTGGAGCACCAATAGTAGACTATTCAATTTGAAGTTAACACCAAAATAGTCAGCCAATTTGAATAAGTGCTCCCTCCAGTAGGCTATTCAAACCACATGTTACTTTAGTCTCCTATTTTCTTGTTAGCTACATGTGGCGAGTCAACACTTCCACACCACTTCTCTTTTAAAAGTTACTAGACGTAATCCCGTGCCATTGGCGCGGGGCACAACTCTATTACATCTTCTTCTCTTACTTCGTAGACTTCAATTTATAATTGTTATTGTTGATGTTATTTTATAGTGTTTTACTTCTTCGGAAATTAGATTTCTTTGTTAACTTTGATAAATGAGGGAAACAAATATTTCAACAGAAAATTAATTATGTTTCTCTAAGTTTATAAAGATGGGACAATAATGTTTCATTTTTGTGAACATAGTATTCATTTTGAATATGAAGTTAAGATGAGATTGTTTATTTGGCGTACTACTATTCCACAATGATCAAATTCAATTCAATTTTTTTTTTAGATATAGTAAAAAATTAAAACATACAAACGAATATGGAGAACATGTATTTGACCAGTTTCGATACGTTCTTCTATTAAAATCATGAGTATATAGGTAAAGAAAAATTAGTAAGTCATGAATTAACAGTATCAAATCATAAATTAGCATTATTTCCAATAATCTTAATCAATAAGAATATATTCATGGAGCGTAGGAAGAAGTAATCCTCTACGCCCTTTTGTATTGTAACATAAAATAGTAATATCGATATAGATATAGTTAAACATATATTTATAACTTAGAATATACAATATCACATAAAAAAATATAAACTAACACTATAGTTGAAGTACCGAGTTGGTGTGTATTTCATGTTCATTGTTGAATTTGAATGTTAGAATCTGTAAGAAAATTTAAGAGATTTATGCAGGCATATTTCATAGGAAATAAATGCTTTCATTTAAATATATAATTTTATTTAAATTATTAATATTAGATACAACACATGTCTTTCAGAATAGTTTTTATATTCACCTAAAAATAGAATACAATTTATACCATTCATACAAAAAAAATTATGCACAAATTTAGTTTGAATAAATTTGTTCATTAGAAAGAAGAAGAAAAATATAATATAATAAAATAAAATTGTCAGTGACTTTATTTTTTTTAATTATTTGATAAAGTCTGTGACTTTATTCCATCCAACAATAAACCATTTAATAGTAACATCACAATAGAAAATGAGTGACAAATTGACTACCACTAAAATTCTAAAATGAGAAGTAATTGCTCTTAAGTTACAAACATAAAGAGTGTCATTAAAAATCATAATGACAAAGTAAATGTGATTACATGTCAACTTCTCATTGACAGACTTCGTAAAAATAGACATGTTGGATGACAATTGTTAAATTTATAACGGTTATTTAGTGACAAATGGCAACATATGGTTTCACCTAAGGACTTTTCTGCATTTATAAGATATATAAGATAAGATAAGATTATAGATAGTTTTGGTACAACACTACTGGAGCAAAACTTCTTTACTAAAATGAATAAGTTAGTTTTCGACTAAAGTTTAGCTAGTCTGTGCATCACACTATTGTAGATGCTCTTAAGTGGCTTATGTACAACTGCCCGATTTTAAGCGGACGAATACCGTACAGATGCAAACTGTAACGAATCCGCTTCCCGTATTAGGCCCTCAAGTAATTAAATATTACTCCCTCTGTTCCTCCGGTTTCTTCACAAACTGGAGGCACGGAAATTAAGAAGTCCCTAGAAATGACTATTTTCCCCTCGTCATTTCAGTAATTCCATAATTCAACAATTTTTAGCCAAAACACAAAACAGATGAACATCAAGAACACCATTTCAACATCAAGGACACCATATGAACATCAAGAACAAAATCGAAAGTAAAAACAAAAATTTACAGATCAATCACCATGAACACATTCTATATAAAAAAAATCGACATTTGTTGAATAATAGATTATAACAGAAACTAATTTAAGAAACCGACATCAACAAATAAATATTGAATATACAGAAGATGAAGAAGAAAAGAAGAAGAAGAAGAAGCTGCACAAGAGGAACACCAAATCTGGATCGCCCACTCCACGCCACCGATCGAAGCAAAGACATGAAAATAGAAGGAAAAATCTGAGAGTTGTGAGAGACGGATCCGAGAGAGAAGAGTGGCCGAGAGAAAAACATGAAAAGAAGAAGAAAGAGAGGGGAACAGATCCTCTATGGCCGAGGATCCGTCAAGCCATCATCCTAATTGTTGAATAATAAGTGGCCCAAGATTAGAAGACATGTAAATAACGGATAAGTGCTAACAAAGTTTTTCTTCATCGGTCGTCGTTCTAATCATTCTTCAGTACGACAGAATGAGGTCCCAAGTCCGACTAAACCCGCGATTGCAATTTCGACTGAATCAGTTCCAAAGTTTGATCGATTATAAAGTTCAAGTAAACCTGCGAATGCGATCCCAACGATGGATCAAGAAGTTCAAACATGTAAGTCATGATTCAAAACATGTAAAAAAGGTGACTATCCTAAATTTTTTGATAAATAACTCCTCCCTTCTCTCTCGCTGTGTTCACCATCCCTCCCTCAATCTCTATGTTCCTTGAGCTCCCTTTTCTGAGTTGGTCAACGACCCCTGTGATTGTTGCTCTTAGCTTCTCATTCTCAGTCCTCTATTTTATGCTCGATTTGGTGATTTGTTTGATAGTGGTTCATCATTTATTTGGACTGTATATAGGGGTGGATATGAGGTTTAGAAGGTGGGTTAACTGTTTTGAGGAAGCAATAAGAGAGTACTTATGGTGGTTTGGGTAGAGATTGGAGAAACATTTTGATATGGTGTGGATGGTTTAGGAGGCTGGGGTGGGATCTGGGTTTGTTCGGTGTTGGATGGTGAGCACGGCGGCGATGGTGGTCTGTAAGACTATAGGGGTTAATCTGCAATTAGTGATAAGTTTGTAACAAGAGGGAAAAGTTGTTAGAGTTGTTAGATTAGTTAACAAAGTATTAAATGTGTAATTTGAATTCTGTTATGTTAAATGAGAATCAGCATCTTTCTCTCTCTTTCTGTCTCTCTCTCTCCCTCGTTTCCTCTTCTTCTTCTTCTTCTTCTTTTCACCATTTCTGTGTAGAATTGAAGGTTTCTTCATGGTATCAGAGCCAGAAAGGCTCATCGCTGCCGAATATTGGCGGCCGGAGGTTGCTTCCGGTCCTTCTCTTCTTTCTATCATCGCCGGAGATCACCGAATTTTTCCGTTCTCAAACCTAGGGTTTGTCACAAGCTTCGTCGATTTCGAAGCTTCCTTCGTTGTCCTCTGCGATTCATCTTCTTCAGACAAAGGTTCTATCTCTTTCTGAGTTCTCTGCATCGCATTAACGGTGAATTTGTTCATTGTTGTACTGAGTTCATTCTCGAGTTCATCTGCCGAGTTTTGCCGAGTTTGTTACTTCTGTACCGAGTTTTGCCGAGTTTAGCTGAGTTATCTACACATAGCTGCTTATCATACCGAGTTTTGCCGAGTTAAGACCGATTCGTCCCGAGTTATCTCTGTTTTGGCTTTCTGCTGTCATGGAATCATCACTATCAGCTGGCTTGTTGTTTTTGATTTCCAATTTACGGTCTCTTATCCAACTCAAGTTAGATAACTCTAATTACATGCTTTGGAAAGCACAATTAGAGGCAGTATTACAAGCAAATGACCTACAAGACTTCATTACTACTCCTCCACCTTCATAAATGTGCCTATTTGCTTCTGGCTTGTGTGTTCCAAACTCTGCCTACATCTCTTGGAAACACATTGATCAACACTTGAAAACATGCCTTATTGCCTCTATTTCTCCCACTGTCCTACCTCTAATATTACATCTACCAACGTCCTATGCTATTTGGACTCATTTAGCTCAAAGATATACCTCTCTTTCTCGCTCTCATATACATCAAATCAAGTCTCAGTTGATCAGCCTTCATAAAGGCTCTAAGTCAATGCTAGAGTATCTGGATCATGCCAAGAACTTAGTTGATCAGCTGCTTCAAGTTCAAGAATCCATCAATGAAGAAGATCTAGTTCTGTTTATCCTCCAAGGCCTACCATCATCTTATGATCATGTGAAGTCCAATCTCAGACTTAGAGCTGGAGCCCTAACTGTAAATGAGTTGTCTGCTATTCTGAAGATCTTCACATCAAACCACCAACATCTCTTTCCAAAACTGCAACCACTTCTTCCTACCAGCTTCCATCTTCTCCACAATCATCTGAGCTTCTCACAACTTATGCAGCATTCAGACCTCCTAATGGCAGAGGTAGGGGAAACTTTTCTAGAGGATGTCATAATGGCTTCTCTAGGGGATCAAAACAGTATTCTCATAATGGAAGAGGTCAAAGACAGTGGTCCCAAGGCATAGGCATTGGTCACTCATCTATCTACCACACTCAACTGTTGGTTTAGAACTGATACTACCACCTACAGCAGCTCCAAACCTCAGAATCAACACTCATATTCCAAGCAACATCAACCAACTTATCAAGCTCAGTACAGCCAAGTGTCAAATCAGCCCTACACTCCAGATTTCTGTCCTCCTGGCTCTTACCTCCCTGATCAAGATCAACAGATGCCTTCTCCTATGGCATTCTCCAGTACTTACGCATCAAACTCAGGTTTGCAGTCGTGGATATTTGATTCTGGAGCCAATACACATGTTACTCATGATGCATCTCTTTTACATCATACTTTGCCTTATACTGGTTTGCATAATGTAAGAGTTGGAATCGGGTCTAAATTACCTATATCTCACCAAGGTGATGGCATTCTACCATTACCTACTGGTAATCTTAGTCTTCCTAACACTCTCTATGTTCCTTCTATGCATTCAAACCTTCTCTCCATTTCAAAATTGACTCATGATAATAACTGTATTGTCATTTTCTCTGCTAAGCCCTTCCGAATCAGGGACTTGAACAACACATTGCTGTATCAAGGCCTCTGTAAGAATGGTCTATACACTTTCCCCACCAATCTGGTTAGTTCACTTGCTTCTCTTTCACATGCACAATTTCATTGTGCTTATAATGCTAACACACATTCTTCACAAAATGCTGCAGCCACATCACCTGTTTCCAAGGATCTATGGCATCAAAGACTAGGACATCCATCTGCTCTTGTTCTCTCACAGTTATATCCCACTTTACCTGTATCTTCTACTAAATGTTCATCTCTCTGTATCTCATGTGAAGTTGCTAAATCTCACAAACTTGAATTTCCTGTGTCTAAATCAAATGCTACTATTCCATTTCAACTTGTACACTCTGATGTGTGGGGACCTTCCCCTGTAGCTTCTTGTTCAAAATTTCAATATTACATCTTATTCATAGATGATTGTACCAGATTTTGTTGGATCTATCCACTTTTTACAAAGGATAAAGCATTTGCAGCTTATCAACATTTCACCTCTCTTATTCACACACAGTTTCACACTAAAATTCAAGTGTTTAGGTCAGATAATGGTTCTGAATTTCTTAACACTGAATTTGGTGTATACCTTCAAACTCAAGGCACTATTCATCAAACCAGTTGTCCACACACTCCTCAACAAAATTGCAGAGTTGAGAGGAGACACAGACAACTAATTGAAACCAATTAGCTCTTCTCCATCATGCTTCTATGCCTCTCAAATACTGGCTAGAAGCTGTAGCTGCATCCAACTACCTTATCAATATTCTTCCCAAGAAATCTCTTAAATTTCAATCTTCCTATTCTCTTCTCTACAAAACATGTCCACCATATACTTCTCTAAAAGTATTTGGTTGTCTATGCTTTCCTTGGTTAAAACCCTATACTAAACAAAAATTACAACCAAGATCCAAACCTTGTGTCTTTTTAGGCTATTTTCCACGCACAAAAGGCTACAAGTGTCTTGATACAACCACTTCTACTATCTACATTTCTAGACATGCAAAGTTCTTTGAAACCATTTTTCCTTTCAAATCCCAACCATCTTCCTCTTTTGACACTACATCCAATCTGCATAACACCTCTTATGTCAGTTCTTGGCTCCAATTTCCACCTGTATTTAACACTAAGACATCCCCAAATCACTTCTCCTCTTCACATACTCCTATTAATCCCACTCCACTCCAATCTCCTGTACCTGGTCTTACCCCTACATCTACACCATCTTCTGTTAATACACCACCTTCCTCTGTCTCCTCCCACTCTTCACTTCCTAATTCTGCTCCATCCTCATAACCTATTTCTCATAGTATGCAAACTATATCCAAGGCTGGTATTCACAAACCCAACCCTAGATATCAGCTTCACTCCTGTGATCTATCTTCTACTGAACCTGCTTCTTACAAAGAAGCCATGAAGTCACATCATTGGCTTAAGGCCATGACTGAGGAGTATCATGCACTTTTGTCTCAAAGAACATGGACTCTGGTTCCTCTCCCTCACTCCATAAGGCCTATTGGGTGTAAATGGGTGTTTATAGTAAAAAGAAATGATGATGGAACTGCTTATAGATATAAAGCAAGGCTGGTAACCAAGGGTTTTCATCAACAATTTGGCTTAGATTATGAAGAAACATTCAGACCTGTTGCAAGACAGCAAACTGTGAGAATTGTACTCTCACTAGCCTTATCTAAATCTTGGGAAGTTAGACAACTAGATGTGAGTAATTCCTTTCTTCATGGGATTCTTGATGAAGAAGTCTACATGGAACAACCACCTGAGTTTGTTCAACACCCTGGTTTAGTGTGCAAGCTTCACAAATCACTATATGGCCTCAAGCAAGCTCCCAGGGCCTGGTACACAATTCTATCTACTTTTCTTATCAGAAATAGATCCAAACTGAGCTTATCTGATGCCTCTCTATTTGTACTCAAGAAATTCAACCTTAAAATTGTGGTCCTTATCTATGTGGATGATATTCTCATAACTGGCAGTGACAAATGCTATATTGACTCCTTAATTCATCACATGTTCACCAGATTTGCTATGAAGGATCTTGGCACTTTATCTTATTTTCTGGGACTTCAAATTAGCACCACTGATCAGGGGTTTCATCTGCAACAAACCAAATATGCTTCTGATCTTCTTCAAAAGGCAGGCATGACAGACTGCAAACCTTGTGTTTCATCTATTTCTCCAAAAACCATACTCACTGCAGATGATCTCCAACCATTTCCTAACATTCATCAGTACATAAGCATAGTGGGAGCTTTGCAGTATCTTACAGTAACTAGGCCAGATATCCAATTTGCTGTAAACAAAGCTTGTCAGCACTTGCACAGTCCAAGACAATGTGACTACACAGGAGTTAAAATAATTCTAAGGTACATCAAAGGGACATTGAATACTGGTCTTCACTTTGCTCCTGGCAATTTTCATATTACAGCCTACTCAGATGCAGACTGGGCTGGGGATCCTGAAGATAGGAGGAGTACCACTAGCTTCTGTGTGTTTCTGGGCACCAACCTTATCTCCTGGGGATCAAGGAAGCAAAACAATGTCTCTAGAAGTTCCAAAGAGGCAGAGTATAGAGCAATTGGCAGCCACAACAGCAAAAATCAAGTGGCTAAGTTACTTACTGAGACATCTGGGTATTGCTATGTCACAAAAAACTCAGTTATGGTATGATAATATCTCAGCTCTCATGCTCAGCACTAATCCAATCTTTCATGAAAAGAGTAAGCATATTGAAATTGATTTCAATTTCATCAGAGAGCAAGTAGCAATGAGACAACTTCAGGTAGCACATATTGCTTAAAAACTACAGCTTGCAGATGTATTTACTAAAGCCTTGCCAATTGCAGCATTTCAGAGTGTTTTGTCTCAGTTGTGCTTGAGATCCTTTAGCTCTGATCAGGATTTTCAAAATCACTAGAAAGGAACCTTGAGATTAAGGGGGGATGTAAGACTATAGGGGTTAATCTGCAATTAGTGAGAAGTTTGTAACAAGAGGGAAAAGTTGTTAGAGTTGTTAGATTAGTTAACAAAGTATTAAATGTGTAATTTGACTTCTGTTATGTTAAATGAGAATCAGCATCTTTCTCTCTCTTTCTGTCTCTCTCTCTCTCTCTCTCGTTTCCTCTTCTTCTTCTTCACCATTTCTGTGTAGAATTGAAGGTTTCCTCATGGTCAAAGTTGATTTGGGTATCTTATTGTTTGTGGGATAAGGGGAACGAATCCTCTAGCATCCGTACCGTGGCTAAAGGAAAATCTAACGGTGGTATAAGAATGAGATCCTCTATTAACTCTTCAAATATCCAATCTTACGTTTCTTAATAGATGGTCCAGATTTCATGGCTGGACGGGCTGGAAGAGCCAACGCCGTCTGGCCACCAACGAACCTGCCGAAGTCACCATCGCCTCTATCGTTCGAATCAACTGGTTTGTCGGTTTTCGGTCATTCAAGAAGCCTTCTCAATTTCTCTGATATGCTTTTGTTGAGCCCTTAATCGCCACCCACCACCATCGATCTTCTCTCTCCCTCTCTCTCATGTCCGAAGGCAGCCTGTAGTCTCCATCCCTCCCTATCTTTGTTGATCTGCTCTCGATCTCCCTCTCCTCCCCCCTCTCTCTCTATCTCTCCTCTATCTCTATCTCTTTTCCTTGTGTGTGTGTGGCGGCTGAGTTAAGAACAAGTTAGTGCTGTGAAGAACAAGAAGGAGAATGAGTGTAGGCAAGGTTGTATTTTTGGAGCAATTAATGCTCATAGAGAAAATCATACATGGTGCTCTATTACACTTATATTTTGACATTTAACAAGAAAGTGGTGTGAGTGGGAGAGAGATAATAGTCAATTAGAATTCTGATTTTTTTACTATAAACTATAGGGATAGTGGTTAACCCTAGTGGGCATAGGTGTCAGTTGTTGAATGGAGTACATCACCACATGTCATGGTCACGTGGCGGTCTTGTAGCAAATAAAAAATTCTCGTATTTTTGGGCTAGGTAGATTACTAGGGTTTGGGCTATGGTTAATTAGTACATTAAGTGTAATCGGACTTAATAAATGATATTTATTTACTAATCTGATTAGGTAAGTCCGATTATAAATTGATGTGTTGTTTTTTATTAAGATAATGGTGGTATTTTTGATGGGGTTATGTTTTATTTTTTGAAAAGATTGAAGAAACTGGAGGAGCGCCCAAAAAGAAATTTTGGAAGAAACTGGAAGAACGGAGGTAGTATCTGGTAGATTTCAAGATCTGGTTTTTCATGGTGGTCGGAGCTGAATATATTTTCTCACCCCACTCCCTCGGATATTATCAAGATGTACACTATGCAGTGGATGTTTGGTATCCCTTGTTTAAAAACATTATTTTTTAAGAAACTTATTTGCCGTAGCTGTTTTCTTACATGTTTTAAGAAAACATACTGAAAAACAACTGCATAAATAAACAGCAAATTAAGTGTTTATTTGATGTTTTTCATGCTATTAATAGTTAATGACATTTAAATTTTGATTGAATGCTTTAAGTAACATATATATGTCAATACTGTGCGTAAAATTGATATTCAAGCAAATTAATATTGAAACTTTGCAATGTTGTCAAGTGTATTTATGATTTTAAACACTGTTTTTAACATATAATAATTTTTTTTTTTAAAGTTTTTAAACATATTTTTTCAGCATATTTTTTTCCACCGTTTTTCTTGTTTTTAAACGGATACCAAACAAGCTCTTAGAAGGAAGTAATTAATAAATAACTATAATTAACAATGACTAATTCAAGAACCTTTTGTCTAGTTGACTATTTCATACTATCTCGGAGTTGTGATAGACCAGTAATATTATTCCAGCTTTGGTAATGAACTCTTTCCGTTATCTCTTGGAATTGATAAACAAACAATTTAGTAACCGTAGTTCCAGTCTCCTCTTCGTATAAACTACCAAAGGAATGGCTAGGACTGTGATAAATTGATGATTTATAGGACTTTTAGGCCCGTTGGGGGTGAGATTTACAGAAAAGTACTACCCAATGTTTATTGAAATCTAGTAACAGATGCTTGCAGACATCCAATAACCAGGTCTGGAAATGCTGAATGTTAGATATATGCTACTGATGTACCTTCCAAATCATTACGATAGAATGCACGAGGAATTTTTTTCTTCACGCTGTAAAGCTTACTAGTTGAATGTACCGTGGTCAACTCGCAAAGAAAAAATAAGCTTAATAATATAATGCACGATGTATAAATCCATTATGATAATGGTATACTCAATCTCCGACTTTGGCTATTTAAATTTTATTCCTGCCCTGATACACAAGTAGTTTTACTGCATGTTTGATCATCATGCCTGCTAAATCACACGAGTGTTTCTTCTGCATATTTGTGTTTTTCGGAGTTTTTTTTTTTTTTTTTTATTTTTTTTTATATACTTTGAGCATATACTGGCAGGTGGCAGTGATTGCACCAAATATCCCAGCAATATATGAAGCGCATTTTGGAGTTCCAATGACTGGAGCCGTCATAAATCCGGTGAACATTCGGCTTAACGCCTCAACTGTTGCTTTTCTCTTACAACATTCAGCTTCTGCGGTTATAATGGTAGATCAAGGACTATTTCCCTTGGCCGCGGAAGCTTTGAAGATTTTGCAAGAAGAAAGTAATAGCAGTTTCAGGTCTCCGCTTTCGGTTGTCATAGCTGATGATAGTTGTGATCCAAATTTGCTCAAACAAGCTTTAGCAAGCGGTGCAATTGAATATGAAAAGTTCTTAGTAACCGGTGACCCTGAATTCGTTTGGAGACCACCGCAGGATGAGTGGCACAGCATTTCATTGGGATATACGTCTGGAACAACAGCGAGCCCTAAAGGTGTATTGCTGCATCATCGAGGTGCATATCTTATGGCTTTGAGTGGAGCTTTGACATGGGGGATGAATGAAGGAGCTGTATACCTATGGACTCTTCCCATGTTCCATTGTAACGGTTGGTGTTACCCCTGGACACTTGCAGCTCTTTGTGGGACAAGCATATGCCTCCGACAGGTACCTTACTTGCTAAAACTATATCTTTCTTGTTTGATTGCATGAAAAAAATTCAAAGTCATAGCAGAAGTAAAAGAATCAAACTTTCCCACAATCATGCCACTAAAATGATAGCCGACACTATGCAAGTAGACAACAATCAAAATACGAGACAAGACCCGATTTTTACGTGGAAACCCAAAAGGGAAAAACAACAGAGCCGACTCCCCGACTCGAATACTTCCACCGAGCTAGAGGCTCCACCAAGCACCAAGGAACAGATATCCTTGAGCAATCTCTCTCGTTCTAAATTTGTCTCTCGTTCTTGATTTATTTTCATGGTTCTTGCTCGAATACCCCCATGTTATAACAGTTCAGAAATTAATAAAAGTCTAGTGAATGATCAGCAGGTTGCTATGTGCATAAACCTCTTGATTTATTTTCGTTAAAGAAGCAACATGCTCAGCAGGTTGTGCTATGTGCAACTAATGACATTAATGATTCAATTAAATTTTCTCATATCAACCCATGGTGTAGTTTTGCTATTTCCTGGAATAAGTTTCAGTATGTCCAACTTTTGTATAAGTCCAATTAGAGAGTAGATTTTGTTTAACTTGATCATGCGGGCACGCTATTTACCTTTTCTCAGGTCTCAGCAAAAGCAGTTTATTCCGCAATTGCAACACATGGGGTCACCCATTTCTGTGCTGCGCCTGTTGTACTTAACACAATTGTAAATGCTCGACCAGAGGACACCATCCTTCCCTTGCCTCATCGTGTGAACGTAATGACTGCCGGTGCTGCACCACCCCCTTCTGTCCTTGCTGCAATGTCCAAACATGGCTTCCGTGTCACCCACACTTACGGTCTCTCTGAAACCTACGGTCCATCTACAGTATGTGCATGGAAGCCTGAATGGGACTCACTTCCGCAAGATGAACAGGCCCGTCTTAATGCCCGTCAAGGTGTTCGTTATGTTAGCTTGGAGGGTCTTGAAGTTATAAATACCCAAACTATGAGACCTGTACCTCCTGATGGGATTACTGTGGGAGAAATTTTAATGCGCGGCAATGTCGTAATGAAGGGCTACTTAAAGAACCCCCAAGCTAACGCTGAGGCATTTGCGAATGGCTGGTTCCATTCTGGTGACCTCGCTGTGAAGCATCCGGATGGTTACATCGAAATCAAAGACAGGTCGAAGGATATCATAATATCAGGAGGTGAGAACATCAGCAGCGTTGAGGTGGAGAATTCCCTGTATTTGCATCCAGCAGTTTTGGAGGCGTCGGTGGTGGCGAGACCAGACGAGAGGTGGGGAGAGTCGCCTTGCGCGTTCGTGACGTTGAAAACGGGGGTAGACAGCTCTGACGAGCAGCTTTTGGCCGAAGATATAATGAAGTTTTGTCACTCTAAGATGCCTGCATATTGGGTTCCGAAATCTGTGGTGTTTGGGCCGCTGCCGAAGACAGCTACAGGTAAAGTTCAGAAACACTTGCTCAGGGCTAGGGCCAAAGAGATTGGGCTAGTGTAGAGAAGCTGACTGTAACTATATGTTGATGGGTTAAGGGATATTATCTTTCATGGTGTTGTTTCTATATCTTCCGAAATTTTCGAACTGTCATATGATTATGTAATTTTAAATAAACTTGCTTGTTTTCGGTTTTGGTTTTGTCTAGTCTTGGCTGGGTGAAGTTGTTATCTAACTCGGTCATCTCCCAAGCTTGATGGTGTCTTGTATCAAAGTGATCACCTACGGTGTTTTTGTGTTTCGTGTTTCTATTGATGTGTGTGTAACAGAACTTCTGTTTCAGACCCCTGATACCAATTTGTTATAATTTGGCGGCATTCGAGCAAGAACGACGAAAGCAAAACAAGAACGAGACAGATATTTACCGTAGTTCACTAACCAATTCGCAACGAACCCGCTAACTACCTCCACGGCCAGAACCCGATATTTTATTAAGAAGAGAACCCGATTACAATGCACACTATGGCCAAAAGGCAGCGGCCACCCCGATACACCACACACAAGTCTACCCATGTTCTATACACTTATATAGGCCTAAGGGTCCTGAGTTGTGCCCTAAGTAATGCCAAACGTTTTCAAAACTGATTAGGAAACAACTCCTTAGCCGCCTTGGACTCTGAACCAAACTTCCCAAGTTGATTGCAAGTCAAACCGAACAAATCTCCACATTGACTTGAATCGTCTCAGCAACCCGAAACCAAAACCTAATGTTCTCTCCTCAAACCTTAACCGAATGCGTCTCCCAGAACCAGAAACGAGCATGTCTCCCCAAGCAGATGTTCCGTAGCTGTATGCAAAACCCGAATTGCCGAATCGTTGCTTCAACTACCATGCGTTCCTCCGATGAATGCGCCAAACGTGGATGGACCTCCGGAATCGAAATCAAGTGCTGCACCCAGAACCAGACTCGAATACATTCACTGAGAAAGCAGGACCGAATGTATTCTTGATGCACCCAATTGCGCCAGACAGATGCACCATGACATGATGCCCAGATATCGCTACCAGACCCGATGCACTTAGCGATGAGTGTCCCAACAATTTTCATGCCCGATGCGCCCCGTATGCCTCATATGCGCGATGCTCGCCAGAAACAGATCGCGCCAGATGTGAGCCCAATGCGTGTCATGGTACACGCTCCAAAACCAGAACAGATGCATGCCAGAACAAACTCGTACATAATGCGGGCCAGAAAAAGGATCAGATGTGCGTGCGAGAAATCTCAGGCGCCATATACTCCATGCTATTGCTCCAACTCCAACGAGTTCCTGCAACGCATGAGCCAGATTCAATTCACACGCCAGATGCTCCACGCTGGGAGCCAGATTGCCCCTGAACTTCAATCGCCAGAACGCCAGATGCGCGTGAACCGCCAGATTCGCGCCAGTACCGAATGCGTGCTGGACTTTCCAGATCCCTTGCACGCCTAATCACATGTGCACCAGATTGCTTCGACAGGAGCCTGGATAGCCCTCCCCCCATGGGACTTCAGATGGTGGGTGTACCTGCTTCTCTCTCACGAACAGATCGATCTTGATTGCCAAACCAGACATCGTTCTCGACGTAATCTCGAAACCAACTCCCGATAGCCCGCTCCACCTGAATCGTGAAACTCGAGCTTTGAGTTCCACCAAATCGTGAAACCCAAGCTCTTGGCTCCTCCCGGATCTTGAAACCCCGGCTCTGATACCAGGTTGTAATAAAAGAACTCCTGTTTCAGAGCTCTGATACTAGTTTGTTATAACCTGGGGGTATTCGAGAAAGAACGACGAAAGCAAAACAAGAACGAGACAGTTATTTAACGTGGTTCACTAACGAATACGCAACGAACCCACTAGCTATCCCAAGGGAGAGAACCCGATATCTTTTTAAAAGAAAACCCGATTACAATGCAAGCTATGGCCAAAAGGCCATAGCGGCCACCCCGATACACCCACACACAAGTCTACCCATGTTATATACACTTATATAGGCCTAAGGGTCCTGACTTGTGCCCAATGTAATGCCAAACGTTTCCAAAACTGATTAGGAAACAACTCCTTAGCTTCCTTGGACTTTGACCCAAACTTCCCAAGTGATTGCAAGTCAAACCCAACAACGGGCTTAATAGGCTTGGCGTGCAACATTTAAAGTACGCGGATAACTTATGATACTTAAGTATTTTGTGATATCTAAATATGCATAGTTAAATATGTGGTAATGATTGCATTATTTTTTTTGATTTGTGTTTTTGCAAAGAATATTACGTGTTTAATAGAAACTACTTGTTCTCTAATCTGATAAATTGTTGTTTATTGATATATAATAATTTGAGTCATGTGTGTATCGATTTGACCAAAGGTGCCCTATTACTATTAGGAGGTACTGAGACTGCTCCAACTCAACCTCTGAGTGTTTCTACACTCCTCCATATCTAACCCTACCAAGCGATATTTGGATCAGTGTCTGAGATATTTGGAATGCTGAGTGTTTCCACTCTCCTCCATATCTATCAAACTAAGAGATACTCGGAATGCTGGGTGTCGTTGCGACCCATTTTTTTCATTGTGCCATGCAAAATTGTCTAATTTTATCGTGATCTCACATTCTTCAACTCAAAGGGGATCTCTAAACCCTCAAGAAGCACACTGACTCCATTGACACATACATGCAGAATCTCAAAACAATTCGGAATCGTCTTGCGGTATCTTCTGTCCACATCGACGATGAGGAAATGCTGTTATACACCCTCAATGGTCTTCCACCGGAGTTCAACTCATTCCAATCATCTCTCCGTATCCACTCGATCCAATCTCCTTTGAAGAGTTACATGTTTTGCTCAAGGCTAAGGAGCAGATGCTTGAATCCAACAACCCTACCCCTGATCTCTCCACCCCGACAGCCTTCTACCATAACCGCGACAGTCGTGGTGGCCGACAATACTCTGGTTTCAGAGGTGGTGGTCGATCCGGCTCTCGCAGCGGCGGTCGATTCGATTCCTGAGGTGGAGGTCGTTCGGGTTACGGATCTTGTCCCGGTTATGGATCAGGATCGGGCTATGGATCTGGATCGGGTCAGGGTTACGGATCTGGTTCGAGTCCGGGTTACAGATCCAGTTTGGGTCGCGGTTTCGGGTCTTGTTATGGTCATGGACGCTTCGGTTCGAGGGGACATAATTCTGGATCGGGTCGAGGAGGTTCATGCCCAGTCACTTGTCAGATATGTGGCTACGATTATCATTCGGCTCTCGATTGCTACCATATAATGGATTATGCATATTAAGGATGCCATCCACCAGAGCAGATCTCCGCCATGGCTGCCTCCTCGTCTCCACAACATGCTCACCTCTCTGATCTGTGGCTAGCCGACATCGGAGCATCCGACCACATGAATTCGGATATTCGGAGTCTCTCTCTTGTTGAGCCAGACACCAAAAATGACTCAGTCACCGTCGGTAATGGATCTTCTCTTCCTATTCAGAACTCCAGTACTGCATTTCTCACTACCTCTAGTCATTCCTTTACTTTACATAACACACTTCATGTGCCTAATCTTTCTGTCAATCTATTATCTGTGCATAAGTTTTGTTCGGATCACAACACTCGGTTTATTTTTGATAAGGAATCATTTTGTATCCAGGCCAAAGATACGGGTAAAATCATTTTTCAGGGTCCAAGTACAAATGGATTTTACCCTCTCTCTTCTGTGTCTCTTCAACTTGGTCCGCAAGCTCTTTTGGGTCAACGAGTCAAATCTCAACTGTGGCACTCTCGACTTGGTTACCCTTCTGAATCTGTTTTGTCTAAATGTGTGAAACGTTCTAGTTCTTCTGTTAAAAACAATTGCTCTCTTTGTGAAGCATGTTTAGCTGGAAAAATTTCTCGTCTACCTTATACTCTCTCTGTTTATACTGCACCTGCACCTCTTCACTTAATTCATAGCGATGTATGGGGTCCATCATCTACCTTATCTTATAGTGGATTCAAATATTATGTGATTTTTATTGATCATTACTGAGGATTTACCTGGTTATTCCTTTTTATTTTTTTTTGTTTGACCAAACCTGGTTATTCCCACTTAAGTTAAAATCTGAAGTTAACTCTGTGTTTGCAACTTATAAACTATTTGTTGAAAAATTACTTGGGTATCTAATTAAAATTTTATGGTATGATGGTGGAGGAGAGTTTATTGCATTCATTTTTCAGAATTTTTTTGCAAGAAAATGGAATCTCACATCAAAAATCATGCCCCCGTACACCGTAGTAGAATGGTATTGCAGAACGTAAACACCGTCATACCTCAGAAACTGCTGCTACTTTACTTGAAACTGCATCTTTGCCAAAAAAAAATTGGTATCATGCAGTAGCTATTGCTACTTACTTAATAAATAGAATTCCTAGCTCAAAAACATCACACATGTCACCATATGAACTTCTTTTTAATTCTAAACCTAAGTACACACGTTTACGTGTATTTTGTTGTGTATGCTTTCCTCGGTTGACTGATTATACTCACTCCAAGCTTGATCTTAAAACTAGAAAATGAATATTTCTTGGCTATGCATCTGGTTATAAAGGTTATCTTTGCTTTGATGCATCAAACTCCAAATTTTTTATTAGCAGAGATGTACACTTTGATGAGTTTAGCTTCCCATATGACACTATCTCGACTTCTTCTACTAATGCTTCTTCTCCTGTTTCTGTTTCAGGGTACCATACTCCACCATACATGTCCCTCCCCTTACAGATACTACACATTCTTGATTTATTCCAGAAACCAATAATTCTGAGGGTCTTAACTCTCTGCACACTGCTGGGTCTAATGCATCACACTGTCCCACTCCTTGTCCCACTGGTGGAACTTCCCACTCCACCCCATATACTACACTAAATCCAGGTTGTGATGTGTTGCATCAACCCAGTTCTTGATTGGCAGATTCAGTTAGCCCAATGATGACAACCCCCCCTCTCCTTCCCAAGCTACACATGGTGGGAATCCAATGAAAACAAGGAGTAAATCTGGCATCTCAAAGAAAAATTTGTTTACTATGTTGCTCCTTCTTCTACATTTGGTTTTTCTGCTTCTACACCTTCACACACCACTGACCCTTCTTCTTATACTGAAGCTGCTAAATCTCCACTATGGCGTGACGCCATGTCCGCTGAGTTTAGAAGTCTTTTACTACAAAATACGTGGATTCTTGTTCCATCTCCATCTCCACCCCACACCAATATCATTGGTAACAAATGGGTATTTTGCACAAAATACAACCCAGATGGCATAGTCTCACGCTTTAAAGCACGTTTAGTCGCGAAAGGGTTTCATCAAACCCCGGGCATTGACTACAATGAAACTTTTAGCCCCGTAGTCAAGCATGCCACATGTCGTTCTATTTTAGCTTTAGCTGCTACTTTTTTCTTGGCCAATGCATCAGTTAGACGTAAAAAATTCTTTCCTCCTTGGGTTTCTTAAAGAACGCGTTTACATGAAGCAACCTACTGGCTTTGCTCACTCAAAATTCCCACATCATGTATGTCTTTTACACAAGTTCATTTATGGGTTCAAACAGGCCCCACGGGCCTGATTTGAGAGGTTTACTACTTACTTATTATCTTTGGGCTTTAAGGCCTCTTCAGCGGACTTCTCTCTCTTTGTCCGACATAACAATAATAAACTTGCAATTTTATTATTGTACGTCGACGACATTATAGTAACTGGGAATGATATTCCCTATATTTCAAGTTTAAATCACACACTTAGCAAAAAAATGATATGAAAAATTTAGGTCCTCTTACTTATTGCCTTGGCTTACAAGTTCACGGATCCTCCAAAGGTATCCTAATGAATCAGGAGAAATATATTGTTGACATTTTTAGTCTCTTTAACATGTAAAATTGCAAACCTAACCCCACTCCCCTAGGAGATGGCATAAAATACCATGAGCTTCAAGGGGATTTATTACCAGATCCTAGTATTTATCGACAACTTCTTGGGGCCCTTCAGTATTTAACGTTTAGCAGACCCCATATTTCCTTTGCAGTCAATCACTTGTGCCAATTTATGCACAAAACCACACACATTCCCTTGAGTGGCGCCAAACGCGTCCTCCGTTAGTTTCAAGGCACAAAAATGAACGGTTTATTTTATCAAAAGGGCCATTTGCCGCTACAATTTTTTACAGATGCAGATTGGGCCCGAGGCCTAACGGATCGCTGTAGCACCAGTGGGCTTGTAGTCTTTCTCGGCCCAAATCCGGTCCATAGGTCTGCTACAAAGCATCCCACTATTTCACGCTCCTCTACGAAAGCTGAATATATGGCTTTGGCCTCTGCTGCTGCAGATCTCTCATGGTTTCGTCAACTTTATCACGATCTCCATCTCTATCTACCTCAACCCCCTTATTATGGACTGATAATTTATCTGCTTTAGCACTTACTTCTAACCCTTTATTTCATGCCCGTACTAAACATATTTAACTAGATTATCATTAAGTACGTGAACAAGCGTTATTAAAACATCTTAGCGTTCTTCCTCTCTCAAGTGCAGATCAAATCGCGGACATATTCACCAAAAGTCTCCTAGCAACGCAGTTCGAATGTCTCAAGCGTAAACTAATGGTTCAGTCTTCCACATTAGTTTAAGGGGGCTTAATAACAGTATCATCCAATCCAGATTGAAAAAGCCCAGTGCAGAAGCCCAATGCTGTTTCAGATAGCCCATTTACTCAAAGCTCAATAGGTTATTTTAGCCCTTATACTCGTTTGTAATTACCCAACTCTATAAGGGTACTTTAGTTATTATTGTCATCACTGAAACCCTAGCTACAAATCCATCCGTTGGCTTTAGTCCAGCTCATATCCGACCGTTGGTATAGTTTTATATATTTGTCTCTTCATTTCGTGAATGATTAATGAATGATTTATTCTTTCATTCGGTTGAATGTATATTCTCTCTCTTCTTCCTTCTCGCCGCTTCACTCTCTGAAATGAGGGTTTTCAGATCCAATTGCTCTTGAATCCTTTCACTGTGTCCATAATGCGAGGAGATGATAACTCAGATAAACCGTCTAAGTTAGCGATGTCATCATTAAACACGCAGATCACGTTATGCATACTTCAAAAAAAAAAAACACAAATCAAGTCTAGTTAGTGCACTCAAGCAAAGACCTTAATCTAATTTAAGATATTCAGCTGCTTCGTACTGTATTTGTCATATGGAGTTCAATCTACATCACATGTTGGTTTCCACCAATATCACATAATTGGATCAAACAATGAGCCATAACTACTAATTTAGTAGTAATTCATTTCTCAGTGAAAATATATAGGTCTTTGATCCTAACAAGACGATACCCCACACATTCGCGTGGGATTGACGGTAACATATCCTCCAAATATTACTTCCCTGGTATCCTTTCGTTCTATACGTTTTCCTTTTTGGGCACGTATCTTCTCTTTATCTACATTTTCTTTCTCTACTTTTTTAGTAGGAAAATCCATACTCAAAGAAATACCTATCTGTGTACAAGAGAATCCGGCAGAGAGAACTCTGTGTACACCAAAGGCAGGGAATAGAAGATGGCACAGGAAATGTTGGGTCGTGTGTAGGGAGAGAGTAAGGCAATAGTACTGTGAGAGAGAGAGACAGGATTCTGGCAGAGCTTTCGCATATCTCGGGTCGTTCTCCTTGTATGGAAGGGTTAACGTCCTATATATATAACGGAGAATGTGACCGTTGTAGTGTGGTTAATGCGCCCATCAATGGCGGCTTAATTAGCTTAACCACAACGGCACGTTCGTCCGCGTATATAGGGACCGTTACAGCACGTTATCCGCGTATACCGGAACCGTTATGGGGTTGACCGGGTTTGACCGGGTTTATGGAGCTCGTGCCATAAATCTCTCAAAAGCAGTTACTAAAGGTCAGGCGCGAGCTTGGCTCGCACGCGACAGGACTTACTCTAGCCTCCAGACCACTAAGTCCCTACAAGTCCCGTGCGGTGGTATGCGAGGGCCCTGTCTCGCAGCCCCCACGTGGATCAGCGCGGCTGGTGATCCAGTGTGTGTGGAGCACAATATGGTGTGCTGGATGATTGCCACGTGGCTAAGATCTTCTTGTCCAGAAAGCACTATCTACATTAGCCCCCTTTTTGCGCGTGAAGACTCATAGCCGGATAGGCTTCCATGCGCAGGAACCAACGTACGCGCCGCCGCCACGCACCAATTCAAATACACGCAAGGTCAGCCCCCGTGCGTGCCATTATGACCTAAACCCCTAGAGTCGTGCCGTCTGGTCTTTTAGGGTTTTTGGGTGACGTCAGCTTGCCCTGTGATTGCGCGATTCGATGGTGACGGTTGCGATTCGACTACTGAAAGGACGCAACCCCTCATTGTTTTTGGATAAATACTCTGTACCCTCCATTGCTGCAAAGCATCACATCTTTCTCTTAATGTGAATGATACCCAGAAGCCTTCAAGAGCAGATTCAGATAATCAATCACCAGTTCTCTCTTGTCAATCGTCTTCTTCAACTGTGCGCATCCAAGCCAGCTTTACCAAAACAAGGTTGGCCTTGTTCAATTTTGTTTAATATACCGATGTACGCTTTGAACTGTGTTGGATCTGCAAACCCACGATTCTTTGAAACATATTATCCACTGAAAATGTATGAAGGAGTATTTTCTCTTTGAATCCAGCTTTGATTAATCCCCAAATTGCAAGGATTTTGAATGTAGGGTTTCTAAAATTCCCAATAATGCAAACGATTCTGAACTTCAAACTCCAAAATTGACACTGGACTGTTCATCTTTCTTCCAATAAATCCTCGTATGTCTTGAGCTGAATCTTGAAATTCAAACTAAAGTATGTGTATGTCTCCCCCCTTTTTTCTTGCTTTTCCGCAGGAATGGCAAAGACAAAAGGAACCAAACCTGTTAAGGAGGTCGAAGAAATACCTGATCTCCCCCAGGCCTTATGGCGAAAAGCCCCCTATCTGGGTGGCAAAAAATTTTACCATGCTAGGGTTAAGGTTAAGAACCTGCCGATTCCAGTCTCTTCTGACGAATTGCAAACGTTGACCCCTCCAGTTAACGAGGCCATGCTCGAGTGGATTGATTCCAAGGACGTGGTTCGATTGGGGGTCGAAAATGGGTTTTTCCCGTACACTGCGATTTCCACTCAAGCGTTTGTTCAGAAATTGGACTTCATGGATGAGTGGACTGACGATGTACTGACCAATCATGCCATTACTTTAAACGATGCTGGCATATATTTCGCAGTCCGTGCTATGAAGGGTGCTGCCTTGAAGCTGGACCAGTCCATGCTTCTAAACCTTCTTTCGCGTTACTCGCCTGCGACTCACACATTTCACTTTGCCGAGTTCGAGGCTGCCCCCACTCTGGAAGATGTGCACATGCTGTACGATCTGTCCCCTGTGGGTGAGGTGGATCCTTTGAGTCCCTTGAGAACTGATGCAGAGATTGCTTTGTACAAGCAGATGGAGGAGTGCTTGTCAGAGGTGAAGAAAATTTCCACCCGGTGGACTCCCACAGAACTTCTTCCCGACTGGCAGTTGGTTTACACATCTGCGAAGAACACCTGGAACAAGTGGGTGCAATACTTCTTTCGCGATTATGCGAACAGTAGTATCACCAAGAAGCTTTTGAGCCGGAACCCGAAGGCTAAAAATTATGTAAATGGCAAGGGTTATCACTTGACCCTATGTGCTTTCCTCTGCGCTTGGTTGTTGAGGTATTTGATCGATGGCCATCCACATGATGGGGTCTTCTATCATGTTCTTCCTCTTGCTGTGAAACTGGCCCTTGGTCAGAAAGTCGCACTTGGGCCCTTAGTTTTGGGCACACTATATCACAGGTTAGATCAGCTGGTCGTAGCAATGAAGGAATCGCGTGGTCGTCTCGACGTGCTGACTTACATCAACATTGCCTTTTTGACTATGTGGGTCTTCGAGCGGTGGCCTTCTTATGCCCCAATTCCTTCTAGGCCCAGAAAATGGTGTCCCCCAGGTGCGGAGGAGGAGCGTAATAGCGGCAGGCTGCGAGGTGGTTTGGAACTAACTTTCCCAAGTGCGTTTGGAGCCTGGTATGCGAAAATCGGGAAGAATTAATAGCCAGACCTTACGCCACGCGTATTGAGAATGTGCGGTGGTTCCCAAAACTGTATCTCTCCAAGGCTGTTGCTTTCTCAGAAGAGCTCCTTTTCGAGGGCGGGGAGCATTTCCACGAGCGCTATCGCGAATTCTACTGCTGGTGTCTAAGGGGCTCTCTTCCTGCTCTTGCGGAGTATGTGCGTGAGCTCACCCCTAGGTACGAGAGGATCACCGTGGATGTTTACCCCACTCGCATTTCTCCTCAGTTTGGCTTTGATGCGGTGGCACCATCAATTTGGCCGCAGTCCATCATAAGAGGCTGCTACATGCGATTACTGTCTGGGTAGTGTAAAACAATCCTAAGGAGCAATCTTCCCTTCGAGCAAACCCCAGGTAACCGCGAAGGTGGCTACTCCAGAAACTGGGTCGCTTATTGGAATACGCAGCAGAGAAGGTTTGAGACGCAGTCGTCCCCTCGGCCAAACAGAGCTCCTGTGATCAAATGGAATTCTTTCCCTTTCCGTACCAATTGTAGCCTGGACGAGTCTGAATATGGATGCTATTCGTTGCTGGATCGCGAGAATCACCTGTGTCCCTCAACCATTCTTGACGAAAAGATAGCCGCAGTTAAGAAAGGTGACTCGCATGTCATCAGATACAGCGAAACTTTCGCCAAGGTAAACAATCCCTCTTGCATGTGCTAAGTTTCCTTATTCCGATACGTTGAAACTTTACGCTTCATTTTCTGTTGCAGTGCTATGTGAGGAGGTTCGCATCTGGTGAACGTTCCAAATCGCTGGTCACCACCATTGTTACTGCAAGAAGACGGGGAGAACCAGTTCGGCTGGCACTGAAAATGGATCCCGCAGTTGAGACCAAGATTCGCGAGATCATGGATGCTTTCGCTGATTCGCTGATAGAGAACACTCCAGCCTTGTCTCCACCCAGGAACGATCCGTCTCGCCCAGCAGCTGCTGCCCCAAGAGCGAAGAGGCCCAGAAAAAGAGGAATTACAATCTCTTCCCCTAGGAGCGCTCAAACTTCTCCTCCTGCGAGATCCCTTACTTCCAAGGATAAAGGTAAAGGTCGCATGCCAAGCAAAGCGCAGAAAGAGCTCGCGGTGGAGACCTTTGTTCCGTTTGACCAGGAGGAAGAGGAGGAGGAGAGAAGGGAGGCGAGAGAACATGAAGAAGAGGAAATAATCGAAGATGTCAGAGACAGAGAGAGAGATGAGATACAAGAGGAAGCGTTAGGAGGTATCTCAATCGTACTTCTCTTCTCATTATCTTAACTTTTCGCAATCTTAATTGAACAAATTGTTCCTTTGCAGATGACGATGATGAGACCATCAGTGGCCTTTTGGCCAAGAGGCAGAAGAGGGGTTCTCATTCTGGTGTTTCCAACGAAACCATAAGCGAGGACATCCTTGCTGAATCCAGGAGAACAGCTGCGGAGGCTGCTGAAAAGAGAAGAAAGCGAGAAGAAGAGGAGCTCGAACGCGTAAAGCAAAGGAGCCTAGAAGAACAACACGTCGACGACTTAGTGCGTCCAACCCACGAGGGAATTGCGGTTCCAGAAGAGGAAGCTCCTGAAATTGACGAGGAGGATGCGGCTCCAGAAGAAGATGCGGCAGCTCTAGTGAAACGACCCAGGATCTCGGTACAGGGTTAAAGAGACAATCGACAACTAAAAGTAGAAATATACTATTAATATTACATTTGGCTTAATGTACATAACAAAATTTCGATAATAAGTACAATCTAAAACAAATCGTGTGTGATCTACTAAGTGATCTGACTTAAGCTAAACTTCTTCGTCTCGATCCGCGTTCCCATTCCCCAAACTTGATTGACGACCTGCGGTTTTAAAATGGCAAAATCCGACGCAGTTTTGAAGAAATTGATCAGTAAAAACTGAGTAAATACACACTACGACATGTAAAGCAACAAGTGGCACGGAAGCATGAGTTGAAGCAAATAAAGAGATTTGAAAATCAATGAGCAAAAGAGTTGGAACAATTTGAAACATTTATGAGTAACCGCGTAGCGAGAACCATCATCTTTAAAACATTTATAAACCACAAGTGGTCAACATATTCTTAAACAAGTAGAATATCAACAGTAAACAAGTCCATTTGACCTGATAATGATATTTAATCACAAGTAGCCAAAGTTTTTCAAATCATTTGGATTAGATTAGGCAATCAAGAGCCACAAACAACATCAATAGAGTAATCAAACTTTCTTTCAATTCCAATTTAACCGTTAAGTTTAGCTGAGGCATGTCTAGAGCCACCAGCAGGATCGATGTAGACAGAGGGATCACGAAATAATCACTAAGGGTTCCTTCTGGGGTCTATCAAACCCTATTTCACCCGAGCGTTAAGGGAGCCCATTCGTCAACCCCGCTCATGAAGAATATGAAGAAAATATCTCCCCCCATACATAGTATGACCTTGGACTTGAGTTTTTCATGAATTTGAAGGTGAAAAATGATGTTTTGGAGGTGTTTTTGTGAAGTCAACACTCCAATCCGGGTATGGAGTTTTTTGGAGAGAGAATGGAGCTATTGAATGTTCTTCAATGTATAAAATGAGTGGAGGAGAAGATGATGATGATGATGCATATGGTGTGAGAGTTAGTGTGGGAGTGTGTATGTGTGTGTGTATGTATAAGAGTAGTCATGAGGACATTATTTTATTGATGTTGACCAAAAGGATGGTAAGAGCACTTGGGGTAAAAATATCCTTTAGATGAATTGATGGATGGAGTTGAAATAATAAAACCAATAGTAAAGGGGGTAAAAATGTAATTTTCAATTATTAACTATCACATACAAGTTAATTTTATAAATTATGACATTTCAAACAAGCTACGGTGTGTATAAGTATCAAATTCTACATTTACAAAACTACAAAATAATCCCAAAATAAAAAAATATATATATCATCATAGATGTCAAATGACACCCTTATACTTTGAAACTAAGAAGAATTCAAGAAAAAGTTTGAAATATAAGTTTCTCAAAATTTTCAAATATTTTTTTCCGAAATGACCAAATAACCCCCAACTTAAATACGGGGTGTTACGTTATATCCCCCTTAAAATGAAGCTTCGTCCCCGAAGCTTAAGATTTTTTTTTTTTTTTTGTAAAACTACGACATGCTTTACGAGAATGCAACTAATGCACATGATACTTGTATGCAATGCTAATGTACATGCGACACCTTAATTAACGAGAAACGCGCTCTCGATCGGTTACGTCTCATCTCACTCGTACAGTAGTAGGGACTCAAATAAAATTATCTCAAGTAAATGGTCGGCACCAAATTTTGAAAGGTCTAGACCACTTACAAGGTCTCACGTTTTCAAGGCAACTCGAAAATTTTCTAGCGTTTAAGATAATTTTGAAATTTATAGACACAAAATAATTTGATCGAAACTAACACGTCATTATTCTTGGCTCATCCGCACTAAAAATGTTGCCTTACCTGAGTAGGGTTTGATAAACCAATCAGCTCAAGTGTTCCACGCATACGAGGGGGAAAAGAACACTATGTGTCGTCACACAACGTGTCTCTTCATCACAACTCGAATGTGTTTCTAATGTTCCAACTTAGTCTACACAGCGGGTACAACTCATAGTACCGTCGTACTAGGAGTCACGCCAGCGGACTGCTAAACAAAGTGGTCCATATCACTTGGCATTTGGTATCTCGACTCCCAACATTTTTTCGAAACTTTTTTGTTTTTGTTTTTGTTTTGAAAATACTATTTTTTTAGGGTCAAAACTTTCTAATTTTGAAAACGACCAAGTCAAATTAACTCAAAATGAAACATAATAAGGTATTATTTTAAAAGTCGCACCTCAAAGGTATGAAAGGAATGGTCTCACGGTCTTCTAAGTCAAAACGTCAATACTTTCATGTCGACAAAATAACATAACCAATTAAGGGAACGTGCATACGCATCACACGAAAATGACAAATCATTTCTGTATAGTAAGCAAACATGCTCATAGGATAACAAACATATAAATAAGCAAGTCGTTTTCGCATTAATCACATATCAATAAGCAACTAACAGTCAATTAACAAGTAAGGTACAAATCGAGTTCAAGAATACTTAAGTACCCAAACTCCCCGACGGCTTGATTACTTCATTTATTTCCAAATTGAGTTATCCTAGTCAATTTTAAGTTTTGAAAACATTTTATCTTTCTTATTCTCTACTAACGGAAATCGATCAGTCACTTTAGCCGGAGAACCGATGCTCTGATACCAGCTGAAACGACCCGAGATCTCGGTTCAAGGTTAAAGAGACAATCGACAACCAAAAGTAAAAATATACTATTAATATTACATTTGGCTTAATGTACATAACAAAATTTCGATAATAAGTACAATCTAAAACAAATCGTGTGTGATCTACTAAGTGATCTGACTGAAGCTAAACTTCTTCGTCTCGATCCGCATTCCCATTCCCCCAACTTGATTGACGACCTGCGGTTTTAAAATGGCAAAAGCCGACGCAGTTTTGAAGAAATTGATCAGTAAAAACTGAGTAAATACACACTACGACATGTAAAGCAACGAGTGGCACGGAAGCATGAGTTGAAGCAAATAAAGAGATTTGAAAATCAATGAGCAAAAGAGTTGGAACAATTCGGAACATTTATGAGTAACGGCGTAGCGAGAACCATCATCTTTAAAACATTTATAAACCACAAGTGGTCAACATATTCTTAAACAAGTAGAATATCAACAGTAAACAAGTCCATTTGACCTGATAATGATATTAAATCACAAGTAGCCAAAGTTTTTCAAATCATTTGGATTAGATTAGGCAATCAAGAGCCACAAACAACATCAATAGAGTAATCAAACTTTCTTTCAATTCCAATTTAACCGTTAAGTTTAGCTGAGGCATGTCTAGAGCCACCAGCAGGATCAATGTAGACAGAGGGATCACAAAATAATCACTAAGGGTTCCTTCTAGGGTCTATCAAACCCTATTTCACCCGAGCGTTAAGGGAGCCCATTCGTCAACCCCGCTCATAACATTAGCTAAAAGACCTTAAGTGTCGACACCCCTATACCGTAGTGACCCTTACAAGTATAAGAAGCACTCTATAGCTCTATAAACCCCTTGGTCTCAATATCTTGATACCTTTTGGCTCATCGGGGGCGGATTTGTGAACATTAACATTCTATCCAATAATAAGAAGCATTGCTTCAATGGTCTTAGCCATAAGAAAATGGAGGATCGCTTGACGCCTCTCATTAATAAAAGTACTCTGTACATCGTCCTAAGTCTATTAGAGGTATTTTATTTCTTCTCTTTCACATAACATGAATCAGAATATTAACATTTCACAAGTAATTTCCGAGAGTTCTCAAAGGAGATGAATAGAATAGTTTAACAACATTTGAGTGGAAAACATGCATTCTCATACTTTTTCATATAATAAGCATTCATTTGAAACATCGAACGCATACGCACATTTTGATATGAAAAGGTCATACATATGTACTTACCACTGAGATGAAGCACAATTAAAAGAAAGAAACTAAGCCTAGCACTCTGACGACAACCGCTCTCTCCTACGAGGTCGATGTCTACAATCACACGTATGACGTACTCGTTATAACCAATTTACACATGCATAATAAAAATGAAAACCTACATGTCACATAGTCCTATATGTCACTAATGAACATATAAAGATGTTTAATTATTAAAATAATTCCAACAAAACACCTAGAAGTTCAAAAATTCAAGTTTTCTAAAAGATGTGGAACTACAATTCTGGACAGAATTGTAGCTCTGACTTTGGTGCCATATTTACCATATCAAATTATCTCCTAAAATCTTCAAATTAATGTATGATGAACCCATATGTGTCTACTTTCAGAAACATCAAGAAAATCATGCATAGCTATGATAAAACTCAAGTTACAAAAATAGCAAACACTCCTATGCAGAGACATGTTTGGAAGAAAGTTTCAACTTTGAAGACCAATTACTACTACTTGGAGAATAGGAAAAATTCCTATATTCTCCAGAAGGAATCCCTTATGTATCTAGTTTCTTCAAAAGAAAGATTGGGTGCCATAAGTTTCTGGAAATGATACTTTTAACAAAAATGGTAAAATTTGTCCAAAAACAGAGTTTCAGAAAACATGCAACTTAGAATGAGCATATCTCCCTAACCAAAAAGGCTATAGAGTTGAATTTTCTTTCAAAATGACCCTATCTGAGTCTAATTTCAGAATAAGAAAGAGTTAAAAATTCTACAGCGATAAAATCTAGAGATAATATACGTTTTTCAAAAACTGGTCAGATTGTAAAGACATGCAATTTTCACCAAGAACACTCAAAACAAGATCAATCCACTTCAATCATACATGCAAATTGAGAAATATGTTTTTATACTCAAATACAACAAATTACACATAAAAAAATATATCAAACAAGAAATTTGGGGAATCATGTGAATAATTTGAAAAAAAAAATCAAATTTAAAGTCTCCAATTCATGTTCTAGACACACATGCAAGCAAAGATCAAGAAGTTTTCTATCATTATGATGAAAGTAACATCAAAATGCACAAATTTAAAGAGGAATGAAAGCTTACAAATGAGCCTTAGGAGAGACATTTGGGAAAATGATGGTGCTTGGAGAAGCTTGAAGTCCATGAGAGCTTGAAAACCCCTTCAATGGAGGGAATTTTGATGTAAGACGAATGTGATGATGAAGAAGATGATAATGAAACTAACATCACACAAATGAAAATAGAAAAAAGATGCTTACAAGACCTTGAGGAGCTTAAAATCATGAAGAAGATGAAGAAAATATCTCCCCCATACATAGTATGACCTTGGACTTGAGTTTTTCATGAATTTGAAGGTGAAAAATGATGTTTTGGAGGTGTTTTTGTGAGGTCAACACTCCAATCCGGGTATGGAGTTTTTTGGAGAGAGAATGGAGCTATGGAATGTTCTCCAATGTATAAAATGAGTGGAGGAGAAGATGATGATGATGATGCATATGGTGTGAGAGTTAGTGTGGGAGTGTGTATGTGTGTGTGTATGTATAAGAGTAGTCATGAGGACATTATTTTATTGATGTTGACCAAAAGGATGGTAAGAGCACTTGGGGTAAAAATATCCTTTAGATGAATTGATGGATGGAGTTGAAATAATAAAACCAATAGTAAAGGGGGTAAAAATGTAATTTTCAATTATTAACCATCACATACAAGCTAATTTTATAAATTATGACATTTCAAACAAGCTACTATGTGTATAAGTATCAAATTCTACATTTACAAAACTACAAAATAATCCCAAAATAAAAAATATATATATCATCATAGATGTCAAATGACACCCTTATACTTTAAAACTAAGAAGAATTTAAGAAAAAGTTTGAAATATAAGTTTCTCAAAATTTTCAAATATTTTTTTCCGAAATGACCAAATAACCCCCAACTTTAATACTGGGTGTTACATCTAGAGCAAGTCCAAGCGGACTTCGAAGAAATCGCAGGTGGTAACGAAGGTGAGATTTTTAATCTCGCAGTAACTTACCAAGATGTGATTGTTGGTGCGTTAGAGCATGGTTTGTCGAAAGCTGACATTCGCCGCTAGCTAGTAAGCAAGTGCGGTGAACCTTCAGGTAATCATTTGAACAACATTTGTGAACTAGGCTTAGTAACCCAAACATAATCATGACTGGTTTCTTCGCACCCCAGGTCACGCTCATCTTAAAGATATGCTTAATGAAGATACATTAATAGAGAAAGGTTCCGCGTCCTTAGCATATGACGAAGCTACTGCAATCCCACCCTCGCGTGGAGGTGCTCGCTCTTGGTTTACCAAAGATAATAAAATATTATGCAACACAAGTTACCTCACATGTCGTATCTTGTATCGCAGGCAATGCTGATGAAGCCATGTTATAACAGAGGAGTCAACCTTCTGCATCCTATGTCCCGGTGCCAAGTTCTCACACCGAGAAGCCCGTCGCAGTTGCTGAGTATGCGGGAGAGCCCTTCGAGGACATCATTGAGGTTTCTGACGATGCCGAAGCTGACACCGTGTTGATGGAGGAAGATGCCCATGCTGCTGCTGAGGAAATAGAAGCAGATGCTGCTGATGCTATCGCACCTGAAGGCATCCCTGATCAAGCTGCAACTTCTACCGCTTTTGTGCCTCCGGCGATGACTGAGCCTGCAGTGACTCTTCCTGCGTGGAAATTTTGGAGTTCGCAGGTCGGGGCTGCAATCGCACCCGGTGCAGCTTATGCTCTTCCTACCAACTATGAGGAGTTAGAGCTCGCAGCTGACAGGAGGGCAATGGAGCAAGGACAATCTTCAGCTGCCCCAGCAATGCGCATCTCTTCTTTGCGCGAGATCCTTGAAGGAACCGATATGTTGTGATTGTTGTTCACATCTCGCATTCTTCATTTACAAGTTCGATAATCTAACTTGGTTTAACATTGCTTAGGGTTGAAGCAAGCTGATGTGGACTGGCTTGTTCGGATGCGTCTCTCCTATCCTCAATTATTTGTGAGATCTCTGGAGATAGGGTCCTTCGACAGAAGGATGTTTTTGACCGAGGCCATCTGGATTTTGGAGCAGCTATCTGCGGCCACACCTGCGACCATCTCTCCTCAGAGCGCGGAGCTGCTTTTCGGCATGTGTCAAAACCTTCACGCCAAAGTTCAAGGCAAGCTGGGTTTTGGGTATCTTATCAAAAGAGTCACCCAGATTCGCGCGGCCGTGAATTTGAAGCGTGGCTTCCATAACCTCGCAGCTGAGGAGCAGAAGGTGGAGCAGCAAAAGCAGAAGGCTGAAGAGGCTGTAAAGCTCTTCCATGAAATGAACGCCAACTATGAGCGATTGAAGCAAGAAGTGGAGTAAGTGGCAAACTTGTCTGCTCAGTTTACTCCTGATGACTCCCTAGTCAAAGGCTTGTTTTGAACAATAACAAATTTGTATCGAACAAAAATGCTAAAACATTACTGTAATGCTGCTAGGGTTTATCCCCCTTTTTTTCAAATAGAATTTGAATGCCTGTTTTGCCCTTCCCGGGATTTACTCGAATATCTCTTTGCATATCAATTTATGACGTCAGCTATTGATTTTCCGCCTTGATTTTCGCGCTAATTGCTCATTAGATAAGCACGCTTTCCTTGGGAAGTCCATCCGTATCATGACCATCCATCATTAATTAGGATACGCAACCGAATCGTCGTAGCCTTTAGTAGGGCAATTGATTGTTACCTCCCTCCAAGGCGTAAGTGATTGATTCTTACCCCTTTTCCAAGTTTTGCTGACTCATCTAAGCAACTGAAGAGTCTCAACAGGGTGTATATAAACCCTTCTTTCTTCTGCTTGGGTTCTTCATTCCACAATGTGGCTTGCCGTGAGTCCCTACGACTGCTGGCTTCAACGCTTATCTTTCGTTGATTCATGGCAGCTTCAAGTTGTGAAACCTGAGTTTGTGCTTTGTGCCATAGAAATTGCTTCCAAGATCTGCTTTACAAGGCTTATTGATCTTTATAACTATCATAAAGAAGATACAGATAATACCTCATGCTTGCTCGAAGAATTTTCTTTGTCTCGTCCGCCTCCCGGCGAGGTGCAGCGCCGTACTGACCTTGCTACCAATTCGTAATGAACGGCGAATTCTCCTCTAGCTTTCCCGGAGGTTGATCATTCGACACCACGTTCTTGAACTCGGGGTGGCGAGCCATTGTGCTTGTCTCCGTGGACAAGGAGCCTCTTGCCCTAGGAGTTGGTGCTTTCCTGTCCTTCGCTGGAACAGGTGGTTCCTCAGGCACATATCTTGATCAGACAGAGGCCTTGTCAGATCTTGGGATCTTGAACATAGCGTCGCATAGGTATTGTAGACATGGCGGGCTGTTCACTGTATAAGAACACCCTACTTGCTAAAGATCTTTGGTCGCAGATCATTGCATCGCATGGTTTCTGTTAGAACCAGTAGGTCGACCCTCTTTTAGTGAGGATTCCCCCGATGTGTAACTTCCGCTTGCAGGCTGCTATTTAGATGAATTGTAAGCCATGTTGGCTATGTAACTAGCTCTGTCTTGAGCTTTTCTGCTTGTAAGCTGTTATCTAGACAGATAATTTGTATGTCATTTCGACTCATAATAATAAATCGCTTTGCTTTATTTGTTGTTCTTGTTGCAATTTTCGCATGAATATTGGCAGATTTCACCTTTTAGAGTGTCATACTCACACTTTGCATTGTTGACATGATTCACTATCCATCAGATAGATTCGCAGATGTATTTCAGTTCATTTGAGATCGCATTCGCATGGCTTTGCTATTTTGGCAGATAAGCTTGATAATCGCTTAAGATGGGATTCTAGTGCGGCAGCTATCTTGGCAGATAGGCTTTGGAGATCACTTAAGATCATACTTGCATAGTGCTGCTACCATAGCAGACAGGCTTAAAAGATCACTTAAGATCATATTCACATAGGCTGCTATCGTGGCAGATAGGCTTGAAGATCACTTAAGATCATATTCGCATAGGTTGCTATCGTGGCAGATAGGCTTAAAAGATCACTTAAGATCGTATTCGCATAGGCTGCTATCACGGCGGATAGGCTTGAAGATCACTTAAGATCATATTCGCATAGGCTGCTATCGTGGCAGATAGGCTTAAAAGATCACTTAAGATCGTATTCGCATAGGCTGCTATCGTGGCAGATAGGCTTAAAAGATCACTTAAGATCGTATTCGCATAGGCTGCTATCACGGCGGATAGGCTTGAAGATCACTTAAGATCATATTCGCATAGGCTGCTATCGTGGCAAATAGGCTTAAAAGATCACTTAAGATCGTATTCGCATAGGCTGCTATCACGGAGGATAGGCTTTCGCTACTGAGAAATAATGAAATAAACAAAGTAATAAAGAGCTGAAATTATAAAGTTCTTCCCATTTGGGAGAAGTCTTTTTATTATAAAAATACTCTCATATGGGAGAGATGAGATTACAATTCCCTCATATGGGAGAGAAGATGCACGAGTTTTAGCAATACAGAGCATAAAGAAGACGTTGAAATCTAACGCATATAATGAGAGGAGTTAAGGATAATTCTTCTTAATCCAGCGCATGTTGACTGAGCTTGGGGTTGAGGCCGTCCCATGTAGCCTTTGTATATTGCAGTAGCCACTATCAAAGACTTATGTGACTTCGAAGGGTCCTTCCCAGTTGGCTGCGAATTTTGGATGAGCTGCTTCTCGCATACAGTGGTCCGACGCACGCAAGACCAAATCTCCAACTGCGAAATCTCGACGTTGGACTGTTTTGTTGTATGCACGGGCGACCCTTTCTTGGTATCGTTTGTTAGTTCTTTTGGCTTGCTCCCGTTTCTCTTCTAACAGGACCAGGTCATGGTCGCGTTGATTGTCGTATAATGCATGAAAAGCCAGCCTCGCGGAGTTAACTTTCACCTCTGCAGGTACTACAGCTTCAGCCCCATAACATAAAAGAAACGGCGAGACTCCTGTGGGCGTCCTTGGAGAAGTCCGATAGGCCCACAAGGCTATATTCAAAGAATCAGCCCATTTCTTGTGGTCATCCGCCACCATCTTGCTCAAGATCCTCAATAACGTCTTGTTGGTTGCTTCCACTTGATCGTTCCCCTTCGGATAGTAAGGAGTAGAACATATCTGCCTTATGTTGTACTCTGCTAGTTTCGCAGCTACCTGGCGATTAACAAAGGGAGTGCCATTATCCGAGAGAATGGTGTTTGGAATTCCGAACCTGCATATGATGCTTTCTTGGATGAAATGAACCACGGCTAGCGCATTTGCTGTCTTTAGTGGTATTGCTTCTACCCACTTGGTGAACAACTCGGTCGCGGTGAGAATGAAATGATTCCCGTGCGAGGTTGGTCGGATGGGGCCAACAAAATACAAAGCCCATGTATGAAACGGCCACGGTGTTCCCAACGCATGTAAATCCACAGCAGGAGCGTGCACTAGATTTCCTTTGAATTGGCACTCCTGGCACCGTCTTACTTTAGTGCGGAAATCTGCTTCCATGGTGGGCCAAAAGTAACCGATCGAGAGGAGCTGTCTGCATAGCTTCGCACCTCCCTTGTGTTCCACTTGATGAGAGAGGTCCATCACTTCTTGCGCCTCTTTACTGTCTAGACATCGCAGCAAGTTACCCTCATGGCCCCTGCGCCAGAGCATATTTTCTTGCACCACATATCGTGCTGCTTTTTTCTTTAGTTTCTCAGCCTCTTTTCTCGACTCAGGCACAATACCCTGCGTGAGAAAGTCAAAAAGTGGCTTCCTCCAATCCGCATCATCGTCGGTCAGAGCAATTGATAAAGAGTCTTTGATCTGTGCGCAACTCTCGCAATTTCCTTGAATCAATGCTGAAGCCGTTCACATGTCCGGCCAGTGAATCCCATACCTCTGGGCTTTCCGATAGATTGACACCTCACTTTCTCCGCAAGCATGTTGGTGAATCTTTTCTAACAGCGCTTGTCCCTCCTGTTCCGAGACGCATCGCATGAGTATTCCACCATGGCGTTTGTAGTAGAGGGTGTTGTCATGTATGCAATACCCCTTTGTGGCCGCCCAATTTTCGTTGCTTGTGCCTTCTGCGATAGCACACAGGATTGACTTTCTCGAGTCCGTATCGTCTATGCATTCGTCGTCGCACATGTCCTCTGTCAGCGCCGAGGATGTTTGCACTTCAATTGAGATTCTCGCGGGGCATTTATCCGCACTAACCTTGGATCCCAAGGTAGCTAAAGCATCAGCATGCCTATTGTCCGCTCAGGGTTTGTGCTCGTACTTGACGTCGCAGAACTGTTGCACCAGTTTCTGTACCAAGGTCCGGTAGGGCAACAAGTTGATCTCCTTCAAACCATACTCGCCCGAGGCTTGTTTGACGATTAGCTTGGAGTCTCCCATAACCTTCAAGTTTCTTACTTCTAGTGCCTTTGCTGCGCGAAGACCAGCGATGAGAGCCTCATATTCTGCTTCATTGTTAGTGACTGCGAAGTCAAGCTTTGCTGACATCTGTATGACCTCTCCATCGGGTTTAGTCAAGACTATCCCAATGCCTCCACCTTTCCTTGTAGACGAACCATCGAAGTGGAGTGTCCAATAGGGCAACTCAACTGCGTAGATTTCAGGTCCTTCCAATTCTTCTTCAATCACAGGCTCATGACTGTTATCAGGGAACTGCGCTAACAAATCCGCCACCGCTTGCGATTTGATTGCCCGGGGTCGAAAACATGTGATGTCATATTGAGAAATGTCATATACCATTTCGCCAATCTTCCCCCAGGAGTAGTGTGAGTTAGAAGATACCGTATAGGATCGCTCTTTGTGACCACTACTACTTTGTGCGAAGCAAAATAATGCCTCAAATTTTCTATTACAAAGAATAAAGCAAGGCAATGACGTTCGATGTCCGTGTACCTTGATTCTGCCGGCTGCACTATGCGAGAGATGTAGTAGATGGGCCTTTCTTGACCCTCATACTCCTGAGCTAGGAGTGCCCCTATGGACCTCTTTGTTGACGTTAATTACAACAAGAGCGGTGATCCGAGCTGAGGTGCGATCATTACCTTTGACGATGTCAACAGGTCCTTTAGCTTTCCGAACGCAGCCTCGTGCTCTGTATTCCAGTTGTATGCAGAATCTTTCTTAAGAAGATCGCTGAAACATAAGGTGATTTCGGCGATCGCTGGGATGAACCTTCGCAGGTAGGATAGCTTTCCCAAGAAGGTCTTCAAGGTACTTTGGTTGTGCGGCGCAGTCATGCTAGTGATCGCCGATACTTTCGCAGGATCAGGTTCTATTCCTTGACGATGTACCACACATCCCATGAATTTCCCCGACCCCGAATGCGCACTTCATTGGGTTCATCTTTAATTGAAAGCTTCTGCATCTGTTGAACACTTTCCGCAAATCCCCCAGGTGGTCTTCCTTTTCCTTGGATTTGAAAACTAAGCCATCCACGTGGAATTCTACTTCCTCGTGCATCATGTCGTGAAACAGGGCCATCATGGCTCGCTGATAAGTCGCACCTGCGTTCTTGAGGCCAAAGGGCATAACCGTGTAATTGAAGACTCCCACCGGAGTGATGAATGCGGTTTTCCATCCATCTTCGGGGTCCATCTTGATCCGATTGTACCCACTGAAGCCGTGTCCATGAAGCTGAACATGCGATGACCCGCGGTCGAATCGATAAGTAAGTCGATGTTGGGGAGTGGAAAATCATCCTTAGGGCAGAAACGATTGAGATCTCGGAAGTCTACACAAATGCGAAGTTGCCCATTCTTCCTTACCACTGGAACAATATTGGCCAACCATGTGGGATGGTGATTTGGCTCTATGAATTCGGCATTCAGAAGTTTGACAACTTCCTGCTTGATCTTAACGTTAAGCTCCGGTCTAAAGCTTCTCGTGCTCTGCTTTACCGGTTTGGATCCTGGGATTACATCCAACCGATGCATAGTGATGCTCGTGTCCAGGCCGGGCATCTCATCGTACTCCCATGCGAACACGTCTTTGTACTCAGTCAGGAGTTGCAGCAATCTATCCTCCTCCTCACCTGCGAGGTCTGCACTTAGAAAGACTGGCCTCTTCTTTTCTTCGCTCGGGCTCAGGAATACCTCCATTAGCTCCTGCTTTTGCGGCCTGGGTTGATCCTCCATGCATTCAGGCGCTTCTTTGATTTTCTCCTCTAGAACGCTTGGCATTGGTTTGTCTGGTTCCTAAACCTGCCCAATCTGATTGATTTGCTCAGGGATATCCCCATGCTCGCGTGAGGACACCCCCGCGCACCTTCATATGCGAAAGCATTTTTTTCCGTTGGCGTAGAAACTCTCTATTTCCTTGCCTTCGGGATCATGTTTTGCTATCCTCTTCAGAGTATACACATTCTTTCGTTGGTAGGCAATCCGCGGCACCTCTTCTCGCGTAGGCGGCTTTTCCTTGGCTTCCTCTCTTGTTATCATCACTCCTGCGGGAGACTGATCTTTGATGTCCTCCCAACGGGGCAAAGGAGTGGGGTGAACGGTCTCGGCGTTTGCTCATCTGCCATCTCAGTGAACCATACCGCCTCACTGAGATGCGCTTCATCCATGTTAAAAGGATTTATCGAAGCTGGTATCTCCACAGTTCTATCATTCCAGATAGCTTTCATCACCTGGTGAGCTGTTGAAGGGACAACATCAAAGCGATGAATCCAGGCCCGGCCATGTGATATGTGGTGTTCGCATCTATGACATAGAATTTTGCTGAACACTTAATTTTGCCGATCTGGACACCCAGGCGGATCCATCCTATTGTCATTCTGGAGTCGCTTCCGAATCCCATCAGCGGGGACGGGCTCTTGACGATCTTGTGCTCTGGAATTCCTGCTAACTTCAGAGTATGGAGCGAAACAACGTTAAATGCTGCTCCTTTGTCAACGAACTCTCTTTTGAACTCTACACCGTTGATGATTGCTGTTACATACAGAGTCTTCTGGTGGCTCGCATCTGTCTTCTTATCGCTCGCGGAGAAGGTTATGACCTTTTCTATAGAGCGAGATGCCCTGACAACTTTTCCATTGGAGACTACGAGATCCTCCTCGTAATCTTCTGCTATCCTCAGGATCGCCTTTGTCATCTCCATCCAGCATTTCTCTGAGAAATTCATCTCATCAAAGAACCTGCTGAACCCGTGCGACCCCTTCATCCGGTCTGCACGTTCGTCCTCGGTGTCTATACTGTAATCCTCGTCATTGTGAATCTCGGCAATGATGGGTAGACCATCCTCCGCAACCTCTTCAAGGTCTACAATCGAGATCATGGCGACCTCTTTGCCCTTCGGCTCTTGCTCCGCATGGGCAGGGAGTGGATTGTTTCGCACATCCTGCCTTTGATCGCTGACGACCAGTTCGCCATTTTTCATCTTTTGGCTTACTATGATTCTGAGCTTCTTGCAATCAGCTGTGGGGTGCATGACCTTTCCGTGACATTCACACCACTTCGGGTCTCTCACCACTTCCCTGGAAGGTGCTTTTTTGAGCGGCGGCAAGACACCGTCCTTACGCCATTGTCTGCATAGGTCGCTAGCCTCCTCTACCGAACATGGCAGTGGTGGCGCATCGAAGTTCACTACCTTCGGCTGCTTTTGGGGCGAGATTGTATTCACTTCAGCCTCACGTTCTCTCTTGTAGCTGATTCTCCCAATTTTGAAAGCGTTTCCGCTCGAGGATCTCTCAGGGGCATTCCTCTTTTTCTGCCTCTCCACTATAGGCTCGATATTCTTCGTGCATTCAATTAGCTTCGAAAATGTAGGTGTTTGCAGGTTGATAAGCATACCTTTGTACTCGTCTCGCATGCATTCAAGGCATATCTCCACGAGTCTGCTTTCGAGTATCACATCTTTGCACTCTAAGGACTTGGCCCTGAACTTGTTGACGAATGTTATTCCATCCTCCTCGCGCTTCTGGTACATCCGCGAGAAATGAATCATTTTCACCTTTTCTTCCAATCTGGAAGAACTTAGTGTAAAACTTCTGGACCATGTCGTCCCAAGTCTTCACGGATCCGGCTTCCAACGTCCTGTACCACTTGTAGGCCACGTTCCCCAAGGATTTCGGGAACTCGCGCATCAGCAGCTTGGAATCAGCCCAATACGGCCCCATTACATCAATGAAGCGCATGACATGCTCGTGGGCGTTCCCATTGACATCTTCGAACTTGTCCCATTTAGGAGCCTTGTATCCAGAAGGGTTAGGCATGAGGTAGATCTCTCGTGGAATAGGCGGATCGTTGTCAAGTTTCGGGATGATGGTATCCGCGAACGATTGGTGAACCAGAATGGTGTCTATGCGCCGTTGCAGCGACGTCATACACTCCGGAGCACTTCCCTCGGCAGCGGGAGGAGGGGTTGCCGCAGGCGGAGGCGACACATATGTCGCAGGAGGGCTAGGAACATATTGTGAATTCACGTTACCCCACATTGCCGTTGGAGGAGGCAAGGTATACTATGAGGCCGGATTAGGTACCAAAGTTGGAGGTTGAGGAGTATGAGTAGCAAGAGGCAACATTTGAGCCGTTGATCCCTGAATTGAGGGTAACTGCATAGTTGCCGGTGGAGTTTGCAGGTTAGGATTGGGTGGTGTGGTTGACACTCCCAATCCTTGAGTGGTGGAGGCTCCTCTTCCCTGAGAGATGGTGGTGGCTGGTGTGGGGTTTGGAGCGACAGTCCCCGGGACAGCCATTTTCCGTTCTAGCTGCATGGATTGAGCTTTGAGAGCCTTCGCCTGATTCTTGATGGTGGCGTCCAAGGCTTCTAGAGTCGGAGCTTCACCGGTGGCTGTAGGAGTACGGCGGGCCTCCTCTCCCGAGGTGGTTTCCTTGGAAGGCGATCTGTTACTGACATCATCCTCATGAGACATGGTTGCTTGCAATGGTAAGTTGACGTCGGGTTCACCAAAATGTGTACAAGAGAATCCGGCAGAGAGAACTCTGTGTACACCAAAGGCAGGGAATAGAAGATGGCAAAGGAAATGTTGGGTCGTGTGTAGGGAGAGAGTAAGGCAATAGTACTGTGAGAGAGAGAGAGACAAGATTCTGGCAGAGCTTTCGCGTATCTCGGGTCGTTCTCCTTGTATGGAAGGGTTAACGTCCTATATATATAACGGAGAATATGACCGTTGTAGTGTGGTTAATGCGCCCATCAATGGCGGCTTAATTAGCTTAACCACAACGGCACGTTCGTCCGCGTATATAGGACCGTTACAGCACGTTATCCGCGTATACTGGAACCGTTATGGGGTTAACCGGGTTTGACCAGTTTGACCGGGTTTATGGAGCTCGTGCCATAAATCTCTCAAACGCAGTTACTAAAGGTCGCGCGCGAGTTTGGCTCGCACGCGACAGGACTTACTCTAGCTTCCAGACCACTAAGTCCCTACAAGTCCCGTGCGGTGGTATGCGAGGGCCCTGTCTCGCAGCCCCCACGTGGATCAGCGCGGCGGGTGATCCAGTGTGTGTGGAGCACAATATGGTGTGCTGGATGATTGCCACATGGCTAAGATCTTCTTGTCTAGAAAGCACTATCTACACTATCTCAATCATGTAGGCTTTTGTATACAAACTCGATGTAATTTGTAATTTCAAAGAACGAAGAAAAAAATCGAAATTTAAAACTCGCGGTTCTAAACTTCTTGTAAATTCTGCTCGGATGATCACATAATTTCTTTGGACGGTAAGTTTCTGTTGTTCTTTTGTATATATTATGGTATAAGAGCTAATCATAAGGCACATAATTCAAGTTTTATAGTTTTTTGTAGAGAGTTTTTCGGAGAGAAAAAGCAAAACCCTAGTGGTGGCTGTGAGATTGCCGTTTCCTTGTCAACGTCCGGCGTACCAACAAAGATCCCGAGCACTGAAGAATCATCAAGTATGTCTCAAGACTGTCGGTTTGAGTTCACCTGTCGAGAGTCAGAGGGTTCTGTTCGAAGACAACTACTGCGAAGAGGCTGAAGGTGAGTTCTCTAACTGTATGATCAGGATATTTGCCTCAGATGAGAAGATTAATAGCAAAGCGATGCGAAGTACCTTCTGTAGAATATGGAACAATGGAACCCTTGTTAACATGTACGAGGTTGATATTAACATGTTTTTGTTCAATTTTCCGGACAAAGCCTGCCTAGACAGGGTAGTTTCGGGAGGCCACTGGGTTTTCAATGGGAAAATACTCCTACTGAAACCATGGAAATTTGGTGACCAAACGAAGGATGTATGTTTTAGGAAAGTGGATGTATGGATCCAATTTCATAACCTCCCGCTCCACCTGGTTAAAGAAGAATCAGGATGTAGAGCAGTATCCTTGATTGGTGAGATAATTGAATCTGATCCTAGAGTTAAAAGCGAAGATGGAGTAAACTATGTGCGTGTTCGGACTCGGATTCCAATCATGGCACCCATTCCGCATGGGATTCATATTGTGACAAAATTAAAAGAACATTGGATTGATTTAAAATATTAAAGGGTGCCTCATGTATGCAATTGGTGTGGAAGAATCACGCACGATAGTAGGAATTGTGAGATGCACAAAACTGACATGGCGGGATACGGGGGATGGCTCCTTGCTCACTCGTCAAAAAGGAGAATGGAGGGAGTAGAAAAGGAACAAAGAGACATTCCCAGTGAGCATCTAGATCAGCAGACCAACCCCCTGAACAGTACACCACAGATACAAGATGTAGCAGCATAAGTGATAGATACGGACATGGTAGATACGAACATGGCCCTGGTGGATCCAATGGTTGAAACGATGACTGAAAGTGTGGAAGATACCCAAGCAGTGGAGGTGGGATAGAAGGATAAAGGGATCATGGAGAGCTTACAACAGAGAGGGGAAACACAGGTGAATCCGCTTCAACAAAAAAGGGAGGGGGTTTGTAACTTGATAGAAAGACTGAAAGCGCAACATGGACATGGCCCAAGATTGAATCCTAAAACTCAAGAAAGATCTAAAGGGATGTTTATGATTATCCAAAGTGGCCCGAATGAAGAAGCCGAGGAAAAAATAAAGGGTTCAACAACCCAGTTCACACCGCCACCTTCAAAAACGACAGACCCGGATGTGGGAAAGAAAGAAAGAATATTGAACTTCGGAGAGGGGATTGAAGTAAACAAAGACAAAGACAACAGTTGAAGGGAGGATGGAATGGAAGAGGAATAGGTATGCGACGCACCCCCGCCAATCGCAATGGTCATCTTAAGTTGGAAAGTGCGGGGCCTCGGGAACCCCTGCACGCTCTTAACTCTTCGCGATGAAGTGAGGAGTTCTGTTCCCGACCTAGTCTTCTTAATGGAGACTAGAATTCAGGTCCCGGATATGGATAGAGTAAGAAGAAGATTAAACTTTTCAAATGGTCTGTATTTCCCTAGTGAAGGATGAAGTGGTGGCTTATCACTTTTGTGGTCAGACCAAGTAAAAGTGGAACTTCGTAACTACTCAAAGTACCATGTTAGTGGATGGATCCGTAATGAATAAGGAAGAGAGTGGCTATTCAGAAGATTCTATGGTGACCAAGCCTTAGAAAACAGGATGAACTTGTGGGATATGCTAGAAGGACAAAATCCAGGGTCGTTGATGCCTTGGATTGTAGTGGGAGACTTTAACTCAATTATGTTCAGCTCAAAGAAAGCTGGAGGAAGGGCGATCAACTATAATCATATAGAACCATTTATTAATGCAGTGGACCGATGCGAACTTCGCGACTTGGGTTATGTTGGAGGAAAGTTCACGTGGTCCAAAAAGCATGAGGATGGAACACTTATAAGGGAAATAGTTGACAGAGCACTGGAAAACGATGTGTGGCGAGACAAATTTCCGAATTCGAGAGTCCTCCATAAGGGACTCACAAAATGGGATCATCAAGCGCTAATTGTAGATCTGAAAGCATCAGTCCACATTAGTCCAAGAAAAGACAGAAGGTTCTTTTATGAGTCAGCTTGGGCTAGACATAACAATTACCAACTAGTAGTTGTCAATGGTTGGGGAAGCACAGGGGGGCTTAGTGAAAAGCTCAAACCAATAGGTCTACAACTGAAGCAGTGGGAGAAGGAGGAGTTTGGAAATTTAAAGCACCAAATCAAGATTTTAAGGGACAAAATCCATATTCTTAGCCAGCACCACCGATCGCGAAACAGGCCAGGAGAAATAAATAAAGCACAACAAGGTCTTAATAGTAGACTCCGAGAGGAAGAGGAACTATGGAGAAAAATAAGTAGAGCTCTTTGGCTACACCAAGGCGACAGAAATACGAGCTACTTTCACAGGAAGGCCTCCAATCGAAGAACAAGAAACAACATTGGGTGACTCAATGATCAGCAGGGTAGATGGGTTGAAGGTCCTGATCAGATTAAAAAATGCCTAGAGGTACACTTTAACTCGGTTTTTCATTCGGACAGGCCTACTGAGGCTAACATGAAAAATATTCTGCGCAATATTCCAAAGCTTTGTTTAGATGACAAAGGTAGTCTTCTTGACGCGCCGTTTACAGCGACTGGATTTTACAATGCGCTAAAAGAGATGTTGGGTTGTGATGCAGGTTACGCAACGGAATAATAAAATTAATCCTGCTCAAATCCCACCAAGGGTCATAGGAAGAGACTACATAACGATAGTAAAGGACTTTGTATCTACATACCTTTGGGTTCTCCTCTGATGACTTCACACGTGAAATAGTGTTAACGTCTCTACGGATAGTCCACTCCTAGGATTGAAACCGGATCTTCCAACACCTTGTGCTAGCTAAGAATCGATGGAAGAAGAAGAAGATCACACAAAGAACACCAAAGAGGGGTTCGGCCCTCTTTGTGGCCGACGGGGTAGGGACGGTCCCTAGGGTGTTCGGCCCCTAAGCGATTTGCTCTCTCTCCTTGCTTTTCTCTCGCACTCAATGTGTTATGAACATTAGTATGGGAAGGAATCTAGGAGTGTCCTTTATATCGTCCAAAAACTGCTTGTTGACTGCATAAAAGCCCCTATCCAAATCATGTCCATACACTAATTCCAACTTGCAAATTAGCCCAACTAAGTTTGCAAGTAGTTGCGTATTGATCATTCTAATTAATTAATCATATTAATTAATTCCCATGTCCGGTCCAATCCATAGGGAGTGTGACCCCATAGGTTTCTACTTAGTTGGTAGTAACATGGAGCGGCCTCTAGCAAGACATCCACGCTACCCAACTAATGGAAATAGTCATCCGAGAAACCTTATGCCCAATGATCATGTATTTTGTTATCCCTTTGTCTCCATATCCGGATTGGAAACGAGACATATTAATCACACTCGTATATCCAATCCATAGTTCCTCGATCCCGTGAATATGCTTATACTTGCAGATAACATCAATATCTCCATACTGATTTATCTGAGTCTGGCCAGACATTCTATAAGCACCATCCCTTGAGTGGCCCATGGATATTTACTCCCATTATGAGGGAGGGAAAAATCCTTTCTACGTCACTACAATCTCTAAGATTGCTTCCTATCATGCCCGATAACTACCTTTATAGTTACCTGGTTAAGGCCCAACGTTTGATTATATCAAAGCATGATATTTCACAACTAAGAGTATCTAGTGACTTCAAGTCTAAGGATTACAATACCATTAGAACTACGAAAAGAGCTTGTGACTTTAACATAATCTAATGTAGCGTTCTCGTCGTGGGTAAATCCAATATACCATTACTCTTAATGTATACCCATGTGTTGGATCGTTATATCTCCGTATCAATCCAACCCCATACTAGTCTATAGTTGATTGTCATGTTAATCAATATAATTGACTAGGGATATTTAAGAATATAACATTCATATTCTAAGGACTTCATTTATGTTAACATATCTCAATATCGATAACATAATGAATCGTAAGTCCATATATATTTTTCACGATAAATTGATTGCCTCTAGGGAACAATTCCAACAGTCTCCCACTTGCACTAGAGTCAATCTCCTGCATCATATGCTTATTGATCTAGCACGGCCCTCATGCGTTTACTAACCAAGGTAAGAGAGACATTTGCTGGTACTTTGCAAATATTCACATCTCCTCTATCAACAATTTGATTGAGATTGAATATTCTGAATAAGTGCATCTTATGCATTAATATACTCAGTTCTTTGTGATAGAATCGGCAACTGAATCTTTTCTAGAACATTTCCGGCTCGTAGTCCCTTCCACTAGTGCAAAACATAAATCTTGAATATAATCTGAAATCTTCTTTGTTAGATTAGAAGTTCTCATCACTGTAACCCCTTACAGTAAACTCTTCCTATCCCCCATATATCAAGAATTCATCCTTTCGTTATTCTCAAGTACTTATGGATAATCTTGATAATTATTTAGTGACGCTCACTCGGATTTGACTGGTATCTTCGTGTCATACCAAATACCACATCTGGCCTAGTACATAACATGATGTATCTCGTGAATCTCATTCATATGGTCCCTTTCCCAATCTAATTGGAAAGACAACTAGTTCTTCCAATGACTAATTCCATGTGACATGTGTAAAAATCCATATTTCTTACATGTTGAACCATTTCAACACCTTGTCAATATAAGTACCATGACTTAAGCTGGACAACTATCTTGATCTATCTCCATAGATCTTTATAGATTGTCTTGACTAAGTCTATTACTGAAAATCAGTTCTCTAGTCAATCTTTACAAGATTGCTGAGTAGAGACATTATTCCCAATGATTAGTATGTTTCCACATACAAGACCATAAATTTAACTATGATACCACTAACCTTCTTGTAAACACAAGCTTCATCTTCTTTCTTGATGCAATCAAACCATTTGATTTCATCATTAATCGAAGATTCTAACTCCGTGAATCTTGACTCAATCCGTAGACAGATTGCTGCAAGCAAGATGCGAATTGATTTAATCATCACAGTTGGGGAACATTTTTCGTCATAGTCTATACTACGAACGCACATGAAACCATTTTCCAACCAACTTTCTCTTAAGATAATTATATTACCATCCATGTTGGTTTCCTCATAACCCACTTGCACCTTAGGGGTCCTACCCTTTCAGGTGGTTCCACCAAAGTCTATACTTTGTTGGTATACACGGATTCCATATCGTATCTCATGGCTCCAAGCCATTTTTGAGAGTATGGCCCACACGTGGCCATCTCATAGGTTATAGGCTCATCTCGATGAATAATATATCATGAGCTATGAGAGATCCATATTTCTCTAGTCCCTTGACATATCCTACCTGACCTACGAGGTTCTTGTGTTATCAGAGTAGGTTGCTCAAAAACACCTTGTGATCCTGCTCATGTTCCATCCAGAGGATCAATGTTCTGTTGTGATTCTTGAACTCCTTCAAGTTCTGCTATCCTCCCACTGTTTCCTTTAGAGAAAATCTCTATATAGAAACATGGCAGTTTGACCAACAAAAAAATTGTTCTCGATTGGATTGTAGAGATAATACCTTTTGTTTCCTCAGGATATTCCACATAGTACATCTATCCAACTTGGGTTCAAATTTATCTGTAAACTATTTACATAAACTTCATAACCCAAATTGAAACGACCCGGGATCTCGGTTCAGGGTTAATGTGACAATCGATAACCAAAAGTAGAAATAAGTTCACGAATATTACAATTTAGTTTATGAATAAAACAATCTTGAGAAGATAAGTTTACAGTTTTAATGGGATTGAAATAAGCTATGTGATCTACTAAGTGATCTAGCTTAAGCTAAATGTCTTCGTCTCGATACGCGTTCACATCCCCCATCCTAAATGATGACTTGCGGTTTTAAAATGGCAAAAGCTGACGCAGTTTTGAAGAAATTGATCAGTAAAACTGAGTAAGTACACACTACGACATGTAAATCAACGAGTGGCATGGAAGAATGAGTTGAAATAGGTTAAGAGACTTGAAACATTAATAAGTAAAGAGGTGGGAACTTCTAAACAGGTATCAGGATTCGCATATCAAATACTTCTCATCTTTAAAATATCAGTAAACCATGAGTATTCTACATATTCTTAAACAAGTAAGATGTCAACAGTAAACAAGTTAATTTGAACTGATAATGACATTAAATCACGAGTACCCAATGTTAAACTCATTTAATTTGATTAAGGCATATCAAGAGCCACAAACGACATCAATAGAGTAGTCAATTTTATTTCAAGTTCCATTAACCGTTAATTTTGGCTGAGGCATGTCCAGAGCCACCAGCAGGATCGATGTAAACACAGGGATCACGAAATAATCACTAAGGGTTTCTTCTAGGGTCAATCAAAACCCTATTTCACCCGAGCGTTAGGGGAGCCCATTCGTCAACCCCGCTCATAACATTAGCTAAAAGGCCTTAAGTGTCGACACCCCTATACCGTAGTGACCCTTACAAGTATAAGTAGCACTCTATAGCTCTATAAACCCCTTGGCCTCAATATCTTGATACATTTTGGCTCATCGGGGGGCGGATTTGTGAACATTAAAGTTCTATCCAATAATAAGAAGCATTTTTTCAATGGTCTTAGCCATAAGAAAATGGAGGATCGCTTGACGCCTCCCATTAATAACAGTACTCTGTACATCGTCCTAAATCTATTAGAGGTATTTTATTTCTTCTCTTTCACATAAACAGAATCAGAATATCAACATTTCACAAGTAATTTTCGAGAGTTCTCAAAGGAGATGAATAAAATAGTTTAACAACATTCGAGTGGACAACATGCATTCGCATACTTTTTCATATAACAAGCATTCATTTGAAACATCGAAAACATACGTACATTTTCATATGAAAAGGTCGTTCATATGTACTTACCACTAAGATGTAGCACAAGCAAAAGCGATATGGTAAGTCGAGCACTCCAACGAGAACCACTCTCTCCTACGAGGTCGAGGTCTACAATCACACGTATGACGTACTCGTTACAACTAATTTACACATGCATAATACAAATTAAAACCTACATGCCAAGTAGTCCTATATGTCACCAATGCACATATAATGATGTTCACTTATCAAAATAAATCAAATAATACACTTAGAATTTCAAAAATTCAAGTTTTCTAAAAACAGTGAACCTAAATGTGTCTATTTTCAGAAACATCAAGAAAATAATGCATAGCTATTATAAAACTCAGGTTACAAAAATAACAAGTACTGCTATGCAGAGAAGAGTTTGGGAAAAACTTTCAACTTTGAAAGGTGATTACTACCACTTGGAGAATAGCAATAAATCTCATATTCTTCAAAATTGACCCTCAATGTGTCTAGTTACAACACAAGAAAGATGAGATGTTAAATTTTTCTGAAGATGGGGTTTTTAATAAAAATGGTAAGATTGGTACTGAAACAGAGTTTCAGAAAACATGCAACTCAAAATGAGCATTTCTCCCTAACAAAAATGGATATGGAGTTGGTTTTTTTCTCATAATGACCATCTCTGAGTCTAGTTTCAAAATATGCAAGATTTAAAAATTTAAGAGAGACAAAATTTGGAGATAATATACGGTTTTCACAAACAGGTCAGATTGTAAAAATGTGCAATTTTCTCCTAGAGCACTCAGAACATGATCCAATCAATTACATGACACATGCAACTTATGGAGACTTGATTTTCACCCAAATTACAATATTTTAGTTATTAAGTAAGACTTTTACATGCTCTTGACACAAATGATCAAAACCCTCTTGGGTAACAATGCAAAGAAGATGACATTCACAACATGCATGTGGGTTCTAGTGTGGGTTTCATGAAATAGTCAAAATTTTGGAGTCAAACACATGATCTAACTATAGAAATGAAGAATCAAGCATGGAGATGAAGAAAACTAAGATGAAGTTTCATCAATCAAAGCAAAAGATGGACATGTATGAATGAATTGAAGACTAGAAGAAATGTTACCCGAAGATTCAAGATGATTGTGAGTAAAAGAGTGAAATGGACCTTCAATTCATGAGTAGAATGGTGAAATGACTCACCTCCATAGTTATACAAAGCTCGGAATCAAGTTTTTCATGCTTTGGATGCTAGGAAATGAAGTTTTCATGGTGTTTTTGTGAGGTCAATTCCCAAAAACAGGATGATGTTTTGAGAGAGAGAAGAGAGTATGTATTGATGTTCTTGAAGAGAAAAATATGAAGAAAAAATGAGGGTGAAAAAGTTAGGGAGTGATGACTAGTTGAGGTGATGTGAGGATGGAGTGAATAATCCCACAATGGGATGTACATACATACAAGTGGTAGATAGTAATTGTTTAATTTGAGTTTGACTTGCATGGGAGAGGAAGATGAGCTTGAAAGATATAAAAGTCTCTCAACAATTAGTTAGTGTAGAAATAGAAAAGGCCAAAATTGAAGGGTGAAAATATAATTTCCACTTAATTGGTAACACTAGAAAAGATAACTTTCATAAATTGAAAAATCTCCAAATAATTTTAAATAAAACACTTTGTATAATTCACTTTTAGAAAACTACAAATACCTCCCGAGTATAAAAAACAAGTTACATATAGCATTTTTCAAGTTTTTAAAACTACAAAATAACCCCAAAATAAAAGTACATATAATCATAGATGTCAAATGACACACTTATACGTTAAAACTAACAAAAGGTCATTAATAAGTTTGAAATTATTTCTTGAAATTTTCAAATAGATTCTCAAAATGACCAAATAACCCCTAACTTAAATACGGGGTATTACACAAATCCTTTGATGAACGACATACTAGGACACTTCCTAGTCCATATCTCATATGGTGTTTTCATAATTATTTTTAAATGGAACAAGGTGAAGGGCGAAATTTGCTGTAATTAGAACATGGCCCTTAAAATAATCGAAAGTTTGTGTTTGACACATCATGGACCAAACCGTGTCCAACAAGGTCCGGTGTCTCTTTTCAGACACGCCATTCCATAATGGTGGTCTAGGTAGAGTGAGTTGGGATCACATTCCATACTCCTTTAGATGCTCAAACTATTGGCTTAAGTATTCTCCTCCACGATCCAATCGTGGAGCCATGATACTTTTGCCAAGATGGCTCTGTACTTCATTCTTGAATTCCTTGATCTCTTCAAAGGATTCTGATTTGTTGCTTCATAAGATTCACAAATCCTTATATCTGATCCCATCAATAAATATGATGAAGTACTGAAAACCATCTTTAGTATTTTTCCAAGTGAGGTTCATATCATTATATGCAACATCTTGGTTTTAATGTTATAGATGAAATTATCATGATCAAGGATATACAATCCACTTAGACAAAAGTGCATTACTATAATGCATTTTATCAAAATAAATAGAATAACATTTGTCCATAATTTTAATAAAATTTTTTTCTTGCCAAACAAGAAATTGTGATAATGTCCCTACTATAAGCAGTGACATAATCGTATTTTTCTAATTCATGGATAATTCCAAAAGATAAAAATAATTCCCTACGGCTAATTCAGCAACCCCTTACTTCATTGCCCTACGTGTAGGTTTATTTCTTCCTTATCCAATTGTCTACATCTCTTGAGATCCACCACATTTCTATAAATGTGAGATCCTCATCTAGTATCATATACTCATTATGATGAGATAGACATATTGACTTCTATAACAAAATACATCACCGATGGGACTTTTAAGGCACTTGGGGCAAATTTCTATACCTCCACACCACCTATGGGACTTTTAAGGCAACTCGGTTTTAACAACAAGCTTGCTTTATACCCATGGGGTCGGCGCCAACCTTTTACCTTTACCAATGTTCTTAACCATTAACATGCATTGCCTTTAGCCCTTCATGAGTGCTTTTTATAGCGATTCTCAATCATATTGAGTAAATGACCCTTGAACAAACACTATAATTGCATCCAATGCAATTCTTGGTCCATTTGGGAGAATAATTATTTATTCTTTATCTATCTCATAGATAACTCCCAGTCTCTAAGCTTTGAATCATATTGAAGTAGTTTAGTTGTGCTTCACCTCTTCCTTCAGCAGTCACACATTACTAGTCTGTGTCGTCGCGTCATATCTTGATGAATCAAGTCGCCTTGCTTTGCCAAGGCCGAAATCATTCCATCTTGATCATGATGAGTGCTAAGAAAGAGTGTGCAAAGTGGAGCAACACTTCAAACCTTTCATGTCATGCTCGCTCCTTGAAAGAGCCTCTTTTAATGTATGATCACATCATACGCCTCCATATCTCTCATCTTGCTTGCCAAGCTCAGAGTTCATGGGAGCTGACATGAGGCAAGTTACATCCAAAGAACCATTCTTTGATGTTTCTTAGGCTTTTAGTGTGTCTTGGTATTCAGTGGGAAGAGAAATTTATGTTCGACGATGTACAACATTTTTCCTTTCATTTGATCATTCTCAATTTTTATACCTAGTCTCGAAAATTTATTTCAGACAGCTTGTCCTTCCTAAGGACATAAAGTCGCGTTTTTGTTAGTTTAATGCCATGGGTATTCAACACAATATGATTTATGCAAAGAGTTGTGACGTTTGACTATATTTAACAAGGACTTAAATTGTTAAATATAGCTCCCACTATTTTTCTCAGATTAATAACCCTCCATATTAATGCCAAAAATATCATTATATTTTTTAGTGGGCCAAGATCCATATTTCACTTCTTTTGAGCTTGATTTGGCAAGTCAGCCAAATTAGTTATTTAGGTAAGAACAATTCTAATTGCATCCCATGCAACTCTTCGTTCAATTGGGCAAATAACTCCTCATTTATCCATCACATGGATAATCCTATTTGGTTGCCTCTAGGTTTTTAATCTCATTAAAATCACCTAGTTGCGTCCAACCTCTTAGTTCAACAATCACACATTACTTGCTTGTGTCGTCCGCAACACATCATGGTGAATTAAAACCGCCTTGCTTTGGCAAGCCCGGATTTAATAGACCATGATCATGAAGGGTGTTTAGGCAAGAGAAGGCAAAACGAAATATTTTAATGACGGATTTTATTTTTATAGTTTTAATTGTTTCGTTGATCCATATCAACTGATCTACTTATTTTGAGTTGGGCAAACTCACAAATAAAAGATCCGGGTTGTTAATTATTTTATTAGTAATTTTGCATGCATCATCCATACACCAACTATAAAATAATAAGACAATAAATAAACAACCACAAACAAAATTAAACGTGATATGGATGTGGCCTCTAAAATAAGATATTCTCAAGCCAATGAGAATATATATGTGAACCCTAAAATAGCAAGCTCATCTCCACGTGCCTCCATTTTTTGGTCCATGCTCCATAGCTTGTGGAATGCTCCATCTTGTGGTTTCTTTAATTCTTTAGGCTTCTTCTTCTCCATATTCACTACCATATATTTTATCTAATACTAGCTTGCATCTATAAATAAAACATCTCACAAGTTGAGAAGAAGACCGGCTCGCAGGCCGTAAAACCTAATTAACTATTACATTAATTTTATCAGCTAGGAGGCCGTAAAACAAACCACAAAATAAAAATCCACAACAAATCAAAACCTAAGGCCATATCCGATCACCATGAAAAAAGGCACATAAACAGTTAAAATCCAATTTTAACGCGCTTTTTCAATTTTAGCTGATATTGGATGAACTAGGGTCAAAACGGTCCAAGGGGGCCCACCATGACTATGGTCAAAACCCTAAAGGACCACCACAAGGAATTGGGGCCGGCCGACCCCTAGCCCACACGGCTAGGCCGTGCGCTAGGGAGGCCCGGCCCCTTGGCGGTGGCTTTCTTGGGCGGCAAGGAGGAGAGGGGCGGTCCCCTAGGGGGGACGAACCTCTTATGGGAGTTGTTTCCATAAACAACTTCCTCCTTGGTTCCCAAGTTTAGTTGTTTCCATAAACAACTTCCTCCTTCGTTCCCAAGTTTAGTTGTTTTCATAAATACCTTTATCCTTGTTGTCCAAGTTTATTTGTTTCCGAAACAACTTCTTCCTTGTTTCCCAAGTTTAGTTGTTTCGAAGTTTGAAAAACACATTTTTCCAACTTGTGCCCGAACCCGGGTTTTCTAGATCCAAAATTTTCAAATCCTATGTAATCCAAATTCACTAATCCTTACATCCCATGTAATATTAGATCTTATTTGGCTTGAATCATATTCACAAATTGCATCAATATGCTTGATATGTCCGTTTTACGGGATAAACAATAATTAAAGTGTAAAACAACAAAAATTGTATTACATAAACTACGTTATGCTCTACGACATGTGGCTCTGATACCACTGTTGAGTTTTGATGCAGGTTACGCAGCGGAATAATAAAATTAATCCTTCTAAAATCCCACCAAGGATCACAGGAAGAGACTACATAACGACAGTAAAGGACTTTCTATCTACATACTTTTGGGTTCTCCTGTGATGACTTCACACGTGAAATAGTGTTCACATCTCTACGGATAGTCCACTTCTAGGATTGAAACCGGATCTTCCAGCACCTTGTGCTAGCTAGGAATTGATGGAAGAAGAAGAAGAAGATCACACAAGGAACACCAAAGAGGGGTTCAACCCTCTTTGTGGCCGACGGGGTAGGGGCGGTCCCTAGGGGGTTCGGCCCCTTAGGGATTTGCTCTCTCTCCTTGATTTTCTCTCCCTCTCAATGTGTTATGAGCATTAGTATGTGAAGGAATCTAGGAGTGTCCTTTATATAGTCCAACAACTCCTTGTTGACTGCGTAGAAGCCGTTATCCTAATCATGTACGTACATGAATTAGTCTAACTTACAAATTAGTCCTACTAAGTTTGCAAGTAGTTGCGTATTAATCCTTTTAATTAATTAATCATATTAATAAATTCCCATGTCCGGTCTAATCCATAGGGAGTGTGACCCCATAGGTTTCTACTTAGTTGGTAGTAACAAGTACTCACATGGAGCAGCTTCTAGCTAGACATCCACACTACCCAACTAATAGAAATAGTCATCCGACAAACCTTGTGCCCAATGTTCATGTATTGTGTTATCCCTTTGTCTCCATATCCAGATTGGACATGAGACATGTTAGTCACACTCGTATATCCAATACATAGTTCCTCGATCCTGTGAATATGCTTATACTTGCAGATAACATCAATATCTCCATATTGATTTATCTGAGTCTGGCCAGACATTCTATAAGCACCATCCCTTGAGTGGCCCATGGATATTTACTCCCATTATGTGGGAGGGACAAATCATGTCTACGTCACTACGATCTCTAAGATTGCTTTCTATCATGCCCGATAACTACCTTTATAGTTACCTGGTTAAGGCGCAACGTTTGATAATATCAAAGCATGATATTTCAAAACTAGAGTATCTAGTGACTTCAAACCTAAGGATTACAATACCATTAGCACTACGAGAAGCGCTTGTGAGTTTAACATAATCTAATATAGCCTTCTCATCGCGGGTCAATCCAGTATACCATTAGTGTTAATGTATACCCATGTGTTGGATCGTGATATCTCCATATCAATCCAACCCCATGCTAGTCTATAGTTGATTGTCCTGTTAATCGACTTGGGATATTTAAGAATATAACATTTATATTCTAAACTTCATTCATGTTAACATATCTCAATATCGATAACATAATGAATCGTAAGTCCATATATATTTGTCACGATAAATTTATTGCCTCTAGGGCACAATTCCAACAAGAGATGAACCCCCTAAAAGCCCCTGGGGCAGACGGCTACCCAACCATGTTTTACCAAAAACATTGGGACATTGTCGCTTTTGAAGTGACCTCATAATGCCTTAGTATCCTAAATGGCGATAAGGAACTGGGAGAGTTTAATCCCACCCTCATTGCTTTTATACCCAAGGTCAAACAACCCATGAGCTCGGCCAACTTTCGGTCGATTAGCTTGTGCACAGTGATCTATAAAATCATAGCTAGGACGCAGGCAAACAGACTCAAAATAATCCTTCTTAAGTTGATTGGAGAAACACAAAGTGCGTGTCCCTAAACGCCAAATCATAGATAATATTTTAGCAGCTTTTGAATTGATTCACACAGCGAAGTCGCGAGTAAAAGGCAGAAAGGGTTATGTGGCTCTAAAGGTCGATATGCCAAAGGCCTATGACAACGTTGAGTGGTCCTATCTTATGTCAGTTATGCGCAAAATGGGTTTAGGAGAATGATTTTGTGGAATTGTCTACAAGTGCATCATTTGTGTACAATTCTCTTTTATTATTAATGGTGAAGTAAATGGTAGAGTGATACCTGAGCGGGGGCTTCGTCAAGGGTGCCCCCTGTCCCCGTATTTATTGCTGCTTTTCAGTGAAGAATTATCTCGAAACATTGAGGCGGCGGTCGCAACCAATGGTGTCCCACCTATTTTTTTGCTGACGATAGTATTTTTTTATAGGTGCTGATACAAAAAATATTACAAGATTGCTATAATTAATTATTGTTTATGAGCTAGCCTCTGGACAAAGAATGAATTTACAAAATTCAGCAGCACTTTTGGCATCTAATGTCTAGGTCGAAGATAGAGAAAGTCTGAGCAATCTTTGTGGAGTTCCTGAAGCAAACCAACACGATAAGTACTTGGGATTGCCTACAAAATAGGTAAAAACAAAAGTGCTACTTTTAATTACTTACAGGATAGGATTCTAGAAAAAACAAAGGTATGGAAGGAGAAATACTTATCACCTGCGGGGAAAGATGTTCTTCTTAAAGCGGTAGTATAGGACATTTCAATTTCCCCTTGAGCTGCTTCAGCCTACAAATTGAGTCCTGTCAAAAGATCGAACAAGCAATGAGAAGCTTCTGGTGGAGCAACACAGAGAAAAAGAGCATCAATTGGGTTGCTTGGGAAAAACTAAAAAACTCACGGGTTCAAGGCGGGCTTGGGTTCAAGGATATCATGGATTTTAATAAGGCTTTACTAGCAAAACAGTGTTGGAGTCTTATTACATCTCAAAACAGTCTTACTGCTAGAATTCTTGAGAATAAGTACCACAGAGGAAAGATGTTGATGGATTCAGAATTGGGAAGAAACCCCTCATTTGCCTGGTGCAGTCTGCAAGAGGGGATGAAAGTTATTAAAAAATGAGCCATCCGACAAGTTGGAGGCGGAGAAACTACCAGGATCTTAACTGATCCATGGATCCCAAGGGATGGCCCTTCCACCCGATCTCAGCTCCACAAGAAGGCCATAGCCCCATGGTGAAAGACATCATTGACCAAGATACAAGAAGATGGAGTACAGAAAAGATGAAGCAACTGAACATAGCACCAGTGGATATAAATGATATTCAACGAATCCAACTCTTTCAAAATCCCCCCCCCCCTGATAGGTGGATATGGCACTAGAACAGTTCAGGCAATTATTCGGTCAAGAGTGGTTATGAACTAGCCAGTATCATTTCCAACAGTGAAGATGAGATAAACTCCAGCAGCATTCAAGACCAAAAGTGGCTAGATCTGATGTGGAAACTGAAAGTCCCCAGGAAGTATTTATTTCTAATATGGAGAATCAACAATAATTCACTTCCCACTGTGGATAATCTTGCAAAACGCAATATCCATGTTAATCTAATTTGCAGGATCTGCAATCAAGGTTTGGAGGACTCAGAACATTTATTTCATCACTGTCCAATAGCAAATGCTTTCTGGAAGCAGTTCAATGGTCAAGGAGGAAAACACTTACCGGCAGGGGATGGATGGATCCGACGATTCTTCGAAGGAAGCTCAACTTCGGACCAAATTAAAGTCAGTGTCGGTTTATGGAGCTTATGGCTTAACTGCAACAAAAAGATCTTCGAGGGGAAGAACACTCCAACCGACATTCTGGTTGCCTCAGCCATGAGCATCCTCGAAGACATCACATGCAACACCCAGAACCTGACCGATCATCCAATCGCTACCAGAATCTCTGGAAACCGCCACCATCAGAGAAGATTCACAGCCTCTTTTGATGGTGCGTGGGAATACACCAGAAGATTAGTCGGCATAGGAGCCTTCCTCCGAGACCCAGCAGGAACAACCATAGCCGCAGAAGCAAGACACACCAGATGGGGTAACAGTGCCTTTGAAATTGAAGCCCAAGCAGCCAATCTAGCCTTGGATCTGACAATTTCCAACGGTTTATCAGAGATAACCATTGAAGGAGATGCACAGACTATAATTGAGATCCTCAGATCGGACCAAGAACCTGATGCACACAGAGTAGTGGTAAGAGACCTTCTTCAGAAAGACAACAATCTGAGAAGAAGCTCGCTTCAGATCTCATGGAGGTTCGTAGAAAGAGAAATAAATGAGAAAGCACATTGGTTAGCTCAAAGGGGTTGAGTATTGAAGCGGCCGAGACTTGGGAAGAAATGAGAACGTTTTGGGAAGGGGGAGGTTTCTACAGTTGTCTACTGAGTTACTTTAGTTTTTTATTCTCATTTATTAAAAAGCAGTTTTTCTCTCAAAAAAAGGCACATAAGCTTTTCTATTATGAATTAGTAAATTGGTGTAAAATTAGTAGGTGTGTTCACGCACAGGCGTACATATAAAGTTTTAACTATCTAATCAAAAAGTTTGTGCAATACACCTACCTCATTTCTACCTTGTCTATTTTCAAGTTCTTTTGTTTCAGGAACTTCTACCTCGTTTCATCGCTACTGCGCAAAAGATCATACATTTCATATTTCTTTATTAACTTGTTCAAATAAATGGTATATGGTGACAAGTTAGGAGCAAAGAGCTGTAAAAAAAATATGAGAATGCAGCCCAGTTCACCATACTCTTAAAGAAGAATGTGAGATGTTCCCTCACCCAAACAAGCATAACTGCGATTTTCTTTCTTGCGGGTAGTAATTGTGAGCCTTTTTAAGTGTGAAGACTGCTTTTGTAACCTAGTCTAAATTTAGAGGGGCTTACAAGCAATTTCACCTTAGTTATCCCTATATATATTAACCTAGCTATAGGGTTAGGGTATCACATCACATCACATCCCATCACATCACATCACAGAGAGAGGCTGAGAGATCTTTTGTACTTTTCATTTGTTCATCATAGTGAAGTGGGTGTGGACCGTGGATGTAGCCAATTTGGTGAACCACGTAAATCGTCGTGTTCTTGTTCGTGTGATTTCGTTTTGCTTTTCGTTGCATTGTTAAATCCCTCCGAGTCGATCCTAACAACTGGTATCAGAGCCCGGTCGAAACGTGCATCGGATTGAAGAAAAGAAAAAATATTTTTTTCGTGTTCTTCAATTAAATTGACGGCGACGCTTGATAGTGCGGCAGCGGCTTGTGACCTACTCGGTATCAAACAGGTTCAGAAACTCTTCTTAGACCAAGAATCAAGAGGGTCAGCGAGTATTTTGGTTTGAAGAAACTTGGAGGGGCTGAAAGCACGTGAACTTTGTGCTTGCTGGAGAAGGAAGAGACCAGCAGCTGGTGAAGCAATCCTGTGCTTCACACTTGTTACAGTCCAGTGATAAGAATTGCGCATATTTGGTCTAATAACTATTTTGGACGTATCTCGACATCTAGGAATCCGATTGACTTGAAACAGGAGTCAAACTTGGGGCTTTTGGACGTTCCGGATCTGTATGTCAGGTCTGCTTGTTGAGATTCTGCACGGTTTGAGTGGGAGTGATGGCGGACGACGGAAGATTCAAGATTGAGAAATTCGACGGGACGAATTTCACCCTATGGAAGATGCAGATAGAAGACTATTTGTATCAGAAGGACTTGTACTTGCCGTTGGACGGAGTTGAGAAGAAACCAAGCGAAATTAAAGACGAACAGTGGACGATTCTGGACAGAAAAGCCCTAGGACTTGTGAGATTGAGTCTTGGCATCGTCACTTCTGTTCAATGTGTCAAAAGAAACGACGACGAAGGGTTTGATGGACGCTCTATCACAGATGTATGAGAAACCTTCAGCAACGAACAAGGTGTTTCTCATGCTGAAGCTCTTTGACATGAGGATGGCCGAGAGTGGTAATGTTTCCCAGTACCTGAACGAGTTGAATATCGTCATAAGCGAGTTGGAATCCGTCGGGATTACATGCTTTGATGACGAGATGAAGGCACTGTTTGTTCTGTCCGGGTTACCCAAGAGTTGGGGTGGTGTAGTGACTGCTGTGAGCAACTCTGCTGGAAAAGACAAGCTAGGGTACGACAACGTGGTGAGCACAGTACTCGGTGAAGAGATGCGCAGGAAGAGCAGTGGATCTAGCAAATCCTCTGATGGTGCACTATATGTCGAGCAAAGAGGGAGATCAGTAGACAGGAAGAACGGAAACAAGGGTCGAGTTCGATCTAAGTCAAATTCAAAGTGGAAGAAAAAGGACATTAAGGACATCGAGTGCTACAACTGCGGTGAAAGCGGACATTTTGCAAGGGAGTGAAAGAATCCAAGCAAGAAGAAGTCAGACAACCACAAAGGTAATGATTCTATTAATATTTCTGAAAGTGATCCTAAAACATTAATCTTATCTGTATCCTCGAAGGAGGATGTGTGGGTGGTCGATTCTGGTGCTTCGTTCCATGCGACAGGGAGAAAGGATATTCTTCATAATTACGTGCAGGGTGACTTCGGGAAGGTGTATCTCGGAGACGATGAGGCATGTAAGATTTTCGGTAAGGGAGAAATCCAATTGAACTTGGATAATGGAACAACTTTGCAGTTGACTGATGTCAAACATGTTCCGATGTTGAAGAGGAATCTTATCTCGGTAGGCCAGCTTGCAGCATCAGGTTGCAAAACTACTTTTGGAGTTGATTCCTGGAAAGTAACAAGAGGATCTATGGTGATCGCACATGGTAAGAAGGAGGGTACTTTGTATGTGACTTCAGGAACGGACAGTACCATAGCTGTCGCGTCTTCTGATATTGGCGCAAGTACCTTGCACCAGAGGCTAGGACACATAAGTGAGAAGGGCATGCAGATAATGCTCAAAACAGGCAAGCTCAAGGGTTTGAAGGAACTTGATTTGGAGTTTTGCGAGGATTGTGTCTACGGGAAGCAGAAGAGAGTCAGCTTCACCAAAGTTAGCCGCAGTAGAAAGCTCAACAAGTTGGAGTTAGTGCATACAGATGTATGGGGTCCACCAAAGGTAGCTTCTAATGGAGGTGCGTCTTACTTTGTTACTTTTATTGATGATGCCACTAGAAAACCATGGGTTTACTTCTTGAAGAACAAGTCAGATGTGTTTGATGTGTTTAAGAAGTGGAAGGCTACTGTTGAGAATGAGACAGGTCAGAAACTTAAGAGTTTGAGATCTGACAATGGTGGTGAGTATTGCAGCAATGAGTTTGAGGAGTTCTGCGCAGAGAACGACATCAAGAGAGAGAAGACAATTCCAAACAACCCTAGACAGAATGGAGTTGCAGAGCGCATGAATAGAATGCTCACAGAGCGTGCAAGGTGCATGACGATACACGCTGGATTGCCTAAGTCATTTTGGGCTGAGGAAGTGAACAAAGCTGCATACTTAATCAACAGAGGTCCATCGACAGCACTAGATTTTGGATTGCCTGAGGAAGCTTGGACAGGAAAACAGGTATGTTTGTTGCATTTGAGAACATTTGGATGTACCGCTTATGTTCATGTTGATGCGGAACAGAGGTCCAAGCTAGATCCTAAGTCGAAGAAGTGCGCGTTTATCGGATATGGCATTAACAGTTTTGGCTATCGATTTTGGGATTTCGATAAACACAAAGTTGTTAGAAGCATGGATGTGGTATTTAACGAGTCAGTTATGTACAAGGATTGGTAACAGGGACAGGTTTCAGATGAGAAGGAAACAGTAGAGCTTGAGATTGGAGACGTCCAACCACAAGTTGAAGCCCCTGCTCCAGTACAAAGTTCAGAAGTTGAAGCGGTCGCTCCAACACAAAGAGTTTCAGGAAGGTCGATTAAATGTCAGACTCCAGCTTGTTATTTATCATCACTGTCATATCTTTTGCTCACAGATAGTGGTGAACACGAGAGCTTCGAGGAAGCAGTTCAGAGTGAAGCCAGAGTCAAGTGGGAGCATGCAATGAATGATGATATGCAGTCTCTCTACTCCAATAAGACATGGGATCTTGTGGAGTTACCCCGAGGGAAGAAGGCTTTGCACAACAAGTGAGTTTACAGACTGAAGGAGGAGCATGATGGATCAAAGAGGTACAAGGCTAGATTGGTGGTGAATGGATTTCAGCAGAAAGCAGGCGTAGACTTCACTGAAATCTTCTCTCCTGTTGTGAAGATTTACACCATCCGTACGGTACTGAGCATTGTGGCAGTAGAAGATTTGCACCTTGAGCAGTTAGATGTCAAGACAACCTTGTAGGGTTTTGATTAATGGATGCGCAACGGAAACAAAAAATAACGATGCAAAACCCTCCAAGGACAAGTAAAGAATCATAACGATGGTAAGGGAAGAAATCAACAACACACCTTAGGGTTCTCCTTTGATGACTTCAAACGCGAATTGTGTCACGTTCTCTATGGTTGATCCACGCCTAGAGTTGATCCTAGATCTCCCAAGTCCTTGGTGCTAGCCCGAAAGAGGAAGAGGAAGAAGAAATCACGCAAAACGAGACCCAAAGGAGGGTCTCAGCCTCCTTTGTGGCCGACGGGATGGGCGGCTGCAAGAGGGGCGGTCGGCTCCTCTTGTTGCTTGCTCTCTCTCCTTTTGTTCTCTCCCGCTCTTTGTTATGTTCAATAATGAGCATAAGTTATGTGGGGAAGGAAGGAAATAAGGAAGGAAGGTCCTTTATATAGTCCAAAAACTCCTTGCCAACTACCTAAAGAACTTATTCTAGTCCTACTAGAATTCAATTTAGTCCCTTCCTTGCAAATTAGTCCCTACTAAGTTTGCAAGGTTTTGCAAAGTGATCCTTCTAATTAATTAATCCAATTAATTTATTCCCAAATCTAGTTCAACTCTATATAGCGTGTGACCCTATAGGTTCTATCTAGTTGGTAGCAACTATTTGCTAATATGGAGCGGTTTCTAGCAAAACATCCATTTTAGCCAACTAATAGAATAGTCATCTTGACAACCTTTGTACAAGTAATTGTCTCATCCCTTTGTCTCTATATCCGGATTGGACATTAGACATACAAGTCACACACGTATATCCAATCCATAGTTTCTCGATCCTTGGGAGTAGCCTTATTCGTGGAAATAACATCAATATCCCATATTGATTTATTTGAGTCTGGCCAGGCATTCTATAAGCACTATCCCTCGAGTGGCCTAGGATATTAGCTCCCGTTATGTGGGAGGGACAAATTCTATCTACGTCCACTGCGATCTCTAAGCTTGCTTCTTATTGTATCCAGTATACGCCTTTATAACTACCCAGTTACGGTGTAGCGTTTAACGCTACCAAAATCACAATAATCCACAACTAGAATATCTAGTGACTTCAAATCTAAGGATGACAATACCATTGCACCGCGAGAAGCAATTGTGACTCAACATAACGTGTATGTAGCCTTCTCGGAGATGGGTCAATCCAGTGTAACATTCCCTAATGCACACCTATGTGTTCGATCATGATATCTACATATCAGTCCAACCCCATATTAGTCTATAGATGATTGTCCCATTAATCATTATACTGGACTAGGGATATTAAGATAAACAACACAATTGTAAATCTAAGGACTTCATTATATTAAATATCCAATACATAATAAATGAATTTCTAGCCACAATAAATTCATACTAAACTAGATTGCCTCTAGGGCATCTATTCCAACAGTCTCCCACTTGCACTAGAGCCAATTAGGGGCATCTCGTATGCCCATACTCCTAGTGTGCCCTTCATGCTTCCACTGCGTGAGCGGCTTTGTAAGCGGGTCTGACAGATTATCATCTGTAGGAATCTTGCATATCCGAACGTCTCCTCTATCGATAATATCTCGAATCAGATGAAACTTCCTGAGCACGTGCTTGGACTTCTGGTGCGACCTGGGTTCCTTCGATTGCGCGATCACCCCAGTGGTGTCACAGAACAACTCGACTGGATCCGCAATGCTAGGGACCACACCAAGTTCAGAAACAAACTTTCTGATCCAAACAGCTTCCTTTTCTGCGCGATTTGCAGCAATGTACTCAGCCTCTGTTGTAGAATCAGCTACCGTCTCTTGTTTGGAACTCTTCCAGCTCACCGCTGCTCCATTCAGGCAAAAAACATAACCCGACTGTGATCTAAAGTCATCTATGTCGGTTTGGAAGCTTGCATCAGTGTAACCCCTTACACGCAACTCTTCCTCACCGCCAAATATCAAGAAAGCATCCTTAGTTCTTCTCAAGTACTTTAGGATGTTCTTGACTGCAATCTAGTGACTCTCACCCGGATTGGATTGGTATCTGCTTGTCATACTCAAGGCATATCACACATCTGGTCTAGTACACAACATGGCGTACATGATAGATCCTATGGCCGAGGCATAGGGAATTCTACTCATGCGTTCCTTCTCAATATCATTGGAAGGACAACCACTCTTCGAAAGAGTGATTCCATGTGACATGGGTAAGAATCCCTTCTTGGAATCTTGCGTGTTGAACCGCTTCAACACCTTGTCAATATATGTACTTTGACATAGGCCTAACAACCTCTTAGATCTATCTCTATAGATATTTATACCGAGTATATAGGCTGCTTCCCCTAAGTCCTTCATTGAGAAACACTTCCCTAGCCAATCTTCAACAGATTGTAGCATGGGAACGTCGTTTCCAATGAGTAGTATGTCATCCACATACAAGACCAGAAAAGCAACATAGCTCCCACTAACCTTCTTGTAGACACAAGACTCATCTTCGTTTCTGATGAAGCCAAACTCTTTGACCACTTCATCAAAACGTCGATTCCAACTCCTAGAAGCTTGCTTCAATCCATAAATGGATCGTTGCAGCTTACAGACTTTGTTCGCTTGCTTTGGATCCTCAAAACCCTCCGGCTGTATCATATATACGTCCTCGAGGAGATTCCTATAAAGGAATGCTATTTTGACATCCATCTGCCAAATCTCAAAGTCATGGTGTGCTGCAATTGCAAGTAGGATTCGGATGGATTTGGTCATAGCGACTGGTGAAAAGGTTTCATCATAGTCAATACCATGAATCTGTCTGAATCCTTTAGCCACCAATCGGCCCTTATAGGTAATCACATTACCATCCATGTCGATCTTCTTCTTGAAGACCCACTTGCACCCTATGGGCCGCGCCCCATTGGGTGGTTCCACCAAAGTCCATACTTTGTTGGTATACATGGATTCCATCTCGGATCTCATGGCTTCTAGCCACTTCTTAGAGTCTGGGCCTTTCATGGCCTCCTCATAAGTAGTAGGCTCATCATCTATGAGCATCGTGTCACCGGAATCGGTCACGAGAAGTCCATACCTCTCGGGTTCCTGGCGCACTCTACCAGATCTACGAAGCTCTTGTGTTACCTGAACAGGTTGCTCCACAACGGCTTGTGGTTCCTGTTCATGTTCCATAATCGGTTCAGCGATTTTTGGTTCTTGAACCTCTTCAAGTTCTACATTCCTCCCACTTGCTGCTTTAGAGACAAACTCTCTTTCTAGAAACACGCAGGTCCGAGCAACAAACACTTTGTTCTCGGTTGGATTGTAGAAGTAGTATCCCTTAGTTTCCTTAGGGTACCCCACAAATTTACACTTATCCGATTTCGGCCCTAGCTTGTCTAATTGTAAACGTTTTACATAGACATCTCAGCCCCAAATCCTCATGAATGACAGTGTGGGACGCCTCCCACTCCACATCTCATATGGTGTCTTCATGACTGTTTTAGATGGAACACGGTTAATTGTGAAAGCTGCACTTAATAGAGCGTAGCCCCAAAATGATAATGGAAGATCGGTTTGACACATCATAGATCGAACCATATCCAATAGGGTTCGATTCCTCCTCTCGGACACGCCATTCCATTGTGGCGTTCCAGGTGGAGTGAGTTGGGACGCAATCCCACACTCTCTAAGATAGTCGTCAAACTCTTGGCTTAAGTATTCTCCTCCACGATCCGATCGTAGAGCCTTGATACTTTTGCCAAGTTGCTTCTCTACTTCATTCTTGAATTCCTTGAACACTTCAAATGACTCGGATTTTGCCCTCATGAGGTACACAAATCCATATCTACTGTAATCATCAGTAAATGTAATGAAGTAGACATAACCAACCCTGGCAGGCGTGGCAAATGGCCCACACACATCGGTATGTATGAGCGCCAATTGCTCACTAGTCCTCTCATTTTCTTATTGAAAGGGGACTTTGTCATTTTTCCCAATAAACAAGCCTCACATGTCTCATATGATTCAAAATCAAATGAGTCTAGTAATCCATCCTTATGGAGTCTAGATACACGTTTCTCATTTATATGGCCTAAACGACAGTGCCATAAATAAGCAGGATTTAAATCATTTATTTTAATCCGCTTGGTATTAATGTTGTAGACAGGATTGCTTAGATCAAGGACATAAAGTCCATTAAATAATTGCGCACTAAAATAGTGAATATTATTTAAATAAAAGGAACAACAATTGTTATTTATTGAAATAATAAAACCATCCTTGTCCAAACAAGAAACAAAAATAATGTTTCTGCTCATAGCAGGCACAAAATAGCAATTATTTAATTCTAAAACTAATCCTGAAGGCAGAGATAGCTCGCACACGCCTATGGCCAACGCAGCAACCTTTGCTCCATTCCCAACGCGCAGATCTACCTCTCCTTTAGCCATTCTTTTACTTCTCTTTAGATCCTGCATATTTCGACAAATATAAGATCCACATCCAGTATCTAATACCCACGATGTAGAGACAGTTAAATTGACATCTACAACAAAAATACCTGGTGGTGGTGGAATCACTATTCCAAGCCTCTTGTCCTCTAGATATTTTAGGCAGTTCCTCCACCAGTGTCCAGGCTGACTGCAGTAGTGACACTCACCTTTAGTCACACCTTTGGCAATGCCACCAACAGGCTTAAGGGCAGGTTCCTTGGACTTGACAACTGACTTGCCTTTGCCCTTGGAGGATGAGGCAATCCTTTTGCCCTTTCCTTTCTGCACCATCATAATGGCTTTGCACTTACCCTTGTTGATGCTCTATTCAGCTGTCCTCAACATATTGAGTAAATCTGGCAGTGGTTTCACGATCTCGTTCATGTTATAGTTCATGATGAACTGTCCATAACTCTCGGGCAACGATTGCAACACGAGATCGGTTGCCAACTCTTGGCCGACCGGGAACCCTAGTCGGGCGAGATTCTCCAAGTACCCGATCATACGGAGTACATGGGGTCCCACCGGGTTCCCTTCTGCCAGATGAAACTTGAATAGTGCCTTAGAAACCTCATACCTCTCTACCCTTGCCTGCTCTTGGAAGAGCTGCTTCAGATGCTCGATCATAGCGACAGCATTCATGTTTTCGTGTTGCTTCTGAAGGTCAGAAGTCATGGTGCATAGCATAAGGCAGGCCGCATCATTAGCGTCATCAACACGCTTTTGATACGCCTTTAGGGCAGCAGGTGTTTGGTTCTCTGGACCTTCTGGAACATGCTCCTCTATTGCGTACAGTTTCTTCTCTTGTTTGAGAACAATTCTCAAGGTTCTGTACCAATCAAGAAAGTTGGTTCCAGAGAGCTTGTCCTTCTCAAGGACAGATCGTAGGCAATGTTGTGATCTCGATGAGTTGTTTGCCATTTGGAATTCTACAAAAGGAAAATACGCAAGTTTTAGTATTTGTGAATTTTTGACTATATTCAATAATGGCTAGTTTATCAAATATAACTCCGACTATTTTTCTACGGATTAATAACCCTCAAGATATTAATGCGGAAAATATCCTTATATTTTCTAGTGGGCCAAGATCCATGTTTCACCTCCTTATGAGCTTGCTTTGGCAAGTCACCCATAATTTGGCTACTTTAGGTAGGAACAATTCCAATTGCATCCCTTAAGCAACTCTTGGTTCAATTGGGCAAATAACTCCTTATTTATCCATCCATATGGATAATCCCAATTGATTGCCTCTATGTTTCTTAATCATATTAATAGCCTAGTTGTGTTCAACCTCTTATCTAAACAATTGCACATTGTTACGTGCCATCGCATTCCATTATTATGAGCCAAGTCGCCATGCTTTGGCACGCACGAACTTGATAAATAATGATGATAATGAGTGTTTAAATAACAAGAAGGCAAGAATACAATATTTGAATTTTGAGGGATTTTAAATTCAATTTTAATTGTTTTGTTGATCGATATCTACTAATCTATCTATGAGTTTGGGCACAACTCCAAATAATAGATCCGGGTTGTCTAGTTATCTTATTATCCTAATTGCATGCATCATCCATACACCAACCACACAATAATAAGACAATAAAATAAACAACCACAAAACAGAAATTAAACGTGATGTGGATATGGCCTTTTCTAGACTAAGATAATTCCAAGCCAATGGAATTATCTATGAACCCTAAAGCAAACACATTTCGATGCGTCTTGATCTTTTGGTCCATCCTTCATAGTCTTGTGGAATGCTCCATGCTCCATGCTCCATCTTTTGTGGCTCCTTTGGCTTTGGGCTTCTTTTCTTCAATCTTGGCTAACAATCTACTTTTCTAGCACTAATTAACTTCTATACTAAATAAAATAAATCTCACAAGTTGAGAGAAAAAATTGCACGCAGGCCATAAAACCCTAATTAATTATTACAATTAATTGATCAGGTCGCAGGCCGTAAAACCAAACCACAAAATTAAACATCCACATCAAACCACATCCTAAGGCCATATCCAATCACCATGCGAATTGCACATGAACAGCTAAAATCCAATTTTAAAGCGCTTGGAAAATTTTAATTGATTTTAGGATTTCTAGGGTTAAAACGGTCAATGGGCCCAAAAATAAAACTGCCCGGGCCCAATAAGATGAACCACAAGGCCCTAGGGCCGGCCCGGCCCAAAACCCACACGCCTAGGCCGCAGGTTAGGGCCGCCCGGCCCCTAGGGCGGACAATCTTGGGCGGCAAGCAAGTGGGGCGGTCCCTAGGGGGGTCGAACCTCCTTGAGGGAGTTGTTTCCAAAACAACTCCCTTGCTTGGTGCCCAAGTTTGGTTGTTTCCTTGTTTTGGGAAAACGCCTTCTTCTCCAAGGAGGCCCAAACCCTAGACTAAGATCCTAAAATTTCTCAAACTCACCAATTCATGCATCCAATGCAAAAATTGGATCTTGTTATGATTAATTATTGACAAATTGCATCCCATGCTTGATTTGTCTTGTTTTACGAGATAAACAATCAAATTAAGGTGTAAAACAACTAAAACATAACACATAAACCACGTTTATGCTCTACGACCTGTGGATCTGATACCACTGTAGGGTTTTGATTCATGGATGCGCAACGGAAACAAAAAATAACGATGCAAAACCCTCCAAGGATCACAAGTCAAGAATCATAACGATGGTAAGGGAAGAAATCAACAACACACCTTAAGGTTCTCCTTTGATGACTTCAAACGCGAATTGTGTCACGTTCTCTATGGTTGATCCACGCCTAGAGTTGGTCCTAGATCTCCCAAGTCCTTGGTGCTAGCCCGGAAGAGGAAGAAGAAATCACGCAAAACGAGACCCAAAGGAGGGTCTCGGTCTCCTTTGTGGCCGACGGGATGGGCGGCGGTAAGAGGGGCGGTCGGCTACTCTTGTTGCTTGCTCTCTCTCCTTTTGTTCTCTCCCACTCTTTGTTATGTTCAATAATGAGCATAAGTTATGTGGGGAAGGAAGGTAGGAAGGAAGTTCCTTTATATAGTCCAACAACTCCTTGCCAACTACCTAAAGGACTTATTCTAGTCCTACTAGAATTCAATTTAGTCCCTTCCTTGCAAATTAGTCCCTACTAAGTTTGCAAGGTTTTGCAAAGTGATCCTTCTAATTAATTCCCAAATCTAGTTCAACTCTATATAGCGTGTGACCCCATAGGTTCTATCTAGTTGGTAGCAACTATTTGCTAATATGGAGCGATTTCTAGCAAAACATCCATTCTAGCCAACTAATAGAGTAGTCATCTTGACAACCTTTGTACAAGTAATTGTCTCATCCCTTTGTCTCTATATCCGGATTGGACACGAGACATACAAGTCACACTCGTATATCCAATCCATAGTTTCTCGATCCTTGGGAGTAGCCTTATTCGTGCAAATAACATCAATATCCCATATTGATTTATTTGAGTCTGGCCACATTCTATAAGCACTATCCCTCGAGTGGCCTAGGATATTTTCTCCCGTTATGTGGGAGGGACAAATTCTATCTACGTACACTATGATCTCTAAGCTTGCTTCTTATTGTATCCAGTACACGCCTTTATAACTACCCAGTTACGGTGTAGCGTTTAACGCTACCAAAATCACAATAATCCACAACTAGAATATCTAGTGACTTCAAGTCTAAGGATGACAATACCATTTCACCGCGAGAAGCACTTGTGACTCAACATAACGTGTATGTAGCATTCTCGGAGATGGGTCAATCAAGTGCAACATTCCCTAATGCACACCTATGTGTTGGATCATGATATCTCCATATCAATCCAACCCCATACTAGTCTATAGATGATTGTCCCATTAATCATTATACTGGACTAGGGATATTTAAGATAAACAACGCAATTGTAAATCTAAGGACTTCATTATATTAAATATCCAATAAATAATAAATGAATTTCTAGCCACAATAAATTCATACTAAACTAGATAACCTCTAGGGCATCTATTCCAACAAGCCTTTCTACACGGGGATTTAGAAGAAGACATGTACATGGTACAGCCACAAGGGTACAAAGCAGCAGGTAAAGAGAATATGGTGTGCAAACTAAGGAAGAGTTTGTATGGATTGAAGTAGGCACCGAGGCAGTGGTAGAAGTTTGATAACTTCATGTCTAGGAAAGGATACAAGAAGTGTCACGGGGATCACTGTTGCTACTTCAAGAGGTTCAATAATTCTTACATTATTCTCTTGTTATATGTGGATGATATGCTTGTTGCAGGATCAAGCATGGGGGAAATTCAGAAGCTGAAAGAGAGCTTATCTAAGGAGTTCTCAATGAAGGATTTGGGACCTGCAAAGCAAATCCTTGGCATGAGAATCAACAGGGATAGAATTGGCAAGAAGCTAGTTTTGTCACAAGCTGATTATGTTCGAAAAATCTTGAAGAGGTTTATATGCATGATGCTAAACCAGTGAGTACTCCGTTGGCGAGTCACTTCAAACTTTCGAAAGACCAGAGGCCAGCTACATATGAGGAGAAAAACTACATGGCTAAAGTTCCTTATGCATCTGCTATGGGAAGCTTGATGTATGCTATGGTGTGCACACGTCCAGATATTTCCCAAGAAGTGGGAGTTGTTAGCAGATTCATGAGAAATCCCGGTAAGGAGCATTGGAGAGCTGTGAAGTGGATTTTCAGGTATCTGAGAGGTACACATGATGTAGATTTGTGCTATGGAGGGTCGGAGATCAGTTTGAAAGGGTATGTTGATTCAGACATGGCTGGTGATGTGGACAGAAGAAAGAGCACTACAGGCTATGTGTTTACACTTGGCAGTGGAGCAGTCAGTTGGGTTTCGAGGTTGCAGAAAATTGTTGCCCTATCTACTACTGAAGCCGAATATCTAGCAGCTACGGAAGCGTGCAAAGAGATGGTTTGGCTACAGAGTTTCTTGAGGGAACTGGGGAAAAAGCAGAAAAGTTGCAAGCTGTACAGTGATAGTCAGAGTGCAATTCATCTGGCGAAGAATTCAACTTTTCATGCAAGGACGAAACACATTGACATCAGGTATCACTTCATTCGTTCATTGTTGGAGAAAGACGTGATAAAATTGGAGAAGATCCACACGAGCCAGAATCTTGCGGATATGTTCACCAAGGTTGTGACCTTGGAGAAGCTGAGAACCTGCTCGACTTCAGTTGGCCTAGTTGCATGCTGAGAGGCCAAGTCCACACTCATGGAGGATGTTGAATTGAAGCTGGTAGAAGTACACTCAGAGTTAATCAGTCTTCAGGTGGGAGATTGTTAAGTGTGAAGACTGCTTTTGTAACCTAGTCTAAATTAGAGGGGCTTACAAGCAATTTCACCTTAGTTATCCCTATATATATTAACCTAGCTCTAGGGTTAGGGTATCACATCACATCACATCACAGAGAGAGGCTGCGAGATCTTTTGTACTTTTCATTCGTTCATCATAGTGAAGTGGGTGTGGACCGTGGATGTAGCCAATTTGGTGAACCACGTAAATCGTCGTGTTCTTGTTCGTGTGATTTCGTTTTGCTTTTCGTTGCGTTGTTGAACCGCTCCGAGTCGATCCTAACAAGCCTGTGAATACAGCCCAGTTCACCATACTCATAACTTTGTTTGACAAACTATTTAAAAGATTGGACAACCTACGTAGAATATTATGAGCAAATTTGAGTTGAAAACAAAAAAGAGTAGTGATCAAGGGGAGATGATCAAGTTTTCAGTCAGGGATTGTTAAGATGTAAGATGATCAAGTGGATTCAATAAGATTCAATTGTATAGTTAAGAGGAAATTGGAGAAGTCTGACACAATTTTGAATGTCAATAACTATAAAATCTTTACTATAATGAAAATCAAAATTCTCTGTTCTCAAAAAAAAAATGAAATTAAAATCCATAACTCTCATTGCTCATTATCTCATTAATACTGATTATGTTAAATGCTCAAGCATAACTCACTAAATAGGTTGAATTTATGCATGAATTTCTGTTTGATTATAATTTGGATTATTATTATTATTGTATTTATTTTTATATTAATACTAGACGCAATCCCGCGCTATGCGCAGGTGTTTTTACAATTGGGGTGTTTGGATGAGCTAGATTAAGCAAGCGGTTTTGTTAATAAGCTCTTTGATGTTTGGATATAGTATATTATCTGTATTTTTTTTCTGTTAAATTCGTAATTTTATTCTTAATCGGAATTTCACCAGGACAATCTGGAATACCGCCAAAATCCGGAATTACCCCAAACTTCCGGTATTCCCCAACAAAACCGGAATTCTGCCAAAAGTTCCGAAATCCTCCAAAGAAAATCCATACTCCTCCGAAAAAGTTCAAAGTCTATTTTTCATGAGAATTTCGAACTTAGAGAGGTTTGACTGGTTTGACAAACCTCACCATTAAATTTCAAAATCCATGTATTAACAACCTCTACTTCGTGATGAAAGCTTATCTAAACAGGTCAATATAATCTCAAATCTTAATGCTGGTGTAACAAATAAGTTAGGCGGTGCATGTACTGATTGCCCAAACTTAATGTAAGCACAATTTTACCCTCATAATGATAATAAAATGATTTAGCTGCCTTATTGCCTAATTTTATGCCATGAAATCAAGCAAGAAAAGGCAAACACGAGGAGCTATGTAAAAGCATGCTAGCCTTTACATGCGTAGTTTTGTCTGCTAGGGAGGTTCCATGAATATGTTTTACTGGGGTATAAAACAAAAAATAATAATAATAAATAAAAAGTTTATATTTTAAAGTTGAATAGGGGTTACCGTCTTATTTATGTAGGGCGAAAATGAAAACTAAAAAATATAAGGGTGAAATTTTAATTTGGGGAAGTTGAATGGGGTGATAACCTCTAAACTCTCAATTTACATCCTCTTAGTCGTCTGTCTTCAACAGTTCTGTGGTTTGGTATAATTAGCATCCTGTTAACAAAGTGTTCATGTTCAAATTCTCAATAATCCATAAGAAAGCAAGTTACTGAGACTTTAAGCCCTTTTTATGCATGCTTGTTATTTGCACATATATATGAACTCCCGATCTTTTTTTTTTTTTTTTTATTTAACTTGACCATGTTGTTTTTCTACACATTTTATTGATTTTTAAAGGTTATTGTATCAAATTTAACAATCAGTGTAACATCTTGTGAAGTTTAAAGGATATGTCGGCCACTTCTCTCTTCTTCTTCTTCTTCTTTTTTTTTTTTTTTTTTTTTTTTTTGGAGGGGGGGATTTTCTAATATATCACGAAGTTATATATAACATTTTCTCATATAAAAAAGCTAGATATAAAGTAATAGTGAAAGTGCCCGAGGAAAATTAATTAGATCAAAATGTAAGCAATTCACACATTTTTTTTAAGGAACCTACCAGGCAGGTAGGGCGGTATATATCCGCGTATATTAACAATCGGGCTCCCAACCCGCAAAAGGTGGGGGAACATATACTTGACCCACAACAATTTACGAAATCAATTAACCAACAATTACATAAAATAGGCCTAACTAAAAAAAAACCTATCAGCTAGTAATTGGTCCAACTCTCGCTGAATAAAGTCTGGAGGGTCAAACATAAAGACACCGTCATATCTCCGCCGCAGGCCGAATTCGCCGACCGACCCACCGCATTACACTTCCCAGTTACATCTATCCAAGGTGTCCCTTATCTGCTTGTAGAAATTCCCCCACTCGTTGTTTGTTTCCTCCTTCAATTTAAATTTTCGGTGAACCTCTATAGAATCGAATTCCACGACACGTGACTGCGTTGATAGGGAACTGAACCAATCGATCGAGCTGAAGAGGGCTTTTGCTTTTAATTCCGTGGAAGAGGAATGGTATTCGATTTCTGTAGTTCTCGCCGCCACGAATCTTCTGGAGCAATCCCTAACAACACATCTTGCCCATGCTATTTTATTTCGACCACCTACTGCAGCATCGGTATTCAGCTCAAGGATGCCTTGAGGCGGTGGAATCCATCGCTGATGACTCTGCAGAATTGGGGTAGTACAAAGAGAAGATTTTTGTAGAGCTGAATCAAGCTCTCTAAGATAGTCATCAACATACTGATTGATTAATTCAGATTCAAAAGGTATGTTCTCCATCACCAATTTGTTCCTCCTTCCCCAAATGATCCAACAAGTGACAATAAATCTCCTGAGTTCAACTTTTTCAAGGTCGAAAGTGATATCAATACCCAGCTAATGCTTCTTGGCCTCACGACTCACTGCAGGAATACTCATATTGTACCAGACCTCCCTAATTCTTTTGCACCTGAAGAACATATGTTGTCTATTTTCAGGCGCCTTTTTGCAGCACGGACATATTGCAGGTATCTTCATTCCTCTCTCAATTAAATTCTATTTGAGAGGCAAGTAGTCACAGCATAGTTTCCAGGCAAAAAATTTTAGTTTGCCAGGTAGATTTAAACCCCAGATACTTCTGAACATTTTTGTTCTTTCCTCACCACTCCCCCCTTCGGAGACTTGTTGTAAAAACTCAGGGTAAAAGAGTTTAAAAGCAACGTGATATCCTGACGAGACACTGTAATGTCCAGTAGCAGTAAAACCCAACGTTAACCTGTCAGGACCTTTTGTTTCCTTTAACGAGATTTGCAAAATGCAGGTAGCTTCGCCCTGAGCGAAATTTGCATTAAATTTTTGACGATACCATCCTCCAGCAGGTCTGAATAGGTCACTGACCTTCGCATCGCTACCCAAATAAGGGAAACTGAAAACTTTTTTTCCTCCCTCTAACAACAACCATTTATGTTTGTAAATTAGGGTCGAGTTCCCATCCCCTATGCTATGTCGGGCTCCCTCGTAAATAACTTGCCTTACCAGCAAGATACTCCTCCAAATGTAGGAGGGTTTGGACCCTAGTTCAGAAAATAAAAAACGTTTGCCCCTATAATATTTGCCTTGCATAACTCTAGCCATAAGAGAGTCTGGATTACTAAGAAGACGCCATCCCTGCTTTGCCAAAAGAGCGATATTGAAAGCTTATAGGCATATAAAACCCATTCTACCAGCCGCTTTACTGAGGCACAACTTCTCCCATTTGCACCAGTGTAATTTCCTCCAGTCTATGGATCCTCCCCACAAATAAGCAGTAATATTACTTTGCATTTCGCTAAATAGGCCAGTGGGAAACATAAAACAACTCATAAAGTAGGTTGGTATAGCCTGAATCCCAAACTTGATAAGGACCTCTCTTCCGGCACAACTAAGATCTTTCTCCTTCAAACCGTGTACCCGTTTCGACACTCTGTCATTCACATGTGCAAAAAGAGACTTCTTGTCCTTCCCTGCACAAGTAGGTAAACCCAAGTATTTGGAGTGACCAGAGACAGTAGTAATCTGAAGAATACCTTCGATTTCCTCCTTTCTCTGCTGAGAAACCCCAAAATTAAAACATAAAGCAGACTTCGGAAGATTCACACATTGGCCCGATGCTTTCTCATAAAGTAAGAGATTATGTCTGATCTCTGTAGCTTCCCGGTTTGACACCTTTAATACGCCTGTTGTGCATAGAATTCTGCATAAGAGACGTGAATCCTTCGGAACACAACACGAAAAGATAGGGAGAGATAGGGTCCCCTTTCCTAAGTCCTCGAGTAGGGGTAGTATGGGATGAAAGCACTCTGGGGTGGATCAATGATATCAGAAAGCACCAACTTTAGCCTGTTTGCAATCATCTTGGACACAACTGTAGGGTTTTGATTCATGGATGCGCAACGGAAACACAAACAATCATAGAACCATGCAAAACCCTCCAAGGATCACAAGTCAAGAGACATAACGATGGTAAAGGAAGAAATCAATAACACACCATAGGGTTCTCCTTTGATGACTTCAAACGCGAATTGTGTCACGTTCTCTATGGTTGATCCACGCCTAGAGTTGATCCTAGAATCTACCAAGTCCTTGGTGCTAGCCCGGAAGAGGAAGAGGAAGAAGAATCACGCAAAACAAGACCCAAAGGAGGGCTCTCGGCCTCCTTGTGGCCGACGGGGACGGGCGGCGGCAAGAGGGGCGGTCGGCTCCTCTTGTTGCTTGCTCTCTCTCCTTTTTGTTCTCTCCCACTCTTGTTATGTTCAATAATGAGCATAAGTAGTGTGGGAAGGAAGGAAGGAAGGTCCTTTATATAGTCCAACAACTCCTTGCCAACTACCTAAAGGACTTATTCTAGTCCTCCTAGAATTCAATTTAGTCCCTTCCTTGCAAATTAGTTCCTACTAAGTTTGCAAGGTTTTGCAAAGTGATCCTTCTAATTAATTAATCCAATTAATTAATTTCCAAATCTAGTTCAACTCTATATAGCGTGTGACCCCATAGGTTCTATCTAGTTGGTAGCAACTATTTGCTCCCGTTATGTGGGAGGGACAAATCCTATCTACGTCCACTACGATCTCTAAGTTTTCTTCTTATTGTATCCAGTACACGCCTTTATAACTACCCAGTTACGGTGTAGCGTTTAACGCTACCAAAATCACAATAATCCACAACTAGAATATCTAGTGACTTCAAGTCTAAGGATGACAATGCCATTGCACCGCGAGAAGCGCTTGTGACTCAACATCACGTGTATGTAGCCTTCTCGGAGATGGGTCAATCCAGTGCAACATTCCCTAATGCACACCTATGTGTTGGATCGTGATATCTCCATATCAATCCAACCCCATAGTAGTCTATAAATGATTGTCCCATTAATCATTATACTGGACTAGGGATATTTAAGATAAACAACACAATTGTAAATCTAAGGACTTCATTATATTAAATATCCAATAAATAATAAATGAATTTCTAGCCACAAATAATTCATACTAAACTAGATTGCCTCTAGGGCATCTATTCCAACAGTCTCCCACTTGCACTAGAGCCAATCTGGCGCATCTCGTATGCCCATACTCCTAGCGTGCCCTTCATGCTTCCACTGCGTGAGCGGCTTTGTAAGCGAGTCTGACAGATTCTCATCTGTAGGAATCTTGCATATCCGAACGTCTCCTCTATCGATAATATCTCGAATCAGATGAAACTTCCTGAGCACGTGCTTGGATTTCTGGTGCGATCTTGGTTCCTTTGATTGCGCGATCGCCCCAGTATTGTCGCAAAACAACTCGACTGGATCCGCAATGTTAGGGACCACACCAAGTTCAGAAACAAACTTTCTGATCCAAACAGCTTCCTTTGCTGCGCCATTTGCAGCAATGTACTCAGCCTCTGTTGTATAATCAGCTACCGTCTCTTGCATGGAACTCTTCCAGCTCACCGCTGCTCCATTCAGGCAAAACACATAACCCGACTGTGATCTAAAGTCATCACTGTCGGTTTGGAAGCTTGCATCAGTGTAACCCCTTACACGCAACTCTTCCTCACCGCCAAATATCAAGAAGACATCCTTAGTTCTTCTCAAGTACTTTAGGATGTTCTTGACTGCAATCCAGTGACACTCACCCGGATTGGATTGGTATCTGCTTGTCATACTCAAGGCATATGACACATCTGGTCTAGTACATAACATGGTGTACATGATAGATCCTATGGCCGAGGCATAGGGAATTCTACTCATGCGTTCCTTCTCAATCTCATTGGAAGGACAACCACTTTTCGAAAGAGTGATTCCATGTGACATGGGCAAGAATCCCTTCTTGGAATCTTGCATGTTGAACCGTTTCATCACCTTGTCAATATATGTACTTTGACTTAGGCCTAGAAACCTCTTAGATCTATCTCTATAGATCTTTATACCGAGTATATAGGCTGCTTCCTCGACGTCCTTCATTGAGAAACACTTCCCTAGCCAATCTTTAACAGATTGCAGCATGGGAACGTCGTTTCCAATGAGTAGTATGTCATCCACATACAAGACCAGAAAAGCTACAGAGCTCCCACTAACCTTCTTGTAGACACAAGACTCATCTTCGTTTCTGATGAAGCCAAACTCTTTGACCACTTCATCGAAACGTCGATTCCAACTCCTAGAAGCTTGCTTCAATCCATAAATGGATCGTTGCAGTTTACAGACTTTGTCGGCTTGCTTTGGATCCTCAAAACCCTCCGGCTGTATCATATACACGTCCTCGAGGAGATTCCCATAAAGGAATGCTGTTTTGACATCCATCTGCCAAATCTCATAGTCGTGGTATGCTGCAATCGCAAGTAGGATTTCGGTGGATTTGGTCATAGCGACTGGTGAAAAGGTTTCATCATAGTCAATACCATGAATCTGTCTGAATCCTTTAGCCACCAATCGGCCCTTATAGGTAATCACATTACCATCCATGTCGATCTTCTTCTTGAAGACCCACTTGCACCCTATAGGCCGCGCCCCATCGGGTGGTTCCACCAAAGTCCATACTTTGTTGGTATACATGGATTCCATCTCGGATCTCATGGCTTCCAGCCACTTCTGAGAGTCTGGGCCATTCATGGCCTCCTCATAGGTAGTAGCCTCATCATCTATGAGCATCGTGTCACCGGAATCGGTCACGAGAAGTCCATACCTCTCGGGTTCCTGGCGCACTCTACTAGATCTACGAAGCTCTTGTGTTACCTGAACAGGTTGCTCCACAACTGCTTGCGGTTCCTGTTCATGTTCCATAATCGGTTTAGTGATTTGTGGTTCTTGTACCTCTTCAAGTTCTACATTCCTCCCACTTGCTTCTTTAGAGACAAACTCTCTTTCTAGAAATGCGCCGGTCCGAGCAACAAACACTTTGTTCTCGATGGATTGTAGAAGTAGTATCCCTTAGTTTCCTTAGGGTACCCCACAAATTTACACTTATCGGATTTAGGCCCTAGCTTGTCTGATTGTAAACATTTTACATAGACATCGCTTCCCCAAATCCTCATGAACAACAGTGTGGGACGCCTCCCACTCCACATCTCATATGGTGTCTTCATGACTGATTTAGATGGAACACGGTTAATGGTGAAAGCTGCACTTAATAGAGCGTAGCCCCAAAATGATAATGGAAGATCGGTTTGACACATCATAGATTTAACCATATCCAATAGGGTTCGATTCCTCCTCTCGAACATGCCGTTCCATTGTGGCGTTCCGGGTGGAGTGAGTTGGGACACGATCCCACACTCTCTAAGATAGTCGTCAAACTCTTGGCTCAAGTATTCTCCTCCACGATCCGATCGTAGAGCCTTGATACTTTTTCCAAGTTGCTTCTCTACTTCATTATTGAATTCTTTGAACACATCAAAGGATTCGGATTTTGCCCTCATAAGGTACACAAATCCATATCTACTGTAATCATCAGTAAATGTAATGAAGTAGACATAACCACCCCTGGCAGGCGTGGCAAATGGCCCACACTCATCGGTATGTATGAGCGCCAATTGCTCACTAGTCCTCTCACCTTTCTTATTGAAAGGGGACTTAGTCATTTTTCCCAATAAACAAGCCTCATATGTCTCATATGATTCAAAATCAAATGAGTCTAGTAATCCATCCTTATGGAGTCTAGATACACGTTTCTCATTTATATGGCCTAAACGACAGTGCCATAAATAAGCAGGATTTAAATCATTTATTTTAATCCGCTTGGTATTAATGTTGTAGACAGGATTGCTTAGATCAAGGACATAAAGTCCATTAAATAATTGCGCACTAAAATAGTGAATATTATTTAAATAAAAGGAACGACAATTGTTCTTATTGAAATAATAAAACCATCCTTGTCGAAACAAGAAATAGAAATAATGTTTCTGCTCATAGCGGGCACAAAATAGCAATTATTTAATTCTAAAACTAATTCTGAAGGCAGAGATAGCTCGCACACGCCTATGGCCAACGCAGCAACCTTTGCTCCATGCCCAACGCGCAGATCTACCTCTCCTTTAGCCAATCTTCTACTTCTCTTTAGATCCTGCATATTTCGACAAATATGAGATCCACATCCAGTATCTAATACCCATGATGTAAAATTAATGGAAAAAATATTTAATATTTCCAAACTAATGACAATTAGGTTTTCAAAAAGCTATTTTTTTCTAGTACATTATTTCATATAAGATAGGTTAAACAGAAATCAATATTTACACATAATTTCAAAAAGTAATTTCAACAAAAGTTAAACGAACAAAAAAAAAATCTTCAAAAAATAATGGAAAATATTTCTTACAATTTCAAAACTTATCAAGTCTCCTTGCATACAAGTTGCACTACTAGAAATCTTAGCAAAAGCGTCATTAAGAAAATGCGGTTTTTGCTAAAATTAATGTTGTATTTAGCAAAAACAGCATTAATTACAGCATTAAGGCTAATGCTGCATTAGTCAGTGCTGTTTTTTCATTGCAGCATTAAGCTAATGCTGCTAGCAAAAAGCAGCATTATTTGCAGCATTAACTAATGCTGCACACTTCTACTCACACCCTGCAGCATTAACGCACTAATGTTGCATTTAGGAATGAAATTGCAGCATTATTGAACTTTAATGCTGTATTTTTACACATAATTTTGCAACATTATTGTTGATTAATGCTGCATATTTATTCATATGTTTTTTTTGCAAAGTTCCTTTGTTTTATCTCATACTTCAATTTATTCTGCATTTTTACACTTTCTTTACCCCTCAAAAATCTGCTTTATTAAACATTCTTCATCCAAAATCAAAAAGAATAACAAGAAGACAAGAACAATAACACAACAAGAACATATAATAAACACACAAAAATTTAATATAACAAATTCTCATTACAAATTTATATCCATATACAAAATCACCATACATCCTCAATTCTACATCACAAGAACAGATTGAATGTCCATGAAAAACCTAAACTAACAGATTTAAACAAAATCTGATCACCGGATCCCAACGATAACATCAGAGTCAGAGATCCATTTGTCTTTGAATTTGGTCACTGAGACTTTCCCTTCTGGGTTCACTTCCAAAAACCTAAACAAAAAAACATCAAAAACCCATAATCACAAAACACTGTCAATTTTTTTTTTAAAAAAACCTCAAATCGAATGCAATTTCAGAAACCAAGAGGAACCCATAAATTTAATTGCTGAGAATGACGAACCATTGGGGTTTGTCGCTGACATCGATCAAGTGGGTAGTGTAGGGAACTTTCTTCTCCTCCAAAGTGAGAATAACCCTTTGGCTAAAAGGACCTGAAAAAAAGCACGCCCACACCCAAATCTGCAATAATGAATTTCTGCATACCAAGAAGAAATAGAATGGGAAAAAGAGAGAGATGCAGAATGGTAATGCCGAGAAAAAAAGCACGCCCAGAGAGAGAGAGTCACCTTAACCACCGGGGTCGGAGCCACCGGCGTTGGAACCACGTCTGAAGCCCAGATCTGGAACGCAGAGGGAGAGACTCACCTTAACCACCGGGTTTAGAGCCACCGGCGTCCGAACCACCACCGGAGGCGAAGAGGACGGCGGATGCTCAGATCTGCAAAGAGAAAGAGAGAGAGAGAGACTCACCGCGTCGGACCTGCTTTGGAGCCACTGTCGAAGCTTCTCGATCTGCCGCCGCCGACGATGGAGCTTCCCGATCTGCCGCCGCACCATGACGGAGCTTCCGTCTCCCCACCTCTTCACCCTCTCCCTCTCGATCTCTTCCTCTCTTAGTCTCTCTCTCTCTCTCTCTCTCTCTCTCTGTATTCTTACAAGTTAGAATGGGGCAGTGGGTGGGTGTAGTTGATAGGGTTTTGTTTTCGTCCCCCCAAATTTGCAATTCCCACCAAATTTTTAGACAAACTTTGAATGTCCCCCCAAAGTGTCTAAAAGACAGCATTAATGTGTTAATGCTACAATGTATTTTTTTAATTTGTGAAACATTGCAGCGTTATTGAATCAATGCTACAAAGTAAAAATCTAAAAGCAGCATTAAACTAATAAAGCTGCAATTTATATGCTGCATACCAAAAATTGCAGCATTATTGGATTAATGCTGCAACTTATAAGATATTTAGCCAAAAAATGTAGCATTATTGTATTAATGCTGTAATATAATATCATTAGTTTGTAGCATTAAAAACAATGTTGTTTTAAAGTATCAATTACCGCATTTTTTCAAATGCTACAAATAAAGTGTGGTATTTACTAAGATTTCTAGTAGTGTTGTTATATTACAGCCTAAAACTGATCCTTCCAGGAAATGTGCCGACTCAAATTCAATTGTACTACCATCCATAATCTATACATGCAGACACAGAAAAGTAAGAGCATTAGAAAAAGTACCAAAAATATAAACAATTCAGCTTTGACAGGAAGGTAAGGGCATTTAGGATGGTGCCATATCTAAATGGGCTCAGTTTAGCAGGGAAAGAAGTCATATAGTCAATCACTAAGGACTTATTTGGATGTCAAAATTATAATACGTTGTGCTGAAGTATAAGATAGTCACCTTGGATAGACTCAAATAGCAATGAACACTTTGAAAGTGCTCGTTGTAAATTTGTGGCTTTGGGCTTGCAGTACATCAACAAACAATCTGCATGTGACATAACACACAGAACAACTTCAAAAATGCATATCTTAGAGCTACCAGTGCCAGTTTCAGACCTGGAAAAAATAAAGAACTCCAAGAGGACTCTGTTGCAAAGCCCAGTTGTGCCTTACTGACCACGTGTTGCCATCAATGGCATGGGTGGAATGGAAGTCCAGTTATGCTGTAAGCCACACACCCTCCTCAGAGCCTCAGAGAAGTCAATTTGTTATCACATTGTACCTCTGAAATAATTTGTTATCGAAGTCGCCGCTAATTATACAGAGAATACCCCCCCCCCATACCAGAAAGTGAAGCACATACTTGCACGCAATGAAAATACGAGCTCAAAATAATCAACTGGAAGGACTAATGTATCAGTTAGCACTATCAGTCAACAGTATAGAATATAACTCAAAACAGAAGAAAGGTTGAAGAAGGAGAGCAGATTGCGGGCCAAGAGAAGACTCACATCGCCGCCATATGCTCTCCCGCGATAGTACATGAGAGATTAAGAGAACACAGTAATGTTTATCCTTTGAAAACTAAGGTACTGAGTTTCAAAAGACAAACAATTTTGATCATCCCAAATAACAAATCCAACAAGGAAAGACAACAATCTGGATGCAACACAAAGTAGTCATGATTCATCTGTAAGGCCATACAAGTCATAACAAATCCCACTCTGTGGTGGTCTCAATTATTCAATGAACAGCTCCAATCAGCAATCTGTAAAACCCTTGAATGTATATATATATTAGTAACTTACGAGGGAGAAAGCTTAAATCTTCATGAAACCCAGCCTATTCGGTGATCAGGGTCGATGCATTCTCCGTTGCGAGTGGCTTCTCCTGTGCAACCGACGTTTTTTCCCTATGAGTCCCATTTCCGAGACTGACCACCTCAGATTCGAGGCAGACCCAGAACGATGTGAAACACCCAGTTGAGCAATCGAGTGGCTAGCAGCCTTCAAAGCAGAATGTTGGCAACACGTTTCCACCAATTTCTAGAGAGAGAGGGAGAGAGCTCGACGGACATGCAACCAGTCGAAGACGAAATCGAGCACCATCCAGATGGAAAGCACCGGACTCAGGCATAGAGAACAAACCCGGCGTAGACACCGCCACAATTGAAGAGAGAGGTAGAGAGGTGATGTGAGAGAAAGAGCAGCGAGAGAGAAGGAAGAAACACAAAGGGTAACACTTTGCAAAGCCAAAGGAAATTACATAGCCAAAACCTATGTTATCCGGTAATTAGTAAAAACTATAGAGACAGAAATGTAAAACTCTTATAATAGTACAAGTGAATCTATATATACTATTTGAGAATGTCTTCTCAAACTTTGCATGAGGAATTGCCACGTGGAAATTAAAGTTAATTAATGTAAAAAAGATTACTTGTGTTTTAAATTTAAATCACATCTGTAGAGGTTGAAATGAAAATGAAAAAAATTGGCGCCATTAAATTTTCATCACATCTGTAAGTTTGAACTGAAATGAAAAAAAATGGCGCCGATATTTAAATTAATTAATTCCGTTAAAAAAAGGTATCTAACCAAAACATGTCGAAAATAACAAACGTTATTTATAATATTTGTGGCAAAAATCAAATCAGTAAGTTAAATTTTTGGTAAATAATGAAACTTCCACCAAAAAATTGTTATGATGAAGGAAATTTTCATAAAAATTGATAGTCTATTGACGTTACCAAAATGGCATGAAAGAAAACAAACCTATATTACCGGAGGTTTGATAGTCAATTATTGCGTTACCAAAATGACAAGGAAGGAATGAAACTTATATTACCGGAGGTTTTCTAATGACATCATCACCATATTGGTGGTTTTTTAAAAATCCTAATCAGTTGGTGGTTTTCATACACATTGGAGTTTTTTTTTTTTTTTTTTTTTTTTTTTTTATCATACTAATTGGAGGTTTTTTCTAGTGATGAGCTCGCTGGCACACAAGTGGAAATTAGAAGAGCAAAGACACGCCCACATATCCCGTGAGTTTTACAGTAGTATAGTCTTATAGTGATTTGCGTTTTTTTGCTTTGAATGTATTTTTTGCCCGCTGCTAGAAAGTTGTTTCCTGAAAACATCTATGCTTTGTATATGTGAATGCTTCAGTTCTCATGGCCGCTGCCGAAGGCACACACTTGCGGGAGGGAGTCACTCGCCATACCCGTATAGGTAATACTACAGAGCAAAGTTTGATATTTTTTTTTTTCAGATTGTTTTATAAGAAATCGATTGGTCTTTAATTTACTAACATCGTTTCTTTGGTGGTGTAGGGGAATCTTCTGTTTTGGAAGTTCAACAGAACGGTAAGGGCCTTTGGACTTCAACTCTATTTTGACGTTTACATTCCGATCTTATTTGTACCTGGGTTGTTTAATTAGACTAGATTTAATCCGTGAGTTCTTACTATTTGTGTTATTTACTTTTAGTGAATTAATTCACAAAACTAAAAAAACATACATAATGCCGCCCAAATGCGGTCTTACGCTGAGAGGATTGTCGGTTTAGCAAAATAAAAATGTAATATGAAATCAAGATAAAATAATAGAATGAATCCATCAAAATGTGAATAAGATTATAGAAATGAGAAAATCATTTGTTAACTTCGTCGAATTGGAATTAAAAAACGTAAATTTTGAAATAAAAAGGCTAACAGAAATGTAAAGTTGAAAATTGTCCCAAATTGTATAAAAATCGCCAAATTGGTATTAAAAACGTAAATTTTGAAATAAAAGGCTAACAGAAATGTAATGTTGGAAAGTGACCAAAATAGTATAAAAAGTGCTATAAATAAGGAAATACGATTACTTAATTAGAATTTTACAGTAAAATCATAATTAACTTCAGTGTGATTGGTCTCAAGCAAGCAATTTCGCTTTCTTTTTCAATTTAACGGATTATTTTACACAGTACATTTGGTTATTTTTTTGGGTGTTGTATTTAAATTGCATAAGACATCAACTGTTTAAGTGACATCAATTTTGTTTTGAATATGAAATTTTGCCGTGCATCGCACGGGTTAAAAGCTATTTACATGTACTATTATATAAGTCTAAACGACGTACGCTATTAAGATAAAAATCACCTTAAATATGAATACAAAACAATGAAATTTAATTTTCATCCACGCTTCCAACATTTATTGTAAAAGTTATAATTTTCTTGACTCTCTTATAAACTTATTATTGTTCATTTTCACACTGTTGGCTAAGGTAAGCAAGAAAAACTCTTATTTGTACATACTTCGTTCTTTTTTTAATCGAAATGAGCTGATTTGCCTTTTTTTAAATGAGCCGAATCGTTATATTTCTAGGAGTTACATGTGAGAAAATAATAAATGACCTTGAAATTAAATTCATTTTTCAACAATTTTTTTTTGAACGATAAATTTTAATTATTATTAAATGAATATAAGATTGCACCCACCAAGGGCGACAAAGCATTATAACTTGCAATACAACAACTGACACGACATAGAGAACTAGTGCTTAAAGAAGAATTCTTATATTATATTAGAGGAATGTCAGCATTATCTGTAACTCATAACTAACAATGAGGTAAGAGCTACAATTTATTATTAAATTATTTTGTAATATTTTTCTCTCCTTGTAGTGTGTTTTATTTATTATTAGACGGCTTGACAATCTGTTGCATGTGATCTCTCAGGTAAAATGCACTATCCAAAATAGCGTATCATCACTAAGACTCCATGAGAGAGAAATCGTTAGTATTTTTTAATTTATAAATACCTACAATCTGAGCAACAAAATTTGAAAATTTCATAACGAATTTGATGTCATTTGTTTTATGTAAAGGTAGTTGGTTTAATTTCTATTTATATACTTCAGTACACATAGTATGTTGATAGTTACACATTTTTTTTAATTATTTTATTTTATGTGAAAAATATAGATCACTCTGTGTTTAGTTTTTTCTTTAATGTCTCTCTTCGTAATTTTCGAGGAATTTCTCGTAAATCGGAGACACAGAACATGAAAAGTATTTTATAAGACGTATTATGCTATTTCACGAGAAAAAAAAATTAAAAAATTTCATTTTAACCATTCCATAATATAAATTTTAGAATAAGGAAATAGATAAATAATTTCTTTTTTATAGTTTTAAAATAGATTTTTCATTAAATACAAGCGATCTTGTAGGAAGTAAGTTTCTACAATAGTTTAAATTTATTTATTTTTTCTTTTTTGTACACTCGATCATATAACGATTTTCTAGACTTCTTTATTTCCGAGATTCAATTGAAGTTTAATTTCACCTACACTATTTGTATAGAAAAAAATATATGAACTTTTTAGAGTTTTTCTTTCAAGGAATCCCGGTTGTATTTATTATATTTTTTCGTAAGAATTGAACTATTACAGTTATATTCATTTATTTTATTACTATCTTATTAAAAGTGAACAGAATGATCTTAGCGGGGGTGCCGCCTAGTTATTAATAAAAGCTAGGAGGTGAGCTAAGGCTCATCTCCCTATGACATTTGTCATCCACATCATCTGTTATGTGTCATACTAGAGCCAATTAGAGTAATCCACCTAATTTAAAATCTTCTAAATATGTGATGAGTCATAAAAAATGCAAATCATTAATAATAACATATGTAACTCATAACCCCCACACTTCCTCTTTAATTTCTTATGGCATTGATTACTGAAATCTACAATATTGGTTAGGAAAGAGCTATTTTTGCTGAAAAATGTTATAAGAAAATAGCAAATAAAAATGTAAAGAAAATAATTATGTTAATATGCCTACTTTGTAGGGTTTTGATTCATGGATGCGCAACGGAAGCATAAACAAACATAAAACCATGCAAAACCCTCCAAGGATTACAAGTCAAGAGACATAACGATGGTAAGGGTTAGAAATCATAAACACACCTTAGGGTTCTCATTTGATGACTTCAAACGCGAATTGTGTCACGTTCTCTATGGTTGATCCACGCCTAGAGTTGATCCTAGATCTCCCAAATCCTTGGTGCTAGCCCGGAAGAGGAAGAGGAAGAAGAATCACGCAAAACGAGACCCAAAAGGAGGGTCTCGGCCTCCTTTTGCCGACGGGGACGGGGCGGCGGCAAGGGGGCGGTCGGGCTCCCTTGTTGCTTGCTCTCTCTCCTTTTGTTCTCTCCCACTCTTTGTTATGTTCACTAATGAGCATAAGTTATGTGGGAAGGAAGGAAGGAAGGTCCTTTATATAGTCCAACAACTCCTTGTTAACTACCTAAAGGATTTATTCTAGTCCTACTAGAATTCAATTTAGTCCCTTCTTTGCAAATTAGTCCCTACTAAGTTTGCAAGGGTTTGCAAAGTGATCCTTCTAATTAATTAATCCAATTAATTAATTCCCAAATCTAGTTCAACTCTATGTAGCGTGTGACCCCATAAGCTCTATCTAGTTGGTAGCAACTATTTGCTAATATGGAGCGGTCTCTAGCAAAACATCCATTCTAGCCAACTAATAGAATAGTCATCTTGACAACCTTTGTACAAGTAATTGTCTCATCCCTTTGTATCTATATCTGGATTGGACTCGAGACATACAAGTCACAGTCGTATATCCAATCCACAATTTCTCGATCCATGGGAATAGCCTTATTCGTGCAAATAACATCAATATCCCATATTGATTTATTTGAGTCTGGCCAGACATTCTATAAGCACTATCCCTCGAGTGGCCTAGGATATTTGCTCCCGTTATGTGGGAGGGACAAATTATATCTACGTCCACTACGATCTCTATGCTTGCTTCTTCTTGTATCCAGTACACGCCTTTATAACTACCCAGTTACGGTGTAGCGTTTAACGCTACCAAGATCACAATAATCCACAACTAGAATATCTAGTGACTTCAAGTCTAAGGATGACAATACCATTGCACCGCGAGAAGCGCTTGTGACTTAACATAACGTGTATGTAGCCTTCTCGGAGATGGGTCAATCAAGTGCAACATTCCCTAATGCACACCTATGTGTTGGATCGTGATATCTCCATGTCAATCCAACCCCATACTAGTCTATAGATAATTGTCCCATTTAATCATTATATTTGACTAGGGATATTTAAGATAAACAACACAAATGTAAATCTAAGGACTTCATTATATTAAATATCCAATAAATAATAAATGAATTTCTAGCCACAAATAATTCATACTAAACTAGATTGCCTCTAGGACATCTATTCCAATAGTCTCCCACTTGCACTAGAGCCAATCTGGCGCATCTCGTATGCCTGTACTCCTAGTGTGCCCTTCATGCTTCCACTGCGTGAGAGGCTTTGTAAGCGGGTCTGACAGATTATCATCTGTAGGAATCTTGCATATCCGAACGTCTCCTCTATCGATAATATCTCGAATCAGATGAAACTTCCTAAGCACGTGCTTGGACTTCTGGTGCGACCTGGGTTCCTTTGATTGCGCGATCGCCCCAGTGTTGTCACAGAACAACTCATCTGGATCCGCAATACTAGGGACCACACCAAGTTCAGAAACAAACTTTCTGATCCAAACAGCTTCCTTTGCTGCGCCATTCGCAACAATGTACTCACCCTCTGTTGTAGAATCAGCCACCGTCTCTTGCTTGGAACTCTTCCAGCTCACCGCTGCTCCATTCAGGCAAAACACATATCCCGACTGTGATCTGAAGTCATCTCTGTCGGTTTGGAAGCTTGCATCAGTGTAACCCCTTACACGCAACTCTTCCTCACCGCCAAATACCAAGAAGGCATCCTTAGTTCTTCTCAAGTACGTTAGGATGTTCTTGACTGCAATCCAGTGACTCTCACCCGGATTGGATTGGTATCTGCTTGTCATACTCAAGGCATATGACACATCTGGTCTAGTACATAACATGGCGTACATGATAGATCCTATGGCTGAGGCATAGGGGATTCTACTCATGCGTTCCTTCTCAATCTCATTGGAAGGACAACCACTCTTTGAAAGAGTGATTCCATGTGACATGGGCAAGAATCCCTTCTTGGAATCTTGCATGTTGAACCGTTTTAACACCTTGTCAATATATGTACTTTGACTTAGGCCTAGCAACCTTTTAGATCTATCTCTATAGATCTTTATACCGAGTATATAGGCTGCTTCCCCTAAGTCCTTCATTGAGAAACACTTTCCTAACCAATCTTTAACAGATTGCAGAATGGGAATGTCGTTTCCAATGAGTAGTATGTCATCCACATACAAGACCAGAAAAGCTACAGAGCTCCCACTAACCTTCTTGTATACACAAGACTCATCTTCGTTTCTGATGAAGCCAAACTCTTTGACCACTTCAACAAAACGTCGATTCCAACTCCTACAAGCTTGCTTCAATCCATAAATGGATCGTTGCAGCTTACAGACTTTGTTGGCTTGCTTTGGATCCTCAAAACCCTCCGGCTGTATCATATACACGTCCTCGAGTAGATTCCCATAAAGGTATGCTGTTTTGACATCCATCTGCCAAATCTCATAGTCGTGGTATGCTGCAATCGCAAGTAGGATTCGGATGGATTTGGTCATAGCGACTGGTGAAAAGGTTTCATCATAGTCAATACCATGAATCTGTCTGAATCCTTTAGCCACCAATCGGCCCTTATAGGTAATCACATTACCATCCATGTCGATCTTCTTCTTGAAGACCCACTTGCACCCTATGGCCGCGCCCCATCGGGTGGTTCCACCAAAGTCCATACTTTGTTGGTATACATGGATTCCATCTCGGATCTCATGGCTTCCAGCCACTTCTGAGAGTGTGGGCCACTCATGGCCTCCTCATAGGTAGTAGGCTCATCATCTATGAGCATCGTGTCACCGTAATCGGTTACGAGAAGTCCATACCTCTCGGGTTCCTGGTGCACTCTACTAGATCTACGAAGCTCTTGTGTTACCTGAACAGGTTGCTCCACAACTACTTGTGGTTCCTGTTCATGTTCCATAATCGGCTCAGTGATTTGTGGCTCTTGAACCTCTTCAAGTTATACATTCCTCCCACTTGCTTCTTTAGAGACAAATTCTCTTTCTAGAAACACGCCGGTCCGAGCAACAAACACTTTGTTCTCGGTTGGATTGTAGAAGTAGTAACCCTTAGTTTCCTTAGGGTACCCCACAAATTTACACTTATCCGATTTAGGCCCTAGCTTGTCTGATTGTAAATGTTTTACATAGACATCGCAGCCCCAAATCCTCATGAACGACAGTGTGGGACGCCTCCCACTCCACATCTCATATGGTGTCTTCATGACTGATTTGGATGGAACACGGTTAATGGTGAAAGCTGCACTTAATAGTGCGTAGTCCCAAAATGACAATGGAAGATCGGTTTGAAACATCATAGATCGAACCATATCCAATAAGGTTCGATTCCTCCTCTCGGACACGCCATTCCATTGTGGCGTTCCGGGTGGAGTGAGTTGGGACACGATCCCACACTCTCTAAGATAGTCGTCAAACTCTTGACTTAAGTATTCTCCACCACGATCCGATCGTAGAGCCTTTATACTTTTGCCAAGTTGCTTCTCTACTTCATTCTTGAATTCTTTGAACACTTCAAAGGATTCGGATTTTTCCCTCATAAGGTACACAAATCCATATCTACTGTAATCATCAGTAAATGTAATGAAGTAGACATAACCACCCCTGCCAGGCGTGGCAAATGGCCCACACACATCGGTATGTATGAGTGCCAATTGCTCACTAGTCCTCTCACCTTTCTTATTGAAAGGGGACTTTGTCATTTTTTCCAATAAACAAGCCTCACATGTCTCATATGATTCAAAATCAAATGAGTCTAGTAATCCATTATTATGGAGTCTAGATACACGTTTTTAATTTATGTGGCCTAAATGACAGTGCCATAAATAAGCAGGATTTAAATCATTTATTTTAATCCGCTTGGTATTAATGTTCTAGACAGGATTAACTTAGATCGAGGACATAAAGTCCATTAAATAATTGCACACTAAAATAGTGAATATTATTCAAATAAAAGGAACAGCAATTGTTCTTTGATTGAAATAATAAAACCATCCTTGTCCAAACAAGAAATAGAAATAATGTTTCTGCTCATAACAGGCACAAAATAGCAATTCTTTAATTCTAAAACTAATTCTGAAGGCAGATATAGCTCGCACACGCCTATGGCCAACGCAACAACCTTTGCTCCATTCCCAACGCGCAGATCTACCTCCCCTTTAGCCAATCTCCTACTTCTCTTTAGATCCTGCATATTTCGACAAATATGAGATCCACATCCAGTATCTAATACCCATGCTGTAGAGAAAGTTAAATTGACGTCTACAACAAAAATACCTGGTGGTGGTGGAATCACCATTCCAAGCCTCTTGTCCTCCAGATATTTTGGGGAAGTTCCTCCTCCAGTGTCCAGGCCGACTGCAGTAGTGACACTCACCTTTAGTCACGCTCTTGGCAATGCCACCAACAGGCTTAAGGGCAGGTTCCTTGGACTTGGCAACTGACTTGCCTTTGCCCTTGGAGGAAGAGGCAAACCTTTTACCCTTTCCTTTCTGTACCATCATTATGGCTTTGCCCTTACCCTTGTTGATGCTCTGTTCAGCCGTCCTCAACAGATTGAGTAAATCTGGCAGTGGTTTAACGATCTCGTTCATGTTATAGTTCATAATGAACTGTCCATAACTCTCGGGCAACGATTGCAACACGAGATCGGTTGCCAACTCTTGGCCGACCGGGAACCCAAGTCGGGCGAGATTCTCCAAGTACCCGATCATTCGTAGTACATGGGGTCCCACCGGGTTCCCTTCTGCCAGATGACATTTGAACAGTGCCTTTGAGACCTCATACCTCTCTACCCTCGCCTGCTCTTGGAAGAGCTGCTTTAGATGTTCGATCATATCGACAGCATTCAAGTTTTCGTGTTGCTTCTGAAGCTCAAAAGTCATGGTGCAAAGCATAAGGCAGGCCGCATCATTAGCGTCATCAACACGCTTTTGATACGCCTTTAGGGCAGCAGGTGTTTGGTTCTCTGGACCTTCTGGAACATGCTCCTCTATTGCGTACAGTTTCTTCTCTTGCTTGAGAACAATTCTCAAGTTTCTGTACCAATCAATAAAGTTGGTTCCAGAGAGCTTGTCCTTCTCAAGGACAGATCCTAGGGAATGTTGTGAACTCGATGAGTTGTTTGCCATTTGGAATTCTACAAAAAGGAAAATACGCAAGTTTTAGTATTTGTGAATTTTTGACTATATTCAATAATGGCTAATTTATCAAATATAGCTCCCACTATTTTTCTACGGATTAATAACCCTCAAGATATTAATGCGGAAAATATCCTTATATTTTCTAGTGGGCCAAGATCCATCTTTCATCTCCTTATGAGCTTGCTTTGGCAAGTCACCCATAATTTGACTACTTTAGGTAGGAACAATTCCAATTGCATCCCTTATGCAACTCTTGGTTCAATTGGGCAAATAACTCCTTATTTATCCATCCATATGGATAATCCCAATTGATTGCCTCTAGGTTTCTTAATCAAATTAATAGCCTAGTTGTGTTCAACCTCTTATCTAAACAATTGCACATTGTTACGTGCCATCGCATTCCATCATGATGAACCAAGTCGCCATGCTTTGGCACGCACGAGCTTGGTAAATAATGATGATAATAAGTGTTTAAATAACGAGAAGGCAAGAACACAATATTTTAATTTTGAGGGATTTTAAATTCAACTTTTAATTGTTTTGTTGATCAATATCAACTAATCTATCTATTTGAGTTTGGGCACAACTCCAAATAATAGATCCGGGTTGTCTAATTATCTTATTATCCTAATTGCATGCATCATCCATACACCAACCACACAATAATAAGACATTAAAATAAACAACCACAAAGCAGAAATTAAACGTGACGTGGATATGGCCTTTTCTAGACCAAGATAATTCCAAACCAATGAAATTATCTATGAACCCTAAAGCAAACACATCTTTATGCGTCTTGATCTTTTGGTCCATCCTTCATAGTCATATGGAAAGACTCCATGCTCCATGCTCCATCTTTTGTGGCTTCTTTGGCTTTGGGCTTCTTTTCTTCAATCTTGGCTAACAATCTACTTTATCTAGCACTAGCTAATATCTACACTAAATAAAATAAATCTCACAAGTTGAGAAAAAAAAATAGCACGCAGGCCATAAAACCCTAATTAATTATTACAATTAATTGATCAGCTCGCAGGCCGTAAAACCAAACCACAAAATTAAACATCCACATAAAACCACATCCTAAGGCCATATCCAATCACCATGCGATTTGCACATAAACAGTTAAAATCCAATTTTAACGCGCTTGGTCAATTTTAATTGATTTTAGGATTTCTAGGGTTAAAACGGTCCATGGGCCCAACAATCAAATTGTCCGGGCCCAACAAAGTGAATCACAAGGCCCTAGGGCCGGCCCGGCCCAAAACCCACAAGCCTAGGCCCGCGGGTTAGGGCCGCCCGGCCCCTAGGGCGGCCAAGCTTGGGCGGCAAGCAAGGGGGCGGTCCCTAGGGGGTCGAACCTCCTTGAGGGGGTTGTTTCCAAAACAACTCCCTTGCTTGGTGCCCAAGTTTGGTTGTTTCCTTGTTTTGGGAGAACTCCTTCTTCCCCAAGGATGCCCAAACCCTAGATCTAAGATCCTAAAATTTCTCAAACTCACCAATTCATGCATCCAATGCAAAAATTGGTTCTTGTTATGATTAATTATTAATAAATTTCATCCCATGCTTGATTTGTCTTGTTTTACGCGATAAACAATCAAATTAAGGTGTAAAACAATTAAAAAACGTAACACATAAACCACGTTTATGCTCTACGACCTGTGGCTCTGATACCACTGTAGGGTTTTGATTCATGGATGCGCAACGGAAGCATAAACAAACATAAAACCATGCAAAACCCTCCAAGGATCACAAGTCAAGAGACATAACGATGGTAAGGGTTAGAAATCATAAACACACCTTAGGGTTCTCCTTTGATGACTTCAAACGCGAATTGTGTCACGTTCTCTATGGTTGATCCACGCTCAGAGTTGATCCTAGATCTCCCAAGTCCTTGGTGCTAGCCCGGAAGAGGAAGAGGAAGAAGAATCACGCAAAACGAGACCCAAAAGGAGGGTCTCGGCCTCCTTTTGCCGGCGGGGACGGGGCGGCGGGAAGGGGGCGGTCGGGCTCCCTTGTTGCTTGCTCTCTCTCCTTTTGTTCTCTCCCACTCTTTGTTATGTTCACTAATGAGCATAAGTTATGTGGGAAGGAAGGAAGGAAGGTCCTTTATATAGTCCAACAACTCCTTGTTAACTACCTAAAGGATTTATTCTAGTCCTACTAGAATTCAATTTAGTCCCTTCCTTGCAAATTAGTCCCTGCTAAGTTTGCAAGGGTTTGCAAAGTGATCATTCGAATTAATTAATCCAATTAATTAATTCCCAAATCTAGTTCAACTCTATGTAGCGTGTGACCCCATAGGCTCTATCTAGTTGGTAGCAACTATTTGCTAATATGGAGCGGTGTCTAGCAAAACATCCATTCTAGCCAACTAATAGAATAGTCATCTTGACAACATTTGTACAAGTAATTGTCTCATCCCTTTGTCTCTATATCCGGATTGGGCACGAGACATACAAGTCACACTCGTATATCCAATCCACAGTTTCTCGATCCATGGGAATAGCCTTATTCGTGCAAATAACATCAATATCCCATATTGATTTATTTGAGTCTGGCCAGACATTCTATAAGCACTATCCCTCGAGTGGCCTAGGATATTTGCTCCCGTTATGTGGGAGGGACAAATTATATCTACGTCCACTACGATCTCTAAGCTTGCTTCTTATTGTGTCCAGTACACGCCTTTATAACTACCCAGTTACGGTGTAGCATTTAACGCTACCAAGATCACAATAATTCACAACTAGAATATCTAGTGACTTCAAGTCTAAGGATGACAATAACATTGCACCGCGAGAAGCGCTTGTGACTTAACATAACGTGTATGTAGCCTTCTCGGAGATGGGTCAATCGAGTACAACATTCCCTAATGCACACCTATGTGTTGGATCGTGATATCTCCATATCAATCCAACCCCATACTAGTCTATAGATGATTGTCCCATTTAATCATTATATTTGACTAGGGATTTTTAAGATAAACAACACAATTGTAAATCTAAGGACTTCATTATATTAAATATCCAATAAATAATAAATGAATTTCTAGCCACAAATAATTCATACTAAACTAGATTGCCTCTAGGGCATCTATTCCAACATACTTGATGCCTAATAGGATCAAATCTTTTTCAAACTACCACTCAGTCCCAGCTCTTGCCCACCATCCTGAATATTTGACTCGTATATGGGTCACTTTGACCGGGTGATTTTGATAGCAAAATGATGCGATTTTTCGATAATTTTTTCACCATGTTATAGAGAAACTTATACTCTACAACATCATGAAAAAATTATCAAAAAATTACATTACTTTGTTATCTAAATCACCGAGTCAAAGTGACCCAGTGAATAGTGGTAAAAGTCTAATTGGTGGGGAAGAGCTGGGACTGAGTTGTAATAGTTGGGTATGATTTTATTTCCAAATAGTAAATATATTAAATAAACATTAAATTTTCATCGAAAGCAAAGAGAGATTTTGTATTTTTAATGGTTTGACACTAGAAAAATTAAACAAAGTATAAAAGATCTGTTGCATATACATGAGTACACTAAAAGAAATGACAACAATATTAACTTTTCATACGATTAAATCAAATTAAAATGTATGGGTTTCTATGAAGAATTCTCACAATATGATTTGATCTCGTAAGTTACCGATCTTTCTTGATTGGAAACCCTCTTCCAATGCAACAATTATTCTCATCTTTGTGTGGGACTTATAAAGAAATGTACCATTTACTTTCAGATTAATAGTATATACATATTTTTTACAACGATATACATATATTATTGATTGCACAAAATTCAATATTATCACATATACTCCTTAATGAGTTCAACTTCCTCTTGCCTCTTCTACAGCTTGCTATATCTTCTTTAAAGTTTAATCAGAAAATGCATATTTAAATTTTCTTTATCTATTACTTCATTTCGTATGATTGGAAACACAAGTAAAATTAATGGAGAAAATTTGACTTATTATTTAAATTCTATTTTTCCTGCCTTAATTTTTTTAAACTTTCAGAACATCAGATTTTTAAAGTTTGAGAGGGCCTCGTCGAAAAAGTAAAAACGTATTATGATAATGTGTCTTGGAAATGTAAATCTCATAAAATTTTCTCTTTCAAATATCCATGAAATTAATCGATATTCAAAGCCCATTTCAAGAGAACATTAAAGAAACTGGGGATAAATATTTCCTCCATAAACTATTTAAGGATTAGTTGATTTGCGAGTATATCTTATTTTAGGGTAAGATGGTAAGTTTCTTGAGAAGTGGTTGACATTTTTGTAGCATAACTGAATGAGATAAAGTAAAAGAAAAATTTCTTACGAATCTAGAATAACAACAATTACTATTAACATTGGAAACTTGGAAATTTAACACATAAAATAGGACCTCGAGGTTGCCAATGACTTCAATTTCATTTCACTAATTTAATATCTTTCAAAAAGTGGATACGATTCTATATTAAATTAATAACGATCAAGAGTACCCTCAACTTCTTGAATATTGTGCTTAACCCTTGTTTCTTAGGAACCTGCATGCAACATTCTTAGGTTCCTATGGGCAGACTTGGGCATGATTTCACGGTCTTCTATCTTACTATCATCCTCATTTACTTTTCCAGCATTATATCAATCAAGTACCAATAACTATCTAATTTGTTGATTATTCCTAAAGAAACATATTTCATTCATAATATTATAGGTCATGCATGCAAGAAAGAATAAATTTAAAAAGTAATAATAAATAAGAGGAACCAAGAGAAAGAACGAACAAAAGAATAAATGCAGCATTATGAAAACTGTAAACGATACAAACTTTGAAACACTACAAGAAATTGGGGCTTTGCCAGCGGTTCTTATACCAGCGATTCATAAAACCGCTGCTATAGAAGGGTTGTATCAGCGGTTTCTATAACCACAGTCACAACCACTGTAAATGTTACTATCAACCAGCAGTTTGTCAAGCCGCTGGGTAAAGGTGCAGAGTCTATAGCGACAGGTCTAGTTAACTGATGGTAAACATACCTCTATGCCGGCACTTTTGAAAACTAGAGGGGGTGAAAAGTGTCCTTTAATGAAACTAGAGGGGGCTAAAGTGTCTTTTACCCGTAATTCATTTCTTTTAGCCCACTACCCCTCATCTTCAACAAAAAGCACGATCTCTCTCTCTGCCGTTCTAAAGTCTAAAACGCAGAGACGAGGCTGCTAGGGTTGCGATCTGCGAAGCGCCAAAGCTTCGACGTGATCGATCTAGTTTCTTCGGTTTGTCTGCGGTCCTGAATCGGCGGCAGCGGAAGTCTAACAAGGTTTCCTTCTCTAACAAGGTTTGTAAACCGTAAACCCTTGTCTAAATTCTTCTTCTGTTATGATATTTGTCAGTTCCATGATTTGCTATTTTGATTCGGATTGAAATACTGGTGGATTAAAAGATAAAGGGTTACTATGTTTGTTCAAGCAAGAAGTAGGCAATTTGACATTGGGTACTGTTGGAAACTTTGGAATTGAACTCCAGAGTATGCCAGTATCAACTTCATCTGTTCAGAAATTGCAAAATCAAGTTCTACATGTGTTTTAGTTTTTAATTTCTGACATTGGGTACTGTAGGTTCGTTCAGGAAAGGATTATGAAATTTCTATTGCATTAGATTAAATAAAATTAAAAGTTTGAGCAATTTCTTGGATTCCTCGGCCGATAGAGGAGACCTATTGTGATTTGTGTATATTTATTTGGTTGTTGAGTTGATGAGAGGAGAATTAAGTCCCCAGTGGTTTTTCTTACCTTTTAAAGAAATGAAACCAAATTATATGAGAGATTTCTCCATATGCGGAATAACTTAGGGAGTTTAAGGTTAGTCATGTCTTTTCATGTTTGTTGAAGCTTTTATCTAGAACCAACATGTCTAGTATTGAATTTATACAAATCATTTTACTCCAGGCCTGGAATAGCATATCAAGATCAAGGTTAGGCATGTCTCTTCCTTATATGTTTACTGGTAAGATCAATGCGGATGCATACAAAAATTAGTGGTCAGTCACTTATTCACGGCAACGAGTTTGTAAAGCTCAACATGTGGTTTATATTTCAGGAATCTTGTGGATTTTTTGGAATTGAGGGAGACAATGGATAATTGCAAGTTTCAACCCAGCTGGTTCATAATTTTGGTATGTTCTCAATTCTCTATCCCTGTTTCGAAATTCTGGTATGTTTATTCTTTTTGGTTTTGTTAATGGTAAGAATAGTCATGACCTGCCAACGGATTTGGTACTAAACGTATATATGCATTAATGAGGAATCGGGGGAGAAGTTGGATACTTAAACCCATATGTTATACATGCAATTTCGGTATGTTCTATGTTCTCTACCCATGGGTTACCGTATATTGCTTAAAGAATGTACTTTATGATGCGTGATGTATGGCATCTCTAATGCTATTTTTGTGTTTTGCATGAAGCCTAACTAATAGGCAATAGCATTTCTGTAGCGAAGAAGTTCAATCATGAAGACCTGAGTTTTCAGCTTGTGACCATTTGGTATGGTTATTGATTTATTTAGCGTGTTTTTGAGTGTTGATTATCATTTTTGTGCCAATGAATCATGTTTGAAATAAATTTGTGTCAGGTTTCAAGTTTGTTTTATTATAGATTTGTTTTCTACCCTGTACTTTTATCACAAGTACTTCAAGTTTGATCATATTCACAATTCATTTGAAATGAGTACTTATCATTTTGTTGTTACCATCAGTTCTTATGGGATGAGTCACTGCACTCACCCAATTACTTTATTAATCTTGTTCTCTTGAATTTGGCAGGCAAAATTGATGTCGATGATGTTGCTCCTGCTTAGAAGAATATTACCTACGCAGTTGCTCCTTCATGTATTTTATTGTAGTGTTAGAAGTGTCGGTTGTTTGTTGACTCCCTCCCACATGTAACAAGTGTGCATTGGTATCCATGTAAAACAAATGCTTAGTCCTATTTGGACATGAATGCAATGAATCAATATAGTTTTTTATTGAATTTTTATTTTATTTTTTTATTCATAAGAAAACGTCTATTTTTTATAGTTAGATTGTTTTATATTTTGCATTAGCAAAACAGTTAGTAAAAGTAGATTTCACCTACAGTTGAAAGAGTATGTGTGCCTGTGGTTGCCAACCATGGGTAATGAGTATCTACGCCAGTGGTTGGTTATGAAATGCCAACAATTTGTAATAATTGTGGGTAGAGATATGCTCCTCCAGCGGTCGCCCAAACTGCTGGTAAGAGCTATACCAGCCAACATATAGCAGCGGTTGACCAAACATTTTCCAGCAGTTTGAAAATCCGCTGGAGTAGGCTATGCCAGCAGTTATTGGAGCATCTACCCACGATTGCGACCGCTGGTGTTGGGTGTTTTCCTTGTAGTGAAAATATTAGACACAAAGTTGTTTATCATATTAAAGAAAACATTTGATGAGGCGATAGATATTTAACGAGATTTAAGGAAACATATAGAATGCCATTTAGATGACTGAAGAGAACTTCTGAAGAAGGTCAAGACTTTTAAAGATCTAAAATGTGCACGAATATTAGAAAGCCCAATTAGTTCAAGGATAGAGTTCACACTTACTTTTAAAAATTGAAGAGAAAATAATAGACGTATGAAGTCAAACTAATTAATCAGACATACAATGTATTAAAATGCGTTTAGATTATAAGGAATGAATAAGTTAGGTAAGGACAATAGGATATGAAAAATCACTTAAAGGTAATAGTATATTAGTTTGTTTGTACGTATCAAAAAGTAATGACAAAGTTATTGTTTTGTTTGTACGTATAAAAGTAATGACAAAGTTATTGTTCATACTTTCATTCAGTTAAATTATTTTATGAGTATTAAATGAGAAACCAACTTCATTGATCACGCCACATGTCATGATGTTAGTAACACTTTTTCTTATTTGAAAGAATATTGGATGAGCTATGACATCAACAATTCTAAAGATTTGAGTGCCTGAAGCATGTACATTAGTGAAAAATTGGATGAATAAGTTTAACGAAATTGTTATAGATAAATTATCCCCTGTTGATTGTAGATTACAACTCATTACTATAAGAAACACATATGTAGAAAATGAAAAAGATATAATTATTTTCTCGGAGAGGAGAAATCGAATACGAGAACACTGATTTACAAAACAAACGATGTGAGATTGACGGCGCTAACAAAATAATTATACTATGAAAATAGTCACACAATGTCTTGGCCTCCACAACTATCAAAAACTGAACTAATAGTATCTCTCTCTCTTCTTTTGTTTGTTTGAGAAGAAACAAAATCTCTTTGTGTATCTATGTATCTCAATGTCCATACCATCAAGAGTTCTATAACTCATGTAAGTATTTAATAATAAGTCCAAACGATAATAAACATTGCAAACTGGTCAAAACACAAGTGGTGTAAGTGGAATAATAACCACTGTGTAAGGTCTCAGGGTGTAATAGAAAATTTAATAAAATTATTATGGTTTTGAAGAGATTTGTTCACAATGTGGCTACATAAATTAAAAGTTACTAACTAATAGACCCGCACAACTACGCGGTGAAAGTGTGTAATGTAGATTAAATACAGGACATAAATACTCTAGAAGGGGGGGGGGGTTGAATAGAGTATGAAAACTTTTTTCAAAACTCAGTTTTTAACAAACTAACTTAAGTGAGGAACTCAAATCTCAAGGCCTTGAGATTTTAGAAAACAGTGAGAAACTTTCAAAGGAAAAATAGAAAGCTTCAAGGCCTTGAACCATTACCAGTTCTAAACAGCTTATAAACCCTAGTTTGATTTGAGTTGTATGCAACAGAAAATAACAAAACTGTAAAGTAAAGAACACAATGCAATTTACAGAGTTCAGTCCCAATGGACCTAATCTCTGCCTGAGGGATCTAATCCCACCAGGATTGGGCAAACACTTCTTATTACTCACACAGAAACAACCCTAGATCATCAAGCCTAAGTGATTTCCCTTACACCTATATAGCTTGTGGTTCCAAACCTATATAGTATCAGCTACTAACTGTTGAGCTAACAAGAACCTCTTGTTGTTCACTTGAACAACGGACCACTAGGTTTAGTGAGGTTTTAGATATACAAAAGATAAGCAGATTACAAAACAGATGAAGAACACAGTAGAAGAATAAGCTTGTGAAGGCCTGGATGTGTTCTTCTGGAAACTGGAATGATTGATCTTCTGAAATCTGGAATTGAAGCTTGAATGTCTATGTGTTTGAATGAATAATCTCCCACGAATAATCCACACCTCTCTTAGTTATCTGCAAGCCGCTCTTTTCTTTCAAACTTCAAACCAGTCTTTTATCTATTCACTGCAACTGAATGAGAGATTTTAGGATCTCAGTTCCTACAAATCCTCTTCTTGCTTCAACAGCAATTCAAACAGCTCTGAGTAGATATCCATTGGAGTTTGTTGAGATTGCATTTTCATGTTTAACAAACCTGCAACAACATTAAAACACAGCAACAACAAAAATCCAGAAAAATTACAGCACTAAGTCTGTTTTGTTTTCCAGTTTCTGAAAAAAAACTGGATGAGTGATTAGAACAGAAATCTGAGTAACTTCTGACACATATAGTTCATGATAAACCAGTTGAAGACTCTTAGAAGTCATTAAACAAGCACAAGAACAAAGATCAAACCCTGCAAGAAAGAATCAAATTAGTTCTGTAAAACTGTCAGCAGCTCAAGGCACATCTCAAGGCCTTGAAGCTCTGAACATGCTTCACAGTCTGTCAAAGTTAAAACAGAAATCTTTGATTCTCCCTAATCAGGAAATCTGCAATTGTGTTGGATATATAAAATATAAAACACAAGTATTTTCAGCAAATCTCTGATCTATATAATCAGATGGCCAATCTGCAACACAAGATTGTTATAACATTCAGCACAATAAAAACTACTCTCAAGGCTTTGAAGCTCTGTCAGTATCTTAAGGCCTTGAAGTATCAGAAATGCTTAGTCTTTGTCTTTCATCGCTCAAAACAGTTACTTCTCAAAACACACTTAAGGGTCTTTGAGTCAACAATCTCCCCCTTGATGAAAGACAAAACTCACAATCTTGTGAAAATGTCCCTACAACTTCTTGTAAGAATTAGATAACAACATATCGCAGATACAATAGACAACAATACCAGTCAAACCATCTAAATACAGATAATCAGTAATTCTCAGATAACCACAGTAATACCAGATAACCACAGATTAACCAAAAACATCTAAATCTTATTATTCAAGTAACTGAAATTAACCAAAGTAGCCACAAAAACACTTAATTTCTCCCCCTTTTTGACTTTCATCAAATAAAGGTGAAGAAATGTTGGATCATTACTCAGAGTCTAAAAACTTTAAACAAAAAGAAAATTTATTTCTAAAAATTCAAGGCCTTGAGAATAGAAAAGAAGAAAAAGAAAGAGATAGAAGGAAAGGTTCAAGGCTTTGGTCTTCTCTGATCTTCATTTATTCTTTGATGTATGGACTTTATCTGAGCCTTCTCCAACTTCTTCATCACTTTCAGCATCATCAGGAGACTGATTTCCTTCTTGTTCAGCTTCCACCTCTGCAACAACTTCCTCAATGATCTCATATTAACCTGCACTGAATCCCCCTCTGTAGCTGCATCAACTCCTGTGTCTTCACCAGCATATTCTTCATCATTTTGCTCATACAAATCTTTTGAAATAAGCACCACTGGAATTGGCTTTTTTTTCTTCTTCAAGAAATCACCTAGCCTTTCATCTGAGTCAACACTGGTTTCATGACTAGTAGCAGAAGGTATCTTCTCCAAGTTCAAACCTTTGATGACAACATCCAGTTTTCAATTCATCACATTCATCAAACCCTTGAAATGGTTAAATTCAGATTACGGATCAAATAACCTTTGTCTGAGATCTTCAATCTCAACTTGATGATCTTCAAATTTCTCAGCCAACAAAGATTAATCCTCATTTTCTTGTCCTTTTCCTGATGTAGCCCCCTTTGGCTTAACAAACTCCTTCTCCTCAAGCTCAGCCTTTGACAATTCTGAATAATACTTTCAATGACCTTTCCCATTTTGAACTACTCCAATCCTTTGTAAGGAAATTTCATCAATCAACCCAAAACCTCCAGTAATCTTTTCATCCCCTTTCACAGGTACATCAAAATGCTCAAAGAATAGAGGTAAAAGGTTGGCATAGGGAAGGGGATGGTTTCTAGTTCTATTAGCACAATAGATCATATGCTCCATGATCACTGTTGGCAAGTCTATCTCAAACCCTTGACATATCTGATACATCAGAATGAGAACTTTATCAGTATCCAACTCCCTTGAGTTTTCCCTAGGAACAACACTCCTCATCAGAATTGTAAACAAAATTTTAGCTTCACAGTTGAGCACTGAGTGTGTCAACTGCTTAGGACCAGAGGGTACACAATCAATAAAAACATTTCATTTGCCTTCTCTAAACACTCCTTCCTATCAGGATAATCTCCAACATTATACTTCCTAGGAATGCCCAAGACTTTGGCAAAAGTTCTATGATCTAGCCTCAAATTTATCCCAGCCACCTTAGAAGTTAACACCATCTTATCATCTCCTTCATGAACCAGATTCAGATAAAATAATCTAGTTAAGCTAAGATAAGCTTTTGAACTAGGATTTAACACCTTCCAAACTGCAGTTTCTCTTAACGTCCTCATACAATCAATATCCAGTTTATCCAATAATTCTTCAGAAACCATACTACAAAAAACAACCTTAGAAGAAGCATATCCTTGCATCCACACAGTCCTAACTTCAGAACCAACAAACCAATCTGAAGGAAGTGCATTTTTACCTTGATAACCCTTTTTGGTTGCAGCAGCAACCTGCCTAACCCTTGTTTTCTTTTCAGTGGGTTTGCTCTTCTCTTGTTCTCCTTCAGTCGGCTTCTTCTTGCATTCTTGAGCAGATTTCCCCTTTTCTTCTTCTCCAGCATTTTTCTTCTCTCCCCCTTTCTTCTTGTCTGACCCGGGTTGATCACCACCCTGAGTCTCTGTCTCCTTCTGTGGATCAATGCTTGAGCCTTCATCTCCCTTTTCTGTTCTGGTCTTCTTTGCAGGAGGAGTGTCCTCATGCAAACTCTGAGTATTCTCTGAATCCGAATCAGAGATCACAATCTTCTCCTTCTTATTTGCCCTCTGCTTGGATCTGCCAGAAGGCTTCCCTTTTTGTTGAATCATGGCTGATTTGCGCTCCATTGTGGGTTTAGGGTTTTGAGAAAGGAATGAGATTGAGAGAAATTGAGAGAGAGTACAGAGACGTAGAGAATTGAGAGCGAATGTATAAGAATAAGCCCTGACTTCCAGCTTAAGTAGGTTGAAAAGATGAGTCATAAAAGGACTATACTAAAATCAACATGCAAAAAAGAATCTTAGAAAATATTTTTGGATATTTTAGAAAATTCTCTGAGTAATTCAAATATTATACAGTTATCTAAAAAGATATGATATAATATTTGATGATCCATTTTTTTAAAAAAATTACAGATGTTTCAAGACCTGGAGAACAATCTCAAGGCCTTATGATTTTCTGCAGTTTGAGAAACTTCAAAGCTTTTAGCTATACTTTCAAGGTTTTAGAAATTATAATCTCAAGGCTTTGAGATTTCAACACATAAACACAAGTAAGTGCAAATACTCCCCCTAAACCAATGCATCCTTGTTTAACATACCCAGTTCAAGCCTTAGGGATGAAAACCTTTCATCTGGCAAAGGTTTAGTGAAAATATCAGCAATCTGCATTGAATTAGAAATAGAGGATAAAACAACAACACCTTGTTCTGCATGATCTCTAAGTAAGTGATGTCTCACATCTATGTGCTTGGTTCTTGAGTGCTGAACTGGATTCTTAGAGATTGAGATAGCATTTGTATTGTCACAATGAATAGGCACATTTCTGAAATTATAGCCAAGATCTCTAAGTTGCTGAGCAATCCATAACACTTGTGAACAACAAGCTCCAGCTGCAATGTATTCAGCTTCAGCAGTTGAAAATGCTACAGAATTTTGCTTTTTAGAATGCCAACTGATCAGTGAAGATCCAAGAAACTGGCAACATCCAGAAGTACTCTTCCTATCTACTTTATATCTTGCAAAATCTGCATCTTAATAGCCACTCAACATAAAATTAGATCTCCTTGGATACCAAAGCCCCAAGTCTCTGGTTCCATTCAAATATCTAAAAATTATTTTGACAGCAGTTAAATGACTCTCCTTCGGATCTGCTTGAAATCTAGCACACATACAGACACTGAACATAATATCAGGTCTACTAGCAGTTAAATACAAAAGTGATCCAATCATACCTTTGTATTCCTTTTGATTCACACTCTTACCATTTGAATCTTTGTCTAATGAGAGTGATGAACTCATAGGAGTTTTAAGCACCTTGGACTGTGACATATTTTACTTGTTCAATAATTCCTTGGTATACTTTCCTTGATGTACAAAAATTTGTTTCTTCATTTGTAAGATATGAAGTCCAAGAAAGAAATTCAGTCTCCCATTAAGCTCATCTCAAACTCCCCGCACATCAGACTAGAGAACTCTTTTGAAAGAGCATCATTAGTAGCACCAAACAAAATATCATCCTCATAAATCTGAACTACTAACAAATCACTTTCATGATGTTTAATGAAAAGAGTTTTATCAACTAGACCTCTCTTGAAATTGTTGTCAAGTAAAAATTTTGAAAGTCTATCATACCAAGCACTTGGAGCTTGTTTTAACCCATAAAGAGCTTTGTCTAGTTTGTAAACATGATCAGGAAGGTTTTCATCTTCAAAACCAGGAGGTTGTGGTACAAAAACATCTTCTTGTAAATAACCATTCTGAAAAGCACATTTGACATCCATTTGATAAAACTTTATGTGATTGTGAGATGAAAATGCAAGAAGTATTCTAATAGCTTCTAACCTGGCAACAGGAGCAAAAGTCTCCTCATAGTCTATACCTTCTTCCTGATTATATCCCCGTGCCACCAGTCTGGCTTTGTTCCTTACCACATTGCCATTCTCATCAAGCTTATTTATGAACACACATCTGGTTCCAATAACTGATTTCTCTTTAGGTCTGGGAACTAGATTCCATACCTTGTTTCTTTCAAATTCATTCAGCTCACTCTGCATTGCAATGATCCATTCTGCATCTTCTAGTGCTTCCTTGGTATTTTTAGGCTCAATCAAAGATACAAATGCACTAAAAGCACACAAGTTCTTAAACTGTCCTCTTGTCTAAGTTCCAGTTGATGGATCAGATATGATATTGTCAGCTGGATGATCTGCAAGGTACTTAAACTTTTTCCTTGGTATCTAGGAATATTCTCCTTCAAGGCTTTGAGTTCTGTAAACAGTAGAGGGAGCATCATAGAAAGTTTCAGCTTCTGTCTCAAGGCTTTGAGATTTTGTTTCTGCAGGAGGTTCAAGGCCTTGAGGTTCTGCTGATTGATTCTGCACATTAGTTTTGCCTTTGAACTTTGTCACAGCATCATCACCAGACTCATGCTTGTTCAAATTAAGATCTGCAAGACTTTCACTCAGAGAATCTTTAGTACTTTCATCAAAAATCACATGAATGCTCTCTTCCACAATCTTGGTTTTTCTATTGTAAACTCTATTAGCTTTGCTAGTTTGAGAGTATCCAAGAAATACACCTTCATCACTCTTAGCATCAAATTTACCAAGATTGTCTCTACCATTATTATGCACAAAACAGATACAACCAAAATGTTTTAAATAAGAAACACTAGGCTTCCTACCTTTAAACAGTTCATAAGGAGTCTTTTTCAAAATAGGTCTAATCAAGAGTCTATTTAGCACATAATTGGCAGTATTAAACAGCTTCTGCCCACAAGAACTTTGGCAAATTACTTTCAAGAAGCATGGTTCTAGACATATCCTCAAGTGTCCTATTTTTCCTTTCAACTACTCCATTTTGCTTTGGAGTTCTAGGTGGAGAAAATTTGTGTGTTATGCCATGCTTTGCACAAAACAAATTAAAGTCAATTTGATCAAATTCCCTACCATGATCACTTCTAATGGATGCAACAGGTAAATTTTTCAAAGTTTGAAGCTCTTTGCACAATCTAGAAAATTCAGATAAGGCTTCAGTTTTATCTCTAATAAACATCACCCAAGTAAATCTAGAATAATCATCTACTATAACACGCATATACCTCTTACAATTTGGGGTCTGAACTCTCATAGGACCACACAAGTCCATATGCAACAGTTCTAAGGGTCTAGAAGTACTTACAAAGTTCTTTGGCTTGAATGAGCTTCTGGTTTGCTTACCTTGTACACATGCCTTGCAAAACCTCATCATCTGAAAATATCTGTGATGGTAAACCTCTTACCAAATCCTTTGAGATGAGTTTATTCAAGGTGTGTATGCTAATATGCCCAAGCTTTCTGTGCCAAATCTTTGAATCTTCCTTCAAGGCCTTGAGGCATTTTAACTTGTCACCTGCAACACTGTTAGTACTCATAGCATATATATTATGTGATATACGAACAGTGAGTATGCAATCACCAGATTTCTCATCTTGCACCACACATTTCTCCTTGTCAAATATAGCTTTATAACCTTTATCACATAACTGAGAGATACTAAGAAGATTATACTTAAGTCCATCCACAAGATAAACATCAGAGATAGAGTTGGTAAAACCATTACCAATACTACCTATACCAATAATATTACATTTTACTTTGTCACCAAATGTGGTTGTTCCTTTAGATTTTTCTGTAAGCTCAGTAAAGAGACATTTCTTTCCACTCATATGTCTTGAACATCCACTGTCTAATATCCATTTCTGATATTTGAAGGCCTTGGTGACATCCTGCAAAAGTAAATCATTGCCTCAACATGATGTTAGACCAAGTGCAGAACTTTGAGTCATACTCAGAATCAGCCATGTTAGGTGGTCTAATTCCTTTTGGAACCCAAATCTCTCTAACCTGTCCCTTAAGCTAACAAGGATAAGTATTCATCATAATGTGAGGTTCTGATCTTCTGAAGGGACAAGTTAATCTGATATGACCAATTTTTCCACAGTAATGACACTTTGGAGAATGTCTGCTACCACATTTGACAAAAGTAGTTTGGCTTTTCTTTGGAAAATTTGGATTATATCCAATCCCAACTTCATGCATTGATTTCAGACCTCCTCCAAGAATGTGATTTAGATTATGTTCTGAGCCTGTAAAACTGGCTTGGACCTTTTTAGACTCTTGAAGTTTCTCAGTCAAAGAACAGATTTATTGTTCTAAATCCTCAAAATGAGTCTTTAGATTAGCATATCTTTCAGTCAAAAGAGTGTTCTGATCAACAATCTCATTTATCTGTGTCTTAAGGCTTTGAACTTGCTATCCAAGGCCTTGAAGTCCTTTTCAATTTTCGTCTTAGAAACTTCAACATTTTTGTTGGTAAAAACTAGGTCCAGGTTTTCTTTTACCTGCTCATGAATCTTAATCTTTAAGGAAGAAATCTCATTTCCATAACTTTCCTCATTTAAAAACATACTCTTGAGAATTTCAGGAAGTACATCAGAAGGACTAGCAAGAATTTTTTTTACCATTTCTTCAATATGTCTGTCTGATGACTTTTCTTCATCATGTTTGGCCATGAAGCACAAATTTTCTTGATCTTCTTCTGTGTCTTAGTCACTTGATGAATCAGAATCACTCCAGGAAGCCATCATGGATTTCTTCCTTCTGTTGTCATTGTCTTTCTTCTGAAAGTTCCTGTTCTTCTTCTTTTGTGGACAGTCTCTTACTAAATGATCTGCATCACCACACTCAAAACAATTCATTACTTTAGTTTTATGTAACTGTGATGAAGATTTACCTTTGTAGTCCTTGATGCTTGAAGGTCTTGGTCTCTCTCTGTTGTAGTCCTTGTTACATGAGTTTCTTTTCTTCTTGAGAATCCTGGCCAAGGCCTTGGAGATCAATGCTAAAGCCTCTTCATCATCATGCTCATCTTCAGTCTCAAGGCTTTGATATTTTTTTTTGTCTTTAGCCTTGAGTGCTAAGTTCTTGATGTTTTCAGTCAAATCACCTTCTACATCCTTCATAGACATTTCATGAGTGAGCAGCTTTCCTTGTAGATCATCTAGCTGAAGAAGACTTAAATCTTGAGCTTACTCAATGGTTGTTGTCTTTGGCTCCCACTTGGCTTTAGGCAAGCTTCTCAGAATTTTCCTGACCTTTTCTTCATTTGAAAACTTCTTTCCCAAAGACTCCAGATTATTCACCACATCAGTGAATCTTTTGAAAATATCCTTGATGGTCTCATCTGAGTTCATCTTGAACAACTCATATTGCCTCAGAAGTATGTTGATTTTGGTCTTCTTAACCTGGCTTGTTCCTTCATATGTCATAACCAGTTTGTCCCACACTTCTTTGGCACTTTTGCAATTGGACACCTTGTTGAACTCATCTGCATTAAGAGAACATGATAACAGATTCATGGCCTTGTAATTTTTTGATACCTTTTCCAGTTCAGTAACTGAGAGATTTTCCTCAGACTTAATACATCTGAATCCATCAATAGTAGTGTAGTACTCATGAGGACCATTCTGAACTATTGATCACAGTTCCATATCTTGATCTATGATGAACATCTTCATCAAAGACTTCCAGTTCATGAAGTTATCACCACAGAACAATGGAGGTCTGTTGGCTGCCCTTCCTTGTGAGAATCCACCATCTCCTACATTACTCATAGTCACAAGATTGTTATATCTTTATCAGTGACCCAAGCTCTGATACCAATTGAAAGTGTGTAATGTAGACTAAATACATGACCTAAATACTCTAGGGGGGGGGGGTTGAATAGAGTATGGAAACTTTTTGCAAAACTCAGTTTTTAACAAACTAACTTAAGTGAGGAACTCAAATCTCAAGGCCTTGAGATTTTAGAAAACAGTCAGAAACTTTCAAAGGCAAAATAGAAAGCTTCAAGGCCTTGAACTATTACCAGTTCTAAACAGCTTATAAACCCTAGTTTGATTTGAGTTGTATGCAACAGAAAATAACAAAACTGTAAGTAAAGAACACAATGCAATTTACAGAGTTCAGTCCCAATGGACCTAATCTATGCCTGAGGGATCTAATCCCACCAGGATTGGGCAAACACTTCTTATTACTCACACAGAAATAACCCTAGATCTTCAAGCCTAAGTGATTTCCCTTACACCTATATAACTTGTGGTTCCAAACCTATCTAGTATCAGCTACTAACTGTTGAGCTAACAAGAACCTCTTGTTGTTCACTTGAACAACCAACCACTAAGTTTAGTGAGGTTTTAGATATACAAAAGATAAGCAGATTACAAAACAGATGAAGAACACAGTAGAAGAATAAGCTTGTGAAGGCCTGGATGTGTTCTTCTGGAAACTGGAATGATTGATCTTCTGAAATCTGGAATTGAAGCTCGAATGTCTGTGTGTCTGAATGAATAATCTCCCACGAATATTTCACACCTCTCTCAGTTATCTGCAAGCCTATCTTTTCTTTAAAAATTCAAACCAGTCTTTTATCTACTCACTGCAACTGAATGAGAGATTTTAGGATCTCAGTTCTTACAAATCCTTTCTTGTTTCAACAGCAATTCAAACAACTCTTAGTAGATATCCGTTGGAGTTTGTTGAGATTGCATTTTCACATTTAACAAACCTGCAACAACATTAAAACACAGCAACAACAAAATCTAGAAAAATAACAGCACTAAGTCTGTTTGGTTTTCCTGTTTCTGAATAAAAACTGGATGAGTGATTAGAACAGAATCTGATTAACTTCTGACACATATAATTCTCGATAAACCAGTTTAAGACTCTTAGAAGTCATTAAACAATCACAATAACAAAGATCAAACCCTTCAAGAAAGAATCAAATTAGTTCTGTAAAACTGTCAACATCTCAAGGAACATCTCAAGGCCTTGAAGCTCTGAACATGCTTCACAGTCTGTCAAAGTTAAAACCAGAAATCTTTGATTCTCCCTGATCAGGACATCTGCAACTGTGTTAGATATATAGAGAACATAAAACATAAGTATTTGCAGCAATCTCTGATATATATAATCAGACGGTCAATCTGCAACACAAGATTGTTAGAACATTCAGCACAATAAAAACTACTCTCAAGGCTTTGAAGCTCTGTCTGTATCTCAAGGCCTTGAAGTATCAGAAATGCTTAGTCTTTTTCTTTCATCACTCAAAACATTTACTTCTCAAAACACACTTAAGGGTATTTGAGTCAACACGCGGGTTAGCGACTAATAGTGTAACTAAAATGTAGTAATTGGTAAAATTAATTAAAACGTAAATCAAATATATCAAAACTTGAAATTGAGTTGATAACCAATTGACATGAAATTTCCTCTGTAATTTGAAGTTTTGGAAAACTCCCTGATCAGAAGGGAGATAAGAATATACTTTAAAAGATACGCCATATTCCTTTCTTCTCTAAATTATAATATGAGAACGTAGTTATATGTCATTTGTCTTCATAAGTGGCATAACTTTCATAAGTTGACCAAATTACATGTCTGTGTTACACAAGGGTGACATTTTAAAGTTCCAATAATTACACAATGGCGATTAAATGTGCAAAATAGTAGATCAAACCAATGAACATAAAACATCTTTCGCTCTCCTTTTTCATTCAGTGAAGAAGACACCAACAACTACATATGGAAGAAATTGATGAAGATGAATGGGAGCTTGTAACTGGCGCTACTGATTACATATTTTTTGTCTCCATATATCTTTTATACAACCAAATTATATTCTTCCGAAGAAAGCGACTTAAAATAGGCAGACAGACAATAGATCTCCTTTCCGTTTCCTATTCCACGCCGATAGAACTAGATCGCAATGTGATCTACTGTTCATTTTCTTCTCTACGTAAGCCGGGATGTGTACTGGACTAAATTTGTATATTAAATGCCTAACTTTTTTTCATTCATTTTGGTTGTGTACTACTATTTTAATACATGTTCTGAAAACAAGAAGGAAAATTGTGTTATATCTATATTTTCAAATGCTAACAAAATGAGAAGGTACAAGTTTTCGGGTTTAAATAATCCTTTGTTTATGTCTACGATTTGGTTAATTCACAGTTTATTCTTGGTTTTTGTTATTTGCTTTGAAATTTTAGATGGAGGAATAGAGAAGTTAGTTAGACTTACTTTTTTTTTAGTTAACATGATGCAGAGAGTATAAAATATAGTGTGGAAAAGAGCTCAACTCCAATGGTTCACTCTAAAGTACCTACATACTAATGGAATTCGTCAAGACTTCGCCTCTATTTCTCTTTTATGTGGTCCGTGATTTCAATCTGTTAGATGCAACATACATATAATGTTTGATGAAATGCTTTACATGGAGGTGGCACAAACAAGTAACTAATTACTATGTAGCAAAGGTGCGGTGCTGGTATGGGTGCTTTAATTTTATAAAAATCAATGGTGCGGATGCAGTGAGGGTGCGTTGACTTTATTTATATTTTATTTTATATTTTTTGATAGCATCTATATCTATATTATAAAATAGCATGTTTTAAATAATTATGATTTTTCAACCGTTAGATTAAATCAACCCTATCCCCACCATTAGATCCCACCTACTTATTACATCTCTAACTACCCACTCTCCTTAGACATCTTTAACTACCTACTCTCTTTGAACATCCCAAACTAATAGGAGAGAGATTTTTCCCAACTATATCCTTAGCTAATAGGAGATAGGGTGTGAGTTCAAACATAATGCTCATCCCATACATGGAAGTTGTTCTTTTTATTTTTTTTTATTTTTTTCACCACATTTGTAAATATAATTATTGGATAATACCTCTAAATTAATTTTAAAAAACTATCCAATTTAGGGATTGTGTCATCGGGCACGGGTTATACTCTAGTTATCTATATATTATTAAAAGAAAGAGATGTTCCCTCTCCATGCGTCATGTGGGATATGACAAGCATCTTAATCAGCAGATGAGTAATGTTGTTTTACAAATAGTCATACATGTGTCATATGTAAGCCAATCAATTTTTGCCAACTCTAATGTTTGGGTCATGTAATTATCCTATTTGGAAACTTCATTTACTCCATTTTTTGGTTTTTCCATGCATTGAGAATGAAGCTTGACAAAGTTCATTCACCTTACATAGTTTCTGATTCAATGAATTATGTGACAAAATATTCAGAAAGGGGAGTATGCAGATGAATATGCAGCACATATACTCTAGAAGGGGGGGGGGGGTGAATAGAGTATGCCAACTTTATGCAAAATTAAAGGAGGAAAATAGTTTTAGTTTTAGTGCAAAGGAGTTCAAGGCCTTGAACAAAAATTCAAGCCTTTGGAATGAAATACAGCTTGCAATAAAACATACAAGTCTTTTTTGAAGGCCTTGAAAGGAGTTTCAAACCCTTGAAAAACAGACAAGTTTAAATGCTGCAAAAACTATGAATGTGAATGAACTGTAAATGTAAGAGACAAATGGTTTATAGAGTTCAGTCCACTTGGACCTACGTCTCTACCTCATGGATCTTATCCTTGCATGATTTTCAACTCAATTCTTGTTAATAAATAGCGAAGCCCTAGATCTCAAGCACAGAGAATTGTCTTACTTTGTTACAGCTTGTGGTTCTCCCTAACCTTTCTTGTACCTGCTCTAGCTAACTGATTAACTAAGAATTCTCTATTTTTCACATTGAAAAATTCATGAGAATAATGTATAGAAGTATAACGGAAATGATCTACCAATAAAGTACAATACATAAGAACGCTAGAGTAGAAAACTGCAGTAAAGAATGCAGCGAACTTCTGTGTGTTGGATTGTGAGAGTGATGAACTTCATTGATTCTTGTCAATTCAGAATTGTGTCTCTCTTTTTGCCCGTTGAGTGTTTTATATATATGCTTCAAAATGGGCTCTATTTATATAGTTTGAAACTCTGCAAATCTTCCCAGATTTTTAGCAACGACTTCCTGTATTTTAGGAAACAACTTTGACTCTCTTCAACAGCCTTCTCCAACGATAGTTGATCACAATCTTCATAGATTTTGATGTGATCTTGTCTTTAAACAAATTGAGAAGCTGTCATGAGTCTCTGATCACAGGATCATCTTCACTAGGTGATTTCCTTTCCTGCAAAAGTCAGATAAGGAAACAAATCCTGCAAATATAGGAAGTAAAATTTCCTGCAAAACTAAGTCAAAATCATGGATAAAAACATGTTAGATATATCAAAACATTTTGTCTTTCATCATCAAATAATAACATATTAAGTACAGGAGTGAGAGAGATGGTATTAAATCAAAAAGAGCTTAGAAAAACTCCCCCTCAGAGCATGTATGCAGGTCAGACAGTTTCAAGGCTTTGAATCCTGATTCAAGGCCTTCAGGCCTGTGAAACCTGATTCAAGGCTTTGAAAACTTGTTCAAGGCCTTGAAATACCAAAGTATTTCACTTCCATGAAAACTGCGACCTTACAATCTCCCCCTTGATGGAAGACAAAACCTCAACTGTTTTGATTCTTAGAATCTACAAAAAATACTGATTAGTACACAATTCACATAATAATAACACAGTAATTCCAAATAATCCAACTTATTAACAAAAACTGCAAGTAGCAGATAATCTTGCTGACCAAAAGATAGGTCATCTAAACAGCAAACAAAATAAAAACAAAACAACCTATGATTTTTCTCCTCCCCTTTTTGACTTTCATCAAAAAAAAAATGAGAAGATGTTGGATTAGTGACTGGAAATTTTTGAAAATAAAACTTAAAAACTTAAAAAAAAATGGGGAAGAAAGTGTAGGCATGATTAAGGAATTGGGTCTTCATCTCCATCCTGATCTCCCTCTTCTTCCTCACTGTCATCATCAGTCTTATCCTCTTCTTCATGTTCCTCTTCATTCTCACCAGCACTAGTCACTTCTTCAGTCTTGTCCTGGGTAGCATCCTTTGGAGATTTCTTATTTTTCTTCAAAGTAATCAACATACCATCTGAGTCAGAACTGTTTACTTCATATCCTTCCTGAGAAGCTTGTTCTACCACTTGTTTTCCCTTATCTTTCACTGGAGCAGCCTCTTCCTGGTTGGAATGTTCACTCGGAAAATTCTTGTTAGAACCACCTTTCTTTGTACCTTCTTCATCCTCAGAAACATCAAACACAGTCATGCTTCTAAAAATTGTTTCCTCCATGTATTTGACCTACGAGAGATCAATCTCAAACTCATGCTGATTCTCTTTGATCTCACTATTATCCATCTCTAGACCATCAAGTCTCTGAACGATGGAGGACAAATCAGGATGCTGAGAAGTCTGGCTTGAAGGAGTCAAGGTCTTGGGCTTGACAAACTTCTTTGCATTGAGCTCTTGTTCGGTCAAATCAGAATACAACTTCCAAATATTTTATTTGGTCTTAACCACTCCAATCTTCTCAAAGTCTTTCTCATTCAGCACACCAATTCCATAATTGATAGACTCTTCACTAGCAGTAGGAATTTTAAGTTGGTGAAAGAACAGAGTTAGCAAATTTTCATAAGGCAAAGGATGCTTTCTCTGATCCGTTTGACTGAACAACATATGCTCCATTACATTTTTCTGCAGATCAATCTCATAGCCATGCATAACCAAGTACATAATATAGAGTATTCTCTCAGTGATTATTTCCTTTGAATGTTCACTTGGAAAGATTCATCTCATCAATATAGTGAATAATATTTTAGGTTCAACATTTAACACAGAGTGTGTTAATTGTTTGGGTGATGCAGGAACATTTGGTAGGAAGAATTCCTTACTGGCTAACTTCAAGGCTTCATTCTTAGGTGGATGATTTTGTGTGTCATATCTCTTGGGACATCCTAGAACAGTTGAGAACTCAGAATGATCCAACTCCACAGTAACACCAGCAACTACAGTCTTGATTACCAAGTTTAGGGAATTCTTAAATTGCTTCATGTTCAGATAAAACAGTCTGGTAAGCATAGGGTATGCTAGTTCAGGAGGATTTAGCATGAACCACAAAGAAATTTTCTTCAGCATCGTAATGCAATTTAGATTTATTCCAGTTAACACATGGATGTTGACCAGACTATAGAAAGCAATAGGCTGAGAAGCAAAGCCTTCTAACCACTGATCTTTTGAAGTATTTGAGACGAACCAAGAATCATTAGGAGCAGTATTCTTTGAGTAGATCTGAAATGCTTTCTCCATATTTTCTTCTGGTTGTTCCTCTGTTACCTTTCCTTTCCCTTTTTCAGCTTGAGTTGCCTTCTTTTTTTTCTTCAACTGCTTGGGGCTAGCGATCTCTGTTTCAGGTTGCTTCTCTGCAGCAACTTTCTCTTTCTTCTTCTTCTTCTTCTTCTTCTTCTTCTTCTTCTTCTTCTTCTTCTTCTTCTTCTTTTCTGAGGAGGGAGTTGCAACATTTTTGACTTTCTTTTTGGGTGGAGGAAGATCTGCAACTTCCTATGCACTAGGAGTTCTAGAGCTACAGTCTCCACTAATCTCTTGAACTTCATCCACTGTTGCCTTTCTTTTCTTCTCTGTACACTGTTTCAATCCTCCAACCATCTTGATTCTGGATGAGGCTCTTCTATTACTCATTAGGGTTTGGGAGAAGAATAGAGGGAGGTGGATTTGATACGGAGTGAAGGAGAGGAGAAGGAGATAAATACTCAGAGAGTTTGTATTTGAAAAGGAAACTACATTATTTTTCTGATCTTAAAAGATCTGTAATGATCAACAAATATTCAAATCTTCGAATCCGTTGGAAATTAATAATTTAATACTATATTTGGCTGAAAATCAGGTTTGAAAAAGGTAGGGTCAATATTGAGAAAATATCTACAGAGATAGCACCCAATACTGAAGATCCAAAACTTATTCACTAATCAGTTATTAGACTTATTTTCAGGGCTTTGAAAATAGTTCCAAGGTATTGAAATGCTGTTAAGCTGAAGCACATAAGACCAAAGCTTTGAATTGATTTTCAAGGCTTTGAAAATCAGTTCAAACCTTTGAAGCACATAAAAACTTACCTTGCTTACCTGATGCTCCAACTAAACCAATGCATCCTTATTTAGCATGCCTAATTCCAGTCTTAGAGCTGAGAATCTTCCATCTGGCAATGGTTTAGTGAAGATATCTGCAACTTGCATGTTAGTAGAAATAATTTCAAGAACAATATCACCTTTCTCAGCATGATTTCTGATGAAATGATGTCTAAAATCAATATGCTTGGTTCTTGAATGTTGTACTGGGTTCTTTGTGATAGATATTGCACTAGTGTTGTCACATTTGATGGGAATACTTCTGAAGTCAAATCCAAGATCCCTCAACTGTTGAGCAATCCACAACACTTGTGAACAACATGCTCCAGCAGATATATATTCAGCTTGAGCTGTTGATAGAGCAACTGAGTTTTGTTTCTTGGAGTTCCAAATGATCCGAGATGATTTAATAAATTGGCAAGTTCCAGAAGTGCTTTTTCTATCAAGTTTGTAACCTGCAAAATTAGCATCTGAAAATCCATGCAAAAGTTAGAATGTCTTGGATTCCAAAGCCCTAAGTCTTGGTACCATTGAGATATTTGAATATCCTCTTCACAGCAGTTAAGTGTGATTCTTTTGGATCAGCTTGAAATCTTGCACACACATACACTGAACATGATATCTGGTCTACTAGCAGTAAGGTATAGTAATCATCTAATAATACCTCTATACTCTTTCACATTGACACTCTTACCAGATTCATCTTTGTCTAAAGACAGTGTAGAATTCATTGAAGTCTTGATCTCTTTGGATTGAGACATGTTTTACTTTTTCAGCAAGTCCTTAGTATACTTGCTTTGATGCATAAAGATGCCCTTATTCAATTGATGTATTTGAAATCCAAGGAAGAAGTTCAACTCTCCCATCATGCTCATTTCAAATTCACTGCTCATAAGACTTGAGAATTCTTTGCATAGAAGATCATTAGTAGCTCCAAACAGAATATCATCAACATAAATTTGAACTACAAGTAAATCCTTCTCATGAGTCTTAATGAAAAGGGTCTTGTCTACCAATCCTCTTTTGAAATCATTTTGCAAACAGAAACTTAGACAATCTTTCATACCAAGCCCTTGGAGCTTGTTTCAAACCATAAAGAGCTTCGTTAAGTTTATAAACATGATTTGGAAATTTATCACTTTCAAAAACAGGAGGTTGTGCAACATAAACTTCTTCTTGCAAGTATCCATTCAGAAATTCACATTTCACATACGTTTGATATAGTTTCATTTTTTTGAAAGATGCAAATGCAAGCAGAATTCTAATTGCTTCTAACATGGCAGCTAGAGAAAAAGTTTCCTCATAATCAATACCTTCTTCTTGATTGTAACCTTGAGAAACTAACCTTCCTTTGTTTCTAATCACCTTGCCATTCTCATCCAATTTGTTTTCTGAACACCCATGTGGTACCAATGTAGACTGATTTGTAGGTGGAGGAACTAGGTTCCATACCTTGTTTCTTTAAAATTCATTGAGTTCACTTTGCATTGCTATAATCCATTCTTCTTATTGTAAAGCTTCCTTCACAATTTTCGGTTCTACAAGAGAAATGAAAGCATTGAAAGAAATAAGATTCTTCAACTGTGACCTTGTTTGTGTAGCAGTGGTTGGGTCAGAGATAATATTGTCAATTGGATGTGATGAGAGATATTTGAATCTCTTTCTTGGAGACCATGGTTCAGGTTCTCCATAGATCTTTTCTGGTCTTGAAGTAGTGGCCTGATCATTCATCTCTTTCTGATCATCTTTGTCAAGGCTTTGATCTCTATTTTCAAGGCCTTTAGACCTATTTTCAAGGTCTTGAAAATGGCTTCTGTTTCCCTCTGAACCTTTCTTGAACCCAAGAGAGTTCTCAGCTTCTTCTTCTGATTCATGCTTGTTCAGATTCAGGTCTGCAAAACTTTCACTCAAAGAACCATCATAGCTTTCATCAAAAATAACATGAATACTTTCTTCAACCAGCTTGGTTCTTTTATTATAAACTCTATAAGCTTTGGTGGTAAGAGAGTAACCAAGAAATATACCTTCGTCCCTTCTTGCATCAAAATTACCCAAGTTGTCCTTACCATTGTTGTGGACGTAGCATGTGCAGCCAAAGGGTCTGAAGTATGAGATGTTTGGCTTTCTCCCTTTGAAGAGTTCATATGAGGTTTTCTTCAAGATAGGCCCAATCAAGAAGCTGTTCAGAATATAATTTTCAGTAGTCACAGATTCTGCCCAATAATGTTTTGGCAACTTATTTTCTAGAAGCATTGTCCTTGACATATCCACGAGAGTCATGTTCTTTCTTTCAACAACTCCATTCTGTTTAGGAGTTCTAGGAGCAGAGAAATTGTGAGAGATACCATGCTGAGCACAGAACAAATCAAATTCTAATTGATCAAATTCTCTACCATGATCACTTCTAATTGAAGCAATGGGTAGATTTTTCAAGTTTTGAAGTTCTCTACAAAGCTTTGAAAATTCAGAGAGGGCTTCTGATTTTTCTTTCAGAAACATAACCCAAGTATATCTAGAAATAATCATCTACAATCACTAGCATATACTTATTAATTTTTGGAGTTTGTGTCCTCATAGGACCACACAAATCTATGTGAAGTAGTTCAATAGGTCTAGAGGTACTTACAAACTTCTTTGGTTTGAATGAGCTTCTGGTCTGCTTACCTTGAGCACAAGCTTTGCATACATCATCTTCTTTGAACTTGATAGATGGCAATCCTCTTACCAGATCCTTGGAGATTAATTTGTTCAAGGTATGCAAGCTACTGTGACCAAGCTTTATGTGCCAAACCCTTGAATCCTCTTTCAACGACTTGAGGCACTTTAAGCTTTTACCTGCAACTTTGTTAGTCTGAAAAGTATAAACATTGTTTAATCTAGAGGCTGTGAGAATGCAATCTCCCGATTTCTAATTTTGCACCACACACTTCTCTTTATCAAATATAACCTTGTTGCCATTATCAAAAAGCTGAGATACACTAAGCATGTTAAATTTTAAACCATCAACTAGATACACATCAGAAATAGAATTTTCAGAATCTGTACCAACTTTACCAATACCAAGAATGTTGCTTTTTCCTTTGTCACCAAGAGTAATTGAACATTCAGAATGCTTTTTCAATTCTGAGAATAGAGATCTCTTTCCACTCATGTTTCTTGAGCAACCAATTTCCATAAACAAATTATGTTATTTGATGTTGGTGACAACCTACAAACACTAATCACTGCCTTACGCAGCTGTTAGACCAAGTGCTGAATTTGGACTCATACTCAGGATCAACCATGTTAGGTGGTCTGACCCCTTTAGGAACCCCAATCTGTCTGAATTGTCCTTTAAGTTGAAGTGGAAATGTGTTCCTCGTTATATGAGGGTCTCTTCTTCTGAAAGGACAAGTTATCTTCATATGACCGATCTTGTTGCAAAAATGACACTTAGGAGAAGTTTTGCTTCCATTTTTCACAAATCTGGTATTGTTGTTTCTTGGAAAACTTGGATTGTATCCATTACCAGTTTTATGAACTGACTTTGAACTTCCTCCAAGAATCAAGTTCAACTTATGTTCTGAGCCTGCAAGCTTGACTTTGACTAATTCAGATTCTTGAAGTTCTCAGTAAGATTATTCTTTTGTTTATCCAAATCATCAACTTGGTGTTTCAGATTAACAAGGTTGTTACTCATCAAAGAGTTCCCAGTGACTACTTCCTTGACTTGTGTTTTCAAGGCTTTGAAACTGGTTTTCAAAGCCTTGAAATCACTGTCAATTTTCTTTTGAGAGATTTCAAGATTCTAATTTAGACAAACAAGTTGTAAATTCTCTTTTGCTTGTTCATGAACTTTTTCTTCAGAAATTCTGATCTCTTTCAGATAATCTTATTTATTTAAAAGCATTGTTCTGAGATAATCTGAAAGAGCATCTTTTGGTTTTGAAATCAGACAGTTTACCATTACCTCAATGCTCTTCTCAGAACTTTCATCATGCTTGGCCATGAAGCATAGGTTGGCATGTACTTCTTCAGATTCAGATTCACTTGAGTTATCTGAATCACTCCATGAAGCTATCATAGTATTCTTTCTCCTGTCATGGTCTTTCTTTTGGAAGTTCTTGCTTTTCTTGTGTGGACAGTCTCTTATCACATGTCCTGCATCACCACACTTAAAGACGTTCATGACTTTGGATTTATTTTGTGAAGAGGACTTACTTTGTAGTCCTTGCTACTGGATGATCTGTTTCTTTCTCTATTGAAGTCTTTGTTTCCAAAGTTTTTCTTCATTTTGAGAATTCTGGTTAAGGCTTTAGAGATGAATGCAAAAGGATCTTCATCATCATCATCTTCAGTTTCAAGGCTATGAATTTTCTCATTCTCTTTGGCCTTGAATGCTAAGTTCTTGACACCTTCAGGTAGCTCTCCACCAGCTTCATTCATGGATATTTCATGTGTCATGAGCTTCCTTTGTAGGTCATCATGTTTTAGTTATGAGAGATCTTGATTTTCTTCAATGGCTGTTGTCTTTGGTTCCCATTTGGCATTTGGAAGACTTCTAAGTATCTTCCTCACCTTTTCTTCATTGGAAATATGTTTTCCCAAAGAATCAAGGTTGTTGACAATGTCTGTGAACCTCTTGAACATCTCTCTGATTGACTCATCTGCATTCATCTTGAACAGCTCATATTGCCTGAGATAGATGTTGATCTTGGTTTTCTTGACTTGACTAGTTCCTTCAAATGTCACCACAAGCTTGTCCCAAATTTCTTTGGCAGTCTTGCAGCTTGAAATCCTGTTGAATTCATTTGTACTCAAAGCACAATACAAGATCTTAATAGCTTTGTAATTCTTAGAATATTGTTCTAACTCAGAGGAGGAGAGTGAGTCTTCTGATTTGGGACTTCTGATCCCATCTTTCTCCGTAAAGAAGGTGTGAGGTCCATTCTGAATAATGGTCCAAAGTTCTATGTCCTGATCAATGATGAACATCCTCATCAGGGCTTTCCAGTGAGCAAAGTTATCTCCACAAAATAGAGAAGGTCTGTTGGAAACTCTTCCCTGTGAGAAACCACCATAGCATGCAGTACTCATGATCACCAGATGGTTAAATCTTATATAGTGATATAATCTCTGATACCAATTGAAAGGGGATTATGCAGATGAATATGCAGCACATATACTCTAGAAGGGGGGGGGGTTGAATAGAGTATGCCAACTTTTCCCAAAACTAGAGGAAAATAGTTTTTAGTTTTAGTGAAAAGGAGTTCAAGTCCTTGAACACAAATTCAAGCCTTTGGAATGAAATACAACTTGCAATAAAAAGGAAAAGTCATTTTCAAGGTCTTGAAAAGAGTTTCAAACCCTTGAAAAACAGACAAGTTTAAATGCTGTAAAAATTATGAATGTGAATGAACTGTGAATGTAAGAGACAAAGGATTTATAGAGTTCAGTCCACTTGGACCTGTGGCTCTACCTCAGGGATCTTCTCCCTGCAGGATTATCAACTCAATTCTTATTAATCAAAATCTAAGCCCTAGATCTCAAGCACAGAGAATTGTCTTACTCTGTTACAGCTTGTGGTTCTCCCTAACATATCTTGTACCTGCTCTAGCTAACTGATTAACTAAGAATTCTCTATTGTTAACTTTGAAAAATCCTTGAGAATGATGTATAGAAGTATTACAGAAATGATCTACCAATAAAGTACAATACAGACGAACACTAGAGTAGAAAACTGCAGTAAAGGATGCAATGAACTTTTGTGTGTTGGATTGTGAGAGTGATGAACTTATTTGATGCTTGTCAATCCAGAATTGTGTCTTTGTTTTTTTCTCGTTGAGTGTTTTATCTTGATGCTTAAAATTGGGCTCTATTTATACAGTTTGAAACTCTGCAATTCTTCCCAGATTTTCAGCAACAACTTCATGTATTTTAGGCAACAACTTTGACTCTCTTCATCAGCCTTCTCCAACGGATAGTTGATCACAATCTTCATAGATTTTGCTGTGATCTTGTATTTAAGCAAATTGAGAAGCTGTCATGAGTCTCTGATTGATCACAGGATCATCTTCGCTAGGTGATTTCCTTTCCTGCAACAGTCAGATAAGGAAACAAATCCCGCAAATATAGGAAGTAAGATTTCCTGCAAAACTGAGTCAAAATCATGGATTAAAACATGTTAGATATATCAAAACATTTTGTCTTTCATCATCAAATAATAACATACTACCTCCGTTCTATCTCTTTCTTCCATTTACTGTTCATATCACTATTCACTGGATCGCATTGACCCGATGATTATGATAATAAACCGGTGCAACTTTTTGACACTTTTTACATGGGGTTGTAGATAAACTTTTTTCTCTACAACACCATGCAAAAATTATCAAAAAAACACATAATCTTGTTACTCAAATCACAGGGTCAAAGTGACTCAATTACGAGTCAAAAAGTCCAATTAGGAAGAACGAGAGAGAGCGGAGATAGTATTAAGTACAGGAATGAGAGGGATGGTATTAAATCAAAAATAATAGAAAAACTTCCCCTCAGAGCATGTATGCAGGTCAGACAGTTTCAAGTCTTTGAATCCTGGTTCAAGGTCTTGAAATAGCTTTCAAGTCTGTGAAACCTGATTCAAGGTTTTGAAAAGTATTTCAAGGCCATGAAACATGTGACCGTACATATTCAATTGAATTGAAATAGAATGCTAATTTTTAATCTCCCACCTATTAGTTATGAGATTCATGAATGACATACTCAAATGGCAGAAATAAAGTCATCTAAATTCAAGTCCCATGTTCTCTTACAGCAACATTTAATTTCTTCAACGTCTCCCTCTCTGCAATTCTATAAATTAGCTTGGCGTTTAAATACAATCACTTATAATATAGTCTAACCATTTTGTTTGTTCTTTGATGCTCATTCATGGTATGAAATGTAAAAAGAAATTCGTAAGTCTAAAAGGTTGTGCACACATTACATTTTCTCAGGGAGTCCAAATTTATCTCATTTTGCTCTGCAGGTCTATAAATTAGCTTGGCTGTAAATACAGTCACATATAATACAATTAAACCATTTTGTTTGTTCATTGATTGTCATTCATGATGGGAAATGTACAAGGTAATTTGTAAATCTACAACGAGGTGCACACATGACACATTATATCTTCTCAAGGAGTCCAAATTTAACTTATTTCCTTGTCAATACCTGACAATGCAGAAGAACTATATCTACATCTAGGTCTGTTAGTTTCCACGAAGAGGGGAAGTTTTTCTACTCATTCAATAATACAAGGAATGGCGCAGTGGTTTTTCAACAAAAGCCATGTTTTCATGATTGAATGTTTTCTAAGACTTCTGTGTTCTTGCTAATTTGTCAACATGCGATTGAAACTCTTTGGTTTTGCTTGAAAATTTGGGGATTAAGACTCTAACAAAACTCATCCGATTGGTACATGTCTTACTCCGATAGTTGTACTTTGTTGTGTTTCAATGTTTCAAAAAAGTAAAGTCTTAAAGTGCATTCCTCATTTATGTATATGGCTTCTTCAACCTTACAATGTTAGTATAGGGCGTGATTACCTGGACAATATTGGTTTGTTCACCAAATCTGATCTTCCTTCACAAGACAACATACTTAATTACGGAACTCTTCGTATAGAAACTTGAATTATTTTTTCTACTAGCTTCATAGTTTTGTTTCTTCCCATTTAATCCAGTTGGTAAGTTACAATTGCATCATATTATTCAATTTCAAGGAATTTCTCTCTCTAGAGCTCCTTCGCTCTCTAGAAAGAGCCGATTGTTTTTCTTCAATGACCATGGACAGGAATGACTCTGGCTGGCTGGATAAGATCCAACTAACCGGAAAAGACACACAATCGATCCTACTCAAGGAGGAAACAACAAAGAAGGCGAAGGATAGTTGGAGATTTTGTTTGATTGGAAAGTTTGTGGGTTCAAAGCAAATCGAAAGGCTGGAGGATGAAAGAACTATTCATACGAATCTGGTGTTCGGATAACGATCTGAAGGTAATGGCAATAGCTTCCAATTGCTTTATCTTCAAGTTCGATAACGCCGCTACCAGAGACAATGCTCTTTTAGGGGGACCTTGGTGCTATGATGATCAACTACTCCTCCTAAAACACTGGAAGATGAACGAGAAGGTGTAAGACATTAGGTTTAATTATATCCATGTTTGGATCCAACTTAGGGGTCTCCCTCTTCACCTAATTCATGAAGAAGTGGGGCTCATGGTTGGATCATCAATTGGGGAGGTTGATAGGGCGACAGCCCACCTTGACGGAGAAGAAAATGATCGTTGTATCCGAATCAGAACCCAGATAAAAACCTATGAACCATTGAGGAGAAGAGTGAACGTAATTACTGAAGAGGGCGAGAACTGTTGGGTCGATATCTACTACGAGCGCATTTCTGCATTATGTGCGTGGTGTGGTAGACTAGACCATACCATCGGTGAGTGAAAATAAAGAGCAAAGGCGGTGAAACAGAAGTTATTCCCAGGCTATGGGAACTAGATGTTGCGTAAAACAAGTCACAAGAGAAAGCCCATTAGCGGGGAAAACAATCAGGGAACCCAGAAATCACCAGTGGATAAGAGACAGCACAGCAAGTCGGCGGTAGCAAGGGGAAAAAAGGGAAATTCGCCAAAGTATGGGGACCAAGTGCGAAAATATCCCAAATCTTCAGGGGATAGAGCAGAGATCGACAAAGGTAAAGGGATATTGGAATATTTACCGCGATTTGATGGATCAAACAATATCCCTGTGGATCATATCTCCCCACCCAATGAAGATCTGGCTTATCATGAGGGACCCAATTCCAAAACAGAAGGAATCCTAGAAATCAATTACGGGGCTGATAAAGTGCCAAGAAAGATGGCAAAGATAAGCTCGTGCAAAATCCAAGGCAAGCATGGTGCTTGGAAAAGAAAATGAGATAATACTGGGCAAATGGAAGTCAAATGGTCTACCCCTGATTACTCCCTCCGAGACAGGTTTGATTGTTGGAGGGGGAAAAAGAAACTGTACTATTGGATCTGGGGAAGAGAATAATGACACGTTCCAACTGCAAGTGCACAGCCTTCGTGTGTAGTAATAAACCGGAAATCCGGGTTGTCGAACCCAAGGGACTTTGTTTAAATTAATTATTATTCTATACCTTATGTGGGCAAGTCGCAAGTTGTGTTTTTACCTAATCCTAAGAAATTAAACGCAAAATTCTCAATTAACCAAGTGAAATAATTCACGATTAATAAAGAATGAATATTTGGGGGTTTTTATCAATACGGGAGAAGCACCGGGAATTCTCTAGGTTCACTAGGTTGATCTAAATTTATGTTTTGATTCGTAAAACAACCACGTATTATTCACTATTAATCAAGCAACGTTGAACTTAACGAGTTACCAATCAAGTCCACTATACGTAAACTAAACTAAACCGAGTTACCAAGCTTAACTTAGGTTTAAGTATGCATTAAGATTATGATTCTACTTTAACGATCCTAGTTAACTATGCCGAGTTACCAAACATGGATACGACTAGGTGGATTGTTCGATTTACCGACTAGTTATCACGGAGTTACCACGTGAAACTAATTAATTCTATCTCTACGTTAGCTACTCGCAAAGATAATAAGATTACGATCGCAAACAATCCATAATAATGAATAAATACGAGAGATTAAGCTAAAGCATGCATCACAATCATCAAAACACCAACTTTAGATCAAACCCTAGCTACACCAAACGAGAATTCCCAGCAAAAGGTGTTTAGCTACTCATATTCATAATCAAAACAACGATTATAATGAGTTTAAACATGAAAATCAAGAAAAGCGAGAGTTTAGAATTCAAACGAATGATCCAAAAGCTCCTAAGCTCTCTCCTAAGCTTCTTGATCTCCCAAGATGTCTCTAATCCTCCAAAACTACTGAAAAAGACGACCTAAAAGTCTTAAATACGTTCCCATAACAATATTACAAAGTTTGGAAATATTACGGAAAAGCCCCAAAAAATTGCTGCTGACCCACGATCTCTTCGCACGAAGACAGTTGTCTTCGCACGAAGAGTCTTCGTACGAAGACTTCTGCCTCTTCGTGCGAAGATCTTCTCATTTAGATACTGCATGTTGTTTTGAGAAGAGAATGCTGCAGACTTGAAAATTTGGCTAAGTATTGTCTTCGCACGAAGACAAATGTCTTCGCACGAAGACACTGTGTTCCAGCCCACCTTCTTGCTTCCTTTGACTTTCTCTTCTCCTCTTTGACTTCCTTCTTCCATTCTTTCTTCCTTTGACTTTCTTTGACTTTCTTTGACCTTCTCCTCTGTTTGACTTGTCTTTGAGTTCCTCGTTTCCGAAGTTCGCTTCCAAATCCCGCACGATCATCCAAGCCCTGTTTTCCTGCGAATCACAACACGAAAACACAACCCGCGATCATATCACAATAAAAAGCTCATAAATCTAAAGAAACGCCCGGATTTAACAAGTTTTGCACATGAACTCATATTTTCACATTTACGCTCAATTTACTCAAAAGACGACAAATTCTCCATTATAAGCACGCAAAACGTAGAAATAAAAGGCATAAAATAACTCCGAAAACGGAGTTATCAACTACCCCCACACTACCTTTTGCTCGTCCCGAGCAAATCTCTCAAGTCAATTTCATCTCTCTCAAGTCAAAGCTTCTTTCGCTTTTCCGCAATTCATCCAACTTTGCATACTACTCATTGCATACTTCCCTACGCCATTTGCATACTATCACCTCACATTGCATACAATACCAAACACTTTTGCATACTTATCCGAGTAGAACCATTCACCAACCATCCTTCCTACTAGTCGACACGACTCGATTATACACAATGCACCTATATGCAAATGCAATATTCACAATGCAAGTATTGAAATACAATTTTTTTCTTTTCTTTTGCGAGATTGGGCAATCTCCATTAGCTTAAACCGATTCACACGAAGCGATGAGAAATCTAGGCACAAGGAATGATTCGAAATCAAATTCGTCAACAGGAATTCCCCCTAGCTAGTATAGAGAACCTAACTTTACTAAGTACAAGAACGCAATACCTCTTCATGTGTGCCACAAAATAAAAGGCTACGCTAGGCTAAGCCACGTTCAAGGTCCGAGCTCCTAATCCGCTAACGGGTTTAAATGATGAGGCTTTAGGGACAAATAGGATAAGAATCAAATACAAGTCCTAAAGCGTCACATTCTCACAAATACCAAAGCTCACACACCCTCACAACAATAATGGAAACCAAGCCCGAAACTCACCATCTCCGGCCCTCGATCCCCTCAAACCCCGGTACAATTACGATCTCCGCGGCCATCGTCATGAATAATGCATAAACCAAAATTTCCCGTTCGTGAACTAGTCGCTTCTCCACTCGTTCTTCCACAACGCTTCTCATTCAACCTTTATTCATCTCTCCTTTTTTTCTCTCTTTTCTTTTTTTTTCTGATTTTTGATTTTTTTTTTTTTTTTTTTTTTTTTTTTTTTTACTATATCTCTCAAAATCTGCACAATTCCTTCAATATCCTTCACGAGTGGTCTTCCAATGAATCAAGCTAATCATGTAATCGTAAGGAGAGACAATATCAAACCACGTATAAATCACAAATCAATGTCTCTCCCTATCTCAATAAAATCCTCGGTGTAAATCAACAAAGCCGCTAACATTAAAGAAACATGTGTGGGGATGGAGTCGTCGCAAACGCAATCTCGATGTCCGAAGTCAAATGTCGACACCCCCACACTCGAATGCAATCCTGTCCCCTCTCACGTAGTCGATCAAATGTCTGTCTCGTGCCTAATCCAACCAAACCTCCCACACCATGATGAGTAAGATCCGGTACCTAGCACGATCCACCTATTAAATTCCCCCAACCCAAGTTTCGCGTGTATTAGATGTACACACTCACGGCTCTCCTCACTTGTGTCCATGTTGTAATGCCATGGAACACCGCCACACCGAAGTGCGCAAGCCTACTCTCACTCACCCTCGCATTCCCCTCGAAAATCACAAATGAAGTGCATGCGATATGTAAGACTCACACAAATATAGCATGAAGTACTCCCTCATCGAACCCCCTCAACTACAACACCCTCGTGACGCACTAAAGTGGTGATTCTAACCAATCAATGCTGAAGGCCAAGAATCGTCACCCTAAGTCCAAAGGTTGTCAAAGAATCCATGGTTCAAATACGGGTTTGCTAGTGGTCCTACAAGGTAAGTTCTAGAAGCAGTGAGTGCTCTAATACACACCTCGCACAGCTGTTCTGTGTGCCACTACGAGGCGGGTTGGCGACTACCTAAGACGTACACAAGAACGTTCGGCTTGTTTAGCTCACACCTAGCTCAACTCTTGTAAGAAAATTAGGCACACACTTTAAATTTGAAAGAATTAAGTTCGTGTGTAAAATAGGCACGCATTCCCGTAAAGAGAGTTTCTCTATACTTACTAAGGGATTCTCACATTGTCACTCTCGATCACGATTCACGCCCTACGCCTAAAAGTCTCACGCCTCTCGATTTTACCGAATTTTCAGCTTTTGTCAATTGCCCTTTCTCAAATTTTTAATTTTTTTTGGATTTTTCACATTTTTAGTTTTTTTTTTGTTTTTTTTTTTTATACCTACACTATATGCAAGGCCAACTCGATTACGACTCAACAATGGTAGGTTGACTCAAAATACCAAAACATGCAAAAAGATGAATAATAAAAAGACAAATAAGGACATAACCAAAAACCTCTAACTATATGCAGACACTGGCGATGCAAAGACACGACACTGACTAGTAACAAGGATTCAACCACCCCCACACTAGAATGCATCGTTGTCCTCAACGATAACACGAGGACTCAACAATTCTAGCGCGAGGGCACACTCCACTACTCGTCATCTTCCTCATCCTCATCATCTTCCTCCTCATCTTCTTCTTCTTCCTCATCCTCACTCGGCGGAACCTCATACTCAAAGTCATCCTCCTGAAACCACGGATCCGCCGTCGGGACTGGTGGAACAAACTCCCCCGGTGCCTGACCACTCGACTGTATCACCCACTGGCCAACCATCTGGATCAAACCCCCCAGCTTCGCCTGATTGTCCCGAGTGTGGGCAAACTGGCGTCTTCTCTCAAGTCTATCTCGGGCCATCTCCTCTCTCAGGTGGTCGTAGGCAACCTGGTTGTCAAACCTAGAGGTGTTCATTCTCCTACCCTTGCCCTTCTTCCTCGCTGTCTCATCAAACCTGTGCCACTTCCTAGCCGTAAACGGTTTCAAGTCCATATCTCTCCCTATGACTACCTCGGCAGTTTTGGCTAGGTGAGTGATCAAGCAGGTATGACCGGGGCCCAATTTGTTTGTCCTAGACACCCTCTCAAGACAGTTCTCCCAAATCAGTTTGGGGATATCAATTCTAACCCCGGTGTAAAGACAAAGGGCCCAAACCGAGAGGCGGAAAGTATAACTAGGGTTTCGTGTGATTCCCAAAACCCAGTTTTCTAGCACTTCACAACACCACCTAGCCTCCGGCCTATAAAACCTCTTCTCGGCCTTCCAATAAATCACCTCTCCCTTCCTGTCCCATGGATCAACCCCCTTCGCAAAGCAAAAAGCATTTAGACGAGACCAAAGGTTCTCACTACGAAGAACCGTCTCTAACCCACAACCGTCTTTCAAAGCGGGGAAACCCATGGCGAGTGCGATAGTCTCTGGCGTGAAGACTATCCACTCGTTCCGACAGTAAACGAGACGAGGATCTTGACTCTCACTGTCCTTTGCATAACGCAAATTGAACAAAAACTCTCTCGTAATGTGTGAACTCGACTGCCCTACAAGCTTAAACCAATTATCTAGCTTCTCTCGCTCATAAATTTCCTTAATTGCTTGAGGCATGTCCTCGTGCAAAGGAAAAGCTTTTTCGGGCTGCCCGTTCTTAGTCAAATACGTATCTCTACGAGAGTCAAGATGGGCCTCGTGGGTGACAAACCGATAACTATCATAATAACCTGGCGCAATACTACGCTCTTTCAAATTGGCCTTGGCCTTTCGTCGACCGACAATTCCCGGTTTAGCCGGGAAAGGGGCCGTCAAGATGGCATATTGGGGAGTAGGCGGTATCTCCAATTGGGGATCGCCCGATCCCGATGCTTCTTGTGACGAACCCTCTCCCGTCTTCCTCTTCTTACCACCCGCCATTTAAAATTCAAATCCAAGTAAAACAAGCAATTCAACACTTGTGCACGTGAACAAGAAGTGTAAACGAAACGAAACACGTAGGCACGTAACAAGTAGTTCCTAGGACTTTACGCAATCGCCCCCAAATACGCTTCTAAGCGCAACAAAATATAACCGGGCTTTTACTCAATGTGCCTACGACTCGATTATTGAAATTACAAAGTTTAGATAGTACCTACGCGTCCGGAGCAAGTCTTACGGACGCAAAAATTTCCCAATTTGACGAACCCGGACTGATTTTGATGTCGCCGGAAAAATTTGTCGAAATTTTGAATTTCTTGCTGCCCCGTACTCCTTGCGTAGTCCCCGTCAATGTTCCCTTCTCGTCCGAAAGGTGAATCAGCTCCCAACTCGTCCAATTCTTCAAATCTTCTTCCAAACCCTAGCTTTCCTCTCCTCTGATTTCTCTCTTGTCTTGCACTCTCTCTCAAAACCACCTATGGAACCTTGTTCTCCTTGGAATCGCGAGCAAAACCCTAGGTAGAGTGTTGAGTTTGGTGAAGAAACAAGGGGGAAGTGAACTGGAGCTTCGTGCGGCTATGGAGGAGGAGAGTTGCTGTGAAGATGAAGAATGAAGAAGAAGCTTCGATCCTCCAGCTGATGAGCTTCAAGTGTGGGCAAAAAGTCCAAAAAGCCCCTAGTAATTAACCCCCATCAGGTCTCCGTGCGTGGATAAAATTGGCCTTTCACCCGCTGTCTTCGTGCGAAGACAATAGTCTTCGTGCGAAGAGTCTTCGTACGAAGACTTTTTGTCTTCGCACGAAGGTCTTCTCAAACAGATACTGAGAGCTGTTATAGGAAGACAATTCAGAGGGTCAAAAATTTTTCTAAGTACAATGTCTTCGTACGAAGACAATTGTCTTAGTACGAAGACACTTCTGAATTGTGCCAAAAACATCCTTTTTGTCGATTTTTCGCGTCTTCGATCGTGCCTTTGCTTTCCGAAGGATCTCCTCGGCCTCGAGACTCCCTTTTCACCTTAAAACACTCCCAAAATCCGGGGAATGTTTTATTTGTCAATTTCACGCGTTCCAAGGCACGTTTTGCATTTCCGGATGCTTTTGGCCTCGTTTTACTTGCTAAAACATCCTTTTTGGCGTAACTTTCTCATCCGGACTCCGATTTGCGCGATCCACCCGTCTACAGAAAGCTCTCGACCACCCCCACACGTTGGCATTGTTCAATTCTCATTTCAATCTGTCTTTCAAAATTTTACCTCGTAATCCGTGCCGACGTGCTAGCTTTCTCCGTTCACTAATCAAATTCTTGCGCAAATCAAGACGGGGAGTCCGGGAACATGATCTTCCCCAGGTGCGTGTGTTGAATAGATGCAGGAATGGCTTCTACCTTCAATTTCTTCACTTTGGATCCCGATACGCGTATTTAGCTGCAAATCCGGACTTTTTACTCTGTTTCGCACGCGCGCATCAAGAAGGGGGATCCGAAATAGGCCTTTCACCTCGTATTCCTGCACATACTCATTGGAAATATTAAATCCACTCTCTCGCACCCCTCAATAGAATCAAACCAAATAAAAATTACAAAACAGTATTAAAATCTATCCTAAAGCAATAAATAGGTTGGGTTGCCTCCCAACAAGCGCTTTGTAATTTAAGGTCGACGGCCCGACCCAGTTACCTCAGAGATATGTTAAGGAGGTCTAGCACGACGTGCTTCCTCCTTCAATTTCATGCTCTTGATTTTCTGCACCACATCATGTGCTCTCACCACATTTGGCTTCTTCTCTGATTCGGGTGGATCGGGATGCAAAACGGTAGGCAAACCAGGAGACGGATCCACACGATCTTCTCTAAACTTGATCATGGCCAATTTATTCTTCCCCTTGCTACGAACAAACGCCTTGAACACGATTGATGAGTCTAGAGCCTTGATAGTCAGCTCCTCTGCCTCTAGATCCACATTTGCGCGCATTGTTTTCAACAACGGTCTTCCAAAGATGAGTGGAACATCGCGATCCTCCTTGATCTCCACTATTACAAAGTCAGCTGGAAATACAAATGCACCCACTTTGACGAGCAAGTTCTCAATCACCCCATTTGCCGTAACTATAGAATTATCTGCCAATTGCAGACCCATCTTCACAGGGGTCGGCGCACCAATGCCCAATCTCTGAAACAGAGCCAATGGCATGAGATTAATACTCGCGCCCAAATCACAGAGACCATGTGTATGATATCCACCCCCAAGAGTGCAGCCTAGAATGACACTGCCTGGATCTCTCATCTTGGGAATGTCTCTTTGTATGACTGTGCTACACGTCTCTGTGAGCTTTACCGTGGCATAGGGTTCTATGCTCTTCTTTCCCCATAGAATTTCCTTCAAGAACTTCTTGTACCTGGGCATCTGAGCAAGTGCTTCTACAAGGGGAATGTTGATATGCAATTGCTTGAATATATCCATAAATCTCCCAAAGTGTTCCTCATCATTCCTCTTTATCGCCGCCGGATATGGAATTCGTGGCTTATAAGCAGCCGGATCAGGAGTGCTCTTGGACTCTTCTTTCTTCTCAACCGTGTCCTTTGATTGGGGACTCACGGTAGGCACGGGAATCTCTTCATCCAATGCTTTCTCAGTGGCTTTTGTAGCTTCGGCTCTCGCATGGCTAGGATATGGAGGGTCTTGAGTAGTCACACCACTGCGAGTAGTAATAGCCTTGAGCTGCTCAGTAGGAGGAATAGTATTGGAAGGAAGCATTCCTGGCGGCAATTTAGCATTCTGATTGGCAATCTGCCCAATCTGCGTCTCGTGGCTCTTTAATGTTGCTTGTATTGAGACAATCGCGCTCTCCATCCTGTCGTGATTAGCTATCAACTTTCTCAATAAAGCGTTCGTCTCTTGTTCTTCTGGTTGCTGAGCTTGCTGCTGTGGAGCTTGCCTTGCCTGATATGGAACATTGGGTCTCTGACCGGGTGCATATAATCCACTGTTTGGATTGGCATAGCTGAAATTGGGGTGATTACGATTGTTGGGATGATAGGTGTTAGGCCATTGCTGCTGTCGCATAAAATTCACATCTTCAACACTGTTATCATATCCCTGGCTTTCATCTGCTAGTAATTCACCCATGGGCTTCTGTGTTGGAGGATGCATACCGTGAAATGCTGAAGTCATGGATTCCAACTTTTGTTCCATCGATTCAATCTTGTTGACTAAGGATGAATCCCCCGGTTTGGAGTACCTACGCGTTTCAGATCGTGTAGTCTCTCTCTTTGACGCATTGTTCAGCAAATCTTGAGCTCGCTGTGCTCCAAGTCCCATAAAATTACCTCCAGCTAGTATATCCAACTGGTCAGCTGTCTCCTTGTCCAATGCAGTGTAGAAATAATGGAAGAGCTTGTGCCATGGCTCTCCATGATTCGGACATCTACGGAGAATTTGGCTGAACTTCCTCCATGCATCTCCCAAAGAGCTGTCTTCATCCTGAGTGAACTTTGCAATCTCTGCCATCTGCTGCGCGACTCTGGATGGTGGCAAATACTTCCTCAAAAACTCATGACAACAATCTGCCCATGTCACTATGCTGCCAGCTGGCAGCTCCATAAGCCACTTCTTAGCTTTTCCAGATAAGGAGAATGGAAATAGTAAAAGCTTAACTGTCTCATCTGGAACTCGCTGATCGTGCAGGGTTGATGTGATTTGCTCAAATACCAGGAGATGGTGATTGGGATCATCTCCTGGAGCTCCGTTGAATGCGCACTCATCACGAACCATGTTGATCATATGTTGGCGCAACTCGAAGTGTTGGGCATTGATCTGCGGCCTAACAATGGTAGGCTGATAACATGCTGGAGTAGTCCTGAAATAGTCCACCATCGGGCGTTCTTCATTCTCAGCATTGTTCTGCCTGTTGTTTTCCCCATTATTACCATTGTTGTTCCCACCGATGTTCGCCACTTGTGCCCCCACACCATGACGTGGTTGTGGATTTGGGGGAGCCATGCGATCCATCCTTGCCTGCATCTCAGCCATTTGAGCTCTCACCTCTTCAGTTTCTGCGGCTCTTCGTGTAGCCTCCTCTACAGCTGCAACTCTAGCTGCTTCCGCATCCTGCAAACCTTTGCGGATCCTCTCATACTCAGCTCTCGTTTCTTCGTCCATAACTACTGAGCTGGAATTCCTCTTGTCTCTACGCTGTGCTTTTAATAAGGATTCCGGGTCTTCAAACGTTGGATACAAAGGCTCGTCTCGAGAACGGGTCATGCACCGAATAAATCAACCTGAAATCACGAAACACGCAAAACGTAGGTGAGTAACGGATATAAACAATAAATTAAAATCCCTAAGGCTAGGAATTATAACTAATTTAGCCGAAGTCCCCGGCAACGGCGCCAAAAACTTGACACGTTCCAACTGCAAGTGCACAGCCGTCGTGTGTAGTAATAAACCGGAAATCCGGGTTGTCGAACCCAAGGGACTTTGTTTAAATTAATTATTATTCTATACCTTATGTGGGCAAGTCGCAAGTTGTGTTTTTACCTAATCCTAAGAAATTAAACGCAAAATTCTCAATTAACCAAGTGAAATAATTCACGATTAATAAAGAATGAATATTTGGGGGTTTTTATCAATACGGGAGAAGCACCGGGAATTCTCTAGGTTCACTAGGTTGATCTAAATTTATGTTTTGATTCGTAAAACAACCACGTATTATTCACTATTAATCAAGCAACGTTGAACTTAACGAGTTACCAATCAAGTCCACTATACGTAAACTAAACTAAACCGAGTTACCAAGCTTAACTTAGGTTTAAGTATGCATTAAGATTATGATTCTACTTTAACGATCCTAGTTAACTATGCCGAGTTACCAAACATGGATACGACTAGGTGGATTGTTCGATTTACCGACTAGTTATCACGGAGTTACCACGTGAAACTAATTAATTCTATCTCTACGTTAGCTACTCGCAAAGATAATAAGATTACGATCGCAAACAATCCATAATAATGAATAAATACGAGAGATTAAGCTAAAGCATGCATCACAATCATCAAAACACCAACTTTAGATCAAACCCTAGCTACACCAAACGAGAATTCCCAGCAAAAGGTGTTTAGCTACTCATATTCATAATCAAAACAACGATTATAATGAGTTTAAACATGAAAATCAAGAAAAGCGAGAGTTTAGAATTCAAACGAATGATCCAAAAGCTCCTAAGCTCTCTCCTAAGCTTCTTGATCTCCCAAGATGTCTCTAATCCTCCAAAACTACTGAAAAAGACGACCTAAAAGTCTTAAATACGTTCCCATAACAATATTACAAAGTTTGGAAATATTACGGAAAAGCCCCAAAAAATTGCTGCTGACCCACGATCTCTTCGCACGAAGACAGTTGTCTTCGCACGAAGAGTCTTCGTACGAAGACTTCTGCCTCTTCGTGCGAAGATCTTCTCATTTAGATACTGCATGTTGTTTTGAGAAGAGAATGCTGCAGACTTGAAAATTTGGCTAAGTATTGTCTTCGCACGAAGACAAATGTCTTCGCACGAAGACACTGTGTTCCAGCCCACCTTCTTGCTTCCTTTGACTTTCTCTTCTCCTCTTTGACTTCCTTCTTCCATTCTTTCTTCCTTTGACTTTCTTTGACTTTCTTTGACCTTCTCCTCTGTTTGACTTGTCTTTGAGTTCCTCGTTTCCGAAGTTCGCTTCCAAATCCCGCACGATCATCCAAGCCCTGTTTTCCTGCGAATCACAACACGAAAACACAACCCGCGATCATATCACAATAAAAAGCTCATAAATCTAAAGAAACGCCCGGATTTAACAAGTTTTGCACATGAACTCATATTTTCACATTTACGCTCAATTTACTCAAAAGACGACAAATTCTCCATTATAAGCACGCAAAACGTAGAAATAAAAGGCATAAAATAACTCCGAAAACGGAGTTATCAAATAACTGGGGGTGCAGATACAGAGAACTCTCTCAACAACGAAAACAACTCAATGATGGTCCTAGAAGACATCACCAACCTCGAAGAAAAGGCGAAGGTTGATGCACAGCTCTGCCTAGGGAAATGAAAACCATTAGCTGAAAGGTGCGGGGACTTGGAAACCCCTGCAACGTTACCGTCCTTCATGATCTTGTGAAGGAAAACCATCCCAACTTAGTTTTTCTCATGAAAACTAAGTTGTATTCACATGAGGTTTTTCGTGTTCAGAATCAATGTGGTTTCAAATACTGTAAATCAGTTGATTGTGACGAAAGAAAAGGTGGATTATCCATGTTCTGGGATGAGTAGTGCACAGTCCAAGTTATCTCAACGGCCAAGCACTATATTCATTGTTGGATCACGGTGACTGCTGATAATTCGAGTTGGTTCCTTACGGGGTTTTACGGAGACCCAGTCAAGGAGGAGAAATACAATTCGTGGGAACTTCTTAGAAGACTCAAGCTAGATGGGGACTCCCCATGGTGTGTCTTTGGAGACTTTAACCAAGTTTTGGATCAATCGGAAAAGGAGGGTGGTTGACTGGTGAACCTCAACCAGTCAATCCTTTTCCTAGAAGCCCTCTCTGATTGTGATATGGCATATCTTGGCTTTACGGGTAACCCTTTCACGAGGAGCAACAACCAAGAAGACGAAGAAACATCAGAGAAAGGCTCGGTCGGGTTGTAGACAACGTAACATGGACATCTCGCTATGGGAACGCTCGTGTTGAGCACCTAATAGCTTCAATCTCATACCACAAACCAATTAAATTGGTTCTCAATGTGGACGATCATGATATGGCTGTGGATGGGCCAAGAAGATTCTTTTTTGAATATAACTGGTTGCATCATAAGGACTGTGAAGCTACAGTACTGCAAAACTGGCTCTCTATGGGAACATTTAAATAGAAGCTACTGGCGAATGCTTCGGCACTGAAAAGCTGGGGGAGAAAAACTATCGGAAACATCAAAAAGCAAATCCAGAAAGGAAAATAGAAATCCGAAGAGTGGAAAGGAAAAAACAAACTAAGGACACTGTCCGAAAGATGAAGCTGGTGAAAGAGAAAATCAATTCCCTCCTCCTACAGTAGGAAGAGTACTGGAGACAAAGGTTTTGTGCTTTGTGACTAAAACAACGGTGACAAGAACACTAGTTATTTTCAACAGAAAGAAACAGCAAGGAAGTCTTGTAAAAACATTAGAGGCCTTGAAGACAAGCAAGGAAATTTGCACACGGAGGACTTTGAGGTAATCCATATCCTTTCCAATCAATTCATTGAAATTTTCATATCTTCTAACCCGAGTGAGGAGTACCTTGACTCCATGCTCGGGGATATTGGACAAGGAATTTCATAGGAAAAAAAGACTATGCTGGCAGCACCCTTCTATATGAAAGAAGTTACAGATAGACTCTTTCAAATGTCACATCCGAAAGCACCAGAATTCGATGGATTTCCAGCGGGCTTTTTCCATAAATTCTTTGATATTATCAAACGTTACATCGTGGCAAGCTCGGACTGGTTAACTATATCATGCTTTGATATTATCAAACGTTACACCGTGACAGGGCATGATAACAATCGGGCATGATAGGAAGCAAGCTCAGAGGTGGCAGTGATGTAGACATGATTCGTCCCTCCTAAATAATAAGAGTAAATATCCACGCCCACTCATGGGGTAGAGCTTCTGAAATGTCTGGCCAGACTCAAATAAATCAATATGGAGATATTGATGTTATCTCCATGGATAAGTCTATTCCCAACATCGAGAAACTATGGATTAGATATATGAGTGTGACAAAATATGTCCCGTTTCCAATCCGGATATAGATACAAAGTGATAACACAACACGGTAACATTGGGCACAAGGTTTGTCGGGATCACTGACTATTTCTATTAGTTGGGTGAAATAGATGCGTTGCTAGACACCTCCCTATGTTTGTAATAGTTACTAACAACTAAGAAGAAACATATGGGGTAACGCACGGTATGGATTAAACTGGATATGGGTATTAATTAGTTGGACTAATTAATAAAAGGATCATAACGCAACCACAAACAAAGTTAGTAGGACTAGTTTGCAAGTGGACTAATACATGTAAGGACATGATTAGTATTGGGGAAATTAGTAGTTAATAAAGTGTTATTAACTATATAAAGGAACTCTAGCTTGTTATTTTATCATCTAAGTCATGATTGAGAGAACCTAATACAGCAAGAGAGAGAGAGAGAGAGAAGTTGGGAGACGAAGCACCCAACCCGTCCCCCTACCCGACGACGTCGACCCCTCCTTAGGCGCGTCTTTGCCTCGTTTTGCGTGATCCTTTCTCCTTTCTTCCGTTGCTAGCACCACACGGTGGGAAGGACTCTAGTTGAAGATCCAAGGTGTGGATACTCATAGAGACGAAGACACAATTCTTCATAGTAATCACACAAACTAAGGTACACATGTTTCTACCCTAATCATGTTATGATTGCTTGCCTGTGATCCTTGGAGGGATTTCAGATGGATTAAATTTTTGTTATTCCGCTGCGTAACCTGCATCGAAACCCTACAGTGGTATCAGAGCCACAGGTCGTAGCGCATAACATGATATTATGTGATACTGCTTTTAGTTTTACATCGTATTTGTTGTTTTACGCAAAAACTGAAATTAATTAGCATATTAGATGCATATTGAATATGATTCAACCAAACAAGATCTAATTTTTCATGGGATTTACGGCGTTTAAATCACATATGATGTGATGAATTTGGTTCTTGAAAAATTAGGATTCTGGGGCACATAATTGAAAAAGGGTTTTTCAAGTTTTGGAAACAATATAATGGAAAACACCAATTTTGGGCAACAAGGAAGGAAAGGGGAAGGGGAAGGAAGCTAGGGCCGAAACCCTAGCCGTCGCCCCTCTCTCTTCCTTGCGCGCCAAGCAAGACCGCGGCCACCTAGGGGCAGCCCGTTTGATTGCTTGCCTGTAATCCTTGGAGGGGTTTGAGCAGGATTAAATTTTTGTTATTCCGCTGCGTAACCTGTATCAAAAACCTCCAGTGGTATCAGAGCCACAGTTCGTAGCGCATAGCATGATATTATGTGTTACTGCTTTTAGTATTTGTTGTTTTACGCAAAAACTGAAATTAAGTAGCATATTAGATGCATATTGAATATGATTCAACCAAACAAGATCTAATTTTACATGAGATTAATGGTGTTTGAATCACATATGATGTGATGAATTGGGTTCTTGAAAAATTAGGGTTCTTGGGCACATAATTGAAAAAGAACTTTTCAAGTTGTGGAAACAATATAATGGAAACAACCAATCTTGGGCAACAAGGAAGGGAAGGGGAAGGAAGCTAGGGCCGAAACCCTAGCCGTGGCCCCTCTCTCTTCCTTGCGCGCCAAGCAAGGCCGCGGCCACCTAGGGGCAGCCGGCCTAAGGCGCATGGTTGGACCGTGCGGCCTATGGCCGGGCCAGCCCGGTGGCGTGCGGGAGTCCATGGGGTTCGGCCAAGGTCTTGGTTGGACCTCTTGGACCGTTGTGACCCTAATTATCCGATTTTAACTAAAATTAAACAAGCGCGTTAAAAATTGGTTTTAACTCTATTATGTGCTTTGTTTCACGGTAGATGGATATGGCCTAGGTTGTGGATGTTTACTTTTTGTGGTTTGGTTTACGACCTGCAAGCTGATCAAATTAATGTAATAGTTAGTTAATTTTACGACCTGCGAGCTGATCATCTTCTCAACATGTGAGGTTTTATTTATTTATTTATTCTAGATGTTAGGCTAGAATTAGATTAATTAGATAATATCCAAGAGCATGGAGAAGAAGACCGGTGGACCAAGAAGCCACAAAGACGACGAGGACTCCAATCCTAGGCGCGCGGTTATGGTGGAGCACATGGAGATGAGCTTTTCACCTTAGGGCATAAAGATATTATCATTGGCTTGTTAATATCTTAGTCTATGGGCCATATCCATACCACGTTCATTTTTCTTTTGTGGATTTTTATTATTTGTGTCTTGTTATTTATTTTGTGTGTATGGATGATACAAGCAAACGTTAACAAGATAATAATGAACAAGGATGGTCTTTTATTGTGGATTGCCCAATCCAAATAAGTAGATCAAGTTTATGCGATCAACCAAAAGAAATAATGACATTTAAAATCCCTCAAAGGAAATATTACGTTGAATGCCTTTTTTTGTTTTAAAACCCTTCATGATCAGGGTTTATTAATTTCGGGCTTGCCAAAGCAATACGATTTTAATTTACCATAGTGTGATGCGGCGTCACAAGCAAGTAATGTGTGGTTGTTGAAATAAGATGTGAAAATGTAACTAAGTAGTTTCAATTGGATTCATGACTTAGAGGCATGGGATTGAGATTATTTATGAGATAAATAAATAAGGAGTTATTTGTCCGGTTACACCAAGAGTTTCATATGGATGCAATTGGAAGGACGTTCCTACCTAAATAACTTATTCTTGGGTGACTTGCCAAAGCAAGCTCAAGAAGAAGTGAAATATGGATCTCGGACCAAATAGAAAATAAATGATATTTTCCGCATTAGTGGTGAGGGCTATTAATCCGAGAAAAATAGTGGGAGCTATATTTGCTAATCTAGCAATTAATGAATATGGTTAAATTGTTCAAAATACTAAAATTGAATATTTCTCGTTTTGTAGAATTCCAATGACAAAGAACAATCAATCATCGACACCATCCATGCATTCTGTCCTTGAAAACGACAAATTGTCAGGGAACAACTTTGTGGACTGGTTCAGAAACTTAAGATTTTTCCTTAAGAAAGAAAAGAAGTTGTACATCTTAGATGCACCTGTTCCAGCACCACTTGCTGACGATGCTGTAGTCGCTGCCATTAGGGCACATCAAAAGATTGTAGATGAAAATAATGATGTGACCTTTCTCATGCTGTGCACCATGAGCTTATAGCTTCAGAAGCAACACGAGAACATGGAGGCGTACAATATGATCGTACATTTAAAGAAGCTCTTCCAAGAGCAGGTCCGACATGAGAAGTACGAAGCATCGAAGGCGTTGTTCAGGTTTAGTCTCGCAGAAGGGAACCTAGCCGGGCCTCATGTGCTCCGTATGATCGGATACATTGAGAATCTCCAGACGTTAGGCTTCCCGATCGGCCAAGATTTGGTCACTGATCTCAGCTTGCAATCGTTGTCGGATAGTTATAGCTAGTTCATCATGAACTATAACATGAATGAGATCAACAAAACTCTGCCTGACTTGCTCAATATGTTGAGAACCGCTGAACAGAGTATTAACAAGAGAAAAGGCAAGGCCATAATGATGGTCCACAAGAATAAGGGCAAGTCGGTTTCTTCTACTTCCAAAGGAAAGAGCAAGAAAGTTGCAAAATACAAGGATAATGCCTTAGAGCCCGATGGAGGCGTGACTAAGGGTGAATTTCACTACTGTAGTCAGCCTGGACACTGGAAGAGGAATTGACCCGAGTATTTGGAGGATAAAAGGCTTGGAATAGTGATTCCACCACCACCAGGTATTTTTGTTATAGATGTCAATCTTTCTATTTCTTCATCTTGGGTATTGGATACTTGACGTGGATCTCACATTTGTCGAAATGTGCAGGTTTTGAAAAGAAGTAGAAGATTGGCTAAAGGGGAGATATACTTGCACGTCGGGAATGGAGCAAGAGTTGATGCATTAGCTATAGGCGTGTATGAGTTATCTCTGCCTTCATGGCTTATTTTAGAATTAGACAATTGCGACTATGTGCCTGCTATGGGCAGAAACATTAGTTCCATTTCTTGTTTGGACGAGAAAGGTTTTACTATTTCAATAATGAACAATAGTTGTTCCATTTATTTTGATAAGTGGGCATTTTTCTAATGAATTATATATCATTGGTATAAGTAATCCCATTTATAACATTAATACTAAGAGGGTTAAAATTAATGAATTAAATCCTACTTATTTATGGCACTGTCTCTTAGGCAATATAAATGAGAAACGCATATCTAGACTCCATAAGGATGGATTACTAGACTCATTTGATTATGAATCATATGAGACATGTGAATCTTGTTTAATTGGAAAGCTTACAAAGTCCCCTTTCAATAAGAAAGGTGAGAGGACTAGAGAGTTATTGACACTCATACATACTGATGTATGTTGACCGTTTCCCACGGCTGCAAGAGGTGGTTACACCTACTTCATTACGTTTACTGGTGATTTCAGTAGATATGCATTTGTGACCTTATGAAGGCCAAATCCAAATCCTTTGAATTATTCAAGGAATTCAGGAATGAAGTAGAGAAGCAACTTGGAAAAAGTATCAAGGCCCTACGATCGGATCGTGGAGGAGAATACTTAAGCCGAGAGCTTGATTACTATATTAGAGAATGTGGGATTGTGACCCAGCTCTGTCCACCTTGAATGCCACAGTGGAATGGCGAGAGGAGAAATCACACCTTTTTGAACTTAGTGCGGTCTATGATGTGTCAAACAGATCTTCCGATATCGTTTTAGGGACATGCCCTAATGACAACTGCTTTACCATTAACCGTGTTGCATCCAAATCGATCATGAAGACACCATATGAGATATGGACTGGGAGGCGTCCCATAGTGTCATTTATGAAGATTTGGGGTAGTGACGTCTATGTAAAACATTTACAGTGACAAGCCAGACCCAAGTCAGATAAATGTAAGTTTGTGGGATATCCTAAGGAAACTAAAGGATATTACTTCTACAACCCAGTCGAGAACAAAGTGTTTGTTGCTCGGACCAGCGTGTTCCTTGAAAGAGAGTTCGTATCTAAAGGAGAAAGTGGTAGGGCTGTGGAAATTGAAGAATTTCAAGAACCACAAATCACTGATATGATAATGGAGCATGAACAGGAAATACAAACGATTGTGGAAACGTGTTCAAGTAACACAAGAACTCCGTAGGTCGTGTAGGGTACGTACGAGCCCGAGAGGTATGGACTTCTTGTTACGGAGGCCGGTGACGTATTACCCGTAGATGATGAGCCTACTACTTACGGAGAGGCCATGAAAGGGCCAGACTCAAATAAGTAGCTTGAGGCCATGAGATACGAAATGGAATCCATGTATTCCAACCAAGTATGGACATTGGTGGAACCACCTAATGGGTTTAGGCCCATAGGGTGCAAGTGGGTCTTCAAGAAGAACACTGAAATGGATGGCAATTTAGTTTCCTATAAGGGCCGACTCGTGGCTAAAGGTTACAAACAGATTCATGGTATTGACTTTGATGAAACCTTTTCCCCAGTCGCGAATCTTACTTGCGATTGCAGCTTACTAGAACTATGAGATTTGGCAGATTGTTGTCAAAACAACGTTTCTGTATGGAAACCTCCTCGAGGATGTGTACATGACACAACTTGAGGGTTTTGAGGATCCAGAGCATGCAAATAAAGTCTGCAAGCTACAAGAGTCCATTTATGGATTGAAATAAGCTTCTAGGAGTTGGAATCAACGTTTTGATGACGCCGTCAAAGAGTTTGGCTTCATCCAAAACGAAGATAAGCCTTGTGTTTACAAGAAGGTTAGTGGGAATTCTGTTGTGTTTCTGGTCTTGTATGTGGATGACATACTACTCATTGGAAACAACATTCCTATGTTACAATCTGTGAAAGATCGGCTAGGAAAGTGGTTCACAATGAAAGACTTAGGGGATGCACCTTATATTCTAGGTATCAAGATCAATAGGGATAGATCGAGGAAGCTGCTCGGCCTTAGCCAAGTACATATATAGACAAGGTGTTGAATCGGTTCAACATGCAAGACTCCAAGAAGGGATTCTTGCCCCTGTCTCATGGGATCACTCTTTCGAAGAGTGATTGTCCTTCCAATCAGATTGAGAAGAACCACATGAGTAGAATTCCATATCCATTGGCCATAGGATCTATCATGTATTCCATGTTGTGTACTAGACCAGATGTGTCGTACGCACTAAGTATGGAAAGAAGATATCAGTCCAATCCGGGTGAGACTCATTGGATTGTCTTCATGAACCTCCATAAGTACTTGGGAAGGAATAAGGATGCATTATTGGTATTTGGAGGCCAGGAAGAGCTAAGGATAATCGGTTACACTGATGCAAGCTTCCAAACCGACAAAGACGACTATAGATCGCACGCGGGTTATGTGTTTTGCCTAATCGGAGGAGTTGTGAGCTGGAAGAGTTCCAAGCAAGAGTCAGTTGCTGATTCTACGACTGAAGCTGAGTACATTGCTGCTTCATGCGTAGCAACGGAGGCTGTTTGGATCCCATAACGTTGTACTGTGACAACACTAGGGCGATCGCACATTCCAAGGAACCTCGTTCAAACCAGAGGACGAAGCATGTACTTAGGAGATTCCATATGGTTCGAGACATAGCAGATCGAGGAGATGTGAAGATATGCAAGATTCCAACATATGACAATTTGTCAGATCCTTTCACAAAGTCGTTGGTTCAGCAAAAGCATGAAGGGCACACTAGGGCTATAGGTATACGCGATGCACCATATTGGCTCTAGTGCAAGGGGGAGACTATTGGTTTTGGATGCCCTAGAGGCAATCTGTTTAGTATGAACTTTAGTTGCTAGAATATTCATTGTATTATTTATGGAGATATTTTATATAATGAAGTCCTTAGATTACAATTGTGTTGTTTATCTTAAATATACCTAGTCCATTATATTGATTAATGGGACGATCAGCTATAGACTACTATGTGGTGGATTGATATGGGGATATGAAGTCTAACACGTGGGTATGCATTAGGAGTAATTACAAGATATACCCACGGCGAGAAGGCTACATTAGATTATGTCAACGTCACAAACGCTTCTCGTTGTGCTAATAGTGTTGTAATCCTTAGACATGAAGTCACTGGATACTCTAGTTGTGAAATATCGTGCTTTGATATTATCAAACGTTACACCGTCACTGGGTAACTATAAAGATAACAATCGGGCATGATGGGAAGCAAGCTTAGAGGTGGCAGTAATGTAGATAGGATTTGTCCCTCTTACATAATAGGAGTAAATATCCACGACCACTCGAGGGGTATAGGTTATGGAATGTCTGGCCAGACTCGGATAAATCAATATGGAGATATTGATGTTATCTGCATGGATAAGTCTATTCCCAGGATCGAGAAACTATGGATTGGATATACGAGTATGACAAAATATGTATCGTGCCCAATCTGGATATAGAGACAAAGGGATAACACAACACGGTAACATTGGGCACAAGGTTAGTCGGGCTCACTGACTATTTCTATTAGTTGGGTGAAATGGATGCGTTGCTAGACACCTCCCTATGTTCGTAATAGTTACTACCAACTAAGAAGAAACCTATGGGGTAATGCACCGTATGGATTAAAATGGATATGGGTATTGATTAGTTGGACTAATTAATAAAAGGATCATAACGCAAACCACAAACAAAGTTAGTAGGACTAGTTTGCAAGTGGACTAATACAGTAAGGACATGATTAGTATTGGGGCAATTATGTAGTTAATAAAGTGTTATTAACTATATAAAGGAACTCTAGCTTGTTATTTTATCATCTAAGTTATTATTGAGAGAACATAATAAAGCAAGAGAGAGAGAGAGACAAGTTGGGAGACGAAGCACCCAACCCGTCCCTCTACCCGACGTTGTCGGCCCATCCTTGGGCGCGGCTTTGCCTCATTTTTCATGATTATTTCTCCTTTATTCCGTTGCTAGCACCACACGGTGGGAAGGACTCTAGTTGAAGATCCAAGGTGTGGATACTCATAGAGACGAAGACACAATTCTTCATAGTGATCACACAAACTAAGGTACACATGTTTCTACCCTAATCATGTTATGATTGCTTGCCTGTGATCCTTGGAGGGATTTGAGATGGATTAAATTTTTGTTATTCCCCTGCGTAACCTGCATCAAAACCCTACAGAGGGATCACGAAGTAATCATAAAGGGTTCCTTCTGGGGTAGATCAAACCCTATTTCACCCGAGCGTTAAGGGAGCCCATATGTCAACTCTCGCTCAAATGCATTAGCTAAAAGTCCTTAAGTGTCGACACCCCTATACCGTAGTGACCCTTACAATTATAAGTAGCACCCTATAGCTCTACAAAAACCTTGACCTCATTATCTTGGTACATTTTGGCTCATCGGGGGCAGATTTGTGAAAATTCAAGTTCTATTCAATAATATGAAGCATTGCTTCGATGGAAATAGCCATAAGTAACTGGAGAATCGCTTGGCGCCTCCGGCCGGAGCCATAAATAAACACAACTCTGTACATCGTCCTAAACCTATTAGAGGTATCTTATTACCTTTATTACTTATAACCAAAGTTGGTATACAATCTTCACAAGTCATTTCCAAGAGTTCTCAGTATAAATCAATAATCGGAACTGTTCAGTATAAATTATGAATTTCATACTCTTTCAAACAAGACGATATTCATATAAAACGTCACACGCATTGGCACAATGTGATAATTAAAGTTCGCACATATGTATTTTATTTATTCTCTTTACCATAGATAAAATCGGATTATCAACTTATCACAAGTAAAGTTCCGAGACTTATAAAGAGGATTCAATTTATATCCAAACAATTTTAAGTATAATCATGCTTTGCATATTTTTTCAATTAACAAAATATTCATTTGAGTCATCACACAAACACTCAAATTTTGATAAGTAAGATTCACACATATGTACTTACCAATGAGCCAAGAATGGCGAAATGCAAAGCTAGCACTCCGATTATAACGCTTGTCTCATATAAATTCGGGTCGCATAGTCAATGCAGCAATACGAACACATACGTCTATCGCGGCACGGTCCTCAACACCGGATGGATAAACAAAATTCAAGAATATATATACAGCCTATTAGCACATATCCTCTATATGAGGTTGTATGCAAGAATGCAATGAAATGCAGGTCATGCAAGCTAACTTGACCAAAATGCCTCCAATACTCCAAAATTGTCCAGTACAGTCCCTGACTGTGCATGGACCACAAATTAAACTCATACTGGCCCAACAGCATGCAAGAATGACTCTTAACTTCTCCCATATAAACTTAGCATCGAAATCTACAACTTGCACTAAATTACACTTAGGCCCCCAAAGTTTATTAAAACTACAAAAAGTCCCCAACTATTGATTAGTCAACCCTAGCCGAGAATGACATAACAAGCTAACAAACTCAAACTTACTAACTTGATCTCAATGCAAAGTTCAAGTAAAATTACTATTTTGCCCCTCCTATACAGTTCACTCAAACTAGGGTTTACAGAAATTCAAACTTGGTCAAGCTTGATATTTAGACTCAGAATATGAATGCGAACAAGTTCCATGAAGAACGCTCACACTAAAAAACGTCGTTCAAATTGTCAAAACCGAAGGTCAAAGATAGTGAAAAAGTCATTTCAAGTAGTCAACTTCACAGCTGATTTCTGATCAGTTGGGAAGAACTTTTGAGAAGCTAGAAGTAGGGTTTTGAAGATAATAGTTCACGGATTCAAGAACATATTTGAAATCCCTAAAATTCAAAATACTCAAAGAGCTATGCTTGTTAAAATTCCGGTAAAACTAATGATTCAAAACTTGGAAAATTCAAGTGTTTCTTATCAGTTCAAAGTAGCAAGTTTATGCTTGATTTATGTGCAATCCGTTAAAAAATTGAAGATGCACCAGAGAGGATGAAATGAAGTATTATAAACCACATTCCCAAAGGAGAAAGAAAATCAATATTTGATTAATAATTGAGGAAGTTATAAATACCACAAAATGGGTACTTCAACACAGTTCTATACTTAGAAAGAATTTAGCCATAACATCTCAAGATAAGTTAGAGTGGAAATTATCTCAAGAAATCCAAATAGAGGTTGTAGACCTAAGTCTAAGCTTTCCAGAAAGCTAAGGATCGCACAAAACGCATTGAAAACAAAGAAGCTACAAGATTTCAAATTTGGGGGAAAATTTAGATTCTAACACTTAAGAATTTTTTTGCACTTTGACTGTTTCAAGAACACGAAGCACACCTACGTCAAACGTCCGAGGATTCCACAAAGCTAAGGCTTGCATGATTTGAATGAATAGCGAGAGAGATACAAGCCCGTGAGCAGGGGCAGTTTATGTTTCTGAAAAATAAACAAAATGTGGGAAACATGGAATCAAACTCGTTTTTAACCAGATTCTGGGCAAGTTTCGATGCTTCTAATGCATTCTAGATGTTCTAAGAATCATTTTGGTGCAAGAAACTCGAAAATGATGAAGAAATGAGGAAGAACCGAAGGTTTTACCTTCACCATGTCTCCCATGGCTATTTCCGACGATAGAGGAGAATCCTGTTGGAATAGATTCCCTAGAGGCAATCTAGTTTAGTATGAATTATTTGTGGCTAGAAATTCATTTATTATTTATTGGATATTTAATATAATGAAGTCCTTAGATTTACAATTGTGTTGTTTATTTTAAATATCCCGAGTCAAGTATAATGAATAATGGGACAATCATCTATAGACTAGTATGGGGTTGGATTGATATGGAGATATCACGATCCAATACATAGGTGTGCATTAGGGAATGTTGCACTGGATTGACCCATCTCCGAGAAGGCTACATACATGTTATGATGAGTCACAAGCGCTTCTCGCGGTGCAATGGTATTGTCATCCTTAGACTTGAAGTCACTAGATATTCTAGTTGTGGATTATTGTGATCTTGGTAGCGTTAAACACTACACCGTAACTGGGTAGTTATAAAGGCGTGTACTGGATACAATAAGAAGCAAGCTTAGAGATCGTAGTGGACGTAGATAGAATTTGTCCCTCCCACATAATGGGAGCAAATATCCTAGGCCACTCGAGGGATAGTGCTTATAGAATGTCTGGCCAGACTCAAATAATATGGGATATTGATGTTATTTGCACGAATAAGGCTATTCCCATGGATCGAGAAACTATGGATTGGATATACGAGTGTGACTTGTATGTCTCGTGTCCAATCCGCATATAGAGACAAAGGGATGAGACAATTACTTGTACAAAGGTTGTCGAGATGACTATTCTATTAGTTGGCTAGAATGGATGTTTTGCTAGAGACCGCTCCATATTAGCAAATAGTTGCTACCAACTAGATAGAACCTATGGGGTCACACGCTATATAGAGTTGAACTAGATTTGGGAATTAATTAATTGAATTAATTAATTAGATGGATCACTTTGCAAAACCTTAAAAACTTAGTAGGGACTAATTTGCAAGGAAGGGACTAAATTGAATTCTAGTAGGACTAGAATAAGTCCTTTAGGTAGTTGACAAGGAGTTGTTGGACTATATAAAGGACCTTCCTTCCTTCCTTCCCACATAACTTATGCTCATTATTGAACAAAACAAGAGTGGGAGAGAACAAAAGGAGAGAGAGCAAGCAACAAAGGGAGCCGACCGCCCCCTTTGCCGCCGCCCCGTCCCCGTCGGCCAAAAGGAGGCCGAGACCCTTCTTTTGGGTCTCGTATTGCGTGATTCTTCTCCCTCTTCCTCTTCCGGGCTAGCACCAAGGACTTGGGAGATCTAGGATCAACTCTAGGCGTGGATCAACCATAGAGAACGTGACACAATTCGCGTTTGAAGTCATCAAAGGAGAACCCTAAGGTGTGTTATTGATTTCTAACCCTTACCATCGTTATGTCTCTTGACTTGTGATCCTTGGAGGGTTTTTCATGGTTTTATGACTGTTTATGCTTCCGTTGCGCATCCATGAATCAAAACCCTACAGTGGTATCAGAGCCACAGGTCATAGAGCATAAACGTGGTTTATGTGTTACGTTTTTGTTGTTTTACACCTTAATTTGATTGTTTATCGCGTAAAACAAGACAAATCAAGCATGGGATGCAATTTGTCAATAATTAATAATAACAAGATCCAATTTTTGCATTGGATGCATCAATTGGTGAGTTTGAGAAATTTTAGGATCTTAGATCTAGGGTTTGGGTATCCTTGGGGAAGAAGGAGTTCTTCCAAAAAAAGGAAACAACCAAACTTGGGCACCAAGCAAGGGATTTGTTTTGGAAACAACTCCCATAAGGAGGTCCGCCCCCCCCCTAGGGACCGCGCTCCCTTGCTTGCCGCCCAAGCTTGGCCGCCCTAGGGGCCGGGCGGCCCTAACCCGCGGCCTAGGCTTGTGGGTTTTGGGCCGGGCCGGCCCTAGGGCCTTGTGGTTCATCTTGTTGGGCCCGGGCAATTTGATTGTTGGGCCCATGGACCGTTTTAACCCTAGAAATCCTAAAATCAATTAAAATTGACCAAGCGCGTTAAAATTGTATTTTAACTGTTTATGTGCAAATCGCATGGTGATTGGATATGGGCTTAGGATGTGGTTTCATGTGGATGTTTAATTTTGTGGTTTGGTTTTACGGCCTGCGAGCTGATCAATTAATTGTAATAATTAATTAGGGTTTTATGGCCTGCGTGCCATTTTTTTCCTCAACTTGTGAGATTTATTTTATTTAGTATAGAAGTTAGCTAGTGCTAGATAAAGTAGATTGTTAGCCAAGATTGGAGAAAAGAAGCCCAAAGCCAAAGAAGCCACAAAGGATGGAGCATGGAGTATTCCACAAGACTACGAAGGATGGACCAAAAGATCAAGACGCATGGAGATGTGTTTGTTTTAGGGTTCATAGATAATTCCATTGGCTTGGAATTATCTTAGTCTAGAAAAGGCCATATTCACATCACGTTTAATTTCTGTTTTGTGGTTGTTTATTTTAATGTCTTATTATTGTGTGTTTGGTGTATGGATGATGCATGCAATTAGGATAATAAGATAATTAGACAACCCGGATCTATTATTTGGAGTTGTGCCCAAACTCAAATAGATAGATTAGTTGATATTGATCAACAAAATGATTAAAATTGAATTTAAAATCCCTCAAAAATTCAAATATTGTGTTCTTGCCTTCTCGTTATTTAAACACTCATTATCATCATTATTTACCAAGCTCGTGCGTGCCAAAGCATGGCGACTTGGTTCATCATGATGGAATGCGATGGCACGTAAAAATGTGCAATTGTTTAGATAAGAGGTTGAACACAAGTAGGCTATTAATTTGATTAAGAAACCTAGAGGCAATCAATTGGGATTATCCATATGGATGGATAAATAAGGAGTTATTTGCCCAATTGAACCAAGAGTTGCATATGGGATGCAATTGGAATTGTTCCTACCTAAAGTAGTCAAATTATGGGTGACTTGCCAAAGCAAGCTCATAAGGAGATGAAAGATGGATCTTGGCCCACTAGAAAATATAAGGATATTTTCCGCATTAATATCTTGAGGGTTATTAATCCGTAGAAAAATAGTGGGAGCTATATTTGATAAACTAGCCATTATTGAATATAGTCAAAAATTCACAAATACTAAAACTTGCGTATTTTCCTTTTGTAGAATTCCAAATGGCAAACAACTCATCGAGTTCACAACATTCCCTACGATCTGTCCTTGAGAAGGACAAGCTCTCTGGAACCAACTTTCTTGATTTGTACAGAAACTTGAGAATTGCTCTCAAGCAAGAGAAGCAACTGTACGCAATAGAGGAGCATGTTCCAGAAGGTCCAGTGAACCAAACACCTGCTGCCCTAAAGGCGTATCAAAAGCGTGTTGATGACGCTAATGATGCGGCCTGCCTTATGCTTTGCACCATGAATTCTGAGCTTCAGAAGCAACACGAAAACATGAATGCTGTCGATATGATCGAACATCTGAAGCGGCTCTTCCAAGAGCAGGCGAGGGTAGAGAGGTATGAGGTATCGAAGGCACTGTTCAAGTGTCATCTGGCAGAAGGGAACCCGGTGGGACCCCATGTACTCCGAATGATCGGATACTTGGAGAATCTCGCCCGACTGGGGTTCCCGGTCGGCCAAGAGTTGGCAACCGATCTCGTGTTGCAATCGTCGCCCGAGAGTTATGGACAGTTCATTATGAACTATAACATGAACGAGATCGTTAAACCACTGCCAAATTTACTCAATATGTTGAGGACGGCTGAACAGAGCATCAACAAAGGTAAGGGCAAGGCCATTATGATGGTACAGAAAGGAAAGGGCAAAAGGTTTGCCTCTTCCTCCAAGGGCAATGGCAAGTCAGTTGCCAACTCCAAGGAACATGCCCTTAAGCCTGTTGTGGCATTGCCAAAGGTGTGACTAAAGGTGAGTGTCACTACTGCAGTCAGCCTGGACACTGGAGGAGGAACTGCCCAAAATATCTGGAGGACAAGAGGCTTGGAATAGTGATTCCACCACCACCAGGTATTTTTGTTGTAGATGTCAATTTAACTTTGTCTACATCATGGGTATTAGATATTGGATGTGTATCTCATATTTGTCGAAATATGCAGAATCTAAAGAGAAGTATAAGATTGGCTAAAGGGGAGGTAGATCTGCCCGTTGGGAATGGAGCAAAGGTTGCTGCGTTGGCCATAGGCGTGTGCGAGCTATCTATGCCTTCAGGATTAGTTTTAGAATTAAATAATTGTTATTTTGTGCCTGCTATGAGCAGAAACATTATTTCTATTTCTTGTTTGGACAAGGATGGTTTTATTACTTCAATAAAAGACAATTGTTGTTCCTTTTATTTAAATAATATTCACTATTTTAGTGCGCAATTATTTAATGGACTTTATGTCCTTGATCTAAGCAATCCTGTCTACAACATTAATACCAAGCGGATTAAAATAAATGATTTAAATCCTGCTTATTTATGGCACTGTCGTTTAGGCCACATAAATGTGAAACGTGTATCTAGACTCCATAAGGATGGATTACTAGACTCATTTGATTTTGAATCATATGAGACATGTGAGGCTTGTTTATTGGGAAAAATGACAAAGTCCCCTTTCAATAAGAAAGGTGAGAGGACTAGTGAGCAATTGGCGCTCATACATACCGATGTGTGTGGGCCATTTGCCACGCCAGCCAAGGGTGGTTATGTCTACTTCATTACATTTACTGATGATTACAGTAGATATGGATTTGTGTACCTCATGAGGGCAAAATCCGAATCCTTTGAAGTGTTCAAAGAATTCAAGAATGAAGTAGAGAAGCAACTTGGCAAAAGTATCAAGGCTCTACGATCGGATCGTGGAGGAGAATACTTGAGCCAAGAGTTTGACGACTATCTTAGAGTGTGTGGGATCGTGTCCCAACTCAGTCCACCCGGAACGCCACAATGGAATGGCGTGTCCGAGAGGATGAATCGAATCCTATTGGATATGGTTCGATCTATGATGTATCAAACCGATCTTCCATTATCATTTTGGGGCTACGCTCTATTAAGTGCAGCTTTCACCATTAACCGTGTTCCATCTAAATCAGTCATGAAGACACCATATGAGATGTGGAGTGGGAGGCGTCCCACACTGTCGTTCATGAGGATTTGGGGTTGCGATGTCTATGTAAAACGTTTACAATCAGACAAGTTGGGGCCTAAATCGGATAAGTGTAAATTTGTGGGGTACCCTAAGGAAACAAAGGGTTACTACTTCTACAATCCAACCGAGACAAAGTGTTTGTTGCTCGGACCGGCGTGTTTCTAGAAAGAGAATTTGTCTCTAAGGAAGCAAGTGGTAGGAATGTATAACTTGAAGAGGTTCAAGAGCCACAAATCACTGAACCGATTATGGAACATGAACAGGAACCACAAGTAGTTGTGGAGCAACCTGTTCAGGTAACACAAGAGCTTCGTAGATCTAGTAGAGTGCGCCAGGAACCCGAGAGGTATGGACTTATCGTAACCAATTCCGGTGACACGATGCTCATAGATGATGAGCCTACTACCTATGAGGAGGCCATGAGTGGCCCAGACTCTCAGAAGTGGCTGGAAGCCATGAGATCCGAGATGGAATCCATGTATAGCAACAAAGTATGGACTTTGGTGGAACCACCCGATGGGGCGCGGCCCATAGGGTGCAAGTGGGTCTTCAAGAAGAAGATCGACATGGATGGTAATGTGATTACCTATAAGGGCCGACTGGTGGCTAAAGGATTCAGACAGATTCATGGTATTGACTATGATGAAACCTTTTCACCAATCGCTATGACCAAATCCATCTGAATCCTACTTGCGATTGCAACATACCACGACTATAAGATTTGGCAGATGGATGTCGAAACAGCATTCCTTTATGGGAATCTCCTCGAGGACGTGTATATGTTACAGCCGGAGGGTTTTGAGGATCCAAAGCAAGCCAACAAAGTCTGTAAGCTGCAACGATCCATTTATAAATTGAAGCAAGCTTCTAGGAGTTGGAATCGACGTTTTGATGAAGTGGTCAAAGAGTTTGGCTTCATCAGAAACGAAGATGAGTCTTGTGTCTACAAGAAGGTTAGTGGGAGCTCTGTAGCTTTTCTGGTCTTGTATGTGGATGACATACTACTCATTAGAAACGACATTCCCATGCTGCAATCTGTTAAAGATTGGCTAGGAAAGTGTTTCTCAATGAAGGACTTAGGGGAAGCAGCCTATATACTCGGTATAAAGATCTATAGAGATAGATCTAAGAGGTTGCTAGGCCTAAGTCAAAGTACATATATTGACAAGGTGTTGAAACGGTTCAACATGCAAGATTCCAAGAAGGGATTCTTGCCCATGTCACATGGAATCACTCTTTCGAAGAGTGGTTGTCCTTCCAATGAGATTGAGAAGGAACGCATGAGTAGAATGCCCTATGCCTCGGTCATAGGATCTATCATGTACGCCATGTTATGTACTAGACCAGATGTGTCATATACCTTGAGTATGACAAGCAGATACCAATCCAATCCGGGTGAGAGTCACTGGATTGCAGTCAAGAACATCCTAAAGTACTTGAGAAGAACTAAGGATGCTTTCTTGATATTTGGCGGTGAGGAAGAGTTGCGTGTAAGGGGTTACACTGATGCAAGCTTCCAAACCGACAGAGATGACTTTAGATCACAGTCGGGATATGTGTTTTGTCTGAATGAAGCAGCGGTGAGCTGGAAGAGTTCCAAGCAAGAGACGGTAGCTGATTCTACAACAGAGGCTGAGTACATTGCTGCAAATGGCGCATCAAAGGAAGCTGTTTGGATCAGAAAGTTTGTTTCTGAACTTGGTGTGGTCCCTAGCATTGCGGATCCAGTTGATTGTTCTGTGACAACACTGGGGCGATCGCGCAATCAAAGGAACCCAGGTCGCACCAGAAGTCCAAGCACGTGCTCAGGAAGTTTCATCTGATTCGAGATATTATCGATAGAGGAGACGTTCGGATATGCAAGATTCCTACAGATGATAATCTGTCAGACCCGCTTACAAAGCCTCTCACGCAATGGAAGCATGAAGGGCACACTAGGAGTATGGGCATACGAGATGCGCCAGATTGGCTCTAGTGAAAGTAAGAGACAGTTAGAATAGATGCCCTAGAGGCAATCTAGTTTAGTATGAATTATTTGTGGCTAGAAATTCATTTATTATTTATTGGATATTTAATATAATGAAGTCCTTAGATTTAAAATTGTGTTGTTTATCTTAAATATCCCTAGTCAAGTATAATGATTAATGGGACAATCATCTATAGACTAGTATGGGGTTGGATTGATATGGAGATATCACGATCCAACACATAGGTGTGCATTAGGGAATGTTGCACTGGATTGACCCATCTCCGAGAAGGCTACATACACGTTATCATGAGTCACAAGCGCTTCTCGCGGTGCAATGGTATTGTCATCCTTAGACTTGAAGTCACTAGATATTCTAGTTGTGGATTATTGTGATCTTGGTAGCGTTAAACGCTACACCGTAACTGGGTATTTATAAAGGCCTGTACTGGATACAATAAGAATCAAGCTTAGAGATCGTAGTGGATGTAGATAGAATTTGTCCCTCCCACATAACGGGAGCAAATATCCTAGGCCACTCGAGGGATAGTGCTTATAGAATGTCTGGCAAGACTCAAATAAATCAATATGGGATATTGATGTTATTTGCACGAATAAGGCTATTCCCATGGATCGAGAAACTATGGATTGGATATACGAGTGTGACTTGTATGTCTCGTGTCCAATCCGGATATAGAGACAAAGGGATGAGACAATTACTTGTACAAAGGTTGTCGAGATGACTATTCTATTAGTTGGCTAGAATGGATGTTTTGCTAGAAACCGCTCCATATTAGCAAATAGTTGCTACCAACTAGATAGAACCTATGGGGTCACACGCTATATAGAGTTGAACTAGATTTGGGAATTAATTAATTGGATTAATTAATTAGAAGGATCACTTTGCAAAACCTTGCAAACTTAGTAGGGACTAATTTGCAAGAAAGGGACTAAAATTGAATTCTAGTAGGACTATAATAAGTCCTTTAGGTAGTTGACAAGGAGTTGTTGGACTATATAAAGGACCTTCCTTCCTTCCTTCCCACATAACTTATGCTCATTATTGAACATAACAAGAGTGGGAGAGAACAAAAGGAGAGAGAGAAAGCAACAAAGGGAGCCGACCGCCCCCTTTGCTGCCGCCCCGTCCCCTTCGGCCAAAAGGAGGCCGAGACCCTCCTTTTGGGTCTCGTTTTGCGTGATTATTCTTCCTCTTCCTCTACCGGGCCAGCACCAAGGACTTGGGAGATCTAGGATCAACTCTAGGCGTGGATCAACCATAGAGAACGTGACACAATTCACGTTTGAAGTAATCAAATGAGAACCCTAAGGTGTGTTATTGATTTCTAACCCTTACCATCGTTATGTCTCTTGACTTGTGATCCTTGGAGGGTTTTGCATGGTTTTATGATTGTTTATGCTTCCGTTGCGCATCCATGAATCAAAACCCTACAAATCCGGCGACCGCCCAACTCCCTATTTGGTGATTCCTTCTTTTTGAACTTGATAATAACTTCTAAGTTAACTATATACCTCAGGTACAGATCATAGATGCTTAAAAATCCAAAAACGCGAGCTTACCGAGCTCTTCCCGACAACCTCTGACGGTACCTTCCCCAGTTTCCGTAGACTTCGATTTCCTTTAGTTCAGCGCACAAAATTGGTGTCTACGGCTTCAACTTGATCCCAGGAACAAGAATATGGGTTTTAATTGTGTAGGGTTGCAACGAGGAGGGAGAAATCGAAGAAAAACGCAACTAGGGTTCTTGAGTTCAAAATCAAAAATTCTCTCAAGATACTTACCCGATTATGGATATGTTTGGGGCGTTTTTCTACTTTCAACAAGTTCAATCTTTTGGCTATAACAGATCTGGGGAAGGCGGCGTTGTGGGGCAGTTCTTGAGAAGATGGTTTTGTGGTTCTTGAAGAAGATGAAGATCAAAGCCTCTCTCTCTCTCTCTCTATCTCTTTCTCTCTCTTCACTTCTCCTTGCATGGCCGATGAAGCTAATAGATGCAGCAACAAAAACTTGTGGTGGGGTTTGACACTTTTCATAACTCAATCTTGCATGGGTAACACATAGGGGAGGGTGAAGGTGTAGTTTTCCAAACTTTGGGCTATAAACTAGATTTAGAGGTTCTACTTAATTTGAGTGAATTGCACAACCACCCCAAATATTTCTAGTGCCTCAAAATCATTCTAACAACTTCCAAATATTTCTAACACTCTAAAATTCCAACTTTAAAGCGATGACAAACTATTTAAAATTCGCCCTCAAAGTCTTGATATTGCACTAAGAATTCTCTCGGGAATTAGGTGTTTTACAATCTATCCACCTTAAAAGTATCTGCGTCCCCGAAGATCTCATACTATACTTACCCATATATATAAAATGCAGGTTGAATGCAGTAAATTGACTCAGTCTATTTTACTTAATCAGACAAGCACATAAACCGCTCTCGTCGGATGTTCAGCTCCCAATAGATGGCTTCCTTAGTTGGTCAGTTAGAATTACCTTAACGGAAAGAAATTCCTCATTCTAACTCTCTGCACGACGGGATATATACAACAAACCAGACTAAACTTGCGCCACATTAGGATTTTATATACGACCAGTACAAGTAAAAGTTCGAACCAAGTTTTGAAAGTTCAAGAACAATATGCAAGTTCCCAATTTTAGAAGCGCACCGAATATGTTTTGGCATTTAAAAAAATTTTGAAACTTCTAGAAAAGTACTTTGGTCAAAACTAATATGTCATTTTGCTTGGCTCATTAGCATGAAAATGTTGTCTTAACTTTACAGGATTAGATAAACCAATCACCTCAAGTGTTCCACGCATACGAGGGGGAAAAGAACACTAGGTGTCGTCACACAACGTGTCTCTCTATCACAACTCAAATCTGTTTCGAATGTTCCAACTTAGTCTACACAGCAGGTACAACTTATAGTACCGTCGTACTAAGAGTCACACCAGTGGACTGGTAAACAAGCGGTCCATATCACTTGCATTTGGTAGCTTGAAACGTCAATAATTTTCAGAAACCAATTTTTTTTAAATGCTTTTTTGCCAAAACTTTCTAATTTTGGAAAGAACCATGTCAAATTTAACTCAAAATAAATCAAAGTACAACTAATGTTTTAAGGTTCATCATTCGTAGGTGAGAAAGGAGGGTTTTAGGGTCTTCTAAGTCAAAACGTTGATACTCTCATGCCGACATAATAATATAAAAACATAAAGGGTCATAGATACATATCACACAACTATAGCAAGCATTTATTTATAAATAATCATTTCACATAAGTATTGCGCATGTAAATACCACTACTAGAAAAATAGTCTGTTACGGCGGTTCAGAACTGCCCTTAAAATAACCAAAACTGTCGTAAATACAGTTTACGGCGGTTCCTGTGGCGGTTTACTGCAAACAGACGTTCTTTTTAAGGCAGGATTTCACATTTACAAGGCTGCAGCATAACCGCCTTTCAGAAAATAAATATTTTAAAAAATAAATATACTGCAGGTTTATCTTTTTGTACAGTTTTATTAATTTCATTTTCAGTTATGATTTCAACTTTTTATTCCAAAAATTGTTCAACATCAAAATAAAGGAATCAGTGAATCCGGTATTTTCGTCTTTCTTCTTTTGTTCTTTTATTTTATTTTCAATATGTGAACCTAGTTTCTAGATCTGCAAATGTGAGCTAGGCAGAAAACCACCAGTTTCGATTTACCACTCAATCGACGGAGAGAGGAAGAGAAATGAAGATCCACCATAGATGAAAAGAAAATGGCCGGAGAAGAAAGAACATCGGCTGGAGAAGAAAGAACACCGACCGGAGAGAGAGTGATGAAGGAGACCGAGAGAGAAGTTGGACGAGACGGAGAGAAAGCGAGAGAGAAGGCGCCGGGGAGGGAGTTGCACGAAGAAGATAGAGACGGTGAGAACTGTGTGTGTGTGAGAGAGAGAGGCGTACTTGCACGAGGTTGGGGCAGACGAAAAACGTTAGTGAGAGAAAGAGTGAGGTTGGTTTCTTATAAAGATAAGGTTTCATTTGGATGGACCAAATTTAATAGAGGGTTTCCCAATCAATGGTCAAGATTAAATCTGGTAGATATATAGTATATAATATATATATATATATCTAATTTTTTTTTAATAAAGAACGAATAAAAAATAGTTTGGTTCATTCAAAAAAAAAAATAGTTGGGAGGCGGTTTTTAAGGGACGACGTATGCTTAACGTCACAATACCATAAACTGCCGAAAATTAAGGGCGGCTGGATTTTTCCGCCGTAACAAGTATCTAATACACGACGCATTATAGTAACCGCCGTTAATGCTAAAATATGCTTCGCTCCATTCAAAAGCGTCGTGACTTCGTTCAGTAAACGACAGTTTTCGTATGCGCTGTGTGTGAAACTGTCGTATCAGACTACTTTTTTAGTAGTGTACACAAGTAAATTTTGCATGATTCACATACAAAAGTAGTTGTTAACATTTAATCAACAAGTAAGTACAAATCAAGTTAACAATAGGTAAGTAACCCAAAATCCCCGACGGCTTGTTTACGTCATTTATTTCCAAATTCTTTTATCCTACTTAATTTTTAATATTTCAAAAACTCGTTATCTTTCTTATTCACTACTAATGGAAATCAAAAAGTCACTTTAAATGGAGAACCGATGATTTGATACAAACTGAAACAACCCGGGATCTCGGTTCAGGGTTAAAGAGACAATCGATAACAAAAAGTAGAAATATGTTTACAAATATTACAATTTAGCTAATAAATAAAACAATCTTTGAGAAGACAAGTTTACAAGTAATATATGTTAAAAAAAACTATGTGATCTAATTTAAGCTAAACATCTTTGTCTCGATCTGCGTTCCCATCTCCCACCTTGATTGATGACCTACGGTTTTAAAATGGCAACAGTCGACATAGTTTTGAAGAAAAGATCAGTAAAACATGAGTAAATGCACACTACGACACGCAAAGCAATGAGTGGCACACAAGCATAAGTTTAAATAAATAAAGAGATTTGACAATCAATGAGCAAAAGAGTTGGGAAAATTGAAACAATTATGAGTAAACGTGTAGGAAAACTTCTCAGCTTTAAGAAAATTATATATCACGAGTAGTCAAGATACTCTTAAACTAATTCAAGATCATGAGAGCAAAATGTTTCACTGAAGAACATTTAATTCACAAGTACCAATTTCTTTAAATTTCCTATAATCTGGTTGGGGGCATATCCAGAGCCACTAATAGGATCGTTAGAGTAAGCAACTTTCTTTCGACTTCAATTAACAGTTAAGTTTAGCTTAGGCATGTCCAGTGCCACCAGCAGGATCGATGTATACAGAAGGATCACGAAGTACATATAGGGTTCCTTCTAGGATCTATCAAACCCTATTTCACCCGAGCGTTAAGGGAGACCATGCGTCAATCCCCGCTCAAATACATTAGCTAAAAGGCCTAAAGTGTCGACACCCCTATACCATAGTGACCCTTACAAGTATAAGTAGCACTCTATGCCTCTACAAACCCCTTGACCTCAATACCTTGGTACATTTTGGCTCATCGGGGGCGGATTTTGTTAACATTCAAGTTCTATCCAATAATATGAAGCATTGCTTCAATGGCAGTAGCCATAAGTAGCTAGAAGATCGCTTGGCGCCTCCGGCCGGAGCCATAAATAAACACAACTCTATACATCGTCCTAAATCTAGCAGAAGTATCTCATTAACTTTATTACTCATAACCAAAGTTGGTATACAATCTTCACAAGTCATTTCCAAGAGTTCTCAGTATAAATCAATAATCAAAATTTTTCTGTATAAATCATCCTTTTCATACTCTTCCAAATAAGACGATATTCATTTAAAACGTCAGACACATGGGAACACTGTGATAATTAAAGTTCGCACATATCTATTTTATTTCTTCTCTTTACCATAGAAAAAATCAGATTACCAAGTTATAACAAGTAAAGTTCGACTTATAAAGAGGATTCAATTTATATCCAAACAATTTTTAGTATAAATCATGCTTCGCATACTTTTTCAATTAAAAAAATATTCATTTGAGTCATCGCACAAAGACTCAAACTTTGATAAGTGAGATTGGCACATATGAACTTACCAATGAGCCAAGAATGGCGAAAAGCAAAGCTAGCACTCCGACTATAACGCTTGTCTCATGTGAATTCGGGTCGCATAGTCAATGCAGCAATACGGACACATATGTCTATCGCAGAACGGTCCTCAACACCGGCTGGATATACACAATTAAAGTATACAGCCTATTAGCACATATCATCTAGATGAGGTTGTATGCAAGAATGCAATGAAATGCAGGTCATGCAAGCTAACTTGACCAAAACACCTCTAATACTCCAAAACTGCCCAGTACAGTTCATGACTGTGCATGGACCCCAAATTAAACTCATACTAGCCCAACAACATGTAAGAATGACACTTAACTCTCAATATAAACTTAGCATCGAAATCAACAACTTTCAATAACTTAAACTTAGGCCCCCAAAGTTTATTAAAGCTGCAAAAAGGCCCCAATTATTGAATAGTCAACCCTAGCCGAGAATGACATATGAGTACTCCAAATATCATACAAGACATGCTGCAAACTCAAAGTTACTAACTTGATCTCAATTCAAAGTTTGAGTGAAATTACTATTTTGACCCTCCTATGCAGTTCATTCAAACTAGGGTTTACAGATAGTCAAACTTGGTCAAACTTGATATTTAGACTCAAAATATAAATACGAACAAGTTTCACGAATAATTCTAAGGCTAGAAACGTAGTTTAAATTTTCAAAACCGAAGGTCAAAGATAGCGAAAAAGTCACTTCAAGTAGTCAACTTCACGTTTGATTTCTGATCAGTTGGGAAGAAATTTTGAGAAACTAGAAGTAGTTTTTTGAAGATGATAGTTCGAGGATTCCAGAACATATTTAAACTCCTTAAAATTCAAAATACACAAAGAGCTATGCTTGTTCAAAGTTGGGTAAAAATAATGATTCAACACTTGGAAAATTCAAGTGTTTCTTATAAGTTCAAAGTAGCAAGTTTAGGATTGATTTTTGAGCAATCCCTTATAGAATTGAAGATACTCAGAGAGGATGAAATGAAGTATTATAAACCAAATTCACATAGGAGATCAAAAAACAAGATCTGATTAAGAATTGAGGAAGTTATAAATGCCACAAAATGGGTACTTCAACATAGTTCTATACTTAGAAAGAATTTTTCCATAACATCTCAAGAACACAAATTTTTTGCTCAACTTGAGGCTCCGATTCAGATAAGTTAGAGTTGAAATGAGCTCAAGAAATTCAAATAGAGGTTGTAGACCTAAGTCTAAACTTTCCCGAAAGCTAAAGACCACACAAAAAACATTGAAAACAAGGAAGATATAAGATTTCAAAGTTGGGTGAAAATTCAGATTCCAACACTTAAGAATTTTTTTTTTGCACTTTGACAAATTAAAGAACACGAAACACAGCGACTTCAACTAGATTTTAGGTGGTTTAGAGACCTAGTTTAAAAAAATTAAAACACGAAAGCTGTAGCCAATCGACCGAGGATTCTAGAAAACTAAGGCATGCATGATTTCAGTGAATAATGGGAGAGATATAAGCCCGTGAATAGGGGTAGTTTATGTTCCTGAAAAATGAACAAAATGTGTGAAACATGGAATCAAACTCGTTTCTAATCAGATTCTGGGCAGGTTTCGATGCTTCTAATGTATTCTAGATGTTCTAGGAATGATTTTGGTGCAAGAAACTTGGAAAACGATGAAGAAAGAAAGAACCGAAGATTTTACCTTCACCATGTCTCCCATGGCTTTTTCCGGTGATAGAGCAAATCCGACGACCACCAAACTCCCTATTCGGTGATTCCTTTGTGATTTCAACCTGATAACAACTTGTGAATCAACTATAGACCTCAAGTCGTGATCATAGATGCTTCAAAAACCCCCAAAACGCGAGCTTACTGAGCTCTTCTCGACGAACTCTGATAGCACCTTTTAGGGGCTATAATACTTTAGCATTTACCACATGTTAATAGGTATTTGAGAATGATTTGAGCTTAAAGTTAGAGAATAAAGGTCGTTTTACCACTTATTGCTTTCCATGTGCTATATTGTTAGTCCGGGCGTTTTCGATGCATAGTTTATTGTTATTTGTCAAATATAATCGCTTGGTATGTTTTTTCATGTTGTTTTGGCAGGGACGGATTCTAATCGGTTGATAGGGGGCATAAAACGAACTTCGGAAACAATGGGGAGCTCAAGTGGAGTGAAGAGAAGCCGAATTGGAGGAGCTTGGATGACCAGTCTGCACTATTTTGATCATAGCCGGAGTTCTAAAAATCATTTTGGGGTGAAACCAGTTCCATATTAAATTAGACTCAAAGAGATTTCCAACGATAGGTCACGGAGCTAAATCCGAGTTCGGACGAAGAAGATATCGCGTTTCGAAGTCAGAAGCAGATTTTAGGGGGCTTTTATGCAAATACTGAAGACTTCAGCGGGTTATGATTCAAGAACGACCTAGGGACGGGAATAATCATCATTCACGCCTATTGAGAGCAACGAACAAGGAGGAGAGCAAGGAGACTCCATTGGGAGCAACCTCAAGCAAGGAGAAGAGCCCGGATCGCGCCAATCTTCACGATTTCTAGCGTTTGATCTCTTCTTCCCTCTTTTAATCACTTGTATGGAGAAACTTTGTTGTGTTGCTAAGATTATTAGTAACTAGACCTTTTGATAGGCTTCTCTAGAAAGGCTAGGGTTTATGTAGACAATGTTTTCCGAATTTTAGACTTGTCTCATGCTTTTGGATTTTGATCTATTGAATGAATATTGAATTTATGAACATGTTAATGAGTGTAGTCTATTGACACGACTATGTTAGGAATTGATATTCATGAACTTAGGGTTTATTCATAGATTTTAATATTGCTTAACGTTAATTTCATTCTAGTTATTGTTCATATGCTGTTCTTAATCCTTGGCTAGAATGGAGTAATTAACCGGACTTGTTAATTAGCTAGCGAGTGCGTGAGAGCGACTTAGACGTAGCTATGATGAGATATGAACAACAATCCTTAATCACTGAGACTGAGAAGAGAAGTGTATAGGATTGGCCTTAGTGGGTAGATTCAGTAGGAGACAGAGAGGTGTTCGTGTGGTGGTGGTCTGAGAGGACATGATTCTTGGCATTTTCATTAGCCTACTAGAACGGAACGGTAGATGTAGGTGGAACGATAGGACACCAGGTAAACTGTAACGTAGAACGACATGAGACCGAGAGGAGATTGTCAGTACTATTACCGGGCTTAACTAGAATAGGGTTAACGTCTTACTTAGCTAATCAGGAAATTGTCTACAGCACTAGGTGATCTAGAGAATGCCTAGTCTCTCCATATTTGTGTTAATAAAATAAAAATCCAAAAATATTAGTTAGTTATTTATTTCAATTCTTAATCAACCACAATTCTTCCTCCCTCTTACAGTACTCTAAGATAATAACTAATTAAATAATCTCAAGATTGTCCTAGTTGGATCGATAACTCGGGGTGGAAATACCAACCCTATATTACTTGACAGTGCACTTGCGCATACACGTAAGAATTCGTGCCAAGTTTTTGGCTCCGTTGCCGGGGACAGCGGTAGATTATTTAATTAGGAGTTAGTTTAGGGTACTTTTCTTTTAGTTTGTTTTATTTTGTTTCTATCTCTGTGTTTCACGGGTTTCTTGTGAGTTTGTTTTTGCAGGAACACAGGAAGCAGGAGACGTAATGAGCATGTGGAGCGACGAGGATTATGTGGGGATCTCTGATTACCCCTACTACTGTGCTAAATGCAGAGTTTGGCACCATGATGACACATGCTCAATGATTTGGTGCTACAAATGCAAGAAGGATCACAAGTATGAAGACGCATGCATATTTGACCCACCACAACTCCATCATCATCAAGAGGACTCATCAGCAAGCATGGAAGACTTGCACAATATTATGGGGAAGATCCAAGCACGCATCACAAGGATGTCCCTTGTTAGAGATGAGCCACAAGAGGAGCCTATGCCACATTCCATTGAGCCCCTAATCGAGCCTCTATGGTAACCATCACAAGATGGTTTGAATGAACCTCATTGGCTACCAGCTGTCCTAGAGATGCAAAGGACACTGATGGCTATGATGGAGAAAGAACGATAATCCGAATCGCAAGATGCAGTTGTGGAAGAAGAGATACATGATCCGAGCAAAGAATGCAGTGTCCATGAACCATTGGTGGACTCTGCCATTTATGAGGACTCTGACTCTGATTCAGACTGGGGTGGAGTTGTGTGTCCAACAATAGAGGAGGCAATGCTCACTGCAAGGATATATAAAATTATCTTACTGCCTTTGCATGATTGGGATGAAACATACATTGAGAGGTTGTGGAATGCTGATGATGAACCTGATGAAACACTTGTGATTGTTGCTATTGAGGATTTGGAAATCAGCAAGTGTGGGGGTGTGCGTGAACTGCATGCTTTGACTGAAGATGATTTAGCACCGAAGGAGTACTACTGGGATGATTTTGTGGCAAGAGAATCATTTGAGCCCAGTGGAACTTTGTGGAAGTTTATCAACAGGATCAAGTGCAAGATGAAAAGAGTCAGCTTCTACAATTTCTCAGCATCTTCTTTGCACATGGGTGTACCTCGTGAGAAGAAATTCGTTGAGAGAAGATGGTGGAAGAAGAAGAAGTGGAGAGTTAAGCATCCTTCACTATCCTAGACGGTTGAGGTAACCGGGTCGGGCCGTCGACCTTAAATTACAAGCGCTTCTTGGGAGGCAACCCAATGTAGAGTAGGATATTTGTTATTTTATTTTTGTATTTAGTTCTCCATACTTGATTTTGAGAGGTGAGAGAGAGTAGTTTAATATTTTCAATGAGTGTACAGGACACAGGTACCGAAGAACTCTCCGGATTCCCTTTCTTGATGCATGTGCGCAATGTTGCACGCAAAACGAGAAACAACGAGCTAACCGGGAGCATTAAGCTTGATAAAGAAGCTAAACGAGGTAAAGGAGTAGCCAATTAGTCATGAGGAGCATGGTAGCTAGTTGGAGTATCGGGGTTGCACGCATCGGAATCCAGAGTGAAAATAGAGTTCAAGAACTTTGGAGGCGAGATTCTTTTCACAAGAGAGATAAATTGAGAATAAATGGAAAATTTCTTGGTTTCGGAATTTTCTAGTCAAAAATAGATTCCTCGTCGAGTGTGGAGTCCAACCGTTCAATAATCGCGCAAAACGGATGTCTGATGAAGAAGATAGAGCAAAAACAAGTTGGAGAGTTCCATGCATTTCAGGCACCATTTCGGGCCGAAATGGAGGCCGAAATGCCCTTATTTCGGCCCGAAATAAAAAGGGCATTCTGCTTTGAAAAGCTACAGTGATTTCGGGCTCCATTTCGGGCCGAAATGGCCTGGACAGTTCACTTTTTGGGGGTATTTTTAATGCTTTTTGGGGGGTTATTTCGATATTTTGAAGGATTCTTAAAGTCAAGAACCAACCAACAAGTCCCCAAACACCCCAATTTGGATCAAACACTCCTTTTCTTCATCTTCTTCATCTCCAAACCCTGAAGAACACCAACACACCCCAAAACCCAAAACGCATCCAAATCGCAAAGTTTTTGAGATAGTGAGTGGATTAACTCTTGAGCTTTTGAGATAGTGAGCGAATTTAGTGTGGGGGAATTCAAAGAGGGAGATCTCCAAGAACTTAAATCTTAGGATTCATTGCCTTGGAGGGGGATTCGGCCAAAGCTCAAAGAGGAACTTAAGACGGGGACACCGAGGAGCTTAAGGAGGTACTCATGCCTTCACTAGCTCGTGTTTCTGAAAAATATGGTACAATTTTCTCTCTCTCGTCTTTAATTCTTTCTTACGCACTCTTAGGGCTTAATTCCTTGAAAAATTTTACTTGCTCATACTTGGATTATTGGATACTTGTTTAGCTCACTCCGACTAGACCTCACGTTCACTCACTCCGACTAGATCCACCGGCCCTACGCTTGAGTAGCCGAGTCCTCTTTATTTCACTTTATATATTCGTTGAGGACAACGACACGCTTAAGTGTGGGGGAGTTTTTAGCTATCCGCTAGTTAGCCATTGCATAGCCTTGTTACATGTAGTTTAGAAAGTCGCGTTTGAATGTAGATGTCGAGTTGGTTAGTTTTGCATGTTCACGTTTATTTTATGCATTGTATATTATTGTTGCACTTTTATTTATTGAGTCCACCTACCCTATGTTGTTGGTTAATCGAGTTGGCCAGTTACATATAGTGTCTAAAAAAATTAAAAATTCAAGAAAAACCCAAAAAATTGATTTTTTTTTAGAAAGGGCAATTGAAGAGAGTAAGCGTGGAGAGGGCTCAATGATAGTATTCCCGAGGTAGTATGAAAATCTGAGGTGAGGTAGACACGCGAGAATCTGGAGTAGAAAGGCTATAGGGCCAATGCACTCGAGAGTTGTGAGTAGCTGTCTCTCAGACTAATTATCCTACTAGCGCCACACCACCGTCACTTAGGTAGTCGTCAACCCTCCTCGTAGTGGCAACGGAACAGCAGTGCGAGTGATTTTATGGGGACCTCACGTCCCGTCTCCATCGCCTATGTCCACTAGTTACCCCAATTTGATCCATTTACCCCTTTTATTCACAGCCTCTAGCCTAGGAAGCCGTTCCTTGTGACTTCTATCACTAGTTAGAATGGTCCATTCTTATGCTCATGATAGAGGGAGTTGAGTTAGGGAGGTTGGATGAGGGTGAGCTGATTTGATACATTTTGAGTGGACATTCTTACATGTCATCTTTTGAGGGGATGTGAGGGTGAGTTAGGGACGGCAACACACTTCGGTGTGGCGGTGAGTCGTGTCCATACATCACAACGACAGGTTGAGTGTCGTAGTGCGTGATACTTTTCCGCACGTCATGGGGTGGGTTTGGTTGATCTTATAGGAGGACGTGCTTGAACTTCATTCATATTTTCTACATCTTAGTTGATGAGGAGGATTGGTTGGAATTAACACGTTTACACATTGACTATCGGGTTCGAGATATACTTTACATCGAGTGTGGGGGTATCGACACATATTTGAATATATTAGGTGATTTGACACATTCCATCCCCACATTATCTATATTGATTTGATCTCCTTGGATAATGTATCATCATTGGTGGCTCCATGTGCTTATTGAGAATGAAATTAAAATTGAAAAAGAAAAAAAAAAAAAAAAACAGAACTTGAAATTGAAATGGAATAGGGAGCCGGAAATTAAACTTCATGAAGACTAAGGAGATTAGCTATTGTTCGAGATCACTTATTCAAATTTGTGGCCGCGAGAATGGCGTTGCACCAAGATTGAGGGAATGAGTGCCGGAGTAGTTAGTTCGGTGGGGTTCTTTGGATTTTGGTGAGGGAGTGTGAGAATCGGGTTTTGTGAGTTGTATCATGACGTCTAGGACTGCGCTTCTAAATATCCTATCCTACCCGTCCTAAGCCGTCAACAATTGAAACCCGTGGATAAATAGCTCGGATGGTAAGTGCTAGGGATACGTTTGATGAGTGTGCGGAAGCAACTTATTGAGTGTTCTTGTCCGTTCTGTCTGACGAAACTGGCCACAAGTTCTACCGATCACCGAATTTTAGAATCTTCTAGGGGATGTGAGAGCCTTATGACATGCCGGTTTGTTCTTCGATATTTCCCAATCTCTAACAAGAAAAAAATATATTCTTTAATTCCTTGAATTGTACATATTTGAGTTGCATTGTACATATCACGTAGTTTCATAGTCGTGTCTTTGTGCATTGAGTCGTGAGTCGTGTTGGCTAGCGGAAATTTAAGTATGCAAGTGGTGGGGTATGCATTGGTTTGGTTTTTTGGTATGTATGCAATGTCTCAAGTGTGGGAGTTTTGTGCTTCATTGTTTCTCGGGACGAGCAAGAGAGTAAGTGTGGGGGAGATGGATAGCACCTTTTAGGGGCTATAATTATTTAGCATTTACCACATGTTAATAGGTATTTGAGAATGATTTGAGCTTAAAGTTATAGAATAAAGGTTGTTTTATCACTTATTGCTTTCCATGTGCTATATTGTTAGTCCGGGCGTTTTCTATGCATATTTTATTTTTATTTGTCAAATATAATCGCTTGGTATATTTTTCCATGTTGTTTTGGCAGGGACAGATGCTAATCGGTTGATAGGAGGCATCGAACGAACTTCGGAAACAATGGGGAGCTCAAGTGGAGTGAAGAGAAGCCGAATTGGAGGAGCTTGGATGACCAGTCTGCACTATTTTGATCATGGCCGAAGTTCTACAAATAATTTTGGGGTTACACCAATTTCATATGAAAGTAGACTCAGAGAGCTTTCCAACGATAGGTCACGGAGCTAAATCCGAGTTCGGAAGAAGAAGATATCGCGTTTTGAAGTCAGGAGCAGATTTCGGGGGGCTTTTATGCAAATACTTAAGACTTCTGCGGGTTATGATTCAAGAACGACCTAGGGACGGGAATAATTATCATTCACGCCGATTGAGAGCCACAAACAAGGAGGAGATCAAGGAGACTCCATTGGGAGCAACCTCAAGCAAGGAGAAGAGCCCGGGTCGCGCCAATCTTCACGATTTGTAGCGTTTGATCTCTTCTTCCCTCTTTTAATCACTTGTATGGAGAAAATTTGTTGTGTTGCTAAGATTATTAGTAACTAGACGTTTTTCTAGGCTTCTCTAGAAAGCCTAGGGTTTATGTAGACAATGTTTTCCGGATTTTAGACTTGTCTCATGCTTTTGGATTTTGATCTATTGAATGAAGTTTGAATTCATGAACGTGTTAATGAGTGTAGTCTATTGACACGACTATGATAGGAATTGATATTCATGAACTTAGGGTTTATTCATAGATTGTAATCTTGCTTAAAGTTAATTTCATTCTAGTTATTGTTCATATGATGTTCTTAATCCTTGGCAAGAATGGAGTAATTAACAGGACTTGTTAATTAGCTAGCGAGTGCGTGAGAGCGACTTAGACGTAGCTGTGATGAGATATTAATAACAATCCTTAATCACTGAGACTGAGAAGAGAAGTGTGTAGGATTGGCCTTAGTGGGTAGATTCGGTAGGAGATAGTGAGGTGTTCGTGTGGTGGAGGTCTGAGAGGACATCATTCTGGGCATTTTCATTAGCCTACTAGAACGGAACGGTAGATGTAGGTGGACCGATAGGACACAAAGTAAACTGTAACGTAGAAAGACATGAGAACGAGAGGAGATTGTCAGTACTATTACCCGGCTTAACTAGAATAGGGTTAACGTGTTACTTAGCTAATCTGGAAATCGTCTACAGCCCTAGGTGATCTAGAGAATGCCTAGTCTCTCCATATTTGTGTTAATAAAATAAAAATCCAAAAATATTAGTTAGTTATTTATTTCAATTCTTAATCAACAAAAATTCTTCCTACATGTTACAGTACTCTAAGATAACAACTAATTAAATAATCTCAAGCTTGTCCTCGTGGGATCAATAACTCGGGGTTGAAATACCAACCCTGTATTACTTGACCGTGCACTTGCGCATACACGTAAGAATTCGTGTCAAACTCCAACAGTACCTTCCCCAGTTTCTGGCGACTTCAATTTCCTTTAATTCAGCGCACAAATTTGGTGTATACGGCTTTGAATTGATCTCAGGAACAAGAACATGGTTGTTAATTGTGTTGGGTTGCAACGGGGATGGAGAAATTGAAGAAAAACGTAACTAGGGTTCTTGAGTTAAAAATCAAAATTCTCTCAAGATACTTACCCGATTCTGGATTTTCTTGGGGTGTTTTACTCCTTTCAACAAGAGAAATCTTTTGGCTATAACATCTTTGAGAAAGGCGGCGTTGTGGGGTAGTTTTGGAGAAGATGGTGTTCCTGGTTCTTGAAGACGATGAAGATCAAAGCCTCTCTCTCTCTCTCTCTTGTCTTCTCCTTGCATGGTTGAGGAAGCTAATAGATGCATGAACAACAACTCGTAGTGGGGTTTGATACATTTCATAACTCAATCTTGCACGGGTAACACATAGGATAGGGTCAAAGTGTTGTTTTCCAAACTTTGGCGTATAAACCAGAACTAGAGGTTCTACTTAATTTCAGAGAATTGCACGACCACCCCATATATTTCTAAAGTCTCAAAATCATTCTAACAACTTCCAAATGTTGCTAACACTCCAACATTACAACTTTAAAGCCGTGACAAACTATTTACAAATTCTCCCCCAAAGTCATGATATTACGCTAAGAATTCTCTCGGGAATTAGTATTAGGGGTGTTACATACCAAAAGTGAGGCAAGTCCGTAGTTCGGCAAAACTTAGACCTATAAGTCTCTGCACGGTTATTTATAAACTAGTTTCAAAGACGATGGCTAACCGCTTCCAACTAGTGCTGCCGAATCTAATTTCGGAAAGTTAAAGCGCTTTCTTGCCAGGACGACTTATCACGGACAATGTTATAGTTTCTTTCGAGCTTATCCACACTATGAAGCATCGAAATGCGGGAAAGAATGCTTCTTGGCGTTGAAAGTGGACATAAGCAAAGCCTACAATTGCGTTGAATGGGCTTTCATCAAGAAAATGCTACATAAGCTAGGTTTCGGACCTAAGCGGATCAACCTGGTAAATGATTGCATCTCTACTACCACTTTCCTTTAATTATAAAGGCCGTGTTGTTGGTTTTAGTTGCCCCGGGCGAGGGCTTCGTCAGGGATGTCCAATCTCGCCGTACTTATTCTTATCTCACCGTATTTATTCTTACTTTTTGGTGAATAAATATCTCGTTCAATCACAAAAGCGATGGCAAGCAAAACTATTACAGTCTTTCAGCTTCCAGAAGGGGTCTTGAGATATCACACCTCTTTTTTGCTTATGATAGCCTCCTTTTCATGAAGACAAATACAGAGGAAATCAAATACCTAGCTACTTTATCAAAAGAATATGAAAAGATAACTGGGAAAAGAGTTATTTTGGAAAGTTCGACAGCTGTTTATTCGAGTAATGTCCCGCCGAAGAAAAGGCCGGCTCTGAGTGCTCTATTGAAGGTCGAAACGGAAGAACTCCACGACAAGTATCTCGGATTGCCTACGGAGATTGGAAGAAAAAAGATGACTAAGTTCCAGCATCTATTAGAAATGATTCTAGCTAAGCTTAAAAGCTGAAAAGAAAAGTTTCTAACCTTTGCTGGTAGGTAAGTGCTTGTAAAGGCAATAATCCAAGCAATCCCCACATTTACAATGAGCTGCTTCGCACCAGAAGGCCTGCTCAAGAAAATGGAATCATTGATTGCTCGCTTTTGGTGGGGAGGAGATGAATCAGGGAGGAAAATACACTGGTGGCATGGAAGAACCTAATCATAGACAAAGCCAGCGGTGGCTTGGGTTTCCGAAACCTGAAAATTTTCTCACAACAATGTTAGCAAAACAATTTTGGAGATTGTTGATGAATTCCCACTCCTTGCAAGCAAGAGTTATGCGAAGTAAATATTTTTCAAAACTTAGACTTCTTCAAGCTTCAGCAAAAAATAACTGCTCCTACTTGTGGAGAAGCATTATATCTACAAAAGATTTGGTGAAACAAGGATGCGGATGGAGGTTGGGAAATGGTCACTACCTGAAGGTTTTTCAGATCCATGGATTCTTCGTCCCCATACCGTTAGACCAATTTTTCCGGCCAATGGAAATCATCAACTTAAAATCGCAGATCTCTTCACTGAGGATCGACAGTGGGATCTCGATAATCTCAAACTTTATTTCTACAAATAAGATATAGAAGAAATTCTCAGAATCCAAATTCCATCTATTGATATGCCAAATAGATTAATTTGGAACTTTACGGAAAATGGTCATTACACGGTGAAGAGTGGCTACGAAATTTTCAAGCAAATTGAAGAGAGAAATCAAACTGTTCAAAGAGGAGGCCCTTCCTTCAAGGACAACAGTATTTGGGACCGACTCTGGAAAATTAAAATGCCAAAAAAACAAATATTAACTTTCTGGAGAGGTGTTCAAGGCGCTTTACCGATACGGAGCAGTTTGAGAAGAAGGGGCATCATCATCGAAACCAAGTGCAGTCTCTGCAATTCCTACCAAGAAACAGAAAATCACCTCTTCACTCAATGTGCTTATGCAAAGAAAGTTTGGACTCATCTCTTCCATTCTTACAACTGGGGACCTTTGGTGGGGATTTCTCCTTTTGGGCTACTGAGACATTAAAGAAAAGGAGCATGGAAGAAAGAGAAAAACTGGTCCTTGGTGTGCACATAATCTGGAAACATCATAATAGAAAGGTCTTTGAAAACAAACTTTCAGATCCGATAGAATATATTGATTTGGGGCTATAAGAACTAGCTCTTTTCAGGGCTTTTTACAGGGAAGATGTAGATCTGAACCCGGCTCAGAGCTCATGCAGCCCAAACCCTAAACGACAAAGACCGCCGGAGGGGTGGACGGTGTTTAGCTCCGATGCTGCATGGAATCCTCAGAAGAGGAAAGCAGCAGTGGGAGTAGTCATCACCAACATCAGAGGTATCTTCATAGCCGGAAAAAAAAAGAGTCAATCCCGTTCCGATCTTCAGTTTTGGATGAAGAAGCAGAAGCAATGAAGATTGGTTTCATATTTGCACAACATTCGCCTCCTCAAAGTTGTGGATTGAAACCGATTCAACCACGATTGCCAAGAAAATGCAAAGAATGCAATAGAGTAATAGGGAGGAAATGCTCTCATGGGAAGGTGGAAAAGTCTTGGATGAAACGTGGAGCATTTTTGCAAACACCGAAGAGTCTTTCTTGTTTTACAAGCCACGCTTCTAAAATAGTTGTTCCCCGTCACACGGATAAGGAGGCTCTAGAAGATCAGAGGACTCAAATTTGGGTGGGCTCACCACCAGATAGATTTCGTAGACTCATTCAGAATGATGTAATGGGCTTCGTTAATGGCCCCATCTCTTTGTGGCCGGTCCTTTTCTTTCTATTCTTTTAATTTTAATCTCTTATTGGTCCTGAATAAAATCTTTCCACTTCCCTCAAAAAAAGATTACTTAATTTCATTTGTTTGTCCATTAATTTGCGAACTGCTTAAAATTCAACAAAAGTGTTTCATGCCGACTTGCTTAAATCTGTGGGGTGTGAGATGTATGAGGAGTTGGGAACTATTCCACAAAAGGTTACGCAACAGATGAACACTCAGCTTACTCAACCATATTCGCCGGACGAAGTTAAAGAAACCCTCTTCCAGATGCAGCCCCTGAAAGCACCCGGACCCGATGGTATGCTACCAATGTTTTACCAGCAGTTTTGGAGTGTAGTGGGGGATGATCTGACAACTTTGGCTCTGCAAATTTTGAATGATGGTAGGGATTTGACGGATTTAAACTATACAAATATTGCTTTAATTCCTACATATAAACCAATTAGCTTATGCAACATGAGCTACAAAGTTGTTGTTGGAATAGATGCCCTAGAGGCAATCTAGTTTAGTATGAATTATTTGTGGCTAGAAATTCATTTATTATTTATTGGATATTTAATATAATGAAGTCCATAGATTTACAATTGTGTTGTTTATCTTAAATATCCCTAGTCCAGTATAATGATTAATGGGACAATCATTTATAGACTAGTATGGGGTTGGATTGAAATGGAGATATCACGATCCAACACATAGGTGCGCATTAGGGAATGTTGCACTGGATTGACCCATCTCCGAGAAGGCTACATACACGTTATGTTGAGTCACAAGCGCTTCTCGCGGTGCAATAGTATTGTCATCCTTAGACTTGAAGTCACTAGATATTCTAGTTGTGGATTATTGTGATTTTGGTAGTGTTAAACGCTACACCGTAACTGGGTAGTTATAAAGACGTGTACTGGATACAATAAGAAGCAAGCTTAGAGATCGTAGTGGACGTAGATAGGATTTGTCCCTCCCACATAACGGGAGCAAATATCCTAGGCCACTCGAGGGATAGTGCTTATAGAATGTCTGGTCAGACTCAAATAAATCAATATGGGATATTGATGTTATTTGCACGAATAAGGCTATTCCCATAGATCGAGAAACTATGAATTGGATATACGAGTGTGACTTGTATGTCTCGTGTCCAATCCGGATATAGAGACAAAGGGATGAGACAATTACTTGTACAAAGGTTGTCAAGATGACTATTCTATTAGTTGGCTAGAATGGATGTTTTGCTAGAGACCGCTCCATATTAGCAAATAGTTGCTACCAACTAAATAGAACCTATGGGGTCACACGCTATATAGAGTTGAACTAGATTTGGGAATTAATTAATTGGATTAATTAATTAGAAGGATCACTTTGCAAAACCTTGCAAACTTAGTAGGGACTAATTTGCAAGGAAGGGACTAAATTGAATTCTAGTAGGACTAGAATAAGTCCTTTAGGTAGTTGGCAAGGAGTTGTTGGACTATATAGAGGACCTTCCTTCCTTCCTTCCCACACAACTTATGCTCATTATTGAACATAAAAAGAGTGGGAGAGAACAAAACGGAGAGAGAGCAAGCAACAAGAGGAGCCGACCGCCCCTCTTGCCGCCGCCCGTCCCCGTCGGCCACAAGGAGGCCGAGAGCCCTCCTTTGGGTCTCGTTTTGCGTGATTCTTTTTCCTCTTCCTCTTCCGGGCTAGCACCAAGGACTTGGGAGATTCTAGGATCAACTCTAGGCGTGGATCAACCATAGAAAACGTGACACAATTCGCGTTTGAAGTCATCAAAGGAGAACCCTAAGGTGTGTTATTGATTTCTTCCTTTACCATCGTTATGTCTCATGACTTGTGATCCTTGGAGGGTTTTGCATGGTTCTATGATTGTTTTTTTTTCCGTTGCGCATCCATGAATCAAAATCCTACAGTGGTATCAGAGCCACAGGTCGTAGAGCATAAACGTGGTTTATGTGTTACGTTATAGTTGTTTTACACCTTTTGATTGTTTATCGCGTAAAGTAAGACAAATCAAGCATGGGATGCAATTTGTCAATAATTAATCATAACAAGATCCAATTTTTGCATTGGATGCATGAATTGGTGAGTTTGAGAAATTTTAGGATCTTAGATCTAGGGTTTGGGCATCCTTGGGGAAGAAGGAGTTCTTCCAAAACAAGGAAACAACCAAACTTGGGCACCAAGCAAGCGAGTTGTTTTGAAAACAACTCCCATAAGGAAGTTCGGCCCCGTAGGGGACCGCCCCCTTTGCTTGCCGCCCAAGCTTGGCCGCCCCGCGGCCTAGGCTTGTGGGTTTTGGTCCGCGCCGGCCCTAGGGCCTTGTGGTTCACCTTATTGGGCCCGGGCAATTTGATTGTTGGGCCCATGGACCGTTTTAACCCTAGAAATCCTAAAATCAATTAAAATTGACCAAGCGCGTTAAAATTGGATTTTAACTGTTTATGTGCAAATCGCATGGTGATTGGATATGGCCTTAGGATGTGGTTTGATGTGAATGTTTAATTTTGTGGTTTGGTTTTACGACCTGCGAGCTGATCAATTAATTGTAATAATTAATTAGGGTTTTATGGCCTGCGTGCCATTTTTTCTTCTCAACTTGTGAGATTTATTTTATCTAGTATAGAAGTTAGCTAGTGCTAGATAAAGTAGATTGTTAGCCAAGATTGAAGAAAAGAAGCCCAAAGCCAAAGAAGCCACAAAAGATGGAGCATGGAGCATGGAGCATTCCACATGACTATGAAGGATGGAACAAAAGATCAAGACGCATGGATATGTGTTAGTTTTAGGGTTCATAGATAATTCCATTGGCTTGGAATTATCTTAGTCTAGAAAAGGCCATATCAACATCACGTTTAAATTCTATTTTGTGGTTGTTTATTTTATTGTCTTATTATTGTGTGGTTGGTGTATGGATGATGCATGCAATTAGGATAATAAGATAATTAGACAACCCCGATCTATTATTTGGAGTTGTGCCCAAACTCAAATAGATAGATTAGTTGATACTGATCAACAAAACAATTAAAATTGAATTTAAAAATCCCTCAAAATTCAAATATTGTGTTCTTGCCTTCTCGTTATTTAAACACTCATTATCATCATTATTTATCAAGTTCGTGCGTGCCAAAGCATGGCGACTTGGTTCATAATGATGGAATGCGATGGCACGTAACAATGTGCAATTGTTTAGATAAGAGGTTGAACACAACTAGGCTATTAATTTGATTAAGAAACCTAGAGGCAATCAATTGGGATTATCCATATGGATGGATAAATAAGAAGTTATTTTCCCAATTGAACCAAGAGTTGCATATGGGATGCAATTGGAATTGTTCCTACCTAATGTAGTCAAATTATAGGTGACTTGCCAAAGCAAGCTCATAAGGAGATGAAATATGGATCTTGGCCCACTAGAAAATATAAGGATATTTTCCGCATTAATATCTTGAGGGTTATTAATCCGTAGAAAAATAGTGGGAGCTATATTTGATAAACTAGCCATTATTGAATATAGTCAAAAAATTCTCAAATACTAAAACTTGCGTATTTCCCTTTTTGTAGAATTCCAAATGGCAAACAACTCATCGAGTTCACAACATTCCCTACGATCTGTCCTTGAGAAGGACAAGCTCTCTGGAACCAACTTTCTAGATTGGTACAGAAACTTGAGAATTGTTCTCAAGCAAGAGAAGAAACTGTACGCAATAGAGGAGCATGTTCCATAAGGTCCAGAGAACCAAACACCTGCTACCCTAAAGGCGTATCAAAAGCGTGTTGATGACGCTAATGATGCGGCCTGCCTTATGCTTTGCACCATGACTTATGAGCTTCAGAAGCAACACGAAAACATGAATGTTGTCGCTATGATCGAGCATCTGAAGCAGCTCTTCCAAGAGCAGGCGAGGGTAGAGAGGTATGAGGTCTCTAAGGCACTGTTCAAGTGTCATCTGGCAGAAGGGAACCCGGTGGGACCCCATGTACTCCGTATGATCGGGTACTTGGAGAATCTCGCCTGACTAGGGTTCCCGGTCGGCCAAGAGTTGGCAACCGATCTCGTGTTGCAATCGTTGCCCGAGAGTTATGGACAGTTCATCATGAAACTATAACATGAACGAGATCGTGAAACCACTGCCAGATTTACTCAATATGTTGAGGACGGCTGAATAGAGCATCAACAAGGGTAACGGCAAGGCCATTATAATGGTACAGAAAGGAAAGGGCAAAAGGTTTGCCTCTTCCTCCAAGGGCAAAGGCAAGTCAGTTGCCAAGTCCAAGGAACCTGCCCTTAAGCCTGTTGGTGGCATTGCCAAAGGTGTGACTAAAGATGAGTGTCACTACTGCAGTCAGCCTGGACACTGGAGAAGGAACTGCCCAAAATATCTGGAGGACAAGAGGCTTTGAATAGGGATTCCACCACCACCAGGTATTTTTGTTGTAGATGTCAATTTAACTGTCTTAGAAAAAACTTCTTTCGTTCGTTTTGTATATACTTTACGGGAATAATTTTATGTAATTATGCGTCAACACTAAATTATGTTTAATTAGTCTTAAATATATATATATATATATATATATATATACTACAAAAAAATAACTTTTAAAACATCTCATCTTTGTCACAGCCTAGTTCGCTCAGAAGCCTCAAACTGAAAACGAGTCTGCACTGCATAAAAACCTCGCGACTAAAATGAGGTTTCAAAACGATGGCATTTTGGGATTTTCTACTAGAATTGTGGTATTTTGGTATTTTAGGCACAACATAGGGGCATTTTCGATTTTTCCTCGAGATTTGATGTCGCACACCAAGTTCTATACTTGTGTTATTATTGTGTTGAGTCTGTCCTATGAGCTAGGTCTCGAACACAGTGAACAAAGTTGGTTTGTATTCCATAGGGAGAAGAAGAACTCATTCGTGTTTCGAGCATTGGTCATAAATTGATGCATACATGATACTGTATAGGTACCGCTCGAAAAGAGATGCATGTTTCTAACTCAAATTTAAGAAATAAGGTTAGTAACGGAAGTGCAGCGACTTTTGAATATGTTTAGGAGATGTCTGCTGACGAGACCTTACTAACAAATGTAGTTCGTAAATATTACATCTGATTGAGCATTCCTATCCATGTGGTGCTTACGAGTTGTTCTTTGTACACTCTTTAAATTATCTTGATTTCTGGCTTATGTTCTAGCTGGGTGATTCGGTCAACTAGAGCACCCTTCTTGGTTTTTTGTCGTCTCATTTAATTTAAAATATTTTGTTATTACTAATTTTTTTAAATAACGTTAAAATTAAAGAAATGCAGAGTTTAAATATTTTTGATGTTCAAAGAATTGTTATCTATTTACTTTTTGACATTTTTGTTTGTTTTATATATAACCACAAACAGAATAACAAATATAAATTTTCTAAATAGGAGATGTGTGTGTGTGTGTGTGTGTGTGTGAGAGAGAGAGAGAGAGAGAGAGAGAGAGAGAGAGAGAGATTAAAGATACAATAAGAAAAAAGAATGATTTTGTTATCATCTCATTTGATTTTAAAATATTTTGTTATTACTAAATAGTTCAATAACATTGAAATGAAAATAATGGAGAGTTTAAAAAAATTCAAGTGCAAAGAATTGTTATCTCTCATTTCATACATTTTTTTATATATACCTCCAAACAAAATAACAAACATTAATTTCCCTAAAAAGATATTAGAGAATAAAACTAGTTTTTAGTTTTCGTATTGTCGCTTTTTAATATATAGATATGTATATTTGTAGTTGCTGTAAATAAGTAATATCATGCCAATGAATCTAAAAAATGATGAGTTACAACTATTACAAATACTACATATTAAAAAGTTTATTTTTGATAATTTCTTAGAAAACTTAAAAGGGAGCTGAGTAAAAACTCACTCTCCATATGTCATTTGTCTTTATAGTTGGCATCTATTTTTATGGGCCGACAAATCAAATGTTTCCATATGGGTATAAAATCCATGTCAATATGTCATCTATGTCGGTTTTAAACAGCAGTAGTTACAGAATTGTAGTGGTTTAATGTGAAAATATATATTCAATGAGGATTACATGTGCAATTTATTGCCAAAAAGGGAGAAGAGAAGATGAAATAGTTCTTCGTCTCTTCATCACTCCCTTCTTTCTAGGTTAGTTCTCTCTATGTAGGTTTTCACTCTCCGTTGCATGAAGAAGATAACGTCGGGGATGGAATAAACGGAAGAAGAGGCCTCACAGCAAGTGTTTCACACTTCCAATCGACTTCTCTCTATGTATTTTTGTAGTTGAATTCAATTGCATCCTATATATGCAACGACCAATATATATCTCTGGCACACACAAAAATCCCACTAAAGAGAGCAGAGCATAATAGTATGACGAACCATACAGGTCCCTTTCCGTTGCTGATTCCACGTGGAAAGAACAGGGTCGCACCCTATTCTACTTTTCAGCTTTGCCCATTTGTAAGCCCCGGGGTATAGAAAGGTAACAAAATATTTCTATTTTGTGGATGTGAACTTGACTTATAAGAAGCTTTGATTAGAGTAGTTGATTGTGTTATTTTGAAGCTAGGTAAATGGTGTCCAATGATCCCAATTTTGGAGTTCAATTTTCAGGAGTAAAAGTATATTTTGATCAAATAACATTCATTTGAATAAGTATACAGAGTTATTTGTTTCGTTGTTTGAATTAATTCTAGATTTATTTGTTTGGCTATGTTCTGAATTTGAGTATTCTAGATCTAACTGCATAAAATTGATTGAATTCTGAAGTTGAAAACAGAATGAAATGTATTCCCTAAATTCTCAAGTTTTGGGTTAAGTATAGAACTAAGATATTTGGTCTATAATTCTTAATTGTCCATTCATATGCCCCATGGCGCCAGTGTCAAATCAGAAAGGCAAAGCATAATCTAGAGATATTTAAACTGATTTTTGTTACACACCCAGTCCCCAGCAAATGTATAAGTTGATTGACTCCTTTTTTCTTATTTTCCAGGTTGTGTTCGCCTAAATTTTTTAGTTGTTAGAAAAATAAACGGACAAAGCAACCATAACTGTATCGTATATGTTTCTCCGGAATTGGGATTATCATCGTATTTTTCTTAAATAGTACCACTGAGTGTTTTCATTGAGACATACTGGGGAAAATCGCATAGATTGTGTCAAAGGTTGGTTACTTAGTTTCATTTTAGAAGAAAAAATTTGAAAGGAGCACATGTATTACCGATAGAAAGAACTCTATCCTACAAACTGACGAAATCTAACTAAGCCACATTCCCTTGCCGATTGCATGTGAGCAATGTGGTTGCAGAAAATTTATGGAGTTTGACTTCTTGGGACATTGAGGATGATTTGTACAAAGCTACCGAATGATCACATATTACTATTTATCACTAAAAAATGTTACACATCTTAATATTCCTGTAACACCCCCAAATTGACCAAGCCGGAGGCTCGAGGGGTGTCACACCGTACCAGAGATTAAACCCGGATACAAGGACATTTAAAAGTGGTTCCCAAGCAAAACATCCATAAAGTATTTAAAAGTGGTTCCTAAGCTCTTGAAATGTGAGTTTTGGCTAAATCATGTTCCATTTCTGGGTCACATAATCTCAAAGGAAGGGATATCCGTGGATCCAGGAAAGATTTGAGCAGTTAAGGACTGGACGACTCCGAAGAATGTGTCAGAAATAAGAAGTGTTTTGGGATTAGCAGGATATTACAGGCATTTTGTAAAAGATTTCTCGAAGATCTCTAGACTGCTGACTACGCTAACCAATAAGACGGTAAACTATCAGTGGGGCGAAGATTGTTAAGAAGCATTCCAGACATTCAAAGAACAGTTGACTACAGCACCTGTGTTAGCTTTACCTAATGAGTCTGGTGAGTTTGACCTTTACAGCGACGCATCGAAGAAGGGTTTAGGGTGCGTGCTTATGCAGGAAAGAAGGGTTATTGCCTATGCTTCGAGACAGCTGAAAACTCATGAAGAGAACTATGCTACGCATGATTTAAAAAATCCTTGGGAATATGACAGTTGTGCCAGATGTATTAGAAAAAATAAGGAGTAACCAGCCAGGAGATGTGAAGCTGGAAAGGATAAGGAAGAAGATTGTAGCAGGGCAAGCAAAGGATTTCAAGATCCATAAAGATGGAAGTATCCGCTAAAGGGGAGATGGTGTGTACCACATAAGTGTGCGGAAACCAAGGAGAAGTTGATGTGTGAAGTGCACAACACACTGTACTCAGTACATCCATGGGGTGACAAACTCTATAAGGATCTAAAGAAGAATTTCTGGTAGCCCAACATGAATAGGGAGGTAGCAGAATTTGTGGAAAGATGTCTAACTTGTCAGAAGGTGAAGTTTGAACATAAAAGAATGGGACGCTTAGGTCAATCATTGGATGTCCCAGATTGGAAGTGGGATTCAATTTCGATGGATTTTGTGACTGGTTTGCCGACATCAAAGAATGGATTGAATCAAATTTGGGTTGTAGTCGACAGATTGACCAAGACATCAAGGTTCATTCCGATGAAGGATGCATGGAATATGAAAGTGTGAGTATGCAGATATATAAGCAGCTAAGATACTCTAGAGGGGGGGGGGTTGAATAGAGTATGCCAATTTTTTGCAAAACTTAGATACAAAAAGTATAGAGCAAGTATGTCTTTTTCAAGGCCTTGAAAACAAGTTCAAAACCTTGAAAAATAATCAGTTTTTGTGTGCTGCAAAAGCTATAAAAGTAAATGAACTGAAAATGCAGAAGACAAGTGATTTATAGAGTTCAGTCCACTTTGACCTACGTCTCTACCTCAGGGATTAGATCCCTGTAGGATTTTCAAATAAATTATTATTAATCAAAATCTAAGCCCTAGAACTCAAGCCCAGAGAGTTCCCTTACTCTGTTACAGCTTGTGGTTTTCCCTAACCTGTCTAGTACCTGCTCTAGCTAACTGATTAACTAAGAATTCTATGTTTTTCACTTTGAACAATCCTTGAGAATAGATGTAGAAATAATACAGAAATGATCTACCAATATAGCTCTATACAGAAGAACACTAAGAGTAGAATAATGCAGTGAAAATACAGTGAACTTCTGTGAATGGATTGGAAGAATGAAGAACTTCTTGGATGCTTGTCTATCTAGAATTCTTTCTCTGTTTTTGCCCGTTGAGTGTTGTGTCTTGTTGCTTCGAATATGAGCTCTATTTATACTTCATACAACTCTGCAAATCTCCCCATATTTTCAGTAACAACCTTCCTATTTTGTAGGCAACAGAGTTTGAATACTTTGAAGTCTTCTCCAACGGTTTGATGATCACAATCTTCAGAGATATTGTTGTAACCTTTCATTAAACACCATGAGAAGCTTTCAAAAAAGTATGATTGATCTCATGATCAAAGTGTCCAAGTAGTTCCAAATCTGCAGCAATTCAGTTTAGGAAACAATCCTGCAAGAATTAGAAACAAAATTTCTTGCATTATCATGGTCAAACAGATGATATATTATGATTAGAAAAACATGTTATAACAATTTGTCTTTCATAATCTAATAACAACGAATCAAACATATGAAAGAGATAGAGTAAATCAATCCAGGGAGTTTGCACCAAATACCCCCTGAGAATGTGCATACAAGTTCAATCAGGTTCAAGACTTTGAATCCCGTTTCAAGGCCTTGAAAATAGCTAAACTATTTTCAAGCCTCTGAGACTGATTCAAGGCTTTGAAATCTGATTCAAGGCCTTGCAATAGCCAAGCTATTTTAAGTCTTGCACAACCTGATCTTTCAATCTCCCCCTTGATGAAAGACAAAACCAAATTCTCTTTGATCCTTAGTCTCTGCAAAATAAACTGATTAGTCCACAACTTAAAACACAGTTTTTCCAAATAGATCCAACTTATTCATAATACCAACAGAAACTTAAACAGTTCAGCAAATAAACCTAAGAGCTAAAAACTAAAACCTAGAATTTCTCCCCCTTTTTGACTTTTATCAAAAAGATAGAAGATGTTGGATTAAGTGTCTGGAAAATTTTGAAAACGTAAAAGAAAAACTTTGAAGAAGAGAGAATGGGGAAGAAAGAATAGGAAAGATTAAGGAGCAGCCTGATCTCCTATCTCTTTCTCACTTTCTTCTGCATCAAACTTGTCCTGCACTTCCTGTTCCTCTTCACCAGCAATGGTGACCTCTTCAGTCTTGTCCTTTGTAGGAGCCTTTAGAGATTTATTTTTCTTTTTCAAGGTGATCAGCAGTTCATCTGAGTCAGGGCTATGGGCTTCATCTTCTTCCTATGATGCCTGATCTGCTCCTGCTTTCCCTTGTCTGAAACTGGAGTAACTTCTTCCTGGTACGAATGCTCACTACGCAAATCCTTGTCAGAGTCTCCTTTCTTTGTACCTTCAGCATCCTCAGGAACATCAAGCAAATTCATGCTTCTGAAGATGCTTTCCACCATGTACTTGACTTGCTCCAAATCACTTTCTAATCCAAAAATAGTTGCTTTGACATCTTCCATGTCCAATTCCAAACCATCAAGTCTCCGATTGTCTGTGGGCTGAGAAGTCTGACTTGAAGTGGGGGTCAATGTCTTGGGCTTAGAGAAGTTCTTTGCACCTAGTTCTGCTTCAGTCAAGTCTTAGTAAAGCTTCCAAACTTTCTCTTTGGTCTTCACAACTCCAATGTTCTCAAAGGCTTTCTCATTAAGTACCCCAAAACCAGATGTGACTGATTCCTCTCCAGTAAATGGAATCTCTAAATTCTCAAAGAACAAAGTGAGCAGGTTTGCATAGGGTAGAGGGTGAATCCTCTTACTTGTAAGACTAAAGAGAATGTGTTCAATCACTAATTTTGGAAGATCAATCTCATATCCATGCATAACCCGATACATGATGTGCAGCATTCACTCAGTCACCAATTCTCTAGAGTGCTCTCTGGGAAAGACAAATCTAAAAAGTATGGTATGAAGGACTTTGGCTTCAACATTCAACACAGAGTGTGTTAACTGTTTGGCTGTGTTTGAGATGTTTGGAAGAAAGAACTCTTCTTTCGCTAGCTTCAAGGTTTCTAACTTTGGTGGATGGTTGCTAGTATTATACCTCTTTTGACACCCTAACACATTGGCAAACTCAGAGTGATCCAGTTCAATTACTATCGCTGCAACTTTATATTTGATCACCAAGTGTGCAGTTCTCTTAACTTGGGTCAGGTTCAGTTAGAAGAGTCTGGTGAGTCTAGGATAGGCTAATTCTCTAGGATTCAGCATAAACCACAAAGAAATCTTCTTCAACATAGAGATTCACTTAAGTTTCATGTGTTCCAACACATTCTTATTAACTAAACTGCAGAAACCAATAGATCTTGAAGCAAAACATATAACCACTGACCTTTAGAGATGTTTGAGACAAACCGTGTCTCATCTGGTGTTGTGTTCTTTGTTGAGGCTTGTGAATAGATCTGCAATGCCTTCTCCAATTGTCTTTCTGGTTGTGCTTCTGTCACCTTTCCTTTCTTTTCTGCCTGATTTGCTTTCTTCTTCACCTTCTTTGAACTGGTAGGCTGCGTTTCTGGTTGCTTTTCTGAAACAGCTTTCTACTTCTTTTTCTATTCCGAAGAGGAGGTTGTAACCTTCTTCACCTTCTTATTTGGTGGAAGAGGATCTTGAACTGCCTCTGCACTGGGAGTTCTAGAGCTAGAGTCTCCACTGACTTCTTGAACCTCTTCCACTACTGCTTTTCTTTTCTTCTCTAAGATAGGTTTCAAACCTCCAGCCATCTTGATTCTATCTGAGGCTCTCCTTGTTCTCATTAGGGTTTGGGAGAAGAAAAGAGAGAGATGAAATGATACGGAATGAAGGAGAAGAGAATAAGATAAATATTGAAGGATTTTGAGTTTCAAAAGGAAACTACTATCTCTCTGATACTCAAAAGATTTTCCATGATCAGAGAGATTTCAAAATTTTTATGTCATTGGAAAATAGAATATACTAATACTATTTTTGGCTAAAACAATTTTTTGAAAAGTGTGGGGGCTATATTAGTCAAATATCTACAGAGATATCACCCAACACAGAATGATCGAAGATTATTGACTATTAGTGTAGCAGACTCATTTTCAAGGCTTTCAAAAGGCTTTCAAGTTTTTGAAATACTGTAACACTGCAACAAGTAAAATTCAAGGCTTTGAACTGATTTTCAAGTATTTGAAACTCAGTTCAAACCTTTTGAAAAACATAAATCTTACCTGTCTTACCTGATGCTCCCCCTAAACCAATGCATCTTTGTTTAGCATTCCCAATTCCAATCTTAGAGCTGAGAATCCCTCATCTCCTAATGTTTTAGTGAAGATATCTGCAATTTGCATGTTAGTAGAAACAAATTCAAGAACAATATCACCTTTCTCAGCATGATCTCTGATGAAGTGGTGTCTGACATCAATGTTCTTGGTTCTTGAGTGTTGCACTCTATTCTTTGTAATCGAAATTGCACTAGTGTTGTCACACTTAATAGGTGTGCCCCTGAAGTCAAATCCAAGGTCTCTTAGCTGTTGAGTAATCCATAACACTTGTGAGCAACATGCTCCTGCAGCTATTTATTCAGCTTCTGCTGTTTATAGAGCAACTGAATTCTGTTTCTTGGAATGCCAACAAATCAAGGATGATCCAATGAATTGGCAAGTTCCTGAAGGGGTTTCCCTATCAACCTTGTAACCTGCAAAGTCAGCATCTGAAAATCCATGTAAAGAGAAGTTAGAATGTCTTGGATACCAAAGCCCTAAGTCTTTGGTACCATTGAGGTATCTGAATATTCTCTTTAGAGCAGTCAAGTGTGATTCTTTTGGATCATCTTGAAATCTAGCACACATACACACACTAAATGTAATATCTGGCCTGCTTGCTGTCAGATAGAGTAATGATCCAATCATGCCTCTATACTCTTTTACATTGACACTCTTACCAAATTCATCCTTATCTAAGGATAGTGTAGAGCTCATAGGAGTCTTGGCTTCCTTACATTGAGCCATGCTATATTTGTTTAGTTAGTCTGTTGTGTACTTGCTTTGATGCAGAAAGATTCCCTTCTTCAATTGATGTATTTGAAGTCCTATGAAGAATTTCAACTCTCCCATCATTCTCATCTAAAATTCCCTGCTCATAAGACTTGAGAATTCTCAGGAAACTGGAGCAAAAGTTTCCTCATAATCAATACCTTCTTCTTGATTGTAACCTTGAGCAACTAACCTTGCTTTGTTTCTCATCACATTGCCACTTTCATCCAACTTGTTTCTGAATACCCATCTGGTACCAATGACAGACTGGATTGAAGGTGCAGGAACCAGGTTCCAAACCTTATTCCTTTCAAACTCAAGAGTTCACTTTGCATAGCAATGATCCAGTCTGCTTCTTGTAAAGCTTCTTTCACAGTTTTTGGTTCTACAAGAGAAATGAAAGCATTAAAAGCACATAAGTTCTTCAACTCTGATCTAGTTTGTGTACCAGTGGTTGGATCTGATATGATATTATCAGCTGGATGGGATGAGAGATATTTGAATCTCTTTCTTGGAGACCATGGTTGAGGTTCTCCATATATCTTCTCTGGTCTTGAAGTAGTGACTTTGTCACTTGAATCCTTCTGATCATCTTTTTCAAGGCTTTGAGTTTTACTTTCAAGGCCTTGAGCACCATTTTCAAGATCTTGAAACTGTCTTTTATTCTCTTCTGAGCCTTTCTTGAATCCTAGTGTATTCTCAGTCTCTTCCTCTGATTCATACTTGTTCAAATTCAAGTCAAGATTGTATTTTCCATTGTTATGGATAAAACAAGTACATCCAAAGGGTCTGAAGTAAGAAATGTTAGGCTTCCTCCCTTTGAATAGTTCATAGGGGGTCTTCTTCAGAATAGGTCTGATCAAGAACCTGTTCAAAAACAGTTTGTTGTATTCACAGCTTCTGCCCAATTATGTTTTGGCAGCTTGTTCTCAAGAAGCATTGTTCTTGACATATCTTCAAGAGTCCTGTTCTTTCTTTCAACAACACCATTCTGTTGAGGAGTTCTTGGAGCAGAAAAGTTGTGAGAAATACCATGCTTGTCACATAATAAATCAAATTATAACTGATCAAATTCTCTACCATTATCACTCCTGATTGAAGCTACAGCTAGGTTTTTCAAGTTTTGCAGTTCTCTGCAAAGCTTTGAAAATTCAGAGAGTGCTTCAGATATTTCTTTGAGTAACACAACCCAAGTATATCTAGAAAAATCATCTACAACAACTAGCATATACCTTTGAACTTTTGGAGTGGGAGTCCTAATAGGACCACATAGATCCATATGAAGTAATTCAATGGGTCTAGTTGTACTTACAAACTTCTTTGGCTTGAAGGAGCTTCTGGTCTGTTTGCCTTGTGCACAGGCTTTGCACATTTCATATTCTTTGAACTTGATGGATGGTAATCCTCTTACCAAGTCTTTGGAAATTAACTTGTTCAAGGTATGCAAACTGATATGGCCAAGTTTCCTGTGCCAAAGCTTTGAATCATCTTTCAAGGCATGAAACACTTAAAACTTACACCTGCAACTTTGTTAGTCTGAAAAGTATAAACATTGTTTGATCTGGAGGCTGTGAGAATGCAATCTCATAATTTCTTATTTTGCACCACACACTTCTCTTTATCAAAGATAACTTTGTTGTCATTATCTCAAAGCTGGGATACACTAAGCAAATTAAATTTCAAACCTTCAACCAGATACACATCAGAAATAGAGTTTTCAGAATTTATACCAACTTTCAAATACCAAGAATATTGCATTTGCCTTTGTCACCAAGTGTTATTGAACCTTCTAATTGCTCCTTCAATTCTGAGAATAGAGATCTCTTTCCACTCATATGTCCTTAGAAACCACTGTCCATGAACCACTTTTATTCTTTGATATTGGTGACAACCTGCAAACACCAATCACTGCCTTACCCAGCTGTTAAACCAAGTGTGGAATTTGGATTCATATTCAGGATCAACCATTTTAGGTGGCCTAACCCATTTAGGAATCCAAATCTGCTTAACTTGTCCTTTGAGTTGAAAAGTAAAAGTGTTCCTCATAATGTGAGGGTCTCTTATTCTAAAAGGACAAGTCATCTTAACATGACCAGTTTTGCAAGAGTAATGACATGTAGGAGAAGTTTTGTTTCCAGCTTTCACAAATTTGGTATTGTTTCTTTTTGTAAAGTTTGGAATGAATCCAATACCAGCTTTGTGAACAGAATGTGAACTTCCTCCAAGAATCAAGTTAAACTTGTGTTCTGATCCAGCAAGCATGACTTTGACCAATTAATTCAGATTCATGAAGTTTCTCAGTAAGAGTGATCTTTTGTTTCTCTAAATCATCAACCTGATGTCTTAGATTAACAAGGCTGTCACCCACTGAGGAGTTTTCAGTGACTACTTCCTTGACTTGTGTTTTCAAGGCTTTGAAACTGGTTTTCAAAGCCTTGAAATCACTGTCAATTTTCTTATGAGAGATTTCAAGATTCTGATTTAGGCAAATAAGTTGTAAGTTTTCTTTTGCTTTCTCATGAACTTTTTCTTTCAAAAGTCTGATCTCTTTCAGATAATCTTCCTCATTTAAAAGCATTGTTCTGAGATATTCTGAAAGAGCTTCTTTTGGTTTTGCAATTACACAATTTACCATTACCTCAATGTTCTTTTCAGAACTTTCATCATGCTTGGCCATGAAGCATAGTTTTGCATGTTCTTCCTCAGATTCAGATTCACTAGAGCTATCTGAATCACTCCATGAAGCTATCATGGCTTTCTTTCTTCTGTCATGATCTTTCTTTTGAAATTTCTTTCTCTTTTTGTGTGGAAAGTCTCTTATCAAGTGTCGTGCATCACCACACTCAAAGCAGTTCATAACTTTTGACTTGTTATGTGAAGAGGACTTACCTTTGTAGTCCTTGCTGCTGGATGATCTATACCTTTCTCTGTTGAAGTCTTTGTTTCCAAAAATTTTCTTCATTTTGAGAATCTTTGTCAAGGCTTTGGAAATTAAGGAAATAGGATCTTCATCATCACCATCCTCAGTTTCAAGGCTTTGTGTTCTCTCATTCTCTTTGGCTTTGAGAGCTAAGTTCTTGACACCATCTGGGATTTCTCCATCAACTTCATTCAAAGATATCTCATGTGTCAGGAGCTTCCCTTGTAGGTCATCAAGTTGTAAAGTTGAGAGATTCTGAGCTTCTTAAATGGATGTGGTTTTTGGTTCCCATTTTGCCTTTGGAAGACTTCTGAGAATCTTCCTCACCTTTTCTTCATTGGAAAAATGTTTTCCCAGTGATTCAAGGTTGTTGACAATGTCAGTGAACCTCTTGAACATGTCTCTGATGGACACATCTGCATTCATCTTGAACAGCTCATATTGTCTGAGATAAATGTTGATCTTGGTTTGCTTGACTTGATTGGTTCCTTCAAAGGTAACCACAAGTTTATCCCAAATATCTTTAGCAGTTGTGCATCCAGAGATCCTTTTGAATTCATCTGTACTCAAAGCACAATACAAAATGTTAATTGCCTTGTAGTTCTTAGAAAATTGCTCTAATTCAGAAGAGGAGAGTGAGTCTTCTGTTTTGGGAGTTCTGATCCCATCTTTCTCAGTGTAGAAAGTGTGAGGTTCATTTTGTATAATGGTCCAAAGCTCTAGATCTTGATCAATGATGAACATTTTCATGAGAGCTTTCCAGTGAGCAAAATTTTCTCCACAAAATAGAGGAGGTCTATTAGCAGCTCTTCCCTGTGAGAAACCACCATCACCTGTAGTACTCATGATCACCAGATGGTTAAATCTTATACAGTGATACAAACTCTGATACCAATTGAAAGTGTGAGTATGCAGATGTATAAGAAGCTAAGATACTCTAGAAGAGGGGGGGTTGAATAGAGTATGCAAACTTTTTGAAAAACATGCTAGGAAGATGAAAACTTGTGCAAACAATGAAGTTTAAGGCCTTGAAATGTAGTTCAAGCCTTTGAAGTAGATGCAGAAAGTATAGAGAAAGTATGCCTTTTTCAAGGCCTTGAAAACAAGTTCAAACCCTTGAAAAATAAACAGTTTTTGTGTACTGCAAAATCTATGAAATTAAATGAACTGAAAATGCAGAAGACAAGTGATTTATAGAGTTCAGTCCACTTGGACCTACGTCTCTACCTCATGGATTATATACTTGCAGGATTTTCAAATAAATTCTTATTAATCAAAATCTAAGCCCTAGAACTCAAGCCCAGAGAGTTCCCTTACTCTGTTACAGCTTGTGGTTTTCCCTAACATGTCTAGCACCTGCTCTAGCTAACTGATTAACTAAGAATTCTCTGTTGTTCACTTTGAACAATCCTTGAGAATAGATGTAGAAATAATACAGAAATGATCTACCAATATATCTCTATACAGAAAAACACTAAGAGTAGAAACTGCAAAGAAAATGCAGTGAACTTCTGTGAATGGATTGGAAGAATAAGAACTTCTTTGATGCTTTTCAATCCAGAATTCTTTCTCTGTTTTTGCCCGTTGTGTGTTTTGTCTTGTTTCTTCGAATATGAGAGCTCTATTTATACTTCATACAGCTCTGCAAATCTCCCCAGATTTTCAGCAACAACCTTCCTATTTTGTAGGCAACAGAGGTTGACTACTTTGAAGTCTTCTCCAACGGTTGGATGATCACAATCTTACATTTAAGTACCATGAGAAGCTGTCAAACACGTCTGATTGATCACAGGATTAAAGTATCCAAGTATTTCCAAATTTGCAGCAATTCTTTTTAGGAAACAATCCTACAAGACTTATAAACAAAATTTCCTGCATTATCATGGTCATACAAATGATATATTATGATTAAAAAAACATTTTATAACAGTTTGTCTTTCATCATATAATAACGGAGAATCAAACATATGAAAGAGAGAGAGAGTAAATCAATCTAGAGAGTTTGTAGAAAACTCCCCCTAAGAATGTGCATACAGGTTCAATCAGTTTCAAGACCTTGAAAATAGCTAAACTATTTTCAAGCCTTTGAGACTGATTCAAGGCTTTGAAAGCTGGTTCAAGGCCTTCAAGTCTTGCACAACCTGATCTTTCATAATATGGAACAAAGAGTCGATACGTATATAAAGAACATTGTGAGGTATCATGGAGTTCCAAGATCTATAGTTTTCGACAGGGATCCCAACTTTCTTTCTCACTTCTGGAAGGAACTCCAGGAGGCATTGGGAGCCTAGTTGAAATTCAGCACGGCATTCCACCCTGCTACGGATGGACAAACCGAAAGGACAATTTAGACATTGGAGGATATGCTAAGGGCTTGTGTTATGGACTTTCAAGGTTCATGGGTTGATAGATTACCTTTGATAGAATTCTCCTACAATAACAGTTACTACGCTAGTATTAGAATGGCATCTCATGAAGCGTTGTGTGGAAGGAAGTGTCGGGTTTTGACGTAGGTAACGCATCGGAATAATAAAAATTTAATCCTACTCAAAGCCCACCAAGGATCACAGGAAGAGACATCATAACATGATACGAGACATAGTAATTGTGTACCTTTTGGTTTGGGAGATCACACGAAGAATAATGTCCTCGTCTCTACGGTTGATCCCCGTCTAGAGGTGAGATCTAGATTATTCCTTCTCAAGTGCTAGCTTGGACCGAAGGAAGAGGGAAGAACGAATCAATCCACGAGGGACAAAGGAGGGTTTCGGCCCTCCTCTTTGGCGCCGACGGGAAGAGGGGCGGACGGGCTTAGGGGCAGCGGCCTCCAAGCTTTGTCTTGCTCCCTCTTTTGCTCTCTCCCACTCTCTTGTGTTATTTCTAATAAAATTAAGTGGGAAGGAAGCTATAGCATCCTTTATATAGTCCAACAACTCCTTGTTAACTACATAAACGTCCTTCCTAGTTCTACATGAACTTGGAGTAGTCCCTTCCTTGCATATTAGTCCTACTAAGTTTGCAAGGTGTTGCACAATGATCCTTCTTATTAATTAATCATATTAATTAATCTCAAATCTAGTTCTACTCTATTTGACGTGTCTCCCCATAGGTTTCTACTTAGTTGGTAGTAACTTATTACTAACATGGAGCGGTGTCTAGCAACACATCCATGCCACCCAACTAATAGAAATAGTCAGTGATCCCGACAAACCTCTTGTGCCCAATATCTCATATTGCACTATCCCTTTGTCTCCATATCCGGATTGGACACGAGACATAGATAGTCACACTCGTATATCCAATCCATAGTTCCTTGATCCTGGGAATATGCTTATGCAAGCAGATAACATCAATATCTCTATTTTAATTTATCTGAGTCTGGACAGACATTCAATAAGCCTCATCCCTCGAGTGGCCGTGGATATTTACTCCCATTATGTGGGAGGGACAAATCCTCTCTACATCACTACGATCTCTAAGCTTGCTTCCTGTCATGCCCGATAACTACCTTTATGATTACCCAGTTACGGTGTAACGTTTGATAACAACAAAGCACGATATTTCACAACTAGAGTATCTAGTGACTTCAAGTCTAAGGATTGCAATTATATTAGCACTACGAGAAGCGATTGTGACTTAACATAATCTAATGTATCCTTTTCGTTGTGGGTCAATCCAGTATTCCATTACTCCTAATGCATACCCATGTGTTAGACTTGATATCTCCATATCAATCTACACACATACTAGTCTATATTTGATCGTCCTATTAATCAATATAGTGGACTAGGGATATTTAAGATAAACACCACATTGTATCTAAGGACTTCATTATATAAAATATCACAATATATAATAAATGAATATTCTAGTCAATAACAATGTTCATACTAAATATTAGGTTGCCTCTAGGGAATCTATTCCAACAGCCTCCCCCTTGCACTAGAGCCAATCTGGCGCATCTCGTATGCCTATAGATCTGGCGTGCCCTTCATGCTTTCGCTGCACAAGAGGTTTTGTGAGCGGATCTGAAAGATTGTCATCCGTTAGAATCTTGCACATCTTCACATATCCTTGATCGATCATATCACGAATAAGGTGGAATCTCCTAAGTACATGCTTTGATTTCTGGTGTGATCTCGGTTCCTTAGCTTGTGCGATCACCCTGGAGTTGTCACAGCACATCTCTATGGGATCCACGATGCTAGGAACCACACGGAGCTCAGTATTAAACTTCTTTATCCAAACTTCCTCTTTTGCTGCTTCCGCAGCAGCAATGTACTCAGCTTCTGTTGTAAAATCAGCAAATGTCCCTTGCTTGGAACTCTTCCAGCTCACAGCTCCTCCATTCAGGCAAAACACATATCGAGACTGTGATCTGTAGTCATCTTTTTCGGTTTGGAAGCTCGCATCAGTGTAACCCATTACACTTAGCTCTTCCTTACCTCCAAATATCAAAAACCCATCCTTAGTTCTTCTCAAGTACTTTAGGATGTTCTTGACAGCAATCCAGTGACTCTCACCCGGATTGGGCTGATATCTGCTCGCCATACTCAACGTGTATGATACGTCTGGTCTAGTACACAATATGGCGTACATGATGGATCATATGGCCGAAGCAAAGGGTATCCTACTCATGCGGTCCTTCTCAATCTCATTGGAGGGACAGTCATTCTTGGAAAGAGTGACTCTATGGGACATGGGCAAGAATCCCTTCTTGGAGTCTTGCATGTTGAACCTCTTCAACACCTTGTCTATATATGTACTTTGACTTAGGCCTAGCAGCCTTCTAGATCTCTCCCTATAGATATTTATACCAAGTATATAGGCTGCGTCTCCTAAGTGCTTCATTGCAAAACACTTTCCTAGCCAATATTGAACACATTGCAAAGTAGGAATGTCGTTTCCAATGATTAGTATGTCATCCACATACAAGACAAGAAATACTACAGAGCTCCCACTAACCTTCATGTAAACACAAGGCTCATCTTCGCTCTTGATGAAGCCAAACTCTTCCAACTCCTAGAAGCTTGCTTTAATCCATAAATGGATCTTTGCAGCTTACAGAATTTATTGGCATTCTCTGGATCCTCAAAAACCCTCCGGTTGTGTCATGTACACATCCTCGAGGAGGTTCCCATAAAGGAACGCTATTTTGACATCCATATTCCAAATCTCATATTCGTAGTATGCGGCAATAGCAAGTAGGATTCGAATGGATTTAGTCATGGCGACTGGTGAAAAGGTCTCATTATAGTCAATACCATGAATTTGTTTATACCCTTTGGCCACCAATCGCCCCTTATAGGCAACTACCTTGCAATCCATGTCGGTCTTCTTCTTGAAGACCCACTTTGACCCTATGGGTCGAGCCCCTTCAGGTGGTTCCACCAAAGTCCATTCTTTGTTGGTGTACATGGAATCCATTTCGGATCTCATGGCTTCTAGCCACTTCTTAGAGTCTGGGCCTTTCATGCCTTATCCGTAGGTTGCAGGCTCATCACCCATAAGTGGCACGTCATCGGGCTTAGTGAAGAGAAGTCCGTACCTCTCCGGCTCATGACGCACTCTTCCTGAGCAGGTTCTTCCACAATAGCTTGCAGTTCCTGTTCATGTTCCATCATCGGTTCAATGATTTGTGGTTCTTGAATTTCTTCAAGTTCTACAGCCCTCCCACTTGCTTCTTTAGAGACAAACTCTCATTCTAGAAACACGTCGGTGCGAGCAACAAACACTTTGTTCTCGGTGGGATTGTAGAAATAATATCGTTTAGTTTCCTTAGAATATCCCACAAACTTATACTTATCCGCTTGGGGCTCGAGCTTGTCTGTTTGTAATCGTCTTACATAGACGTCGCAGCCCCAAATCTTCATAAACGACCTTATGGGACGCTTCCCATACCATATCTCATATGGTGTCTTCAGGACTGATTTGGATGGAACACGGTTAATATTAAAAGCTGACGTCATTAGAGCATGTCCCCAGAATGATATCGGAAGATCTGTTTGAGACATCATAGATCGCACCATATCTAATAGTGTGCGATTCCTCCTCTCGGACACGCCATTCCGTTGTGGGGTTCCGGGTGGAGTGAGGTGGGATACTATCACACACTCTCTAAGATACTCACCAAACTCTTGGCTTAAGTATTCTCCTCCATGATCCGAGCGTAGAGCCATAATACTTTTACCAAGTTGATTCTCTACTTCATTCTTGAATTCTTTGAACAATTCAAAGGATTGGGATTTGGCCTTCATAAGGTATACAAATCCATATCTACTGAAATCATCAGTAAACGTAATGAAGTAGGTGTAACCACCTCTGGCAGGCGTGGGAAACGGCCCGCATACATCAGTATGTATGAGTGCTAATAACTCACTAGTCCTCTCGCCTTTCTTATTGAAAGGGGACTTTGTCATTTTTCCTAACAAATAAGATTCACATGTCTCATATGATTCTAAATCAAATGAGTCTAGAAGTCCATCCTTATGGAGTCTAGAAATGAGTTTCTCATTTATATGGCCTAAACGAAAATGCCATAGATATGTAGGATTTAAATCATTAGTTTTAATCCTTTTAGTATTTATGTTATAGATTTGACTATGTAGATCAAGGATATACAATCTATTAGACAAATGCGCACTACAGTAGTGTATACTATCAAAATAAATGGAGCAACACTTGTCCTTTATTGAAATAGAAAAACCCTTCTCGTCCAAACAAGAAACGGAAATAATGTTTTTTCTCATAGCAGGAACATAAAAGAAATTGTCTAATTCTAAAATAATTCCATAAGGTAAAGATAGCTCATAAACGCCTACAGCTAATGCAACAACTTTTGCTCCATTCCCGACGCGCAGATCTATCTCCTCTTTAGCCAATCTTATACTTCTTTTCAAATCCTGCACATTTCGACAAATGTGATAACCACATCCAGTATCCAATTCCCAAGATGAAGAAATAGAAAGATTGACGTCTATAACATAAATACCAGGTGTTGGTGTAATCACTATTCCAAGCTTCTTATCCTCCAGATATTTAGGGCAATTCCTCTTCCAGTGACCCGGCTGGCTGCAGTAGTGACATTCACCTTTATCCACGCCTCCACTAGGCTTTAGGGCTTCCTTGGATTTCGGAACTTTCTTGCGCTTTCCTTTGGAAGTAGAGGCAACTCTTTTGCCCTTCTTCCTGTGCACCATCATTATGGCCTTGCCCTTGCCTTTGTTGACGCTCTGTTCCGCAGTCTTTAGCATGTTCAATATGTATGGCAGAGTCTTACTGATCTCGTTCATATTATAGTTCATGATGACCTGATTATAACTGTCAGGCAACGATTGCAAGACAAGATCAGTTGCCAAATCTTGGCCAAGTGGGAATCCCAGTCTCTCAAGGTTCTCTATGTACCCGATCATTCGGAGCACATGAGGCCCTATTGGATTCCCTTCTGCAAGACTACTCTTGAACAATGCTTTAGACACCTCATAGCGCTCATGCCTTGCCTATTCCTGGAACAATTGTTTCAAGTGTATGATCATATCATAGGCTTCCATATTCTCGTTCCGCTTCTGAAGCTAAGGAGTGATGGTGCAAAGCATGAGGCAAGTCACGTCATTGGAATCATCAATATGTTTCTGACGTGCCCTCACAACCGCTAGAACAGACTCATCTTGTGGTGGGGATGGAATCGGAGTGTCTAAGACGTACAACTTCTTTTCTTGCTTAAGGACAATCCCTAAGTTTCTGTACCAGTTAAGGAAATTCGTTCCAGACAGTTTATCCTTCTCAAGGACAGATCGTAGGGACGAAGTCGATGCGTTGTTGTTTGCCATTTGGTATTCTACAAAACGAGAAATGTGCAATTTTAGTATTTTTGAACAATTTAACTATATTCAACAATGGCTAGATCATCAAATATAGCTCCCATTATTTTTCTCAGATTAATAGCCCTCACCATTAATGCGGAAAATATCATTATATTTTCTAGTAGGTCCAAGATCCCTTTTTCACTTCTTCTTGAGCTTTGGGAAGTCACCAAAGAATAGGTTATTTAGGTAGGAACCATTCCAATTGCATCCTTATGCAACTCTTGGTCCAATTAGGTGAATAACACTTTATTCTTTATCCCATTGATAACGCCTAATTGTCATGTCACTAGGCTCATCAATCTAATTGAGTCTTACCCAGTTGCGTCCAACCACTTGCTTCAACATACACACATTACTAGCTTGTGTCGTCCTCAACACATCATGGTTCATTAAAATCGCCTTGCTTTGGCAAGCCCGAATTTTAATAAATCTTGATCATGAAGGGTGTTTTGGCAAGAGAAGGCAAAGCGCAATATTTAATTTAGGCATTTAAATTTCTTAATTAGTTTGGTTGATCTAATCAACGTGATCTACTTATTTGGATTGGGCAATCCACAAAAAAAGACCATCCTTGTTTATTATTATCTTGTTAACGTTTTGCTAGAATCGCCATACACACAAAAATTAAATAACAAGACATAAATAATAAACATCCACAAAGTAAAAAAAAAATGTGGCATGGATATGGCCCCTAGACTAATATGTTATCAAGCCAATGATAATATCAAATTGCCCTAAAGTGACAAGCTCATCTATATGTGCTCCACCATACCCGCGCGCCTAGGGTTGTCTTCTTTGTCTTTTGGCATCTTTGGTTCACCGATCTTCTTCTCTATGCTCTTGAATATCATCTAAATATTTCTAATTCTAGCCTAAAATCTAGAAAAAATAAATAATAAAAGCCTCACATGTCGAGGAGAAAAGATGACTCGCAGGCCGTAAAACCAAATTAATTATGACATTAATTTAATCAGCTCGCAGGCCGTAAACCAAACCACAAAGCAATAAACATCCACAACCTGGGCCATATCCATTCACCATGCAACAAAGCACAAATCAATTTTAACGCGCTTGTTCAATTTTAAGTGAATTGGGTAATTAGGGTTACAACGGTCCAAGGGGTCCAACCTAAGCTTAGGCCGAACCCCAAGGACCGCCGCCCGCCACGTGGGCCCGGCCCAAGGCCGGCCGCCCTATGAGACCCGCGACCTTGCTTGGCGCGCAAGGAAAGGGGCAGACGGCTAGGGTTTCGGCCCTAGCCTCCTTCCCTTCTTCCTTGTTGCCCAAGTTTGGTTGTTTCCTTTATGGATGTTTCCATAAAATTGTTTTCATAATTGAAAACTCCTTTTCAACTATGTGCCCATGAACCCTAATTTTCAAGAACCCAATAATTCACATCCTATGTCATTAAACTCACCAATTCTAACATCCAATGTTACATTATATCTTGTTTATATTGAATCAAATTCAATTTGCATCTACTATGCCAATTAATTTTAGTTTGCGCGTAATAATAACAATACGGTGTATAAACTTAAATTGTAACACATAAAATCATGTTATGCACTACGACATGTGGCTCTGATACTGCTGTTGGGTTTTGACGTAGGTAACGCATCGGAATAAAAAATATTTAATCCTACTCAAAGCCCACCAAGGATCACAGGAAGAGACATCATAACATGATAAGAGACATAGTAACTGTGTACACTTTGGTTTGGGAGATCACACAAAGAATAATGTCCTCGTCTCTACAGTTGATCCACGTCTAGAGGTGAGATCTATATTATTCCTTCTCAAGTGCTAGCTTGGACCGGAGGAAGAGGGAAGAACGAATTAATCAACGAGGGACAAAGGAGGGTTTTGGCCCTCCTCTTTGGCGCCGACGGGAAGGGGGAGGATGGGCTTAGGGGCGGCGGCCTCTAAGCTTTGTCTTGCTCCCTCTTTTGCTCTCTCGTACTCTCTTGTGTTACGTATAATAACATTAAGTGAGAAGGAAGCTAGAGCATCCTTTATATAGTCCAACATGTCCTTGTTAACTACATAAAGGTCCTTCCTAGTTCTACATGAACTTGGAGTAGTCCCTTCCTTCCATATGAACGGTTTTGATTCATGGATGCGCAACGGAAACAATAATTAACCATGCAAAACCCTCCAAGGATCACAAGTCAAGAGACATAACGATGGTAAAGGAAGAAATCAATAACACACCTTAGGGTTCTCCTTTGATAACTTCAAACGCGAATTGTGTCACGTTCTCTATAGTTGATCCACGCCTAGAGTTGATTTCTAGATCTTCCAATCCTTGGTGCTAGCCCGGAAAGAGGAATAGGAAGAAGAATCACGCAAAACGAGACAAATCAAAGGAGGTTTCGGCCTCCTTTGCGGCCGACGGGGACGGGCGGCGGGCTAGGGGTGGCGAGCTCCTAGCTTGCTTGCTCTCTTCTCTCCTTTTGTTCTCTCCCACTCTTGTTATGTTCTATTATGAGCATAAGTTGTGGGAATGAAGGAAGGAAGGTCCTTTATATAGTCCAACAACTCCTTGTCAACTACCTAAAGGACTTATTCTAGTCCTACTAGAATTCAGTTTAGTCCCTTCCTTGCAACTTAGTCCCTACTAAGTTTGCAAGGTTTTGCAAAGTGATCTTTCTAATTCATTAATCCAATTAATTAATTCCCAAATCTAGTTCAACTCTATATAGCGTGTGACCCCATAGGTTCTATCTAGTTGGTAGCAACTATTTGCTAATATGGAGCGGTTTCTAGCAAAACATCCATTCTAGCCAACTAATAGAATAGTCATCTTGACAACTTTTGTACAAGTAATTGTCTCATCCCTTTGTCTCTATATCCGGATTGGACACGATACATACAAGTCACACTCGTATATCCAATCCATAGTTTCTCGATCCATGGGAATAGCCTTATTCGTGCAAATAACATCAATATCCCATATTGATTTATTTGAGTCTGGTCAGACATTCTATAAGCACTATCCCTCGAGTGGCCTAGGATATTTGCTCCCGTTATGTGGGCGGGACAAATTCTATTTACATCCACTACGATCTCTAAGCTTGCTTCTTATTGTATCCTGTACACGCCTTTATAACTACCCAGTTACGGTGTAGCGTTTAACGCTACCAAAATCACAATAATCCACAACTAGAATATCTAGTGACTTCAAGTCTAAGGATGACAATACCATTGCACCGCGAGAAGCACTTGTGACTCAACATAACATGTATGTAGCCTTCTCGGAGATGGGTCAATCCAGTGCGACATTCCCCCTAATGCACACCTATGAGTTGGATCATGATATCTCCATATCAATCCAACCCCATACTAGTCTATAGATGATTGTCCCATTAATCATTATACTGGACTAGGGATATTTAAGATAAATAACACAATTGTAAATCTAAGTACTTCATTATATTAAATATCCAATAAATAATAAATGAATTTCCATCCAAAAATAAATTCATACTAAACTAGATTGCCTCTAGGGCATCTATTCCAACAGTCTCCCACTTGCACTAGAGCCAATCTGGCGCATCTCGTATGCCCATACTCCTAGTGTGCCCTTCATGCTTCCACTGCGTGAGCGACTTTGTAAGAGGGTCTGACAGATTCTCATCTGTAGGAATCTAGCATATCCGAACGTCTCCTCTATCAATAATATCTCGAATCAGATAAAGCTTCCTGAGCACGTGCTTGGATTTCTGGTGTGACCTGGGTTCTTTCGATTGCGCGATCGCCCCAGTGTTGTCACATCACAACTCGAATGGATCCGCAATGCTAGGAACCACACCAAGTTCAGAAACAAACTTTCTGATCCAAACAGCTTCTTTTGCTGCGCCATTTGCAGCAATACTCAGCCTCTGTTGTAGAATCAGCCACCCTCTCTTGCTTGGAACTCTTCCAGCTCACCGCTGCTTCATTCAGGCAAAACACATATCCCGACTGTGATCTAAAGTCATCCCTATCGGTTTGGAAGCTTGCATCAGTGTAACCCCTTACACGCAACTCTTTCTCACCGCCAAATATCAAGAAAGCATCCTTAGTTCTTCTCAAGTACTTTAGGATGTTCTTGACTGCAATCCAGTGACTCTCACCCGGATTGGATTGGTATCTGCTTGTCATACTCAAGGCATATGACACATCTGGTCTAGTACATAACATGGCGTACATGATAGATCCTATGGCCGAGGCATAGGGAATTCTACTCATGCGTTCCCTCTCAATCTCATTGGAAGGACAACCACTCTTCGAAAGAGTGATTCCATGTGACATGGGCAAGAATCCCTTCTTGGAATCTTGCATGTTGAACCGTTTCAACACCTTGTCAATATATGTACTTTGAATTAGGCCTAGCAACCTCTTAGATCTATCTCTATAGATCTTTATACCAAGTATATAGGTTGCTTCCCCTAAGTCCTTCATTAAGAAACACTTCCCTAGCCAATCTTTAACAGATTGCAGCATGGGAACGTTGTTTCCAATGAGTAGTATGTCATCCACATACAAGACCAGAAAAAGCTACAAAGCTCCCACTAACCTTCTTGTAGACACAAGACTCGTCTTCGTTTCTGATGAAGCCAAACTCTTTGACTACTTCATCAAAACGTTGATTCCAACTCCTAGAAGCTTGCTTCAATCCATAAATGAATCGTTGCAGCTTACAGACTTTGTTGGCTTGATTTGGATCCTCAAAACCCTCCGGCTGTATCATATACACGTCCTCGAGGAGATTCCCATATAGGAATGCTGTTTTGACATCCATCTGCCAAATCTCATAGTCGTGGTATGCTGCAATCGCAAGTAGGATTCGGATGGATTTGGTCATAGCGACTGGCGAAAAGGTTTCATTATAGTCAATACCATGAATCTGTCTGAATCTTTTAGCCACCAATCGGCCCTTATAGGTAATCACATTACCATCCATGTCGATCTTCTTGTTGAAGACCCACTTGCACCCTATGGGCCGCGCCCCTTCGGGTGGTTCCACCAAAGTCCATACTTTGTTGGTATACATGGATTCCATCTCGGATCTCATGGCTTCTAGCCACTTCTGAGAGTCTGGGCCCTGCATGGCCTCTTCATAGGTAGTAGGATCATCATCTATGAGCATCGTGTCACCGGAATCGGTCACGAGAATTCCATACCTCTCGGGTTCCTGGCGCATTCTACTAGATCTACGAAGCTCTTGTGTTACCAGAACAGGTTGCTCCACAACAGCTTGTGGTTCATGTTCATGTTCCATAATCGGTTCAGTGATTTGTGGCTCTTGAACCTCTTCAAGTTCTACAGTCCTCCCACTTGCTTTTTTAGAGACAAATTCTCTTTCTATAAACACGCCGGTCCGAGCAACAAACACTTTGTTCTCGGTTGGATTGTAGAAGTAGTAACCCTTAGTTTCCTTAGGGTACCCCACAAACTTACACTTATCCGATTTCGGCCCTAGCTTGTCTGATTGTAAACATTTTACATAGACATCGCAGCCCCAAATCTTCATGAACGACAGTGTGGGACGCCTCCCACTCCACATCTCATATGGTGTCTTCATGACTGATTTAGATGGAACACGGTTAATGGTGAAAGCTGCACTTAATAGAGCGTAGCCCCAAAATGATAATGGAAGATCGGTTTGACACATCATAGATCGAACCATATCCAATAGGGTTCGATTCCTCCTCTCAGACATGCCATTCCATTGTGGCGTTCCGGGTTGAGTGAGTTGGGACACGATCCCACACTCTCTAAGATAGTCGTCAAACTCTTGGCTTAAGTATTCTCCTCCACGATCCGATCGCAGGGCCTTGATACTTTTGCCAAGTTGCTTCTCTACTTCATTTTTGAATTCTTTGAACACTTCAAAGGATTCAGATTTTTCCCTCATAAGGTACACAAATCCATATCTACTGTAATCATCAGTAAATGTAATGAAGTAGACATAACCACCCCTGGCAGGCGTGTCAAATGGCCCACACACATCAGTATGTATGAGCGCCAATTGCTCACTAGTCCTCTTACCTTTCTTATTGAAAGGGGACTTTGTCATATTTCCCAATAAACAAGCCTCACATGTCTCATATGATTCAAAATCAAATGAGTCTAGTAATCCATCCATATGGAGTCTAGATACACGTTTCTCGTTTATGTGGCCTAAACGACAGTGCCATAAATAAGTAAGATTTAAATCATTTATTTTAATCCGCTTGGTATTAATGTTGTAGACAGGATTGCTTAGATCAAGGACCTACAGTCCATTAAATAATTGCGCACTAAAATAGTGAATATTATTTAAATAAAAGGAACAACAATTGTTCTTTATTGAAATAATAAAACCATCATTGTCCAAACAAGAAATAGAAATAATGTTTATGCTCATAGCAGGCACAAAATAGCAATTATTTAATTCTAAAACTAATCCTGAAGGCAGAGATAGCTCGCACACGCCTATGGCCAACGCAGCAACTTTTGCTCCATTCCCGAATGCGCAGATCTACCTCTCCTTTAGCCAATCTTTTACTTCTCTTTAGATCCTGCACATTTCGACAAATGTGAGATCCACTTCCAGTATCTAATACCCATGATGTAGAGACAGTTAAATTGACATCTACAACAAAAATACCGGGTGGTGGTTGAATCACTATTCCAAGCCTCTTGTCCTCCAGATATTTTGGGCAGTTCCTCCTCCAGTGTCCAGGCTGACTGCAGTAGTGACACTCACCTTTAGTCACACCTTTGGTAATGCCACCAACAGGCTTAAGGGCAGGTTCCTTGGACTTGGTAACTGACTTGCCTTTTCCCTTGGAGAATGAGGCAAACCTTTTGCCCTTTCCTTTCTGTACCATCATAATGGCCTTGCCCTTACCTTTGTTGATGCTCTGTTCAGCTGTCCTCAAAATATTGAGTAAATCTGGCAGTGGTTTCACGATCTCGTTCATGTTATAGTTCATGATGAACTGTCCATAACTCTCGGGCAACGATTGCAACACGAGATCGGTTGCCAACTCTTGGCCGACCGGGAACCCCAGTCGGGCGAGATTCTCCAAGTACCCGATCACACGGAGTACATGGGGTCCCACCGGGTTCCCTTCTGCCAGATGACACTTGAACAGTGCCTTAGAGACCTCGTACCTCTCTACCCTTGCCTGCTCTTGGAAGAGATGCTTCAGATTCTCGATCATATCGACAGCATTCATGTTTTTGTGTTGCTTCTGAAGCTTAGAAGTCGTGGTGCATAGCATAAGGCAGGCCGCATCATTAGCGTCATCAACACGCTTTTGATACACCTTTAGGGCAGCAGGTTTTTGGTTCTCTGAACCTTATGGAACGTGCTCCTCTATTGTGTACAGTTTCTTCTCTTGCTTGAGAACAATTCTCGATTTTCTGTACCAATCAAGAAAGTTGGTTCCGGAGAGCTTGTCCTTCTCAAGGACAGATCGTAGGAAATGTTGTGAACTCGATGAGTTGTTTGCCATTTGGAATTCTACAAAAGGAAAATACGCAAGTTTTAGTATTTGTTAATTTTTTTGACTATATTCAATAATGGCTAGTTTATCAAATATAGCTCCCACTATTTTTCTACGGATTAATAACCCTCAAGATATTAATGCGGAAAATATCCTTATATTTTCTAGTGGGTCAAGATCCATGTTTCATCTCCTTATGAGCTTGCTTTGGCAAGTCACCCATAATTTGACTACTTTAGGTAGGAACAGTTCCAATTACATCCCTTATGCAACTCTTGGTTCAATCGGGCAAATAACTCCTTATTTATCCATCCTTATGTATAATCCCAATTGATTGCCTCTAGGTTTCTTAATCACATTAATTTCCTAGTTGTGTTCAACCTCTTATTTAAACAGTTGCACATTACTAGCTTGTGCCATCGCATTCCATCATTATGAACCAAGTCGCCATGCTTTGGCACGCACGAACTTGATAAATAATGATGATCATGTGTTTAAATAACGAGAAGGCAAGAACACAATATTGGAATTTTGAGGGATCTTAAAATAAATTTTAATTGTTTTGTTGATCAAAATCAACTAATCTATCTATTTGAGTTTGGGCACAACTCCAAATAATAGATTCGGGTTGTCTAATTATCTTATTATCCTAATTGCATGCATCATCCATACACCAACCACAAAATAATAAGACAATAAAGTAAACAACCACAAAAACAAAATAAACATGATGTGGATATGGCCTTTTCTAGACTAAGATAATTCCAAGCCAATGGAATTATCTATGAACCCTAAAAGCAAACACATCTCCATGCGTCTTGATCTTTTGGTCCATCCTTCATAGTCATGTGGAATGCTCCATGCTCCATGCTCCATCTTTTGTGGCTCCTTTTGGCTTTGGGCTTCTTTTCTTCAATCTTGGCTAACAATCTACTTTATCTAGCACTAGCTAACTTCTATACTAAATAAAATAAATCTCACAAGTTGAGAAAAAAAATGGCACGCAGGCCATAAAACCCTAATTAATTATTACAATTAATTAATCAGCTCGCAGGCCGTAAACCAAACCACAAAAATTAAACATCCACATCAAACCACATCCTAAGGCCATATCCAATCACCATGCGAATTGCACATAAACAGTTAAAATCCAATTTTAACGTGCTTGGTCATTTTTAATTGATTTTAGGATTTCTAGGGTTAAAATGGTCCATGGACCCAACAATCAAATTGTCCGGGCCCAAAAAGGTGAACCGCAAGGCCCTAGGGCCGGCCCGGCCCATAACCCACGCGGCTAGGCTGCAGGCTAGGGCCGCCCGGCCCCTAGGGCGGCCAAGACTTGGGCGGCAAGCAAGAGGGGCGGTCCCCTAGGGGGCCGAACCTCATATAGGGAGTTGTTTCCAAAACAACTCCCTTGCTTGGTGCCCAAGTTTGGTTGTTTCCTTGTTTTGGAAGAACTCCTTCTTCCCCAAGGATGCCCGAACCCTAGATCTAAGATCCTAAAATTATTCAAACTCACCAATTCATGCATCCAATGCAAAAATTAGATCTTGTTATGATAGATTATTGACAAATTGCATCTCATGCTTGATTTGTCTTGTTTTACGCGATAAACAATCAATTTAAGGTGTAAAACAACTAAAACGTAACACATAAACCACGTTTATGCTCTACGACTTGTGGCTCTGATACCACTGTAGGGTTTTGATTCATGGATGCACAACGGAAACTATAATTAACCATGCAAAACCCTCCAAATATCACAAGTCAAGAGACATAACGATGGTAAAGGAAGAAATCAATAACACACCTTAGGGTTCTCCTTTGATGACTTCAAACGCGAATTGTGTCACGTTCTCTATAGTTGATCCACGCCTAGAGTTGATTTCTAGATCTTCCAATCCTTGGTGCTAGCCCGGAAAGAGGAAGAGGAAGAAGAATCACGCAAAACGAGACAAACCAAAGGAGGTTTCGGCCTCCTTTGGGGGCGGCGGGCTAGGGGCAGCGAGCTCCTAGCTTGCTTGCTCTCTTCTCTCCTTTTTTTCTCTCCCACTCTTGTTATGTTCTATTATGAGCATAAGTTGTGGGAAGGAAGGAAGGAAGGTCCTTTATATAGTCCAACAACTCCTTGCCAACTATCTAAAGAACTTATTCTAGTCCTACTAGAATTCAATTTAGTCCCTTCCTTGCAAATTAGTCCCTACTAATTTTGCAAGGTTTTGCAAAGTGATCCTTCTAATTAATTAATCCAATTAATTAATTCCCAAATCTAGTTCAACTCTATATAGCGTGTGACCCCATAGGTTCTATCTAGTTGGTAGCAACTATTTGCTAATATGGAACGGTTTCTAGCAAAACATCCATTCTAGCCAACTAATAAAATAGTCATCTTGACAACCTTTGTACAAGTAATTGTCTCATCCCTTTGTCTCTATATCCGGATTGGACACGAGACATACAAGTCACACTCGTATATCCAATCCATAGTTTCTCGATCCATGGGAATAGCCTTATTCGTGCAAATAACATCAATATCCCATATTGATTTATTTGAGTCTGGCCAGAAATTCTATAAGCACTATCCCTCGAGTTTCCTAGGATATTTGCTCCCGTTATGTGGGAGGGACAAATTCTGTCTACGTCCACTACGATCTCTAAGCTTGCTTCTTATTGTATCCAGTGCGACATTACCCCTAATGCACACCTAATCCACAACAAGAATATCAACATAACATGTACCGCGACAGAATAATCCACAACAAGAATATCTAGTGACTTCAAGTCTAAGGATGAAAATATCATTGCACCGCGAGAAGCACTTGTGAATCAACATAACATGTATGTAGCCTTCTCGGAGATGGGTCATTCCAGTGCGACATTACCCCTAATGCACACCTATGTGTTGGATCATGATATCTCCATATCAATCCAACCCCATACTAGTCTATATATGATTGTCCCATTAATCATTATACTGGACTAGGGATATTTAAGATAAACAACACAATTGTAAATCTAAGGACTTCATTATATTAAATATCCAATAAATAATAAATGAATTTCTAGTTACAAATAAATTCATACTAAACTAGATTGCCTCTAGAGCATCTATTCCAACAGCATATTAGTCCTACTAAGTTTGCAAGGTCTTGCACAATGATCCTTCTTATTAATTAATCATATTAATTAATATCAAATCTAGTTCTACTCTATTCGACGTGCCTCCCCATAGGTTTCTACTTAGTTGGTAGTAACTTACTACTAACATGGAGCGGTGTCTAGCAACACATCCATGCCACCCAACTAATAGAAATAGTCAGTGATCCCGACAAACCTCTTGTGCCCAATATCTCAAATTGCACTATCCCTTTGTCTCCATATCCGGATTGGACACGAGACATAAATAGTCACACTCGTATATCCAATCCATAGTTCCTCGATCCTGGGAATATGCTTATGCAAGCAGATAACATCAATATATACATATTTATTTATCTGAGTCTGGCCAGACATTCAATAAGCCTCATCCCTCGAGTGGTCGTGGATATTTACACCCATTATGTGGGAGGGACAAATCCTCTCTACATCACTACGATCTCTAAGCTTGCTTCCTATCATTCCCGGTAACTACCTTTATGATTACCCAGTTACGGTGTAACGTTTGATAACATCAAAGCACGATATTTCACAACTATATTACCTAGTGACTTCAAGTCTAAGGATTGCAATTATATTAGCACTACAAGAAGCGATGGTGACATAACATAATCTAATGTATCCTTCTCGTTGTGGTTCAATCCAGTATGCCATTACTCCTAATGAATACTCATGTGTTAGACTTCATATCTCCATATCAATATACACACATACTAGTCTATATTTGATCGTCCTATTAATCAATATAGTGGACTAGGGATATTTAAGATAAACAACACATTGTATCTAAGGACTTCATTATATTAAATATCACAATATATAATAAATGAATATTCTAGCCAATAACAATGTTCATACTAAATATTAGATTGCCTATAGGGCATCTATTCCAACAGGAATTGTAGGACACCACTATGTTTGAGCGACATAAGATAGACAATGGTTATTGGTCCACAGCTAATTGAAGAGATGACAGATCAGGTGAGACTTATCCAGCAGCGAATGAAAGCAGCTCAGGATAGACAGAATTCCTACGCTGATCAGAAGAGGAGACCATTGGAGTTTCAAATTGGAGAAAATGCATTTCTTAAGTTTCGCCTACTAAGGGAGTCATGAGGTTCAATCAGAAAGGGAAGTTGAGCCTGAAATTCATTGGACCATATGATGTCATCGAAAATATTGAGGAAGTGGCTTATCGATTGGATCTTCCATCAAATTTGGGTCGTGTTCATAATGTATTCCACGTATCTCAGCTGAAGAAGTACGTGCCTGGCCCATCCCATGTATTGGATCCCGAACTAGTAGTATTGGATCCGTCTTTGAGTTATGAGGAGCATCATGTTAAGATTCTAGACACCAAGACAAGGGACACCCGCAACAAGAGTGTCAAGCTTGTAAAGGTCTTATGGACAAATCACCTCCCTGAGGAGGCAACTTGGGAAGTGGAGGATGATATGAGGAAGAAGTATCCTCACCTTATTTACGAGGTACTTTGAGTTCCGAGGACGTCACTCCTCTAAGGGGGAGAGGATGTAATCCTTCGATTTTTAATACAGTACTCCTTATAGTATGTTGCATATCATTCATGATCTTAGGTTTGCATTTAGTAGTTGAACCCTTCAGTGGAGGTTCATACCTTTCGGTTGTTGAGGATTTGGTTTATGCTTCGAGGACGAAGCTCTCTTTAAGGGGGGAATGATGAAATACCCCGTTTAGTGACTAAGGGTATTTCGTGATATTATTGCATGGTTGGGAGTCAAATTTAAATGTTGGGAGTTAATTATAAAGGTCTGCTAGCATTTGGGGGTCTTTGTGACTTTAATCAAAAGTTTTTAGTGCCTTTTATTATATTGGGGGGAGGTAGTTGTCTTTTTTCCTAAACTAAGGGGGAAAAGTGTCTTTTCCCACTGATTGGTATGTTTTTGACCCAAAATCCATCAGACGTGAATTCCCTTCATTCAATTAGATTTCAATCCGATTTCTTCCCTTTCTTGGTTCGATTCTTCCGCTATTTCTCATCAATCATCATCCCTCTCAATCTCTATCTCTCTCACGGTCATCTTTTTCTCATATTCTGTACCCGAAACCCTCCTCATCTCTCTCTCTCTCTCCTTCACGATCACTCTCTGTCTACCTCTCTGCCCGACGACAACAGCAGCAGCAGCAACGACATCAACCGCCGCCGCCTCTCTCTCTCTCTCTCCGTTCAGGTAAGCGTCTCTCTCTATCTCTCTCTTTTTCTTCCTCTTTTTCTTCTTCTCTTCTCCTTCTCCTCCTCCATGTCCGGCTCTGTTCTTATTTTTCTTCCTCTGTTTTTATTTCTTCTTTCTTCATTCTGCGTTCTTCTCCTTCTTGCTCTTTTCTGATTTCGTCTAAGAGGTCAATCTGACCACCATTGTTTCCGGCAGCCTTCGACCGCCACGTTCCACAGCCAACATCTCCATCTCGCCATTAAACCTCTCTTGTGTTCATCTACTTCACTTGTAAGTTGCTATCGTTCATTAATTTCTTTCAATTTCATATTAAAATTGGTTAATTCTTGTGTTGAATCAAGCCTTTTTCATCTTCATAGCTTGATTTATTGTTCATCATATCGTACCCATAAACCCTAGTTTATATATGTAGTAAAATCAATCTGAAACAATGTGATCAACTAGTAACTACCACTTGTTTGATGTGCTGGGTTTCTAAGGCGATTTGTAATCGCCGGGTAATTAAATTGGAGTTGAAACCGAGACCGTTAGACGCATGTTTGGATGTCCTAAAGCTTATGAACAATCTGTCCGGTCGATAAAAGGTTGAAATTCGTCGCTATACGGCTGTTTTTGGTCACTGAAAGTTCCTGAATTTGTCGTTAATGTTGTTGGGTTTGTTAAATAGTGTCTAGGCGTTGAAATTAGCCGGTTTATGGGAGTTTTAACACCCGTTTTGTGATCTCGACTCTAAGTACATGTGTTTGAGTGAATTAGTGAGTTGTGACAAGTATAATGTAAGTATAAGTTAGTTGGTAATCTCCTTGTTCTAATTTAAATAGACTAGTGGATGTTAAACTTCAACCGGCTAGTAGAATGGTGTTGTTGACTTAGAACCAATCGTCCTAATCACGTGGTATCGGGTTACTTGAGAATGTTAGGTTGGTGTTAGAACCCTAAACTGTTGAGCGTCATATGCATGTAATATAATTTAGCATTTATATTACCAAGAAATTATATTGTTAACTTGTAGGCGACGAGTTCACAGACGACGAGTACGTTGAGTACTACTATTGAGTCGCCGTAGTCGCTTGCAATTGAGGTGAGTAAACATGCCAGGCCTAGTGTGCCTAACTCCCTTCGTGTCAAATGATTTCTTCTTACATATCTCAAAATGAATTTACGTGTTATGTGCTTTATGTGTCTTTTAAATATATGATTTTACTTTTTAAATGCTTTTCTTGAAAACGTCACTGTAATATAATAATCAACGATAACGTAAAGTGGAAAAGTTGTGCGGGGACCCTTATTATTGGTTACGATTGGCATTGGGCGTGTTGATTGCGGTCTTCCGTTCAATTTACTTTATTTAATCCGGTTGCAAGTCACCGGATAGCTCCTTGTACTCACTCTTCTGGCCGCTAGAGTCTTAGGGGGGTGTCGACACTTAAGATCTTGGATGCTTGCGAGATGGTTGGTTCTCTCCCCGTCACAACAAATAAACAAATTGGTTTTTGGATTTGATGATATTAATGAAAAATGAATTAACATGTGGTTTGGATTACCTCTATTGGATAATGAATTGGTTTGGAAAAATAAAATGGAATTGGAAACTCTCATGCTTTTCTCACAAGTGTCAAATTCTACTTCCGATGTGTTTAAGATGAATTCCTACTCGAAAATTTGGTTACTGTTTTATAACTTGTCTCATCATCATTTTACATGCTTGGGTGTTTGCTTGCCAGTATTTATTGCTGATTTTGTACTGTGGTGTTTTCTTTTTATTTCTGCACCACGGGTCTAGATGGTGAGAAAGTGACTTAGCGGGGGACTCAATTCATCACCGAGATAATTAGTCATAACGTATTAATAATTAGAACTTTTTTTGTTTATTGTAATGCACTAGCTTGTTTTATGCCCGGGTTTGAGGCAAAAATATTTGAATTGTAATAACTATTGTTTTAAATACTTTATGGATGTTTTGCTTGGTAACCACTTTTAAATGTCCTTGTTTCCGGGTTTAATCTCGGGTACGGAGTGACACCCCCCGGGCCTCCGACTTGGTCATTTTGGGGGTGTTACAATTCCGTTTTTTGCACTGACACGTTCATAATTTTTTCACTGTACTCTATGTTTTGCTCATGTCGATATGTTTTATCAACAACTACACATAAAGTGTATATGAATTTGGAAGTTGCTGATGTGTCTCATCTACTCACCAGATAATACCAAATACTACATCCGCATATTGCAAAAACTACATAAATATTAACATATTTTTTATCACTTTCAGGTATGCTACTTGGAACGGCGTGTTAAGTCAAGATAAATTGAGCGCCCAGGCAATCTCAAATGTCGAATCAGCAACACACAATAGTAAAACAATTGAGGACATACTGAAAACGCAGTCTGATCCTAATCAAATGGTACAACTATGCAACCAGTTGAACTTGCTTATATAAATAATTATTCTTATTATGATGGCACGCAATGAATCAGGAAACAATAGTGACGTGTCCAGAACAAATTGAAAAAAATGGCCCACAGGTTCGGGTGGTACTATGTTTCTTACAAACTTCGCAGAAAAAAGGGTTAAACCACCAAATGAGGGCTTGCAGTGCAATCGGCCTAATAGCACAACAAAGACTCCACCAAGGTAACAAAAATGGCCCACAGGTTCGGGTGGTACTATGTTTCTTTTTTTTCTATGTTTTTTCCGGAACTCTTCCTTCGAAAATTGTGAGAGTGGTCAGTATTACCTTACTTCCTTAGGATATATTTATTACCAATCCTCAATTACCTTATAGAAGGAATGAGGACATGCATCACGCTTGACTTGAAATACAACCTGAATATTTCATACAAATTCATCACTCTTGACTTGAAATTGTGTTAGTGATTACATCATTTGAGGTGGGGGTATTGGAGTCTGCCTTCACATTAGCAACATACATGTTCCACCATCACTTCCTTTTTGATGTGGCTTTAAGGCAGCAAGTCCATGAGCAGTCTACATTCAATTAATATCGTAATTCTCATTTCTATATTAACCCCGCTCATAGCACGGGACAACGACTAGTTGTAATTATCCTTGAAAACTTGTGTGAAAGAATGATGTTGCATCCAAATAATCAACTATCAAATATTGATTTCTTCTCTAGCAAGAAAGAAAATCGTATTAAACCACTCCGTGATCCTTATATATAAGGCAACTATTTCTTGTTTGCAGCATTTCCTGTTTACATTCATAGAGAACTACATATAACAAATTAACAGTCCATCACAGTGCCAATATGAACCAAAAAAATAAAAATATAAAGATAAAGTGGAAAGGCTATGACATTTTAATTAATCGATGCTAGTGGATAGAAAAAATGTCATTATTGTTTTTAAAAGAAAATAAATTTTACTCTTACTTATATGTTACCTATTTTCTTTACTTTAAGAAGTATTTTATTTGTTATTAATAATATAATAATAATGAAGTTAGAAAATGCTTAAGTTACAATTTTGTGGTTGAATGACCTGTTACTTCAATGATTTCTTGAAATTAATTTTTATGTGTACTACCAAACAAAATATATTTATATATAGTAAAAGGAGATTAGACGTCTAGAAAAGAGATATATGGAAAATGGATTAGAACAATTTTTTTTTGTCTCATTTTATTTAAAATATTTTGTTATTATTAAACTATTAAGTAAACTGAAATTAAAGAAATGCAGAGTTGAAATATTTTTGTATGTTCAAAGAATTATTATCTATTTACTTTTTGACATTTTTGTTTGTTTTATATATGACCACAAACAAAATAACAAATATAAATTTTCTAAAAAGGAGATGTGTGTGTGTGTGTGAGAGAGAGAGAGAGATTAAAGATACATAGATAAGAAAAATTGATTTTTTTATCCTCTCATTTGATTTTAAAATATTTTGTTATTACTAAACAGTTCGATAGCATTGAAATGAAAGTAATGGAGAGTTTAAAAAAAAATCAAGTTCAAATAATTGTTATCTCTCATTTCATACGTTTTTTTATATATACCCCCAAACAAAATAACAAACAATGATTTCCCTAAAAGATTTTAGAGAATAAAATTAGTTTTTAGTTTCGTATTGTCGCTTTTTGATATATAAATATGTATATTTGTAGTTGCTTTAAATAAGTAATATCATGCCAATGAATCTAAAAAATGATGAGTTGCAACTATTACAAATACTTCATATTAAAAAGCGTATTTTTTTATAATTTTTTAATTCTTCATAATCTAAATTTATTGAGTAGCATGACGTTACTCTTTTACAAACAAAAAAAAAAAGATTAGTAGAAAGATGTTATTGTAATTTTTTACTCGTGTCCTCTACATAAACTAATAGCTAGCATTTTAATTGGTTATTGTATGACATGAAAATTTATTAGAACAAAATTTAATAATTTTTATCGTCTCATTTAATTTTAAATATTTTTATTACTATAGTTCAATGAGTTGAAATTAAAGAAATTGTAAGTTGAAAATTTTTCAAAATCAAAGAATTGTTAAGATTTCTTACATTCTTTTGTTTTATTTATACCCACAAACACAATAAAAATATTGTCTTTTTAAACAGAGATTATAGAATGAATTTAGTTTTTGTTTTTACTATTGTCGTTCTAAAATTATACATATATATACGTATAGTTGTTATAAATAGCTAATATTATCAAAATGAGATTTAAAAATAACATGTTACAACTATTGTAAATACTTCATATTAGAAAATATATTTATGATAATCTTTTGATTTCTCATAATCTAAATTTAGGGGAACCTTAGTCTTTTAAAAATTAGATTATTAGGAAGATGCTAATGTAATTTTTTCTCATGTCATGTTAATAAACAAATAGTTAATGTATAATTAGTATAATAAGTCATTAAAAACAAAGATTTACAACCATTGCATTTACTTCAAATTAAATATCAATTTTATGAATCATCGAATGTTAAATAGATGGACGAGGTGGAGAATTTTAATTGGTTGTTACATGACATTTATGTCATGATGTGGATGACAAATGGCATATGGTTAAATTTATGGATGTGACAAATGGCAAATGGTGAGTGAATTTTTGCTCACCTCCTAACTTTTATATATAGATATAGATATTGATTAATTTGATAAATTACTACATTTTAATTACACTATAGAAGACACAACAAACTTCGTAACTACTGTGAAAGCAAAATTTTCTTTTTTTTTTGGAAGGAAGAATTTCATTGATTAAGGCTATCACAGCCCAAGAAAAACAAAGAGGCAAGCCTCATACAACAACTGAAAGATTCAGAGCTCTCCTAAAACAGTTATGAGCCAAGCAATTCTCATCTCTTCTTACAAAAGAAAAACAACAAAAACCAAAGAGTTCTGCCATCTTCTTGCAATCCTCAACAATTGACCAAATTGAGAATGCAATATTGGATATTTTGCCATTTAGACTGTCCACCAGAATTTTGCAATCTGAGAAGAAAATGACATTCTTATAGTGCAAATTCCTACCACACATAATTGCAGCTCTGAGAGCCAGTCCTTCAAGAATAAGAGGATCTGAAATGTAATCAACCACTCTTGAGCACTGCAAGAGATCCATGTCTAATTGGTCTTTTATGACAAAAGCAGCACTACCTTTGCAAGTTGGAGCACTACAAGATGCATCAGAGAAGAATCTAGCTTCTGGAGAGACAATAGGCTCTACCTTTGCAAGTTGCCAGTCCTTTGCAAGTTCTTCTGGAGAGCCAGTCCTTCAAGAATAAGAGGATCTGAAATGTAATCAACCACTCTTGAGCACTTCAAGAGAACCATGTCAGATTGGTCTTTTATGACAAAAGCAGCACTACCTTTGCAAGTTGCAGCACTATTAGATGCATCAGAGAAGAATCTAGCTTCTGGAGAGACAATAGGCTGCTGAGGAATTGGATGTTCTATGGGAGGAGGGGAAACAACCACATTAGATTGAAAAAATTAATAGAATTTTGATATAGCTTTAGATGCAATCTGCAAAGGTCTCCACCTCACCATCTTGAACTCCAGATCATTTCTGGCTTTCCAGATTTTCCAACATATTTGAGCAAAAATACCCTTGAGAATATCCTCTTGAGAATGACCTTTTGCAAAATTATCAATCCAAGACCACCATTGAGGGAGCGATAACTGTTTTGGAGTAGTTAACAAAAACTCAAGGGAGAATGAGTACAGACTGCAAAAGAGAACTGACAGTCCCTTAATATGTGCAAAATAGATTCATTGTTCTCTCCACAGAAACTACAAATCAAGTCAATATCTGCAATGCCTCTTTTGACTAATGCAACCTTCAGGGACAGTCACTCAAGCACCTCCACATAAACATTTTAATCTTTGGCTGCACCTTTAAATTCCAAAGAGATTTCTAGTTAACCTCAGAGCTAGATTGACCAATAATAGCATTGTTTGAATGGAGCTTAACAGAATCTGATTTCTTAAGTAAGAAACTTTAGACTGAACTGACAGTTAGCTCACCATTCGGGGAATAACTACAAATTCTTTTGTCAATACTGCTGTCATGTGAGCCAACAGGAAAAGCAAGTATGCACTTTGCATCTTCCTCATTGAAAAGTTCTTTTATCAGCGAAACATTCCATTGCCTAGAATCATGGTCAATGAGCTCACTCACTCTTGAGAACTTGCAACGTTGTGGATTTTCCGAAGAAACATAACAATTACCTTCTCTTTGAATCCAAGGGTCTCTCCATATATCCACATTTTTACCACTTGCAATAAGCAATTTCCATCCCAATTTGATTGTTTCTCTTCCCTCCCAAATGCTTTTCCAGGCCCAAGAGCTGCCAGTTGATTTTGTTTGCATTCAAAAAAGATGAGTCGTTGAAGTACCTGCCTTTGAAGACTTTCTTGAAAAGACTGCTTTTACCATTAACTAGTCTCCATGCTTGTTTGGCCAAAGGGGATAAGTTGAATAGATGGATTTGTATGAATCCCAAGCCACCTTCACTTTTCTTTTTAGACAACTGATCCCAAGCTCTCCAATGTATCTTCTTACTCCCTTCCAAATTTCCTCCCCACCAAAAATTTGAGATAATACTTGTGATCTCATAACAGAGAGTTTTGGGGAAGAGAAAATATGACATTGCATAAGTTGGCATAGCGGCCAAAATAGATTTAATTAAAACCTCCTTACCAGATGCACTGAGGTTGCACTCCTTCCATCCAGAAAGTTTGCTAAGAATTCTTTCCTTTATAAAGTTGGGAGTCTTCTTTTTGGATCTACCCAAGAGAGCAGGGAGACCCAAATAACTGCTATCTTTAAACTCCTTGCTGATATTCATGAAATTCTGCAGAAAACCTCTCAAAAGATTTCTAGTGCTGGGGCTAAAGAAAAGTTGTGACTTATCTCTCTTAACAGATTGTCCTGAAGCATCTTCATATAACTTCAAAGCTTTATTAATTGCACTGCAATAAGTGAAGTTACTACGTTTTTTTATTTGACTTACCCATACCAGCACCGCACCTTTGCTGCACAGTAATTAGTTACTTGTTTGTTCCACTTCCATGTCAAACATTTCATCAAACCGTTTTTGTATGTTGCATATAACCGGGTTAAAAGTATGGAACACATAAAAGAGAAGTAGAGGCGACGTCTTAGAAGAATTCCATCAATATATAGGGACTTTAGAGTGAACCATTGGAGTTGAGTTCTTTTCCATACTCTATTTTATACTCTCTGCATCATGTTAACTTATTGAAACAAAAAAAGTAAGTGAAAGGAACTACAGTATTCCTCCATCTAAAATTTCAAAGCAAATTAACAAAAAACCAAGAATGAGGTGTAAATTAATCAAATCGTAGACATCAACAAAGGATTATTTAAACCCTAAAACTTGTACCTTCTCATTTTTTTAGCATTTGAAAATATAGATAGCACACAATTTCCCTTCTTGTTTTCAGACCATATATTAAAATAGTAGAACACAACAAAAACTAATGAAAACAAATGAGGCATTCAATAGAGAAATTTAGTCCAATACACATATTGGCTACGTATCAGAGAAAATCAAGAGTGGATCACATTGCGGTCTTGTTATATTCGCGTGGAATAGGCAATGGAAATGAGATCTACTGTTCGTCTGACTATTTTAAGCTGCTTTCTTCAGTAGAATATAGTTTTGTCATGTAAAAGATATATGGAGACAAAATATGTAATTAGTTGCGACAATTACAAGCTCCAATTCATCTTCACTAATTTATTCCATTTCTAGTTGTTGGTTTCTTCTTCACCGAAGGAAACTGGAGAACGAAAGATGTTTCACGCGTTTTCGTTTGATTAACTAGTTTTCACATTTAATCGCCAGTGAGAAATTATTGAAACTTTAAAATGTCGCAGTAACACGACATGTAAGTTGGTCAATTAATGAAAGTTTTTCCACGTATAAATACAAATGACATATAACTACGAATCAACTCAAATTATAGAGGAAATTTCATGTCGATTGGTTATCTACTCAATTTTCAAGTATTGATATCTTTAATTTACGTTTTTATTAATCTTATCAATTACTATATTTTAGTTACTCTATTAATTTAATCAATTACTAAATTTTAATTACACTATAAAAGACAAAATAAACTTCGCAAGTGTTGTGAAAGGAACTTCACTTCAGAAAAAAACTGAATTTGCTACTTTTTTATCCACCCATTCCAGAGTCATGACTTGAGCCACTCATTCCAATAAACTCTCATGTCATTTAAGTTCATCTAAACACACCAATTAAATGAAAGAAAAGATTCAATTGCAATTTCAACTCCCAATGAGAGATCATTATCCCCCACAGTGGAGTAATAAAGTTTGAATTCTCTAAGAATCATATAGTATTTTCTCATGGAAAAAACTCATGAGAACAAGTCTTTCAGAGTAAACAAAAGGATACAACAATAGAGAGAAACCAAGTTAGAATATTAGTATTAAGTCTTGTAAGTAGGTATTTGTTATGTGAAATAACAATGGCTCCAAGACTTTGCAATTAACAATATTTCTTTTGCTCGAACAACTCTAAGAATTGGCCATGTTTACAAATGATTTATATTTTTCCAAATTAGAAGTTGAGGAAAAAAGGATAATAAAAATGGTTCAGAAGGCGAGTTTTATATCAAAGAAACTATAATGTAACTACTCAATTCATGAAGCATGACATGACCTCATGCATCTGTGACAGTTTCATAACATCTTGGATCCAACTGCTTCTATTTGAACTTAAAACTGATGAACCAGACTGGAACGGGGAATGAAATGCAAAATATTTAAATTCGAACTTAAGTGCCGAAAACTAGGACTTGAGATCTACTCTTGCTGAGAAAAGGCTTAGAAACTCATGAGACTAGCAAATTAGGCATAACTTAAGGGCTCAGGAATAGTCATGGAATGCACTGATAAGACTGAGCCTTCAGGGAAAAAATAATAATTTTGAGCTAGTTAGTCGGTGAGACAACCACACGTGCATTCTACATCATTAATGAGGAAATGTATTGATAGTACATGTATATTTGAATGTGTAGAGGTTTCTAGGATAGACAACCAGCGTTGCTGATATAGAAAACTAGGCAGACGTTCACGTAAGCATATGCATGATTAAGTTTCTTGTAAATAATGCTTGAATATAAATACGTATAAATGCGTGGAATATGATATTAAAAAGGGTATGATTCATGCGCCTGTTTGAATAATTTGTTGGAAAGTGATTCATGAACACTTTAGACCCTTGTATGGTCATTACAGTCTTCGGACGTCTAGTTGCTCCGGTGGCAGACACTTTCAATCGGTACGTTGCTACCCCCCCCCCTGACGATAGGCAGCTAGTACTACTCTATGGAATGACGATCCAATAGGGGTGTGCCAAATTAAGGTCTAGTCTGCCAGGGAAAGGATATGCGTTGGATTTGGTTTTTCCTACTTTGTCGGTAGTGAATCTGGTCTCACAACCCTGCGGGTAGCGGGATTTGGAATCCTCCGCATACAGGGGGTTAGTTTTGATTGTATGTTATCTGATACTTGAATAACTGATATATATACATATTATACACACACACACACACACACAAAATTGTTATTTGATGCTCGAGTCAGGTTTTGGGACGATACATTTGTAAGTATGGGTTCAACATTTTCAAAAACTATATGTATATATACTTTTTTTCTCATAAGGCATATTGTTACTTGCTTCCTTCTATATTTGGCAAGTGAGTTCGCGTGAAGCTGGGTAATAGTCATACACTTTTTCATCCGTCTGAGTATGCAATATTTATAGTACCTTTTATTTAAGTTTCAGATTCTTTAGTTCTCTATTGTAGCAGAACTATTAAGTTTGAACTCCTTGAGGAGCATTTCCGTGCTTAACTGAGGATATTTCGGAGATTCTGGGGGATCCAAGTGTAGTTCTGCAGTAATCTAGGATGGGGTGTGTTAGGTTTTGGGCAATCAAACGTAGTGGATATAAAAATAATAATTTGCCGAAAACCAACCAAGGACCCATGTGAATGAGTATAATTTGATGTTTAGAAGTTTACCTCAATCGCACTAATTCGTGACGATCACGAGCGCCAAAGGAGGCAACGTCTCTAAGGTATCCACACAAGCAGATTGAATTGGTCTCCCTCTTCGCTGATGATAGCCTGCTGGAGGAAGGAAACCAAGATCCTGACTCACAAAATCCTAGTAAACGACGACGTGAAGACGATGATGATCTCTCTCTCTCTCTAAGCCCTCGTATCCGATACGGAGAGTGCGAAAACTCATAACCCTGATCACGACTGAGTAGGGTTTATATAGAACCTGAGAAATCTAAGGTCCCTTAATCCTAGCAGTTAGGATCAAGCTTCAAAAGCGAGCCAAAGTTTGTTTCGCAACATTAAACTGCTCTACAGGTAATTAAAAACCATTTTCCACACAGAAAAGGGGAGAGCCAAACAAAGGAATGTTTCAAACATAATAAGTAAGAGAAAAGAACATAATTTCTTTTAATCCATTAAGCCTCAAATCAAACAATTGAGCTGAGGGGGCCTGAGATGGATTACAGATTAAATTTATAGGAGCATGATATGAAATAGAGATTCCTAAATTATTAAGAATAACGCTAGGATAGAAATTAAACCACACATTATTGCACAAAGAACGGTCCAAATTCTCAAAAGTAGGGGTCGACAAAAAGTTATTACTAGTTCAGGTAAACCAAGGACCACATGTAAAAAATTAAAAAGACCCCTGTTATTTAAGAATGATCTAAGCTACCATGAAGTAAATGAGCATTAGGACTAGATTTATCATAAGAGTGAAGTACTTAATTAAAATCACCAAAAAGTAAAACATGTTGATTAGGTGAAATATACTGTTACCCTTGTGTTTATCAAAGAAATCGTGTAGAGGTTAAAATAGTTAATCACCAGCTTCTCACAATTGACAAGTGTTGTACTAATCTCGGCTTAGCACCAAATTAAGCATCAACCGAGAAATCAAAAGTACATGGACAAATCCAACAACAGGTGGAAAATTAGAAAATTGAACACTTACTAGAGTGCAAATATTTATTCACAGAAACTCCAGATAAATACCCTACTGAAGTTTCTACAGGTCCACATGAAATTAAGATTTGAGAACTGCCAAAGGATGGAATATAGAGTTGATATCACAGGTCAGAGGGCCGAAAACTGTGAGACATCGACGGGGAAGTTGTCAATCTCGTCCGTCCAGGGGTTCTTCTCCTTTGCCGGATTGATTGTCTTCAAAGCCTTCCAAACTGCACTGTTGCATTTGTATCCAGCTCCAAACACTATCTGCCATGTCATGTCTCCCTTCTTCATCCTCCCTTTGGATTCGGTATACGCTAGTTCATACCAGGTGGAGCTGCTGGAAGTGTTTCCAAATCTGTAAAGTGTCATCCTGGAAGGCTCCATGTTCCATTCTGAAAGGTGCAAGTTCTTCTCCACTTCGTCCAGCACAACTTTTCCTCCAGGGTGGATGCAGAAATGCTCGAAAGCTAACTTGAAATCGGGGATGTACGGCTTTATCTTCATCTTGAAAAACTTTTTCCCGATCCATGCGGCAAAGAAGAGCAATTTCTCAGACATTGGAAGCACGAGAGGACCCAATGTGGTAATGTTGGTCTTCAAAGCATCTCCAGCAACGGCCATTATCTCTTTAGAGAGCGAGAATCCCATCTTCCCATCTGCATCCTCGCGCTGGTAGACACAATAAAAGGACTTGTCATCTGACGCTGTGTTGGTTCGAACAGTGTGAACCAACTGGTATTTGGATCGCCTCCTATCGGACGTTTTGTTAGAGAGCAAAATGGCAGATCCACCCTGTCTGAACAAGCAATTGGTTAGAAGCATTGATCTGTCATTCCCAGTGTACGCATTCTGAGCCAAGTTCTCCGTGCTCACCACTAATGCATATGAATTTGGATGAGTTTGGAGGAGATATTTAGCCAAATCGATAGAGATCAAACCAGCACTACAAGCCATTCCACCAAAGTTGTAGCTAACGATGTTCCCCCTAAGCTTGTAATGACACACAATCATGGACGAAAGAGAAGGTAAGGGGGTGAACGCACTACAATTCACAAGCAAGATCCCGATGTCTTTAGGGTTCACATGCGTTTTCGCAAAGAGCTCATCAATTACACCAAATATCACAGTTGAAGCTTCCTTTCTTGCATCTGCCATACAAGGGTTATGAGGAAGATTAAGAAAAGCCTCCCCGGTGTAAGTCGACGGCCCCATACCGGACCTCTCAAGAATCTTCTGCTGGAATTGAATGCTTTCCTCTGTGAAAAAACCGCTCAATCTAATTTTTTCCACGAAAGTCTGCCTCGTGCATTTCAACTCATCATTCGGCTTATAACACGAGAAATTCACGAGGTAAACGGGACGGGGACGGGTAATAAAGTAAACAGTTGTCAAGAAAACCAGCAGAGCAGAGCACTGAATGACAGACACAAGGCTGAGTCTAAGATGGTCCGAAAGAGCATAGAGATCTTTGATAGAGAATGTTGAAAGCTGAAACGTGATGCAAACAATCATAGGAATGAGTAACATGTACATTCCATTAGTAATGAGGTAATGAAAACCTAGTTTCACGTATTTCAGATTCACTGATTGCTTGAAATTTGGTACTGGCACCTTAGTTTTTGAAGAAGAATGCAACAATGTTTTCTCCGAATTCGACTTGCCCATATTTTAGGTGGAAATCCAGAGATCAAAGAGTTGTTGGTTTACTATTACTGCTAGATATTTTGAATACGTAGGCAGAAATTATCTACGTTTGGGGTGTGGTGGGGGGGGGGGGGGGAATTTCTACCAGAAACAACGGGAACCCATAATATAATCACAGCTCAGGAACAATTTTTTTCCTGCAAAATAAGGATAACATCAAGCAATGAACATAACAGACAATTTGTTTTCTACGTCTAACAATGACAATGTAGCTAAAACACCAAACCACAAATTTGCCTTATCTATATGTTATAGATGACTGTGGAGTATTTGCTATTCAAGTAGAGGGTGCTATATTCAAGTAAAAATCTCTCTCTGCAATGAGAATCCTGAAACATTTGTGGCTTACTATTCCTTTGACCATTACTATACCAAAGCTATAAACAAATTGCTTCTCCGCGTTTATAGTAAGTATATTGCCGGATAGAAGAGGGTTAAGCGGGTGCAGAAACAACTGCAATGACTGAGTTATATATATTTACAGGAAGATGATCAAATCTTAAGGCTGCTCTCTCTCCTATTTTGATGGATGATAGCAGCTGAAGACTCACTCTTCATGCATGATGTATAATTTAATCTTAAGTACGCATTTGAATGAATTTGTGAAGAAAGAAGAGAATTGAATTACATCGTTATTCAGAATTATTTCAACATAAAAGCTTACCATCTTTGACGGCGAAACTGAAGCTTCAAGTCGTGAGGAACACCACCAAAGCAGCGAGAGAGAAAAATGGGGAGCTGTGTGTTGGAAGTAGAAAGGGGGGCGGGCGTGCCTGTGTTTTTATGCATGCAAGCATGCAAGATTGCCCAAATAATTTGAGATAATACTAAAATTGCCCTTGGAGGATGGTGTTGTCACCAAGTGACTTCTAAATGAAAATTTTGTCCTTTTTGAAAGGGTGGACCTTCAGGTCAATTGAAGGAGGGGTGGAAACAAGATATAGTTAACAGTCACCTGGTGACAGGGGTGTCCCTTCCCCTATAACTCCAAAAAAATTGGTGGTTGAACCGACCGGTGGATTTGGCTTTGCAATCTAACCGCCACTAACTTAATTAGAGTTGTTGACTTCACTTGATAGTAACAACTGTAATTTACATAAAATAATAGAAGTCGATGCAAGTTAATTAAGCATATTTGTCGTTAGGCATACGACTCCGTCTCACCTCAAATGCACCATTTCGACTTTTTTCACCCGTAATTTGGGTCACTTTGACCCGGTGATTTGGATCGCAAAACGATAAAATTTTTAGATAAATTTTTTATGTTTATTGTAGAATAAGAGTTACTCTACATCACTACAAAAAAATTATCTAAAAATTGTAAAGTTTTGCTATCCAAATCATCAGGTCAAAATGATCCAGTGAATAATGATAAAAGTCTAAATGGTGCAAAAGAAGTGGGACGGAGTGGTACTAATTATCCTTAATATGACCTTTTTTAAGAAATTGTTAAAATGACATTAATTACAGGATAAGAAGCATTTTTTTTAGAAATTAGATCATATAGCCGGATTTGAACCCAGGATCTCATGCAGGGACTTCAAACACTCTACCACTGAGCTACATCCCTTTGCAGGATAAGAAGCATTTTAGTAACCAATAAGTAATAAATATTTCAAAAAATATAAATTAATCTTTTTTCTATTGTATAAAGACCATTGAGTAAAAAAAATTCTGGTTTTATTTTGGGTAAAAGACACTTTCACCCCCTAGAGTTTGAGGCAAAGACAATTCACCCCTTTCAGTTTGGAAAAGAATACTCCCATCCCTTCATGGTGCCAAAATTTGAGAACACCTATACTAATTAATTGTAGTTTTTGGGACAGATTTGCTAACTTCGAGCATAGAATAACATGGCGTGGGGGATTTGATGCATATATAACACAGACTCATGGTAGAATTCTTTTCTCAAAAGAAAAATGAAAAAGTAAAAGAAAAGAGCTACTAGTAAATTCTAGATATATTTTGGTTTAGTATCTTATAAAACAAGACTGATAAAAATGATATGGGAAGCTTGAAAAAAGAATACTTAAATTGAAGTGAGCATGAGAAGGTTGTTGAAACACAACCCCCATGTTTTTCCATGTGAAGCCTAAATACAGAGGCCTAAATTGTTTTCAGTGCCACATGGCACATGTATGTGTGGAAGGAGAAGGGACGTTCACCATTTTGTTGCTATCCCCATAAGAAGGGGGTAGAAATGAAAATTAACACAAATTTGATTTTGTCAGGCACGAAAGGCTTAGAGCTGTAAACGAACCGAGTCGAACCGAATATCGGCTGTTTGGGTTTGGTTTGTTTAAAATTAGAACGAATCCGAACTCGAGCGGAACAATTTTTAGGCTGTTTGAGTTTGTTTGATTATTATTTTTTTCGAACGCAATTTGAACACGAGCCTGCTATCGAGCCCGCAATTAAGGAAATATTAATGTAATTTTGTGTCAATATTACACATATTTTAATCTTTATATTTTATGATATTTTTTCTCAATGATCTCTTTCAAATATACCCTAAAACTATCATAAAACATAACAAAACAAAAAAGTTTTAATGTAAATTCACCTACGAATTTTGAAGAATCGTCTTTTACTTGTAAAAATATATATAAAATATGCAAATAACAATTGTTCACGAACAAAACGAACAAACGAGCCAAAGCTTGTGTTTGTTTGTTTTTTTATTAATCGAACAAAATCGTATGTTAGGGTTTGTTTGTTTATTTTTCGAACCGAATATGAACGAGTTTTTGGCGAGCCGAACATGAGTTGTTCGCAAACGGCTTGGTTCATTTACAGCCTTACGAAAAGGCCAAACTTTGTGATTTAAGGACTTTTCTATCTACAAGCCCCCTGAAATTTGGCACTTCCTCCTCAGTAGATGGAAATCAAGGACACTGATATGGATCAACGGGGTACGAGTTCTCGAATTACTATCGTTAATTAGTATTTTTTATTCATTTAATTAATTACTGTTAGTAGCTAATTTATTATTTAAATATTTTAATTAATTGTTTAATTAATTAGTTAAGATCAGGCCCGGCCCGTTAGATCAAACAGTCTAGTTAGGGTTAATGTTTTTCTATTTAAAGCATTGTAATTGTTCAATTTAATCAATCAAAGAAGAAAAATTAAAGTGTGTGTATTCGGTTAAAAATCCCAGTGTCCATGTGTGTATGTGTGCCCGATCAATACTTTTTAGTATTAATTGGTGCTTTCATCGAGTTTCACCATTGTCAATTGGTGAAATCATGTCCAATTCAACTGCTCTATCAGACAAAATCGACAACGGGCTTGCCTTGCTCACCGAGCTGATCACGGAGCTCAAGGTTGCAGCCATCGCAGCCACTAATCGCTCAACCACCGACCTCTTCATCCCTATCACCGGTCAAAAGGTGCCGGCCACCAAGTAGCTCTCGTCGTCGCCACCCTTTACCCTCTCGAACCGTCTGACCCTGCCGGCGAGCTTCGTCTAGTTCCCACGCCACCAGCGCCACTACCTCCGGCACCACCACCTCCTGCTACCGTCGATTTCCACAGCATCTGCCCAGTACCGACAGCACATAGTGGGTCTCCTTCCTTCCCAATTGCTGCTAGGGCTTCCAATTTGTTTGGGCCTGCTCTCCATCCCATATTATTAATGGACCTCCTTCTTATTACCTAGGCCCACGCCATGATGTTACCAACTCTTATTATAGCCCACAAGATAATTTTGGTCAGGCCACTTCAATTAAAAATCCAACTGCTATCAAAATGCATGTTGCGGCTGATTACCTATCACTATACGCATGGGATCCATACTACGGTGTCCACGATCGTACTAGTATGATCCGCCTTGAGGCCAAGACGTTTTTCAACCACTGAGAGTTGATACGGGTGAACCGTATCTTACGAGTCACTCGTAATATTATCGTATGAGTCACTCGTATCACTCGTATTACCATCATAGAAGTATTGTTTATTTATTTAATTAATTATTATTAGTTAGTTAGTTTATTTATTTAATTAATTTAATTAGTTGTTTATTAAATGAGTTGGTAGACCAAGACGAGCCCGTTAGGTCAAACAGTGTAGCTAATTTTTTTTTATTTTTTTAAAGCATTGTAACCGTTCAATTACAATTAATCAAAGAATAAAAATTAACGGGCGTTTGTTTGTGTGCCCGATCAATACTTTTTAGTATAAAAGACCTTTTTTTTGCGAGGGAGAGATATGGCCCCTTGTAGGACATTGTCCCCAAATTTTAAGTAGACACAACAGTCAATGCATGTTAGCTTGCTGTGGATTACCGTAGCGTTCTCAGTGGTCAAGTACCAAGTTCTACGTGGTGCTTTGATTTGATGTGGAGCATACAAAGTCAACTGCAAATTATGAAGATGTAGCTAAGAGGGGATCTAGCAATTTGGCACAGTGAGACTTAGAAAAAACAAACAAGTTTAATGTCGGTGGCTGAATTTTGAATTTTTTTTTTATAGAACGTGCAGAATTTCATTAAAAACGAAGCGAGCCGCGGAAACAAAAGTTATACAACATCCCAGGAGGCACATAGATACTAGAAACTATATACAACAACCCCATACAAAAGGTGCGCAACATATGTACAAAGCGGAGCCAAAAAAACCCTTAGCTAGAGGAAGAAACTCATCGTAGAGCTGCTCTTGCTAGGGAGTGCGCGCGAGAAACATCCGATCGGGGAACCTTCTGGAGTTGACAAAAAGATAGCTTAGCTGCCTCCTGGTAGATTAGTGCAGCTACGGGCTCGTCTCCATAAGCAAAGCTCTCACGTCTCTGTAATTGAACAAGAGCAGTGAGACAGTCTGTTAAAATTGTAATATGCGTAAATTTTAAATGAACATCTACTGAAACAGCGAAGTATATAGGAAGTAGTTCGGTTTGCAAAGGAGAAGTAGTTCTCCTTCGGAATTTGAAGGATTGAGAAACTCCCTGGTCGTTGCAAAGATAGATGCCCATGCCGGCGAGGGGTTCCTGTTGCTTCCATGCTCCGTCCACTTGGATTGTGCAGCTTCTCTGTGATGCCGTCTGAAGCTGTTGTAATATGTAATATGATTGGGGTTAATGAGTCAATTTACCAAATATAAATAAATAATAAAACTTGAGGGGTCTATATAGGTAGGCATGGCAATCGGGCATGGTCGGGACAAAATTAACTAAACTCGCCCCGACCCGCTATAGTGCCTAGATGTATGGCAGCCCGCACAAAATACCGGATGTGCAAGCTACTACACACTGACCAGCACCCGGTCAAATGAAGCCCGATTCGGCTCGAACACATATCCGACCCGCCCCATACCCACTTCTATCATAAATTATGAAACCAAACTGTTTTACATTACAATTTCGTATTATAAACTTGCTAATTGTATCAAATCTAATGAATTAATAAGACGTATGCAAATACAATAACTAATACGAATTCATATAACTAATACCAAATGAAAACACTGAAAGTATCCAATCAATTGAAACTCCAGAAGAGGAATATATCATACAAAGTCTCATCTAAAGCTATCGAAATAAATTATAAGCGATTAGTAGTATTCTCGCTGAAATTACAACATCCAACAGCTGCGAAATTTCAGAAAAAAACGTATTCAACTATTGGTAGAAACATCAGGAAGCTGTTGCACCAGGTTTTTATTAAGTGTGGCCTGCAGTAGTCGCATAATATTAAGAATTACAGGCATGTGTGGTTCGTTGAAGACCTGAATACTCCATGGATCTGATTAACTCCATCTCACTTCTATTCTTATTCCACCTACTAAGCCTCATGATTCTTCTGAAAGCACCACCTCATTTCTTTCCTCTAGGATATGCACAATACTAATAACTTAGCAACAATACTTTCACAACTCTGGTTTGGTTGAAATGATAGCCAAGGAGGCTGCTGGTTCTCCAGGTTCTCTAAATTAGGATAGCCCATACTACTACAAAAGATTACCATTTTCCCTGAGCACAGACCTGAATTCGACAGGCGAATCAGCCACACTATTGGACCTAGATACCAAATCCTTGCATGGAACATCCAGGTGTGCAACAGAATTCATGGAAAGACCTGTTATGATCCGGGCAGAGCATAGAGAACGATGAAATCGATGAAAAAAAGAACACAAATAACACACCGATATAACGTGGTTCACGAGCGACGAACTAGCTACCTCCACGACACGAAAACCCTTGTTTATTGGAGAGAAACCCGCGAATACAACCCACACCAGTAAGCCACGACCCTAGGTCCTTATATAGGCCTAGGATACCGACTTGGTGCCCAAGAAATACCAAAAACCAAGCTACAATCGAAAAGGAAATATTCTAGCCGCCTCCAGGATCTGTTAGCACGAACACTCGATGTGTTCGCTGATATCCTTGTTCAAATTGTCTGCGAGAACAACTTTTCCATCATAAGGAACAACCCATATCGGAACTTTTTTCTTGCCTCATGATCCATCGTTATCCACGACACGCAGCTGTCACCACCAATGTTCGTACGAACACATTTTGTGTTCGCACGAACACTTTGCTCCAGTTTTCCTTCTTCTCCTCTTGCTCCTCTGTTTGGTCCGTTTCTTTCCCCTCTTCTTCGCCAACTCCTCACCAAGATTTCTTGAGCCTACTCAAGGCATATTCCCAACAATCTCCACCTTTCCTTAAATTCCCTCTTTCGCTTGCGCTTGAATTAGCCGGTTCTCTCCAATAACCCCAAATTCACAAGTTGCTCCATCTTCATCACGATCCTACAACGTGTGCTCCTAGCGATGCTCCAACCCCCGTCTAGTTCCTGCAATCGAACCCTATCAATGCTCTAACTATGACCCAATTCATGCAATCGAATACCCTTTCTTGTTGTTCCGACTCCCACTGTGTTCCCACAACAAATTTGTTTGTTGTTCCGACTCCCACCGAGTCCCTACAACAAACCCCCCGGCACGTGTCCCATTCACGTTCCATTGTCTCTCGTCAAAGACTACCCTATTCCATCCTCCGCCTCCTCGTCAAGAACACGGATTCCTCATTGCCCCGCCCTCAAATGGGCCTACAGCACGAATTCGTCCTTTGCGTCTGCAGCGAAGTCTGCAAACGCCTTCCCCTTCGGACACTCCCTCTTCCAATGACCCTTCTCTTTACACAGTGCACATACATCGTTTGGAAACTTAGACCCCTTGTTCCTCCTTTCGCCATAACCCCCATTGGATGCCACGAATGCACCTGGACCGTACCCCTCCGTACCCCATATGCAACCCTTTGCCGCATCTCCCTTGTGTGGAGCTGATCCTACCTCCTCCAACGTGAGAGTCTCTTTCCCAGCACAAGAACCCTGCACGAACCCCTCATAAGACGGTGGTAGAGACACCAACAAAATCAATGCGGCATATTCATCTTTTATCTTCTCTTTACTGTTTCGCAACTCAAGCAAAATAATATTAAGACGATCCAAGTTATCTCTTAGATCCGTACCTTCCCCCATGCGTAGATGAAAGAGTTGTTGCTTCAACATCAACTTTTTGGTGAGAGACTTCTTCTTGTATAGGTCTCCAACTTGGTCCATAGTTTCTCAACAGTCTTTTGATCCGCTACCTCCGTGATCACGTCGTCCGCCAAGCACAAATGATCGTTGAATGTTGTTCAAATTGTTATTCAAATTGTTTGCTCTATCCCACTTTCCTTTGACAGTTTGAACTATCCCAATCCTTTGAAGATATGCCTCATCAACCAACCCAAAACCAGTTGTAATCCTCTCCTCATCTTCCAAAGAGACTCCAAGGTGTTTGAAAAATAAAGGTAACACATTGGCATAAGGCAGGAAATGGTTCCTAATCCTAGTCCCACAGTAAACCATATGCTCCATCACAACAGTGGGGAGATAAAATTCAAACCCTTGACATATCAGATACATAAGAATCAACATTCTATATGTCACCAATTCTTTGGAATACTCCCTGGGAAATACACGTCTCATAATAATAGAAAACATAATTTTAGACTCACAAGTAAACACACAATGTGTTAACTGTTTTGGTTCTGTAGGGGTTCCCTCCAAGAAAAACAAGGCTTAGGCTTTCTCCAAAATCTCCTTCCTATCAGGATGATCAGTAATCTTATACTTTCTAGAACTCCCAAGACTTTGGAAAAAACCCTGTAATCCAACTTAATCTCAATCCCAGCAACTTTAGATGACATAATGTAATAGTCACTATCATCCAATTCTTGAATCAAGTTCAAATAGAAAATCCTAGTCAGCCTAGGTTAAGCCTCAGATGGTGGATTTAACAAACTCCCAACAGATGATTCTCTCAATTTCTTAATGTAGTCTAAGTCCAATAAATCCAAAAAATCGGTACTTATTAGACTACAGAAAGATATCTTGGATGATGCATACCCATCCACACACAGTGTTAACATCTGAATTGACAAACCAAGAATCAGGCAAAATGTTCTTACCAAAATTGTAGCTTTATTGGTCTTTACTGCACTGTGTTTCACTCTCTTCTTCTCTAGAGTTATTTCATCCTTTTTCACATAAGCTTTCTTTTCCTTTGAAGATAGTGCACTATTCTTCTCACTTTTCTCTTCAACCACTTCCTTCTTCTTCTTGCTTGATTTCTCTCCTTGATCCTTACTCCCCCGTTCTTTGATCTTCACCACTTCTTTTGTTGCAGACTTAGATTCTAACCCAGACTCCGGTTCTTCTTGAACTTCCTTTCCCTTATTGACCTTCTTTGAGAGAGGTGAAGTCTCATGGACACTAGTTGTCTCTTCTGAATCTGATCCATGAATGGTGATCTTCCTGTTAGAGCTCCTCTTTGTCCTCTTTGTGGAAGTGTGTCCTTGTTGCTTGATCCTCTTAGATTTGCGCTCCATTGTGGTTAGGGTTTGAGAGGGTTTGCGAGAGAAATAGAGAGATAGATACGAAGAGAAGAGAGGTGAGAATGAATGAAATAAGCCTTGCAGTTGGCTTAAGTAGGTAGAATAGTTTGATTTAAAAAGGGATTGCATGCAAATCAAATTGTAAAAGATTTCATGAGATATTTTTGGGATATTTTTTCAAAATCTCTGAACATTTGAAATATTCTGTAGTTATCTAAAAAGGTATTACAAAATATTTCATGATCCATTTTTTTAATAAAATGCATATCCACTTAATCAAAGCAGCTGAACAGTAGTTCAAATCTTTGAGAAGTTTCAGAACATAACATAAACCTTCAAAGCTTCGAGGCATACTTTCAAGGCTAAGAAACTATGATCTCAAGGCTTTGAGATTTACTCACATAATACGCATATAAACTAATACTCCTCCTAAACCAATGAATCCTTGTTTAACATACCCAATTCAAGTCTTAGGGATACAAACCTCTCATCTGACAATGGTTTCGTGAAAATAGCAACTATTTGCATAGTAGTAGAAATAAATATAGAAAATATCACCTTTTTCAGCATGATCTCTAAGAACATGATGTCTCACATTTATGTGCTTTGTTCTTGAATGCTGAACTGAATTCTTTGATAGAGAAATGGAACTTGTATTGTCACAGTCGATAGGCACATTCTGAATTCATATCCAAGATCTCTTAGCTATTGAGTGATCCATAAAACCTGAGAACAACAGACTCCAGCTGCAATGTATTCAGCTTCTGCAGTTGATAGAGCTACTAAATTTTTCTTCTTTGAATTCCAACTAATCAGTGATGAACCAAGAAATTGGCAGCATCCTGAAGTATTCTTTCTGTGTACTTTGTACCCTGCAATGTCTTCTTCTGAATAGTCACTCGACATAAAGGTAGTTCTTCTTGGATACAAAATCCCCAAGTCTTTGATTCCATTCAAGTATCTGATTTGCTCAACAACAATCAAATGACTTTCTTTAGGATTTTCTTGAAATCTGGCACACATACATACACTAAACATAACATCTGGTCTACTAGAAGTTAGATAAAGCAGTGAACCAATCATACATCTATAATCCTTTTGATATCTGATCTACTACCTTGGACTGTGACATGTTATATTTATTTAACAAGTCCTTGGTGTATTTCCCTTGATTCACAAAGATTCCCTTCATCATTTTATGTACATGAAGTCCACGAAAGAAATTCAGTTCTCCCACTAAGCTCATCTCAAATTCCCTGCACATTAGACTTGAAAACTCTTTTGAAAGAGTATCATTAGTAGCACCAAATAGAATATCATCAACATATATCTGTGCTACTAACAAATTCTTTTCATGATTCTTGATAAAAAGAGTTTTGTCAACAAGTCCTCTCTTGAAATCATTTTCAAGTAAAAACTTAGAGAGTGTGTCATACCAAGCCCTTGGAGCTTGCTTAAGTCCATACAAGACTTTGTCTAATTTGTAAACATGATCAGGAAAATTATCATCTTCAAAACCAGGTGGTTGAGCAACATATACTTCTTCTTGTAAATATCCATTTCGAAAAGCACATTTTACATCCATTTGAAAAAGTTTTATATGTTTATGTGATGAAAATGCAAGAAGTATTCTGATAGCTTCTAACCTTGCAACAGGGGAAAATGTATCCTCTATATCAATTCATTCTTCTTGATTATATCCCTGTGCAACCAGTCTTGCTTTATTTCTCAAAACCTTACCATTTTCATCAAGTTTGTTTCTGAACACCCATCTAGTTCCAATCACTGATTGATTCTTTGGTCTAGTAACCAAATTCATACTTTGTTCATTTCAAATACATTCAGCTCATTATGCATTGCAATGATCAAATCTGCATCTTCTAGTGATTCTTTTGCATTTTTGGGCTCAATAAGTGATAAAAAAGCACTGAAAGAACACAAATTCTTCAGTTGACCTCTTGTCTGAGTTCCACTGGTTAGATCTGATATAATGTCTGCATGATGATCTGAAAGAATTTGAACTTCTTTCTAGGTGTCCAGGTGTATGATCCTTCAAAGCTTTGAGATCTTGACACACTAGAAGGAGCATCTTATGTTCTGTCAGTCTCAGTCTCAAGGCTTTGAGATTTTGGCTCAGCAGGGGGTTCAAGACCTTGAGATTCTTCAGAGTGTTTCTGCAACTTGGTTTTGATTCCTTTATCTTTCTCATACTCATCATCAGCCTCATACTTATTCAAGTTGAGATCTGCAAAACTTTCACTCAGAGAATCATCAGTACTTTCATCAAAAATCACATGAATACTCTCCTCTACAATCTTAGTTCTCTTATTGTAAACTCTATAAGCTTTGCTAGTTTGGGAATAACCAAGAAAAACACCTTCATCACTTCTAAACTCAAATTTACCAAGATTATCTTTCCTATTTTTATGCACAAAACAAGTACAACAAGAGGCTTAAATTAAAAAATACTAGGCTTTCTGCCTTTTGAAAATTTCATAAGGAGTTTTCTTCAAAATAGGCCTCATCAAGCCTCTATTGAGCACATAATTGGCAGTATTAACAGATTCTGCCCACAAATACTTTGTCAAATTACTATCAAGTTACATGGTTCTAGCATGTCTTCAAGATTTATATTTTTCCTCTCAACTACTCCATTCTGCTGAGGAGTTCTAGGTGCGGAAAAGTTGTGTGATATGCCATGCTTTGCACAAAATAAATCAAAATCAAGTTGGTCAAATTCTCTACCATGATCACTTCTAATAGCTGCAACAGATAAATTTTTCTAAGTTTGAACTCCTTACAAAGCTTTGATAATTCACATAATGCTTCAGACTTGTCTCTATTGAACATAACCCATGTAAATCTCGAATACTCATCAATCACAACAAGCATATATCTCTTAACTTTGGGTATTTGAACCCTCATAGGACCACATAAGTCCATATGCATAAATTCAAAAGGTCTAGAAGTACTTACAAAGTTCTTTTGCTTGAATGAACTCTTGGTCTATTTAACTTGGGTACATGCCTTGCAAATCTCATCATTTTTGAATTTCAGGATTGGTAAGCCTCATACCGAATCTTTGGAGATGAGTTTTTCCATGGTATGCATGCTTATATGCCTAAGATTTCTGTGCCAAATCTTTGAGTCATCCTTCAAAGGTTTGAGACATTTCTGACTTTCACCTGCAACTTTGTCAGTACTTAAAGCATAAACATTGTGTGACCTAGGAACAATGAGTATGCAATTGTCTAATTTTTCATCTTGCACCACACATTTCTCCTTGTCAAATATTATCTTATTTCGTTTATCACAAAGATGAGATATACTTAACAACTTATACTTAAGACCATCAACTAGATATACATCTGAAATAGACCTTGCAGAGTGCTTACCAATACTACATATACCAATGATGTTGCACCTTGCTTTGCCACCAAGTGTGATTGTTCCTCCTGATTGCTCTTTAAGATCAGTAAATAAATATTATTTCCACTTATGTGTCTGGAACATTCGCTATCCAAAATCCATTTCTGATCCTTCAAAGCTTTGGTGACATCCTGCAAAATTCAATCAATGCCTTAACAGGCTATTAGACCAACTGTAGAATTTGGACTCATACTGAGAATCAACCATGTTAGGTGTTCGAATTCCTTTTGGAACCGAAATCTGTTTCACTTGTCCCTTAAGCTGATAAGGATAGGTGTTCCTCATAATGTGAGGTTCTGTCCTTCTAAAGGGGCAAGTTAATTTCACATGTCCAATTTTACCACAATAGTGACATTTTGGAGAATGTCTGCTTCCTGATTTTACAAATGTGTTTTGGTTTCTTTTTGGAGATTTTGGATTATAAGCAATTCCACTTTTGTATAAATAAGGCATACTTCCTACAAGCATAAGATTTAGCTTAAGTTCGAGCCAGCAAAGGTTGAAAGAATTGTTGGAATAGATGCCCTAGAGGCAATCTAGTTTAGTATGAATTATTTATGGCTAGAAATTCATTTATTATTTATTGGATATTTAATATATTGAAGTCCTTAGATTTACAATTGTGTTGTTTATCTTAAATATCTCTAGTCCAGTATAATGATTAATGGGACAATCATCTATAGACTAGTATGGGGTTGGATTGATATGGAGTATCACGATCCAACACATAGGTGTGCATTAGGGAATGTTGCACTGGATTGACCCATCTCCGAGAAGGCTACATACACGTTATGTTGAGTCACAAGCGCTTCTCGCGGTGCAATGGTATTGTCATCCTTAGACTTGAAGTCACTAGATATTCTAGTTGTGGATTATTGTGATTTTGGTAGCGTTAAACGCTACACCGTAACTGGGTAGTTATAAAGGCGTGTACTGGATACAATAAGAAGCAAGCTTAGAGATCGTAGTGGACGTAGATAGGATTTGTCCCTCCCACATAACGGGATCAAATATCCTAGGCCACTCGAGGGATAGTGCTTATAGAATGTCTGGCCAGACTCAAATAAATCAATATGGGATATTGATGTTATTTGCACGAATAAGGCTATTCCCATAGATCGAGAAACTATGGATTGGATATAAGAGTGTGACTTGTATGTCTCCTGTCCGATCCGGATATAGAGACAAAGGGATGAGACAATTACTTGTACAAAGGTTGTCAAGATGACTATTCTATTAGTTGACCAGAATGGATGTTTTGCTAGAGACCGCTCCATATTAGCAAATAGTTGCTACCAACTAGATAGAACCTATGGGGTCACACGCTATATAGAGTTGAACTAGATTTGGGAATTAATTAATTGGATTAATTAATTAGAAGGATCACTTTGCAAAACCTTGCAAACTTGGTAGGGACTAATTTGCAAGGAAGGGACTAAATTGAATTCTAGTAGGACTAGAATAAGTCCTTTAGGTAGTTGGCAAGGAGTTGTTGGACTATATAAAGGACCTTCCTTCCTTCTGTCCCACAACTTATGCTCATTATTGAACATAACAAGAGTGGGAGAGAACAAAAAGGAGATAGAGCAAGCAACAAGAGGAGCCGACCGCCCCTCTTGCCGCCGCCCATCCCCGTCGGCCACAAGGAGGCCGAGAGCCCTCCTTTGGGTCTCGTTTTGCGTGATTCTTCTTCCTCTTCCTCTTCCGGGCTAGCACCAAGGACTTGGGAGATTCTAGGATCAACTCTAGGCGTGGATCAACCATAGAGAACGTGACATAATTCGCGTTTGAAGTCATCAATGGAGAACCCTAAGGTGTGTTATTGATTTCTTCCTTTACCATCGTTATGTCTCTTGACTTGTGATCCTTGGAGGGTTTTGCATGGTTCTATGATTGTTTGTGTTTTCCGTTGTGCGTCCATGAATCAAAACCCTACAAGAATTTTCTTAGATTTTCTAAGCTTACTAGTCAATGAAGTGTTCTGTTGTTCTAAATTATCTGAATGACTCTTTAGATCAACATATTTATCAGTTAAAAGAGAGTTTAATCAACAACATCTTTGAATTATGATTTCAAAGCTTTGAATATGCTGTCCAAGGCTTTGACGTCACTGTCAATCATCAACTTAGTAGCTTCAAGACATTTGTTTTGAAAAACCAAATCTAAATTTTCTTTTGCTTGCTCATGAATCTTTAATTTTAAGGAATCTATCTCATTCCTGTAACTTTCCTCATTTAAAAACATACTTTTGATGATTTCAGGCAGTACATCAGAAGGACTAGATAAAAGATTATTTACCATATATTCAATTCGCTTCTCTGTAGAGTGATCTTCTGATATCTAGCCATCAAACAGAGAATGGCTTGCTCTTCATGAGAACCTGAGTCTGAAGAGTCTGAACCACTCCATGAGGCTACCCTTGCCTTCTTTCTTCTGTTGTCATTTTCCTTCTTAGGAAATTGCCTGCTTTTCTTCTTTTGAGGGAAATATCTTACCAGATGATCTGCATATCCTCATTCATAGCAATTCATAATTTTAGGTTTATATGAATGTGAATAAGATTTACCTTTCTGATCCTTGCTAGTTGAGGATCTGAATTTTTCCTTGTTATAGTCCTTGTTTCCAAAGTTTCTCTTCTTTCAGAATTCTGGCCAAGGCTTTGGAAATCAAGGCTAATGCTTCTTCATCATCATCATCATTCTCCTGTTCAACGCTTTGAGATTTCTTATTGTCCCTTTGACTTGAGTGCGAGGCTCTTGATGTTGTCACTCATGTCACCATCTACCTCCTTCATTGAAAACTCATGAGTGAGCAGTTTTCCTTGAAAATCATATAGTTCCAAGATGCTTAAATCCTGAGCTTCCTCAATTGAATTCGTCTTAGGCTCCCATTTAGCTTTTGGCAAGCTTTTGAGTATCGTCCTAAATTTTTCTTCATTTGAGAAAGCTTTTCCCAAGGATTCCAAGTTGTTCACAATATCTGTAAACCGTTTGAACATGTCCTTGATGGATTTATCAGAATTCATCTTAAACAGTTCATACTGTCTCAAAAGGACATTAATCTTTGTCTGCTTGACTTGGCTAGCTCCTTCATAAGTAACGGTTAGCTTATCCCATATCTCTTTTGCACTCTTGCAGTTGGATATCCTGTTAAACTCATCTTCACTAAGAGCACAATACAATAAGTTCAAAGCTTTGTAATTTTTTGATACCTTTTCCAGTTCAGTGACTGAGAGATCTTCCTATGATTTGACAGTTCTGATTCCATCAGAAGTAGTATAAACAAGTCTGGCCCACTCACAACAATAGACCATAGCTCCACGACTTGATCTATGATGAACATTTTCATCAATGCCTTCCAATGCACAAAGTTATCACCATAGAACAGTGGAGCTCTATTAACTGCTCTTCCCTGTGAGAATCCTCCATCACCTACATTACTCATTTTCACAAGATTGTTAGATCCTTAAATAGTGACCCAGGATCTAATACCAATTGAAATTTTGTAATGTAATTATATCAACATGATCTAAATACTCTAGAAGGGGGGGGGGGTTTGAATAGAGTATGCCAACTTTTGCTTAAAAAACAGTCTTTTGAAACTTAGAGTAAATATGCAGTTGATATCTCAAAGCTTTGGAAAAGATTTGAGAAACTAGAGATATAACTGCAGAACACAGAAGTTTCAAACCTTTGAGATTTGGAAAACTCCAAAGCTTTGGAACTTCCTGCTTAGAATAGAATGTAAAGATAATAAAAGTAAGCAGCAAGAACACAAGAATTTTACACAGTTCTGTCACAATTGGACCTAGTCTCTACCTGAGGGATCTTATCCCTCCAGGATTCTAACACAAATTCTTATTAACCACCCAGATTTAGCCCTAGATCTCAAGCCTAAGTGAGCTACCTTTCACCTATACACTTGTGGTTCCCAACCTATCTAGTTCCAGCTACAACATTTTGAAACAATAAGAACCTCTTTGTTGTTCACTTTAACAACTAAACTTCTAAGTTTGTGAGGTTTAAGAATGCATAATGATAATAAAAATTCATTACAAGTGTGAAGAACACATAATAGATATAAGCAATAGAGCTTGGAAGTGTTCTTTAGTTTCTGATGAATAATCTTGCTTCTGCAGTCTTAATAGGCCTGATGAATTAAAGAATTGTATGATATGATCTCTCCTGTTTGTAACACTCTTCAATTCCCACGTTGATCAGCCTATCCTTGTGTGCCACTCTTTGAAATTCAAAGAATTGATCTCTTAAGTTATAGCCTGCAAAAACCTGAGAGATTTTAGGAACTGAATACCTAAAATCCTCTCCCCATATATGCTTCTTTAAACAACTATGTTTGGATAGCTATCTGATTTGTTTATGGACGTTGGAGCGCCCAACAACCCTACATACACTCAACAAACAAGATCAAATAATATCCAGACAAACTAGCATTAAGATCTGATCAGTATTATGCTGACAGTTCATAAAGAAATTAGGCTAAGTTTTATCTAATAATAAAAACAGTTTATCCATCCAATTAAATGGATATACCAATCAACCATTATAGAAAATTATTAATAGACTAGTATAAGTCAATAACAAGTTATATAACCAACTAAATTGAGCTGCATACACAGATCTGGTTAGATGAACTTAGCAGTAAGAAATACTTAAAAAATTCTCAAAGCTTTGAAGCTTTGACTTCTAGGTGATCAAAATGAACTTGGATTCCCAATCCATCTCAGTCCTGCAGATTGTGTTGTACCAACCAAAATATGATTCCATAGTATTTGCAGAACATCATATAGAATGACAAAATCATTCCAAACACCAACTTATAGACCAGCAAAATATAGAACAGTTAAGAACATATAAGGCAACCACAGTGCATCAAAGCTTTGAAGCTTACACTTGTATTTCTGACTTTCATCATCAAGGAACCAAAGCTCCTCCTTTGTACACATCCACATATTAATACCAAAGAGCTTTTGATCTATCACTCAGTATTTTCTAGCTTGCATTCAATAATTTGTAACTCATTTTTCAAGCATTTAGAATTCATTCTTTCTTATCTATCGAGTTTTCAGTTGCCAGAACCCTGATCATTCATGGTAGTTGATAGAATTTCTTAACTTTTATTGGTAAAAAGTATTTCCATATTGTGACTTTCTAATATCCGTGTGTTAAAATCAATGATAGTATATAAACGAATATACATGACTGATAGTATGCAAACAAATATACTGTGAGTGTTAAATTGATGTACTGTATTCTCTGTGCTTTATTAGGTAATCCATCCAGATATTAAGTATTATTTTAAATTTGAGTCACAAGTCTTGGTTTGATCTCTTTGATTCCTGATTCCAAGAAATATACTTCAGTACTTATAGTCTCATTTCCGGGTAGTGATTGTGACCTGCAATGTTATAGATACAATGCTGAAAATCATTTTTTTAATTGATGCGTAATTGCTGAGTGTATTGTGGGTTTAATTGAGTGCTAGGCTGTTAACACCTAAGATAGCTTCGTGAACCCTGTGTAACTATAGATTTGTTTTTATAATTTTTACCTCGGGTTTTCGCGAAGGGTGTTGTGAATTATACTTTTTGATGCATGATTTGTTTCCTCATAATCATTCTCTTTTTTTCAGAAAATTTACAGTGAAGTCGAATACGCCCCTTTCAACATACCTCAGGGGCTTTTGCAAAGGGTATGTATATTTCGCCTTCTCTCCTAGCTTTGTCTTGCCTTCTATATCCACCATCAGGACGAAGAGTAACTATGAGGTTTGTTACCGAACTCTTTCTATGAGATTATGTTGATGTCGGGAATGAATGTAGGTAGCTCCTCTTATGATATGGGTAAATACTTCAGTCTTATCCAATAGGTTTCGTGCTAATTTGACATATTACCCTGCTCGATTTTATTGTTATGCTCGGTTACATGAACTAACTATGTCTAGAGCTTTCGTTCTATTTATGAATTCGTTATTTAAAGTTTGACTAACATTTATGTCTAACTTAATCAGAGTATAGTGATAGCTCCACCCGGTGATGTGGTTCCTGGGTTTAACTAGCAGGACCAAATTATAGAACATTTTCTTTCAAAAATCATAAACTACTACTGCTAGTCGTAAAATCGCGCATCTCTGGTTTGATTGCTTTGAGATAACTTTCAGTTTCAGTAACGTGTTGTTGAACATAAACTGCCACTGTTAGTCATAAAGTGAGACTGAGTTGGCTTATGTGTTTTGAGTTGGAATGAATTTGTGTTCTAAAGTCCTCGTATATAGTTTGTGTTCTTATAAGCGGTGCGTACGAAGAACTAGTTGGGGTACGTTGATCGCTCGAGTAAGCAACGTGCAGTTGGCGGAGACAATATAGCAAGCTGGAGCATTTTGGCATGTGGAAATAGAGAAATCATGATCGTGCACTTGGTATTGTGATCGCTCGGGTAAACAAAGTCAAGTTTGTAATGTTGTTAGACTTGGTATCCCGAATTTTTGTAGATGTTAGCCGTAGTGCAACACGGTAGTTTGATGATACATTGACGATAATGTAATCAAACTTTTTTAGTAATTTGTAATGCATTTTTTTTTATTTAGCAAGTGAAATGTGTGTTGTAAAGTTGTATATTTTTGACGCCGAAATTAATCGAGGCGTGTTATGGGAGCAGCAAGAAGCAACGAAGGTGGAAGGAAAATCATGAAAGAACCTTGATAGGGTTCATAGAAAATACAATGTTTTCTAAAATAAACTCAATAATCTAATAACTGATGAAATAAGTCCACAAGCCGGACTTAAATAGCCAAAAACTTAAATTTTACCAAAAATAGCAAAATCTCAAAAATTATTCTGAATTAATGTCCTACTAAAGAAAAACACGCTGAAAAAAGAATGAATCAAAACGGGTTGAAATTCACCTCCTAATTGATGAATAGATTATTACTAAAAATAGCAAATTTAAAGATATGATGCCTTAAACAGCTGAATTTGGCCAAATCAGCATGGTGCTCTTGACTAAAGTCACGAGTTATCTTTAGAACGTCGTTTCTGGTCAGATACATGTATGGTTCAACCCCGTTCATCAATCCTTCAATTATGCCCCTGATTCTGTGTATGTACCGAACAGCTTTTCTGTAACTGGCAAAACTCTTCCTGCATCAGTCACCCCCTCTTCAAAAGAACTCGTCCTCGAGTTGGATTTAGGAACTTGAATGATCCACTCCACTAAGAAAGGATCACAATAGCAAGATGGAAACTTGAACGGGAAAACTATTGACTCGTTTAATTCAAATTTCGTCGCTTCGTCGTCATATGCAACTTCATCCCCATCTCTATAGTCATCATAAACCGGAGGGATTGTCCAATCCACCTCAGATTTTAATGATTTGGAAATATGCTTGTAAAAGATTGCATCACGAAAAATATGTTCGATTTGTAACATACCCGAAGAATCTAGCTCGTCGATCATGGAACTTGGTCCTCCATAACGCTCGCGGTTGAACGTAATCTCGAACGCGGGCTTCAAGTCATGATCCAAGGCTTGACCTTCCGTCACCTTCATCATAACCCCTTGGATGGTAATTTCCCGTTGGGGGGCTTCCTCAGCCGGAACCTGCCTGCAGCCGCCAGGTCGTCCACACACCATGGTTATGACGATCTTCTTCCCACGTCGAACTGAGCTTTGGTACCAAATGACGCCGAAATTAATCGAGGCGTGCTATGGGAGCAGCAAGAAGCAATGAAGGTGGAAGGAAAATCATGAAAGAACCTTGATAGGGTTCATAGAAAACACAATGTTTTCTGAAATAAACTCAATAATAAATTAACTGATGAACTAAGTCCTCAAGCCGGACTTAAATAGCCAAAAACAGAAATTTTACCAAAAATAGAAAAATCTCAAAAAATATTCTGAATTAATGTCCTACTAAACAAAAACACACTGAAAAAAGAATAAACCAAAACAGGTTGAAATTGACCTCCTAATTGATGAAAATATTATTACTAAAAATAGCAAATTTGAAGCCTTTAAACAACCGAATTTGGCCAAATCAGCATGGTGCTCGTGACTATAGTCACCTGTTATCTTTAGAACGTCGTTTCTGGTCAGATACATGCATGGTTCGACCCCGTTCATCAATCCTTCAATTCTGCCCCTTAATCTGCGTATGGACCGAAACAGCTTTTCTGAAACTGGCAAATTCTTCCTGCATCAGTTTTGTTGCTTGCAAAGTGCAAGGGTTTATATGAATTTTAGGCATAAATGTGGTGTGTTAGTTATACTTTGTAGCATTAGTCTAATGTTGCAAAGTAGTATAAAAACATCATTAATCTCTGATAATGCTGCAAATATGCACTTAAATTGCAGCATTAATCTCTTAAATGCTGCAAAAATAATGTGTAAAATGCAGCATTATGTTATAATAATGCTGCAAAATTATGTGTAAAAATACAACATTAAAGTTCAGTAACGGTGCAATTTGATTCCATACAACATTATTGTGTAAATGCTGCAAGGTGTGACTAGAATTGTGCAGCATTATTTAATGCTGCTTAAAAGCTTAATGCTGCAATAAAAAAAACATCACTGACTAATGCAACATTAGCACTAATGCTGCAATTAATACTGTTTTTTCTAAATATAGCATTAAATTTAGCAAAATCTGCATTAATGTAATGACATTTTGCTAATATTTCTTGTTGTAATCATGCCCAAAGTAGAGAAATGTGTATGCAATTATAAATTGGAATCTAGTAATTACAAAATGTGGGGTGGAAAAGTTCAAAATGAACAATACGTACATGTTAAACTCTCCTTTGAAAAGAAAGCCAGAATTTCTCAACTCCATATCCGAAAGTTCTTTTGTAATTTGTAATTTTTCTGTAAAAAAAAAGTTCTTTTGTAATTTTGTGAAACTCAGAATTAACAATATCATCAGTAGGAAAAAAAATTCTAAACATATCAAACGTTGTCATTTGACTTTGCTGATGCACACTATATACATTATACCAAATTTGTTTGACAATTTACTTTTGTGAACACGTTACTAAGCTGTGCATGCCTAATTACACGCGTGTCAAACATTTAAATACTTTCTATGAATTATTTCATGAAATCTATCATAGCTAAATTTAAATGATTAACAATCTAAAATTTTACTTAGTCCATACAAACTATAGAAAAAAAAAAGTTGAGGAGCAACATGATATGCCCATAAGCCTTCAGATACTTTTCTAATAAAATGTTCATGTAAGCTTAAATTTAAAAGATAAACAATAGAGAGTTTAACTTAGTCCATAGCTATATTTAAGGATAAATAATATAGATTTTTACCTAGTTTATAATAGAAAAAAATTAAAAAGTTGAGGAGCAACATGATATGTTCATGAGCCTTGAGATGTTATCTTGTTAAAACGGTCATATAAGTAAAGAAAATAAAGAATTTGTGTGTAGAAGACAAATTGGAGTTATCATCACACAGGGTTAGTTCATTTTTTCATATTACTTCATAAAAAGGTTATATAATTTTAGTTTTTATATATTGAACGTGTAAGGTATATTTTTTCTTATTTTCACATATATAAATATACGTAAATTGGATGATCAAATATTGTTTAATATTTATTAATTTTTAATACGTATTTTTAAAATATAAAACCTTACCTGCGAAGTATTACTTGTAGTAACTTTCTTCATATTTGTAATAAAAAAATATATGCATATATGGTTGAGTCATGCGTTACATGCCAACATGTCGTTGGACCTCCTGCAAGACTGTGTCGTTTATTTTATGCATAACTAGTTAGGTGCACGTGCGTTGCACGTGGAGTCAAAAGTAATGTATATCTTAATAGAATATAATCTTTTTTACAGGAGGCGAAGAGTTAGAGTCCTTTCCTACGAGGACAGTCGTATAGTGAAAGGATCAAACACATGTATACTTAACACAGGTTCTTTGCAAATATTAAATGAAACTCGTATATATGTCACCCCCAACCGTTATTTTTAAATTCAGGGATTTAACAAATCTTAACTATCTATATAAAATCAGTTTGGAAACAATTACAAATAGAAGGCCACATTTATAACCGATGGCTCATTTGATTATCAGCCCTAAATTCAATACAACCGAGCTATATGTTTTCACCAGCATGAACAAAAGCTAATTTGAATAATCTGGACCAAAGAAATGCATGGTTTTTGCATGTGGATTGGAGCCAACACATTATCAACCATTTTCATATAAATAATCTCGACCTAAGATATACAAGTTTTTATACTCCCTAATGACACCATCTATGACACTTAACAAAGGTAAGCCAACTATAATATCCACCAAAGAAAAACCATGTAATCATTGGTAAAAGTAAACACAGTTACAACATAAGATCCATAAACAAAAAATTATTCGTATATTTTCAACATGGTTGATACTCTTTCTTCCGAGTAATAAGACAATTTTATTCTGAAAAGAAGACAATAGAAAATAAGAATTATATTCTGAAAAAAGACAAAAGGGAATAACGTTACGTAACCCAGGCTAATCGATTTTTGTAGATGGTCTGAATTTTAAAGAATATTGTTCTAGGTACTGTCTGGAGCATGAATCTATCCACTCTTCTTCGTATGAGCAAGTGTCAAATTAAAAGTCTCGGCATACTTCCAGTGCAGTCCTGTACATATACTATGAAGGTAATAATTGTAAAACATGATGTTCCTAGAGATTATGAAAAGTAGCTATGATTATCCAGTGACCGTTTCACTTAGCCCTTCAACCTTTTCATTCCCGCACAATAAGAACTTTTTTACATACTACTTTTGCGAATAAAGTTCAAAGGAAAAGGGTGCAGGGAAAATGTAGAATGCATGTTATTATATGAATTTTGAAGTACTTTCCCGGAGAAGATCCTCTGCCGAGTAGGGGAGGCTTTTGGGGTTAGGTGTTTATTGAAATTTTTAAGCTAAAGAGCACATATAGTTTAGTTACAGTACGTTATAGGTTAGATTCGGTCAAAATCATAAATACCAAGTTCCCTATCAAATTATGAATTATTTTAAAAATATTGTTCCTTGTATGAAGTACCCGACCCAATTGCCATAAGCTGATTAGATTCTGTCAAACCCCCCACTACTAATATACCACCACAACCACATTTATTTACCATTGCAAATTTGACCTTTGTTATGACCTTAATCACCACCGCAGACGACAAATCAAGTTAAACCCAAAAATTAAATCCTCAAATGGGTCTCGAATCCTAAATCAATATTGAACTCAAATTATTCCCATAAACTGAAACCCTCAATCGTGCCGCGAAATTGAGATTCCAATCCTCCTCTTTACTCTTGAATCCTTGCAGACACAAATATAGAACGTGAAGAACTCAAAGCTTTCCCTAAAAAAAAAAGAAGAACTCCAAGCTAAAACCATTGCACTTGAGTCTATTCCAGAGCAGGAAGGAGGAGTACGAATTTTAAAAATTGCAATTGTTATTTGCTCACACATCAAATTATACATCAAAGGAAATAAACACAACACAACATAATTTACGATTAAGTTCCTGGAAATTGGTGGGAGCGCTGATAGAATCGAATTCAATAATTGGAGAATTCTTAAAAACATGGTTATGCTATTGAACCACTAATCTTTGTGAAAACAACCACTGGACTCTTTGTGAAATCAATAATTGGAGAATTCTTCCAAAGATTTAGGGGTTATTTTGTTCTCTTGATAATCAAAGTTCTGTAAAGGAGATGGATTCCGCTGATCGTTTTTAGCGTTGTTAATTGTTGGAGTAGAAGAACTTACCCTGGCTGCCCGGATCAAACAATACATGTGGATACTCTCATGTGAGTCTGCACCTGTTAATCCGGAAGGAGCAGAGACCAAAGGCAACGAAAACCTGTATGAATCGTGCTACGTTTAGGAGGCTTTGGAGGGACGGCAATGGGTTTTGGAACGATTGTTAGGGCTTTAAAGTTGCAGAGGCGCCGTTTGGCGAAACAATGTCCGTTGCAGAGGTGTCGTTTCGTGAAACAACGCGGAAGGTCAGGTATGTTTATGACGGGGGCATTTTTGGCTATTGATTGGTTTAATGAGGGGTATTTTAGGCAATCTAAAAGTATCAGGAACAAATATAGGTTAAGAACAATAAAAAGTTACGCACACTACAAACTTTTTAGTAGTAGAGATACATCATAATATTTTTTTTTAATCTTTATATATTGAACATGTAAAGTTGATTTTCTCTTTTTTGATCATATATAAATATGCACCAATTAAATTACTATTTTTTGGTAATATTCATTACTTTTTTATACATATTTTTAAAGTGTGGATTAATTGTTGTAGTTACTTTCTTCATATTTGTAACGAAAAAATAAATGCATACATGGATGAGTCATGCATTACATGTCAAGTAGTCATTGGACAATTTAAACTCATGATGCCATGGCAAGACATGCATGTGTCCTAGTTACAATTATCATAAACTGGCAAGTGACTATTCGATATTTCTCCTCGGGACTTGTCTGCTTTTATATATAAGAGATGGAAATAGAGATAGAGATAGAGATAGAGATAGAGATAGGGATAGAGATTGGATGTTTATTGAAAAAATAGGCAGAATTAAGGAGTTGTAGGTTACTATGAAACTGACACAATTTTAAACAAATCAATTACAAATTAATAACGATAGTATATTATCGAACTAAATAGTGGGTATGAATATTGGCCATCTACGGGTGATTATGAGGGGTATATTTGGCAAACCCTAAAGTGTAGGAAATGGAGAAAACACTCCAAACTGTTAGGAACTCTTCAGTTTTTTTATAGCAGTAGAGATATATCTATAATATATATATACTAGGAGATTGCCCGTGCCCGAGGGCACTACCCAAAAAACACGTATCACGGCCTATTGTAATGTCATAAATAAAATGTTTATTTTCATCTACAAACATGGGCAAAAAACGAAGACAACATAAATTATTGTATTAAATAATCAAAAACAAAGGAAACCCGTTTTCTATAATTATGATAAATGGAGTGGGTAGTTAAATGGATAGTTAAGTAGTGGGTAGTTAAGGGGTGGTAGGTGAAATCTAAGGGTTGGGGTTAATTCAATCCAACAGTGTAAAAGACATTTTAAAGTCAACCGTCCTAATTTATAATATAGATATATATATTAGGACTTGGATTTCCTATAGATGTAATTGTAGGAGTTCCTATAGGTGGATGATGTGTCCATGTCTTATTGGATGGAATTGAGACAAAAAAAAAAAAATTAAAATTTGTAACCAATTTGAACTCTAACTAACGGAAGTCCAATTTGATGGACGGAAATATTTGGATTTTCTTATAGATTTCATCAATATCCTTTATTTTTTATTTTTTTTAGAAACCATAATTATCTTTTTATTCCTTGTTTGTAGGATAATTATCTTTTTACTCCTTAACTAATACACAATTGATTATTGCAATCAATTATAATGTTAATCCTAAAAAGAGTATTATTCCTAATAGGAAACTAAAATATTACGAAAAAAATACTAAAAGTAAAAAAAATGTCAAATTAAGGTGCAAGAGAACGTTGAAAAACAAAGGTGCTGCAGAACTCGTGAGTAATTATCTCTTTTCTTTTTTTTTAGAAACCATAATTATATATATTTTTTTTTTTGAGAAAAAACATAATTTTTTTTTGAGGAACCATAATTATATTTTTATTCCTTAACTAATACACAATTGATTATTGCAATCTATTATAATGTTAATCCTAAAAGGAGTAATACTCATAATTTCTTTAAAAGAGAATTATTTGATTCTAAATAAAATATTATTATTCCTAATAGGGAAATTACAATTTGTTTTTTGTTTTGTTTTTTGTTTTCGTTTTTTTTTTTTTTTTTTTTTGAGAATTAAATTACAATTTGTTATTATGTATAAAAATAGGTAATTAATTATCCTAAAAAAAAGGAATAAAAAAATAATTATGGTTTCTAAAAAAAAGAAAAAAGAAAAGATAATGATGAACCCTATAAGAAAGTCCGAATATTTCCGTCCATCAAATTGGACTTCCGTTAGTTAGAAGTCAAATTGGTTACAAATTTAAATTTTTTTTGTCTCAATTCCATCCAATAAGACATGGACACATCATCCACCTATAGGAGCTCCTACAATTACATCTATAGGAAATCCAAGTCAAAAAACAAAACAAAAAAACAAATTGTAATTTCCCTATTAGGAATAATAATATTTTATTTAGAATCAAATAATTCTCTTTTAAAGAAATTATGAGTATTACTCCTTTTAGGATTAACATTATAATAGATTGCAATAATCAATTGTGTATTAGTTAAGGAATAAAAATATAATTATGGTTCCTCAAAAAAAAATTTATGTTTTTTCTCAAAAAAAAATATATATATATAATTATGGTTTCTAAAAAAAAGAAAAGAGATAATTACTCACGAGTTCTGCAGCACCTTTGTTTTTCAACGTTCTCTTGCACCTTAATTTGACATTTTTTTTACTTTTAGTATTTTTTTCGTAATATTTTAGTTTCCTATTAGGAATAATACTCTTTTTAGGATTAACATTATAATTGATTGCAATAATCAATTGTGTATTAGTTAAGGAGTAAAAAGATAATTATCCTACAAACAAGGAATAAAAAGATAATTATGGTTTCTAAAAAAATAAAAAATAAAGGATATTGATGAAATCTATAAGAAAATCCAAATATTTCCGTCCATCAAATTGGACTTCCGTTAGTTAGAGTTCAAATTGGTTACAAATTTTAATTTTTTTTTTGTCTCAATTCCATCCAATAAGACATGGACACATCATCCACCTATAGGAACTCCTACAATTACATCTATAGGAAATCCAAGTCCTATATATTATCAAGATGAATGATGTAGTATATTGTTTGGAAACTTGCTATAGTACACATATTTAGTTGCAGGAACTCCAGATAAATACCCAGATGAAACCTCTACATTTCCACGTGAGATCAAGATTTCACCACTGCTATGGGATATAGTGTTTGGTATCACAGGTCAGATGGCCGAAAATTGTGAGACATCGACTGGGAAGTTGTCAATCTCATCTGTCCAGGGGTTCTTCTCCTCTGTCGGATTGATTGTCTTCAAAGCCTTCCAAACAGCGCTGTTGCACTTAAAACCGGATCCCAACGCAATCTGCCATGTCCTGTCTCCCTTCTTCATCCTCCCTTTGGATTCGGTATACGCTAGTTCATACCAGGTGGAGCCGCTGGAAGTGTTTCCGAATCGGTAGAGTGTCATCCTAGAAGGCTCCATGTTCCATTCAAAAAGGTGCAGGTTCTTTTCTACTTCGTTCAGCACAGCTTTTCCTCCAGGGTGGATGCAGAAATGCTCAAAAGCTAACTCGAAATCTGGGATGTACGTCTTTATCTTCACCTTGAACAACTTTTTCCCCTTCAATGCGGCAAAGAAGAGCAATTTCTCTGACATTGGAAGTACGAGAGGACCCAATGTGGTAATGTTGGTCTTCAAAGCATCTCCAGCAACGACCATTATCTGTAAAGAGAGCGAGAGTCCAATCTTCCCATCTGCATCCTCGCGGTGGTAGGCAGCAGAATATGACTTGTCATCGGACGCTTTGGTCGTTCGAACAGTGTGAACCAACTGGTATTTGGATCGCCTCCTATCGGACGTTTTGTTAGACAACAAAATGGCAACACCTCCAAGTATGAACAAGCAATTCGCGACAAGCATTGATCTGTCGTTCCCTGCGTACACATTGTGAGTCATGCTCTCCATGCTCATCACCAAGGCATATGAATTCTGACGAGCTCGGAGGAGATTTTTAGCCAAATCGATAGAGATCACACCAGCACTGCAACCCATCCCACCAAGATTGTAGCTAACAATGTTCCACCTAAGCTTGTAATGATTCACAATCATGGCCGAAAGAGAAGGTATCGGGTTGAACCCGCTACAATTCACTACCACGATCCCGACTCACATGGATTTTTGCAAACAGCTCATCAATTGTACCAAACATCACAGTTTCAGCTTCCTTTCTTGCCTCTGCCATACTAGGGTTATAGGGAACCTTAAGAAGAGCCTCCACAACGTAAGTCGACTCCCCCATACCAGACCTCTCAAGAATCTTCTGCTGGAACTGAAGGCTCTCCTGAGTGAATACACCGCTCAATCTCGACTTCTCTACGAAAGTCTGCTTTGTCAATTTCAACTCATCATTCGGCTTATAACATGAGTAATTCACGAGGTAAATAGGACGGGGGCGGGTAATGAAGTAAACAGTAGTTAGGCACACCAGCAGGGCTGAGCACTGAATGACAGCCGCAAGGCTGAGTCTAAGATGGTCCGAAAAATCATAGAGATCTTGGATAGAGAATGTTGAAAGCTGAACCGCGATGAAAACAATCATATGAATAAGTAACATGTACATTCCATTAGTAATGAGGTAATGAAAACCTAGTTTCACGTATTTCAGTTTCACTGATTGCTTGAAATTTGGTACTGGCACCTTAGTTTTCGAAGAAGATTGTAACAATGATTTCTCCGAAGTCGACTTGCCCATTTTTTAGGCCGAAATCCAGAGATCAAAGGGTTGTTGTTTTGAGGGGGGGGGGGGGGGGGGGGGGGGGGGGGGAGGTGGGGAATCTCTACCAGAAACAAGGCGAACCCATAATATAATCACAGCTCAGGAACAATTTTTTTCCTGCAAAATAAGGATAACATCAAGCAATGAATATAACAGACAATTTGTTTTCTACGTCTAACAATGACAATGTAGCTAAAACACCAAACCACAAATTTGCCTTATCTATATGTTATAGATGACTGTGGAGTATTTGCTATTCAAGTAGAGGGTGCTATATTCAAGTAAAAATCTCTCTCTGCAATGAGAATCCTGAAACATTTGTGGCTTACTATTCCTTTGACCATTACTATACCAAAGCTATAAACAAATTGCTTCTCCGCGTTTATAGTAAGTATATTGCCGGATAGAAGAGGGTTAAGCGGGTGCAGAAACAACTGCAATGACTGAGTTATATATATTTACAGGAAGATGATCAAATCTTAAGGCTGCTCTCTCTCCTATTTTGATGGATGATAGCAGCTGAAGACTCACTCTTCATGCATGATGTATAATTTAATCTTAAGTACGCATTTGAATGAATTTGTGAAGAAAGAAGAGAATTGAATTACATCGTTATTCAGAATTATTTCAACATAAAAGCTTACCATCTTTGACGGCGAAACTGAAGCTTCAAGTCGTGAGGAACACCACCAAAGCAGCGAGAGAGAAAAATGGGGAGCTGTGAGTTGGAAGTAGAAAGGGGGGCGGGCGTGCATTTGTTTTTAGGCGTGCAGGCATACCAAGTGACTTCGAAATGACAATTTTGCCCTTTTTGAAACGGTGGACCTTCAAGTCAATTGAAGCAGGGTGGAGACAAGATGTAGTTAACAGTCACCTGGTAAAAATTTGGTGGTTGAACCGGCCGGTGGATTTCGCTTTGCAATCTAACCGCCACTGACTTGAGTAGAGTTGTTGGCTTCACTTGAGGTTAACAACTGTAATTTACATAAAATAAATAGAAGTCTATGCAAGTTAATTAAGCATCCTATAAAATCTAAATATTACGGAAAGTATTATCATTAATATGACTTTTTCTAGGAATTTGTTTAAATGACTTTAATTACTGGATAAGAAGCCTTTTAGTGACCAATAAGTATTTGGAAAAAAAAAACAATAAGTAATAAATATTTCAAAAAATATAAGTTAATCTTTTTTCTATTGTATAAAGACCACTGAGTAAAAAAGATTCTGGTCTATTAATGTGAGTTGGTCCAAGTGGTAAGCAACTTCGTTCCGCTTAAGCAGGTCCCGGGTTCGAGTCCTTGTGTATGCAGAAAATTTCCACTGGAAGACTCACTTGCCATGCCCAGGCATGCGACCCGGGTCGTACCGGATTACGGGGCATAGCCCCGGAACCGGTTGGAAAAAAAAATAAATGTTTTTAGTTTATTGTGGGTAAAAGACACTTTCACCCCATAAAGTTTGATGCAAAGACACTTCGCCCATTTCAGTTTGGAAAAGAATACTCCGCTTCCTCCAGGGTGCCAAAATTTGAGAACACCTATACTAATTAATTGTGACGTCCTTAGTCTATGGTGTAATTCTATCACTGATTGTAGTTTTTGGGACAGATTTGTCATCTTCGAGCATAGAATAACACGGTGTGGGAAATATTGATGCATATAACACATTTGGTAGAATTATTTTCTCAAAAGTAAAGAAAAGAGCTACTAGTAAATACTAGATATATTTTGGTTTAGTATTAATAAAGCAATACTAATAAAAATGATATAGGAAGCTTGAGAAAAGAATACTTGAATTGAAGTGAGTATCAGAAGGTTGTTGAAACACAACCCCCGCTACTTCTAAAAAGAAAAAGAAAGAAAGAAAAACGACCCCCATGCTTTTCCATGTGAGGAGGCCTAAAAACACAGGCCTAAAATGTTTTCAGTGCCACATGTATGTGTGGAAGGAGAAGGGTTATGAGCAACAAAATGGTGAATGTCCCTATCATATCATTTTGTTGCTATCCCCATGAGAAGGGGGTGGAAATGAAAAACATAGATATGATCTTGTTAGGCACGAAAGGCCAAATTTTGTGATAAACGACTTTTCTATCCACAAGGCCCCTGAAATTTGGCACTTCCTCCTCACTAGATGAAAAACAAGGAGATCCTTTTTTGTGCGCGGGAGAGATATGGCACTTTGCAGAACATTGTCCCCAAATTTCAAGTAGAAACAACAGTCAATGCATGTGGGCTAGCTGTGGGTTACCATAGGGTTCTTAGTGGTCATGTACCAAGTCCTACGTGGTGCTTTGATTTGAAGTGGAGCATACAAAGTCAACTACACAATTATCACTCCGTCCCAACTCTTTATACCCAAATTGATTTTTTATTTGTATGATAGTAACATAATACGATTTTTTGATATTTTTTTCACCTTGTTATAGAGAAATTTTTACTCTACAATATCATAAAAAAATATCGAAAAATTACATCGTTTTGCTATTCAAATCAACGGGTCAAAGTGATCAAGTGAATAGTGGCAAAAGTCAGTTTGGGTAGAAGAAGTTGGGACGGAGTGGTATCAAGATCTAGTCAGGAGCGGATCCAGCAATTTCAAACAGTGAGAATTAGAAAAAAAATCAAGTTTGATAACGGATAATTTGGTGCATTCTGAAGTATTTGGAGATTAAAATGATAATCTTACATTACTGAAGTGATGTGTTTACTTTAAAATTTACAGGATCTTATGGAGACCCTAACAGAGAGGATAGACATCGCCTGAAAGTTTTTCCTTGCTCTACGGATTGTCGCCGGTAAGTTCAACGCGGTGGCGACTTTTAAGGAGAAGGTAGGGGGTTTGGGGATAACTTACAGTCAGTTATCTCTGTTTCATTTTGTCCTTAATGATTTAGAACTCCTTGACCTTGTTGTCTCCAGAAAGCCATTTACATGGACAAATAACCAGGCTGAAGAAGATAATATCAGAGAGTGAGTCGACAGAGTTGTGGAAAATCCTCTTTCGATGGACAGGTTTCAAGGAGCACGAGTCAAAATTTATATGATCCGAACTCGGATCACCTCCTTATCTTACTTGAATGGTTGCACGGGATTTACAGTTTTCAGAATTAATGAGAATTAACAGAAGTTGTTATGGTATCAGAGCCTATACGCGTAACTGTGACGCCCCTCTTTCCCTCTCTGGGGTTTTCTTCTTCATTTCTCTGATCATGGCGGATTTGCCTGCTGGTCTCAAATTTCTTCTTTCAAATTTGAATTCTCTGGTGCAAATCAAGCTTGACAGCGCCAATTATCACATATGGCGCGCGCAAATGCAAGCAGTTTTCGCTGCTAATGGTGTTCTTGAGCATATTCAAGGTCCGGTACTTCTTTCGACGACTTATGACAGATCAGGTGGTTCTCTACCTAATCCCTCCTATTCAACATGGAAATGTGTGGATCAATACTTGCGTACCTGCTTAATTGCAGCATTTACTCCAGCAATTCATCCGATTGTGCTACATCTACAATTTGTAGTTGAAATCTGGAGTTGTCTTCAACAGCGATTTACTTCGCTTTCTCGTTCTCATGTTCAACAGTTGAAGTCCAGACTCTGGTCTCTTGAAAAATGTTAGCAATCTATGACTGTTTATCTTGATTCAGTTAAGAAAATTGTGGATCAATTTTTTCAAGTAAATGAATCGGTTTCTGATGAAGATCTCATTCTCTATATTATGCGAGGATTACCTAAAGAGTATGATGTATTCATAGCTACAATTCGTGTTCATAATACGTCAATTTCCTTGGCTGATTTTCAAAGCTTATTACTTAATGAGGAATTGCATGTTGCTACTAGTTCTAAGCCTCAAACTGTGGATTTTGTTAGTGCTTATCAGACTATTGGTCCTTATGGATCTCAATCAAGGTTTAAACCTAACTTCATTAAACCTAGACAAAATTTTGGCTCCTACAGTAGTCCAAACTATGGATATTCCAATAATGCACATGGTGGAAAACCTTCTCCAAGACCACCTGGATATGAATATAGACCAGATCCAAATACCTTGATTTGTCAAATTTGCAATAGAACTAGACATATAGCCTTGGATCGTTGGTATATACTGGACACTACAAAGTATCAAAGCAAGAGAACCTTCAAACAAGCTCATCTGACTTCTGGTGTGGGCTTGAATTCCAGTTTCTACGGTGGTGCTTATTCTGGTTATAGTCATGGTTCTTTCAGTGGTTTTTGACAGTTGTAGATAGTGTGTTCTAGCGGCGTGAGTCAGCTTACACGTGGCAGTCATCTAGCACATCTAGTGGTGCTCAAGTACTACACAAGCATTACCCATGCTTATCCATATGGGGGCTGCGAGACAGGGCCGCTCGCATATTATTCCACACGGGACTTGTAGAGACTTGGTGGTTTGGAGGCTAGAGTAAGATTTGTCGCGCGCGAGCGACAACCAAGGGCGCGCGCGACCGTTGATAACTGCTTTGACAGATTTAAGGCCACGTGTCCCATAAATTCGGTCAACCTCATAACGGTCCGGTATACGCGGGTGTAGATAGTGCTTTCTGGACAAGAAGATCTTAGCCACGTGGCAATTATCCAGCACACCATATTGTGCTCCACACACACTGGATCACCAGCCGCGCTGATCCACGTGGGGGCTGCGAGACAGGGCCCTCGAATACCACTGCACAGGACTTGTAGGGACTCAGTGGTCTGGAGGCTAGAGTAAGTCCTGTCGCGTGCGAGCCAAGCTCGCACGCGACCTTTTGTAACTGCTTTTGAGAGATTTATGGCACGAGCTCCATAAACCCGGTCAATCCGGTCAAACCCAGTCAACCCCATAACGGTTCCGATATACGCGGATAACGTGCTGTAACGGTCCCTATATACGCGGAAGAACGTGCCGTTGTGGTTAAGATAATAAGCCGCCATTGATGGGAGCATTAACCACACTACAACGGTCACATTCTCCGTTATATATAGGACGTTAACCCTTCTATACAAGGAGGACGACCTGAGACACGCGAAAGCTCTGCCTGAATACTGTCTCTCTCTCTCTCTCTCTCTCTCTCTCAGTACTACTGCCTTACTCTCTCCCTACACACAACCGAACATTTCCTGTGCCATTTTCTATTCTCTTCCGTTGGTGTACACAGAGTTCTCCCTGCCGGATTCTCTTGTGCACATTTTGGTGAACCCGACGTGAACTTACCATTGCAAGCAACCATGTCTCATGAGGATGATGTCAGTAACAGATCGCCTTCCACGGAAATCACCTCGGGAGAGGAAGCCCGCCGTACTCCTACAGCCACCGGTGAAGCTCCGACGCTAGAAGCCTTGGACGCCACTATCCAGAGTCAGGCGAAGGCTCTCAAAGCTCAATCTGCGCAGCTAGAACGGATAATGGCTGTTCTGGGGACTCTCGCTCCAAACCCCACACCGGCCACCGCTGTCTCTCAGGGAGGAGGAGCCTCCACCACTCAAGGATTGGGAGTGTCAACCACACCGCCCAATCCTAACCTGCAAACTCCACCGGTAACTACGCAGTTACCCTCAATTCAGGGATCAACGGCTCAAATGTTGCCTCTCACTACTCATACTCCTCAACCTCCAACTTTGGTACCTAATCCGGCCTCACAGTATCCCTTTCCTCCTCCAACGGCAATGTGGGGTAATTTGAATTCACAATATGTTCCTAGCCCTCCTGCGGCGTATGTGTCACCTCCGCCTGCGACAACCCCTCCTCCCGCTGCCGAGGGAAGTGCTCCGGAGTGTATGACGTCGCTGCAACGGCGCATAGACACCATTCTGGCCCACCAATCATTCGCGGACACCATCATCCCGAAACTTGACAACGATCCGCCCATTCCACGAGAGATCTACCTCATGCCTAACCCTGCTGGGTACAAGGCTCCTAACTGGGACAAGTTCGAAGATGTCAATGGGAACGCCCACGAGCATGTCATGCGCTTCATTGATGTAATGGGTCCATATGGGGCTGACTCTAAGCTGCTGATGCGCGAGTTCCCGAAATCCTTGGGGAACGTGGCCTACAAGTGGTACAGGACGTTGGAAGCCGGATCCGTGAAGACTTGGGACGACATGGTCCAGAAGTTTTACACTAAGTTCTTCCAGATGGAGGAAAAGGTGACGATGATTCATCTCTCGCGGATGTATCAGAAGCGCGAGGAGGATGGAATAACATTCATTAAGAAGTTCAGGGCCAAGTCCTTGGAGTGCAAAGATGTGCTACTCGAAAGCAGACTCGTGGAGATATGCCTGCAATGCATGCGAGACGAATACAAAGGTATGCTTATCAACCTGCAAACACCTACGTTTTCGAAGCTAATTGAATGCACGAAGAATATCGAGCCTATAGTGGAGAGACAGAAAAAGAGGAATTCTCCCGAGAGATCCTCGAGCGGAAACACTTTCAAAATTGGGAGATTCAGCTACAAGAGAGGACGCGAGGCTGAAGTTAATACAATCTCGCCCCAAAAGGAGCCGAAGGTAGTGAACTTCGATGCGCCACCGCTGCCATGCTCGGTAGAGGAGGCGAGCGACCTGTGCAGACAATGGCGTAAGGACGGTATCTTGCCGCCGCTCGAAAAGGATGGTGAGAGACCCGAAGTGGTGCGAATGTCACGGAAAGGTTATGCACCCTAAAGCTGATTGCAAGAAGCTCAGAATCATGGTAAGCCAAAAGATGAAGAATGGCGAATTGATCGTCAGCGATCAAAGGCAGGATGTGCGAAACAATCCGCTCCCTGCCCATACGGAGCAAGAGCCGAAGGGCAAAAAGGTCGCCATGATCTCGATTGTGGACCTTGAAGAGGTTGCGGAGGATGGTCTATCCATCATTGCCGAGATTCACAACGATGAGGATTACAGTATAGACACCGAGGACGAACGTGCAGACCGGATGAAGGGGTCGCACGGTTTCAGCAGGTTCTTCGACGAGATGAATTTCTCAGAGAAATGCCGGATGGAGATGACAAAAGCGATCCTGAGGATAGCAGAAGATTACGAGGAGGATCTCGTAGTCTCCAATGGAAAAGTTGTCAGGGCATCTCGCTCTACAGAAAAAGTCATAACCTTCTCCGCAAGCGATAAGAAGACAGATGCGAGCCACCAGAAGCCTCTCTATGTAACAACAATCATCAATGGCGTTGAATTCAAAAGAGCGTTCGTTGACGGAGGAGCAGCAGTTAACGTTGTTTCGCTCCATACTCTGAAGTTAGCAGGAATACCAGAGCACAAGATCGTCAAGCGCCCGTCCCCGCTGATGGGATTCGGAAGCGACTCCAGAATGACAACAGGATGGATTCGCCTGGGTGTTCAGATTGGCAAAATTAAGTGTTCAGCAAAATTCTATGTCATAGATGCGAACACCACATATCACATGATTATAGGCCGGGCCTGGATCCATCGCTTTGATGATGTCCCTTCAACAGCTCACCAAGTGATGAAAGCTATCTGGAATGATAGAATAGTTGAGATTCCAGCTTCGACAAATCCTTTCAACATGGATGAAGAGCATCTCAGTGAGGCAGTATGGTTCACTGAGATGGAAGACGAGCAAACGCCGGGGCCGTTCAACCCCACTCCTTTGCCCCGTTGGGAGGACATCAAAGATCAGTTACCCGCAGGAGTGATGGTGACACGAGAGGAAGCCAAGGAAAAGCCGCCTACGCGAGAGGAGGTGCCACGGATTGCCTACCAGCGAAAGAATCTGTATACTCTGAAGAGGATAGCGAAAAATGATCCCGAAGGAAAGGAAATAGAGAGTTTCTACGCCAACGGAAAGAAATGCTATCGCATATGAAGGTGCGCGGGGGTGTCCTCACGCGAGAATGGGGATATCCCTGAGCAAATCAATCAGATTGAGCAGGTGCTGGAACCAGACAAACCAATGCCCAGTGTTCTAGAGGAGAAACTCAAAGAAGCGCCTGAATGCATGGAGGATAAACCCAGGCCGCAAAAGCAGGAGCTAAAGGAGGTATTCCTGAGCCCGAGCGAAGAAAAGAAGAGGCCAGTCTTTCTAAGTGCAGACCTTGAAGCTGAGGAGGAGGAAAGATTGTTGCAACTCCTGACTGAGTACAAAGACGTGTTCGCATGGGAGTACGATGAGATGCCCGGCCTGGACACGAGCATCACTATGCATCGTTTGGATGTAATCCCAGGATCCAAATCGGTAAAGTAGAGCACGAGAAGCTTTAGACCGGAGCTCAACGTTAAGATCAAGCAGGAGGTTGTCAAACTTTTGAATGCCAAATTCATAGAGCCAAATCACCATCCCACATGGTTGTCTAACATTGCGCCCGTGGTAAAGAAGAATGGGCAGCTTCGCATTTGCGTGGATTTACGGGATCTTAATCGCTTCTGCCCTAAGGATGATTTTCCACTCCCCAACATCGACTTACTTATTGATTCGACTGCGGGTCATCGCATGTTCAGCTTCATGGACGGCTTCAGTGGGTACAATCAGATCAAGATGGACCGCGAAGATGCACGAAAAACCGCATTCATCACTCCGGTGGGAGTCTTCAATTACACGGTTATGCCCTTTGGTCTCAAGAACGCAGGTGCGACTTATCAGCAAGCCATGATGGCCCTGTTTCACGATATGATGCACAAGGAAGTAGAATTCTACGTGGATGATTTAGTCGTCAAATCAAAGGAAGAGGTAGACCATCTGGGGGATTTGCGAAAAGTGTTCAACAGATGCAGAAGCTTTCAACTAAAGATGAACCCAATGAAGTGTACATTCGGGGTAACATCGGGGAAGTTCTTGGGATGTGTGGTACATCGTCAAGGAATAGAGCCTGATCCTACAAAAGTATCGGCGATCACTAGCATGACTGCGCCGCACAACCAAAGTGCCTTGAAAAACTTCCTGGGAAAGTTATCCTACCTGCAAAGATTCATCCCAGCGATCGCCGAAATCACCTACTGTTTCAGCGATCTTCTCAAGAAAGATGCTACATACAACTGGACTACAGAGCACGAGGCTGCGTTCGGAAAGCTAAAGGACCTGTTGACTTCGTCAAAGGTAATGATCGCACCTCATCTCGGATCACCGCTCTTGTTGTATTTAACGTCAACAAAGAGGTCCATAGGGGCACTCCTAGCTCAGGAGTATGAGGGTCAAGAAAGGCTCATCTACTACATTTCTCGCATAGTGCAGCCAGCAGAATCAAGGTACACGGACATCGAACGTCATTGCCTTGCTTTATTCTTTGTAATAGAGAAGTTAAGGCACTATTTTGCTTCGCACAAAGTAGTAGTGGTCACAAAGAGTAATCCTATACGGTATCTTCTGACTCACACTGCTCCTGGGGGAAGATTGGCAAAATGGTATATGACCATTTCTCAATATGACATCACGTGTGTTCGACCCCGGGCAATCAAATTGCAAGCGGTGGCGGATTTGCTAGCGCAGTTCCCTGATGACAGTCATGAGCCTGTAATTGAAGAAGAATTGGAGGGACCTGAAATCTACGCAGTTGAGTTTCCCTATTGGACGCTCCATTTCGATGGCTCATCAACAAGGAAAGGCGGAGGCATCGGGATAGTCTTGACCAAACCCGATGGAGAGGTCATACAGATGTCAGCAAAGCTTGACTTCACAGTCACTAACAATGAAGCAGAGTATGAGGCTCTCATCACTCAACAAACAAGCCTCGGGCGAGTATGGTTTGAAGGAGATCAACTTGTTGCCCTACCGGACCTTGGTACAGAAACTGGTGCAACAGTTCTGCGACGTCAAGTACGATCACAAACCCAGAGCGGACAATAGGCATGCTGATGCTTTAGCTACTTTGGGATCCAATGTTAGTGCGGATAAATGCCCCGCGAGAATCTCAATTGAAGTGCGAACATCCTCGCCGCTGATGGAGGACATGTGCGACGACGAATGCATGGATGATGCGGACTGGAGAAAGTCAATCTTACGGGCCATCGCAGAAGGCACGAGCAACGAGAATTGGGCATCTACGAAGGGGTATTGCATACATGACAACGCCCTCTACTACAAGGGCCCTGGCGGAATACTGATGCGATGCGTCTCGGAGCAGGAGGGACAAGCGCTGTTAGAAAAGATTCACCAACATGCTTGCGGGGAAAGCGAAGTGTCAATCTATCGGAAAGCCCAGAGGTATGGGATTCACTGGCCGGACATGTCAACGGCCGCAGCATTAATTCAAGGAAACTGCGAGAGTTTTGCACTGATCAAAGACTCTTTATCAATTGCTCTGACCGATGATGATGCGGATTGGAGGAAGCCACTCTTTGACTTTCTCACGCAGGGTATTGTGCCTGAGTCGAGAAAAGAAGCTGAGAAACTAAAGAGAAAAGCAGCACGGTATGTGGTGCAAGAAAATATGCTCTGGCGCAGGGGCCATGAGGGTAACTTGCTGCGATGTCTAGACAGCAAAGAGGCGTAAGAAGTGATGGACCTCTCTCATCAAGTGGAACACCAGGGAGGTGCGAAGTTATGCAGACAGCTCCTCTCGATCGGCTACTTTTGGCCCACCATGGAAGCAGACTGTTGCACTAAAGTAAGACGGTGCCATGAGTGCCAATTCTAAGGAAATCTAGTGCACCCTCCTGCTGTGGATTTACATGCGTTGGGAACACCGTGGCCGTTCCATACATGGGATTTGGATTTTGTTCATCCCATTCGACCAACCTCGCACGGGAATCATTTCATTCTCACCGCGACTGAGCTGTTCACCAAGTGGGTAGAAGCGATACCACTAAAGACACCAAATGCGCTAGCCGTGGTCCATTTCATCCAAGAAAGCATCATATGTAGGTTCGGAATTCCAAACACCATTCTCTCGGATAATGGCACTCCCTTCGTTAATCGCCAGGTAGCTGCGAAACTAGCAGAGTACAACATAAGGCAGATATGCTCCACCCCATATTACCCGAATGGGAATGGGCAAGCAGAAGCAACCAACAAGACATTATTAAGGATCTTGAGCAAGATGGTGGCAGATGACCACAAGAGATGGGCTGATTCTTTAAACATAGCCTTATGGGCCTATCGGACTTCTCCAAGGACGCCCACAGGAGTCTCACCGTTCCTTTTATGTTATGGAGCTGAAGCTGTGGTACCTGCGGAGGTGAAGATCAACTCTGCGAGGTTGGATTTTCATGCATTATATGACAATCAACGCGACCATGATCTGGTCCTGTTAGAAGAAAAGCGGGAGCAAGCTAAAAGGATTAATAAACGATACCAAGAAAGGATCGCCCGCGCGTACAACAAAACGGTCCAACGTCGAGATTTCGCAGTTGGAGATTTGGTCTTGCGCGCGTCGGATAACTGCATGCGAGAAGCAGCTCATCCAAAATTCGCAGCCAACTGAGAAGGACCCTTCGAAGTCACAGAAGTCTTTGATAGTGGCTACTGCAATATACAGAGGCTACATGGGACGGCCTCAACCCCAAGCTCAGTCAACATGCGCTGGATTAAGAAGTATTATCCTTAACTCCTCTCATTATATGCGTTAGATTACAACGTATGCTTCATGCTTTGTATTGCTATAACTCGTGCGTCTTCTCTCCCATATGAGGGAATTGTAATCTCATCTCTCCCATATGAGAGTATTTTTATAATAAAAAGACTTCTCCCAAATGGGAAGAACTTTATAATTTCAGCTCTTTATTACTTTGTTTATTTAATTATTTCTCAGTAGCGAAAGCCTATCCTCTGTGATAGCAGCCTATGCGAATACGATCTTAAGTGTCTTTGAAGCCTATCCTCCGTGATAGCAGCCTATGCGAATACGATCTTAAGTGATCTTTTAAGCCTATCTTCCACGATAGCAGCCTATGCGAATACGATATTAAGTGATCTTTTAAGCTTATCTGCCACGATAGTAGCCTATGAAAATGCGATCTTAAGTGATCTTTTAAGCCTATCTGCCACGATAGCAGCCTATGCGAATACGATCTTAAGTGATCTTTTAAGCCTATCTGCAACGATAGCAGCCTATGCGAATATGATCTTAAGTGGTCTTCTAAGCCTATCCGCCGTGATAGCAGCACCATGCAAATATGATCTTAAGAGATCTTCTAAGCCTATCTGCAACAATAGCAGCCGCACTAGAATCACATCTTAAGCAATTCTAAGGCCTATCTGCCAAGATAGCAAAATTATGCGAATGCGTCTCAAATGATCTGAAATACATCTGCGAATCTATCTCATGGATAGCGAATCATTGCAACAATGCAAAGTGTGAATACAACACTACAAAAGGCGAAATTTGCCAACGCGCATGAGAAATTGTAATTTGTTGTAACAAAACAGCAAATCATACATAGCAATTTATCATTATGAGTCAAAAATGATTTACAATTTATCTGTCTAGATAACAGCTTACAAGCGAAAAGCTCAGATCAAGCTAGTTACGCAGCCCACATGGCTTACAATGCATCTAAATAGCAGCCTACAAGCGGAAGTTACACATCGGGGGAATCCTCACTAAAAGAAGGTTGACCTACTGGTTCTAAAAGAAACCATGCGATGCAATGATCTGCGACCAAAGATCTGTAGCAATTAGGGTGTTCTTACACAGTGAACAGCCCGCCATGTCTACAAGACCTATGTGACGCTATGTTCAAGATCCCAGTATCTGACAAGGCCATTGTCTGGTCTTCTGCCATATAGACGTTTCTGAGGAACCACCTGTTCCGGCGTATGCAGCTGTGAAAGAATAGGCAAGCAGCGACTCCTAGGGCAAGATGCACCTTGTCCACGGAGACGAGCACAATGGCTCGCCACCCCGAGTTCAAGAACGTGGTGGCGAATGATCAACCTCCGGGAAAGCTAGAGGAGAAATCCGCCGTTCATTACGAATTGGTAGCAAGGTCAGTACGGCGCTGCACCTCGCCGGGAGGCGGCCGGAAACATGACCTGCAAGCATAATAGACGAAGAAAATTCTTCGAGCAAGCATGAGGTATTATCTGCATCTTCTTTATGATAGTTATAAAGATCAATAAGCCTTATAAAGCAGATCTTGGAAGCTATTTCTATGGCACAAAGCACAAACTCAGGTTTCACAACTTGAAGCTGCCATGAATCAACGAAAGATAAGCGTTGAAGCCAGCAGTCGTTGGGACTCACGGCAAGCCACATTGTGGGATGAAGAACCCAAGCAGCAGAAAGCAGGGTTTATATAGACCCTGTTGAGACTCTTCATTTGCTTAGATGAGTCAGCAAAACTTGGAAAAGGGGTAAGAATCAATCACTTACGCCTTGGAAAGAGGTAACAATCAATTGCCCTACTAAAGGCTATGACGATTCGGTTGCGTATCCTAATTAATGACGGATAGTCATGATACGGATGGAATTCCCAAGGAAAGCGTGCTTATCTAATGAGCAATTAGCACGGAAATCAAGGCGGAAAATCAATAGCTGACGTCATAAATTGATATGCACAGAGATATTCGAGCAAATACCGGGAAGGGCAAAACAGGCATTCAAATTCTTTTTTGAAAAAAGGGGGGGGGGGAGAAACCTAGCAACATTACAGTAATGTTTTAGCATTTTTTGTTCAAATACAAATTTGTTATTATTCAAAACAAGCCTTTGACCAGGGAGTCATCAGGAGTAAACTGAGCAGACAAGTTTGCCACTTGCTCCACTTCTTGCTTCAATCTCTCATAGTTGGCGTTCATTTCATGGAAGAGCTTTACAGCCTCTTCAGCCTTCTGCTTTTGCTGCTCCTCCTTCTGTTCCTCAGCTGCGAGATTTTGGTAGCCGCGCTTCAAATTCACGGCCGCGCGAATCTGGGTGACTCTCTTGACAAGATACCCAAAGCCCAGCTTGCCTTGAACTTTGGCGAGAAGGTTTTGACACATGCCGAAAAGCAGCTCCGCGCTCTGAGGAGAGATGGTCGCAGGGGTGGCCGCAACTAACTGCTCCAAAATCCAGATGGCTTCAGTAAAAAACAGTCTCCTGTCGAAGGGCCCTATCTCCAGAGACCTCACAAATGAGTGAGGATAGGAGAGGAGCATCCGAACTAGCCAGTCCACATCAGCTTGCTTGAACCCTAAGCAACATTAAACCAAGTTAGATTATCGAACTTGTAAATGAAGAATGCGAGATGCGAACAACAATCGCAACATACCAGTTCCTTCAAGGATCTCGCGCAAAGAATGAATGCGCATTGCTGGGGCGGCTGAAGATTGTCTCTGCTCCATTGCCCTCCTGTCAGCCGTGAGCTCTAACTCATCATAGTTCGTAGGAAGAGCATAAGCTGCACTAGGTGCGATTACAGCCCCAACCTGCGAACTCCAAAAGTTCCACGCAGGAAGAGTCACTGCAGGCTCAGTCATCGCCGGAGGCATAGCAGCAGTAGAAGTCGCAGCTTGTTCAGGGATGCCTCCAGGTGCGATAGCATCAGCAGCATTTGCTTCCTCAACAGTAGCATGGGCATCTTCCTCCATCAACACGGTGTTAGCTTCGGCATCGTCAGAAACCTCGATGATGTCCTCGAAGGGCTCTCCCGCATACTCAGCAGCTGCGACGGGCTTCTCAGTGTGAGAACTCGGCACCGGGACATAAGACGCAGAAGGTTGACTCCTTTGTTCCAACATGGCTTCATAATCATTGCCTGCGATACAAGATACGATGATGTGAGGTAACTTGTATTGCATTATATTTTATTATCGTATCAATAAGCCAAGAGTTGGCACCTCCACGCGAGGGTGGGATTGCAGCATCTGCGTCGTAGGCTAAAGACGCGGAACCGTGGCCTATTAATGTATCTTCATTAAGCATGTCTTTAAGATGAGCATGACCTGGGGTGCAAAGAAACCAGTCATGATCATGTTTGGGGTTACTAAGCCTAGTTCACAAGTGTTGTTCAAATGATTACCTGAAGGTTCACCGCACTTGCTTACTAGCCACCGGCGAATGTCAGCTTTCGACAAACCATGCTTCAATGCACCAACAATCACATCTCGGTAAGTTACAGTGAGATTAAAAATCTCACCTTCGTTACCACCCGCGATTTCTTCGAAGTCCGCTTGGACTTGCTATAGAGCTGCCGCATCTTCTTCTGGAGCCGCATCCTCCTCGTCAATTTCAGGAGCTTCCTCTTCTGGAACCACACTTCCCTCATGGGTTGGACGCACTAAGTCGTCGACGTGTTGCTCTTCTAGGATCCTTTGCTTTACGCGTTCAAGCTCCTCTTCTTCTTGCTTTCTGCTTTTGTCAGCAGCCTCCGCAGCTGTTCTCCTGGATTCGGCAAGGATTTCCTCGCTTATGGTTTCGTTGGAAACACCAGAATGATAATCCCTCTTCTGCCTCTTGGCCAAAAGGCCACTGATGGTCTCATCATCATCATCTGCAAAGGAACAATTTGTTCAATTAAGATTGCGAAAAGTTAAGATAATGAGAAGAGAAGTACGATTGAGATACCTCCTGACGCTTCCTCTTGTATCTCATCTCTCTCTGTCTCTGACATCTTCGATTCTTTCCTCTTCTTCATGCCCTCTCGCCTCCCTTCTCTCCTCCTCCTCTTCCTCCTGGTCAAACAGAACAAAGGTCTCCAGTGCGAGCTCTTTCTGCGCTTTACTTGGCATGCGACCTTTACCTTTATCCTTGGAAGTAAGGGATCTCGCAGGAGGAGAAGTTGGAGCGCTCCTAGGGGAAGAGATTGTAATTCCACTTTGTCTGGGCCTCTTTTCTCTTGGGGCAGCAGCTGCTGGGGGAGACGGATCATTCCTGGGTGGATACAAGGCTGGAGTGTTCTCTATCAGCGAATCAGCAAAAGCATCAATGATCTCGCGAATCTTGGTCTCAACTGCGGGATCCATTTTCAGTGCTAGCCGAACTGGTTCTCCCCGTCTTCTTGCAGTAACAATGGTGGTGACCAGCGATTTGGAACGTTCACCAGATGCGAACCTCCTCACATAGCACTGCGGCAGAAAATGAAGCATCAAGTTTCAATGTATTGGAATGAGGAAACTTAGCACATGCAGGAGAGATTGTTTACCTTGGAGAAAGTTTCGCTGTATCTGATGACATGCGAATCACCTCTCTTAACTGCGGCTGTCTTCTCGTCAAGAATGGTGGAGGGACAAAGGTGATTCTCGCGATCCAGCAACGAATAGCAGCTGTATTCAGACTCGTCCAAGCTACAATTAGGACGGAAAGGGAAAGAATTCCTTTTGATCACAGGAGCTCTGTTTGGCCGAGGGGACGACTGCGTCTCAAACCTGGTCTGCTGCGTATTCCAATAAGCGACCCAGTTTCCGGAGTAGCCACCTTCGTGGTTACCTGGGGGTTGCTCGAAGGGAAGATTGCTCCTCAAGATTGTTTTACACTCCCCAGACAGTAATCGCTTGTAGCAGCCTCTTATGATGGACTGCGGTGTTGGAATAGATGCCCTAGAGGCAATCTAGTTTAGTATGAATTATTTGTGGCTAGAAATTCATTTATTATTTATTGGATATTTAATATAATGAAGTCCTTAGATTTACAATTGTGTAGTTTATCTTAAATATCCCTAGTCAAGTATTATGATTAATGGGACAATCATCTATAGACTAGTATGGGGTTGGATTGATATGGAGATATCACGATCCAACACATAAGTGTGCATTAGGGAATGTTGCACTGGATTGACCCATCTCCGAGAAGGCTACATACACGTTATGTTGAGTCACAAGCGCTTCTCGCGGTGCAATGGTATTGTCATCCTTAGACTTGAAGTCACTAGATATTCTAGTTGTGGATTATTGTGATTTTGGTAGCGTTAAACGCTACACCGTAACTGGGTAGTTATAAAGGCGTGTACTGGATACAATAAGAAGAAAGCTTAGAGATCGTAGTGGAAGTAGATAGGATTTGTCCCTCCCACATAACGGGAGCAAATATCCTAGGCCACTCGAGGGATAGTGCTTATAGAATGTCTGGCCAGACTCAAATAAATCAATATGGGATATTGATGTTATTTGCACGAATATGGCTATTCCCATGGATTGAGAAACTATGGATTGGATATACGAGTGTGACTTGTATGTCTCGTGTCCAATCCGGATATAGAGACAAAGGGATGAGACAATTACTTGTACAAAGGTTGTCAAGATGACTATTCTATTAGTTGGCTAGAATGGATGTTTTTCTAGAGACCGCTCCATATTAGCAAATAGTTACTACCAACTAGATAGAACCTATGGGGTCACACGCTATATAGAGTTGAACTAGATTTGGGAATTAATTAATTGGATTAATTAATTAGAAGGATCACTTTGCAAACCCTTGCAAACTTAGTAGGGACTAATTTGCAAGGAAGGGACTAAATTGAATTATAGTAGTACTAGAATAAGTCCTTTAGGTAGTTGACAAGGAGTTGTTGGACTATATAAAGGACCTTTCTTCCTTCCTTCCCACATAACTTATGCTCATTAGTGAACATAACAAAGAGTGGGAGAGAAAAAAAGGAGAGAGAGCAAGCAACAAGGAGGCCCGACCGCCCCCTTGCCGCCGCCCCGTCCCTGTCGGCCAAAGGAGGCCGAGACCCTCCTTTTGGGTCTCGTTTTGCGTGATTCTTCTTCCTCTTCCTCTTCCGGGCTAGCACCAAGGACTTTGGAGATTCTAGGATCAACTCTAGGCGTGGATCAACTATAGAGAACGTGACACAATTCGCGTTTGAAGTCATCAAGGAGAACCCAAAGGCGTGTTTATGATTTCTATCCCTTACCATCGTTATGTCTCTTGACTTGTGATCCTTGGAGGGTTTTGCATGGTTTTATGTTTGTTTATGCTTCCGTTGCGCATCCATGAATCAAAACCCTACAGTGGTATCAGAGCCACAGGTCGTAGAGCATAAACGTGGTTTATGTGTTACGTTTTAGTTGTTTTACACCTTAATTTGATTGTTTATCGCGTAAAACAAGACAAATCAAGCATGGGATGCAATTTTTCAACAATTAATCATAACAAGATCCAATTTTTGCATTGGATGCATGAATTGGCGAGTTTGAGAAATTTTAGGATCTTAGATCTAGGGTTTGGGCATCCTTGGGGAAGAAGGAGTTCTCCCAAAACAAGGAAACAACCAAACTTGGGCACCAAGCAAGGGAGTTGTTTTGGAAACAACTCCCATAAGGAGGTTCGCCCCCCCTAGGGACCGCCCCCCCTTGCTTAACCCGCGGGCCTAGCCTTGTGGGTTTTGGGCCGGGCCGGCCCTAGGGCCTTGTGGTTCACTTTGTTGGGCCCGGACAATTTGATTGTTAGGCCCATGGACCGTTTTAACCCTAGAAATCCTAAAATCAATTAAAATTGACCAAGCGCGTTAAAATTGGATTTTAACTGTTTATGTGCAAATCGCATGGTGATTGGATATGGCCTTAGGATGTGGTTTGATGTGGATGTTTAATTGTGGTTTGGTTTTACGGCCTGCGAGCTGATCAATTAATTGTAATAATTAATTAAGGTTTTATGGCCTGCGTGCCATTTTTTTTCTCAACTTGTGAGATTTATTTTATTTAGTGTAGATATTAGCTAGTGCTAGATAAAGTAGATTGTTAGCCTAGATTGAAGGAAAGAAGCCCAAAGCCAAAGAAGCCACAAAAGATGGTGCATGGAGCATGGAGCATTCCACAAGACTATGAAGGATGGACCAAAAGAACAAGACACATGGAGATGTGTTTGCTTTAGGGTTCATAGATAATTCCATTGGCTTGGAATTATCTTAGTCTAGAAAAGGCCATATCCACATCACGTTTAATTTCTGTTTTGTGGTTGTTTATTTTATTGTCTTATTATTGTGTGGTTGGTGTATGGATGATGCATGCAATTAGGATAATAAGATAATTAGAAAACCCGGATCTATTATTTGGAGTTGTGCCCAAACTCAAATAGATAGATTAGTTGATATTGATCAACAAAACAATTAAAAATTGAATTCAAAATCCCTCAAAATTCAAATATTGTGTTCTTGCCTTCTCGTTATTTAAACACTCATTATCATCATTATTTACCAAGTTCGTGCGTGCCAAAGCATGGCGACTTGGTTCATCATGATGGAATGCGATGACAAGTAACAATGTGCAATTGTTTAGATAAGAGGTTGAACACAACTGGGCTATTAATTTGATTAAGAAACCTAGAGGCAATCAATTGGGATTATCCATATGGATGGATAAATAAGGACTTATTTGCCCAATTGAACCAAGAGTTGCATATGGGATGCAATTGGAATTGTTCCTACCTAAAGTAGTCAAATTATGGGTGACTTGCCAAAGCAAGCTCATAAGGAGATGAAAGATGGATCTTGGCCCACTAGAAAATATAAGGATATTTTCCGCATTAATATCTAGAGTGTTATTAATCCGTAGAAAAATAGTGGGAGCTATATTTGATAAGCTAGCCATTATTGAATATAGTCAAAATTCACAAATACTAAAACTTGCGTATTTTCCTTTCGTTGAATTCCAAATGGGAAACAACTCATCGAGTTCACAACATTCCCTACGATCTGTCCTTGAAAAGGACAAGCTCTCTATAACCAACTTTCTTGATTGGTACAGAAACTTGAGAATTGTTCTCAAGCAAGAGAAGAAACTGTACGCAATAGAGGAGCATGTTCCAGAAGGTCCAGAGAACCAAACACCTGCTGCCTTAAAGGCGTATCAGAAGCGTGTTGATGACGCTAATGATGCGGCCTGCCTTATGCTTTGCACCATGACTTCTCAGCTTCAGAAGCAACACGAAAACATGAATGTTGTCGATATGATCGAACATCTAAAGCAGCTCTTCCAAGAGCAGGCGAGGGTAGAGAGGTATGAGGTCTCAAAGGCACTGTTCAAATGTCATCTGGCAGAAGGGAACCCGGTGGGACCCCATGTACTCCGAATGATCGGGTACTTGGAGAATCTCGCCCGACTGGGGTTCCCGGTCGGCCAAGAGTTGGCAACCGATCTCCTGTTGCAATCGTTGCCCGAGAGTTATGGACAGTTCATTATGAACTATAACATGAACGAGATCGTGAAACCACTGCCAGATTTACTCAACATGTTGAGGACGGCTGAACAAAGCATCAACAAAGGTAAGGGCAAGGCCATAATGATGGTACAGAAAGGAAAGGGCAAAAGGTTTGCCTCTTCCTCCAAGGGCAAAAGCAAGTCAGTTTCCAAGTCCAAGGAACCTGCCCTTAAGCCTGTGCCAAGGCCGTGAATAAAGGTGAGTGTCACTACTGCAGTCAGCCGGGACACTGGAGGAGGAACTGCCCAAAATATCTGGAGGACAAGAGGCTTGGAATAGTGATTCCACCACCACCAGGTATTTTTGTTGTAGATGTCAATTTAACTTTCTCTACATCATGGGTATTAGATACTGGTGTGGATCTCATATTTTTCGAAATATGCAGGATCTAAAGAGAAGTAGGAGATTGGCTAAAGGGGAGGTAGAACTGCGCGTTGGGAATGGAGCAAAGGTTGCTGCGTTGGCCATAGGCGTGTGCTAGCTATCTCTGCCTTCAGGATTAGTTTTAGAATTAAATAATTGCTATTTTGTGACTGCTATGAGCAGAAACATTATTTCTATTTCTTGTTTGGACAAGGATGATTTTATTATTTCAATAAAGAACAATTGTTGTTCCTTTTATTTAAATAATATTCACTATTTTAGTGCGCAATTATTTAATGGACTTTATGTCCTTGATCTAAGCAATCCTGTCTACAACATTAATACCAAGCGGATTAAAATAAATGATTTAAATCCCGCTTATTTATGGCATTGTCGTTTAGGCCACATAAATGAGAAACGTGTATCTAGACTCCATAAGTATGGATTACTAGACTCATTTGATTTTGAATCATATGAGACATGTGAGGCTTGTTATTTGGGAAAAATGACAAAGTCCCCTTTCAATAAGAAAGGAGAGAGGACTAGTGAGCAATTGGCGCTCATACATACCGATGTGTGTGGGCCATTTGCCACGCCTGCCAGGGGTGGTTATGTCTACTTCATTACTTTTACTGATGATTACAGTAGATATGGATTTGTGTACCTTATGAGGGCAAAATCCGAATCCTTTGAAGTGTTCAAAGAATTCAAGAATGAAGTAGAGAAGCAACTTGGCAAAAGTATAAAGGCTCTACGATCGGATTGTGGAGGAGAATACTTGAGCCAAGAGTTTGACGACTATCTTAGAGAGTGTGGGATCGTGTCCCAACTCACTCCACCCGGAACGCCACAATGGAAAGGCGTGTTCGAGAGGAGGAATCGAACCCTATTGGATATGGTTCGATCTATGATGTGTCAAACCGATCTTCCATTATCGTTTTGGGGCTACGCTCTATTAAGTGCAGCTTTCACCATTAACCGTGTTGAATCTAAGTCAGTCATGAAGACACCATATGAGATGTGGAGTGGGAGGCGTCCCACACTGTCGTTCATGAAGATTTGGGGCTGCGATGTCTATGTAAAATGTTTACAATCAGACAAGCTAGGGCCGAAATCGGATAAGTGTAAGTTTGTGGGGTACCCTAAGGAAACTAAGGGTTACTACTTCTACAATCCAACCGAGAACAAAGTGTTTGTTGCTCGGACCGGCGTGTTTATAGAAAGAGAATTTGTCTCTAAAAAAGCAAGTGGGAGGACTGTAGAACTTGAAGAGGTTCAAGAGCCACAAATCACTGAACCGATTATGGAACATGAACATGAACCACAAGCTGTTGTGGAGCAACCTGTTCTGGTAACACAAGAGCTTCGTAGATCTAGTAGAATGCGCCAGGAACCCGAGAGGAATGGAATTCTCGTGACCGATTCCGGTGACACGATGCTCATAGATGATGATCCTACTACCTATGAAGAGGCCATGCAGGGCCCAGACTCTCAGAAGTGGCTAGAAGCCATGAGATCCGAGATGGAATCCGTGTATACCAACAAAGTATGGACTTTGGTGGAACCACCCGAAGGGGCGCGGCCCATAGGGTGCAAGTGGGTCTTCAACAAGAAGATCGACATGGATGGTAATGTGATTACCTATAAGGGCCGATTGGTGGCTAAAAGATTCAGACAGATTCATGGTATTGACTATAATGAAACCTTTTCGCCAGTCGCTATGACCAAATCCATCCGAATCCTACTTGCGATTGCAGCATACCACGACTATGAGATTTGGCAGATGGATGTCAAAACAGCATTCCTATATGGGAATCTCCTCGAGGACGTGTATATGATACAGCCGGAGGGTTTTGAGGATCCAAATCAAGCCAACAAAGTCTGTAAGCTGCAACGATTCATTTATGGATTGAAGCAAGCTTCTAGGAGTTGGAATCAACGTTTTGATGAAGTAGTCAAAGAGTTTGGCTTCATCAGAAACGAAGACGAGTCTCGTGTCTACAAGAAGGTTAGTGGGAGCTTTGTAGCTTTTTCTGGTCTTGTATGTGGATGACATACTACTCATTGGAAACAACGTTCCCATGCTGCAATCTGTTAAAGATTGGCTAGGGAAGTGTTTCTTAATGAAGGACTTAGGGGAAGCAACCTATATACTTGGTATAAAGATCTATAGAGATAGATCTAAGAGGTTGCTAGGCCTAATTCAAAGTACATATATTGACAAGGTGTTGAAACGGTTCAACATGCAAGATTCCAAGAAGGGATTCTTGCCCATGTCACATGGAATCACTCTTTCGAAGAGTGGTTGTCCTTCCAATGAGATTGAGAGGGAACGCATGAGTAGAATTCCCTATGCCTCGGCCATAGGATCTATCATGTACGCCATGTTATGTACTAGACCAGATGTGTCATATGCCTTGAGTATGACAAGCAGATACCAATCCAATCCGGGTGAGAGTCACTGGATTGCAGTCAAGAACATCCTAAAGTACTTGAGAAGAACTAAGGATGCTTTCTTGATATTTGGCGGTGAGAAAGAGTTGCGTGTAAGGGGTTACACTGATGCAAGCTTCCAAACCGATAGGGATGACTTTAGATCACAGTCGGGATATGTGTTTTGCCTGAATGAAGCAGCGGTGAGCTGGAAGAGTTCCAAGCAAGAGAGGGTGGCTGATTCTACAACAGAGGCTGAGTATTGCTGCAAATGGCGCAGCAAAAGAAGCTGTTTAGATCAGAAAGTTTGTTTCTGAACTTGGTGTGGTTCCTAGCATTGCGGATCCATTCGAGTTGTGATGTGACAACACTGGGGCGATCGCGCAATCGAAAGAACCCAGGTCACACCAGAAATCCAAGCACTGTCGTTCATGAGGATTTGGGGCTGCGATGTCTATGTAAAACGTTTACAATCAGACAAGTTGGGGCCTAAATCGGATAAGTGTAAATTTGTGGGGTACCCTAAGGAAACTAAGGGATACTACTTCTACAATCCAACCGAGAACAAAGTGTTTGTTGCTCGGACCGGCGTGTTTCTAGAGAGAGAGTTTGTCTCTAAAGAAGCAAGTGGGAGGAATGTAGAACTTGAAGAGGTTCAAGAACCACAAATCACTGAACCGATTATGGAACATGAACAAGAACCACAAGCAGTTGTGGAGCAACCTGTTCAGGTAACACAAGAGCTTCGTAGATCTAGTAGAGTGCGCCAGGAACCCGAGAGGTATGGACTTCTCGTAACCGATTCTGGTGACACGATGCTCATAGATGATGAGCCTACTACCTATGATGAGGCCATGAGTGGCCCAGACTCTCAGAAGTGGCTGGAAGCCATGAGATCCGAGATGGAATCCATGTATACCAACAAAGTATGGACTTTGGTGGAACCACCCGATGGGGCGCGGCCTATAGGGTGCAAGTGGGTCTTCAAGAAGAAGATCGACATGGATGGTAATGTTATTACCTATAAGGGCCGATTGGTGGCTAAAGGATTCAAACAGATTCATGGTATTGACTATGATGAAACCTTTTCACCAGTCGCTATGACCAAATCCATCCGAATCCTACTTGCGATTGCAGCATACCACGACTATGAGATTTGGCAGATGGATGTCAAAACTGCATTCCTTTATGGGAATCTCCTCGAGGACGTGTATATGATACAGCCGGAGGGTTTTGAGGATCCAAAGCAAGCCAATAAAGTCTGTAAGCTGCAATGATCCATTTATGGATTGAAGCAAGCTTCTAGGAGTTGGAATCGACGTTTTGATGAAGTGGTCAAAGAGTTTGGCTTCATCAGAAATGAAGATGAGTCTTGTGTCTACAAGAAGGTTAGTGGGAGCTCTGTAGCTTTTCTGGTCTTGTATGTGGATGACATACTACTCATTGGAAACGACGTTCCCATGCTGCAATCTGTGAAAGATTGGCTAGGAAAGTGTTTCTCAATGAAGGACTTAGGGGAAGCAGCCTATATACTCGGTATAAAGATCTATAGGGATAGATCTAACAGGTTTCTAGGCCTAAGTCAAAGTACATATATTGACAAGGTGTTGAAACGGTTCAACATGCAAGATTCCAAGAAGGGATTCTTGCCCATGTCACATGGAATCACTCTTTCGAAGAGTGGTTGTCCTTCCAATGAGATTGAGAAGGAACGCATGAGTAGAATCCCCTATGCCTCGGCCATAGGATCTATCATGTACGCCATGTTATGTAGTAGACCAGATGTGTCATATGCCTTGAGTATGACAAGCAGATACCAATCCAATCCGGGTGAGAGTCACTGGATTGCAGTCAAGAACATCCTAAAGTACTTGAGAAGAACTAAGGATGCCTTCTTGATATTTGGCGGTGAGTAAGAGTTGCGTGTAAGGGGTTACACTGATGCAAGCTTCCAAACCGACATAGATGACTTTAGATCACAATCGGGATATGTGTTTTGACTGAATGGAGCAGCGGTGAGCTGGAAGAGTTCCAAGCAAGAGACGGTAGCTGATTCTACAACAGAGGCTGAGTACATTGCTGCAAATGGCGCAGCAAAGGAGGCTGTTTGGATCAGAAAGTTTGTTTCTGAACTTGGTGTGGTCCCTAGCATTGCGGATCCAGTTGAGTTGTTCTGTGACAACACTGGGGCGATCGCGCAATCAAAGGAACCCAGGTCGCACCAGAAGTCCAAGCACGTGCTCAGGAAGTTTCATCTGATGCGAGATTTTATCGATAGAGGAGACGTTCGGATATGCAAGATTCCTACAGATGATAATCTGTCAGACCCGCTTACGAAGCCTCTCACGCAGAGGAAGCATGAAGGGCACACTAGGAGTATGGGCATACGAGATGCGCCAGATTGGCTCTAGTGCAAGTGGGAGACTGTTGGAATAGATGCCCTAGAGGCAATCTAGTTTAGTATGAATTATTTGTGGCTAGAAATTCATTTATTATTTATTGGATATTTAATATAATGAAGTCCTTAGATTTACAATTGTGTTGTTTATCTTACATATCCCTTGTCAAGTATAATGATTAATGGGACAATCATCTATAAACTAGTATGGGGTTGGATTGATATGGAGATATCACGATCCAACACATAGGTGTGCATTAGGGAATGTTACACTGGATTGACCCATCTCCGAGAAGGCTACATACACGTTATGTTGAGTCACAAGCGCTTCTCGCGGTGCAATGGTATTGTCATCCTTAGACTTGAAGTCACTAGATATTCTAGTTTTGGATTATTGTGATTTTGGTAGCGTTAAACGCTACACCGTAACTGGGTAGTTATAAAGGCGTGTACTGGATACAATAAGAAGAAAGCTTAGAGATCGTAGTGGACGTAGATAGGATTTGTCCCACCCACATAACTGGAGTAAATATCCTAGGCCACTCGAGGGATAGTGCTTATAGAATGTCTGGCTAGACTCAAATAAATCAATATGGGATATTGATGTTATTTGCACGAATATGGCTATTCCCATGGATTGAGAAACTATGGATTGGATATACGAGTGTGACTTGTATGTCTCGTGTCCAATCCGGATATAGAGACAAAGGGATGAGACAATTTTTTGTACAAAGGTTGTCAAGATAACTATTCTATTAGTTGGCTAGAATGGATGTTTTGCTAGAGACCGCTCCATATTAGCAAATAGTTGCTACCAACTAGATAGAACCTATGGGGTCACACGCTATATAGAGTTGAACTAGATTTGGGAATTAATTAATTGGATTAATTAATTAGAAGGATCACTTTGCAAACCCTTGCAAACTTAGTAGGGACTAATTTGCAAGGAAGGGACGAAATTGAATTCTAGTAGGACTAGAATAAGTCCTTTAGGTAGTTGACAAGGAGTTGTTGGACTATATAAAGGACCTTCCTTCCTTCCTTCCCACATAACTTATGCTCATTAGTGAACATAACAAAGAGTGGGAGAGAACAAAAGGAGAGAGATCAAGCAACAAGGAGGCCCGACCGCCCCCTTGTCGCCGCCCCGTCCCCGTCGGCCAAAGGAGGCCGAGACCCTCCTTTTGGGTCTCGTTTTGCGTGATTCTTCTTCCTCTTCCTCTTCCGGGCTAGCACCAAGGACTTGGGAGATTCTAGGATCAACTCTAGGCGTGGATCAACTATAGAGAACGTGACACAATTCGCGTTTGAAGTCATCAAGGAGAACCCAAAGGTGTGTTTATGATTTCTATCCCTTACCATCGTTATGTCTCTTGATTTGTGATCCTTGGAGGGTTTTGCATGGTTTTATGTTTGTTTATGCTTCCGTTGCGCATCCATGAATCAAAACCCTACATGCGGCCAGATTGATGGTGCCACCGCATCAAAGCCAAATTGAGGAGAAACGCGAGTGGGGTCAACATCCACGGTGATCCTCTCGTACCTAGGGGTGAACTCACGCACATACTCCGCAAGAGCAGAAAGAGAGCCTCTTAGACACCAGCAGAAGAATTCACGATAGCGTTCGTGGAAATGCTCCCCTCCCTCGAAAAGGAGCTCTTTTGAGAAAGTAACAGCCTTGGAGGGATACAGCTTTGGGAACCATCGCACATTCTCAATGCGCGTGGCGTAAGGTCTCACTATGAACTCTTCCGATTGTCGCATACCAAGCTCCAAACGCACTTCGGAAAGTTAGTTCCAAACCACCTCGCAGCCCTGCCGCTATTACGCTCTTCCTCCGCACCTGGGGGACACCATTTGTTGGGCCTAGAAGGATTGGGGGCATAATAAGGCCACCGCTCGAAGACCCACATAGTCAGGAAGGCAATGTTGACATAGGTCAGCACGTCGAGGCGACCGCGCGATTCCTTCATTGCTACGACAAGTTGATCCAACCTGTGGTACAGCGTGCCCAAGACCAAGGGCCCAAGTGCGACTTTCTGACCAAGGGCCAGTTTCACAGCAAGAGGAAGAACATGATAGAAGACCCCATCATGCGGATGTCCATCGATCAGATACCTCGACAGCCAGGCGCAGAGAAAAGCGCATAGGGTCAAGTGATAACCCTTGCCATCTACATAGTTTTTAGCCTTCGGGTTTTGGCTCAAAAGCTTCTTGGTGATACTGCTGTTCGCATAATCGCGAAAGAAATATTGCACCCACTTGTTCCAAGTATTCTTCGCAGATGTGTCAACCAACTGCCAGTCAGGAAGAAGTTTTGAAGCAGTCCACCGGGTGGAAATCTTCTTTACCTCTGACAAGCATTCCTCCATCTGCTTGTACAAAGCAATCTCTGCATCAGTTCTAAAGGGACTCAAAGGATCCACCTCACCCACGGGAGACAGATCATACAGCATGTGCACATATTCAAGAGTGGGAGCAGCCTCGAACTCAGCAAAGTGGAATGTGTGAGTCGCAGGCGAGTAACGCGAAAGAAGGTTTAGAAGCATGGACTGGTCTAGCTTCACGGCAGCACCCTTCATAGCACGGACTGCAAAATATATGCCAGCATCATTTAAAGTAATGGCATGATTGGTCAGTACATGGTCAATCCACTCATCCATGAAGTCCAATTTCTGAACAAACGCTTGAGTGGAAATCGCAGTGTACGGGAAAAACCCATTTTCGACCCCCAATCGAACCACGTCCTTGGAATCAATCCATTCGAGCATAGCCGCGTTAACTGGAGGGGTCAGCGTTTACAATTCCTCAGAAGAGACTGGAATTGGGAGGTTCTTCACCTTAACCCTAGCATGATAAAAGTCTTTGCCACCCAGATAGGGGGCTTTTCGCCATAAGGTCTGGGGGAGATCAGGTATTTCTTCGACCTCCTTAATGGGTTTGGTTCCTTTTGTCTTTGCCATTCCTGCGGAAAAGCAAGAAAAAAGGGGGGAGAAATACACATACTTTAGTTTGAATTTCAAGATTCAGTTCAAGGCATACGAGGATTTATTGGAGGAAAGATGAACAGTCCAGTGTCAATTTTGGAGTTTGAAGTTCAGAATTGTTTGCATTATTGGGAATTTCAGAAACCCTACATTAAAAATCCTTGCAATTTGGGGATTAATCAAAGCTGGATTCAAAGAGTGAATACTCCTTCATACATTTTCAAAGGATAATATGTTTCAGAGAATCGTGGGTTTGCAGATCCAACACAGTTCAAAGCATACATCGGTAGATTAAACAAAATTGAACAAGGCCAACCTTGTTTTGGTAAAGCTTTCTTGGATGTGCACAGTTGAAGAAGACGATTGACAAGAGAGAACTGGTGATTGATTATCTGAATCTGCTCTTGAAGGCTTCCGGGTATCATTCACTTTAAAGAGAAAGAAGTGATGCTTTGCAACAATGGAGAGTACAGAGTATTTATCCAAAAACAATGAAGGGTTGCGTCCTTTCAGTAGTCGAATCGCAACCGTCACCGTCGAATCGCGCAATCACAGGGCAAGCTGACGTCACGCCTAAAACCCTAAAAGACCAGACGGCACGACTCTAGGGGTTTAGGTCATAATGGCACGCACGGGGGCTGAACTTGCACGTATTTGAATTGGTGCGTGGCGGCGACGCGTACGTTGGTTTCTGCGCATGGAAGCCTATCCGGCTATAAGTCTTCACACGCAGAAAGGGGGCTAATGTAGATAGTGCTTTCTGGAAAAGAAGATCTTAGCCACTTGGCAATTATCCAGCACACCATATTGTGCTCCACACACACTGGATCACCAGCCGCGCTGATCCACGTGGGGGCTGCAAGACAGGGCCCTCGCATACCACTGCACGGGACTTGTAGGGACATAGTGGTCTGGAGGCTAGAGTAAGTCCTGTCGCGTGCGAGCCAAGCTCGCACGCGACCATTAGTAACTGCTTTTGAGAGATTTATGGCACGAGCTCCATAAACCCGGTCAATCCGGTCAAACCCGGTCAACCCCATAACGGTTCCGGTATACGCGGATAACGTGCTGTAACGGTCCCTATATACGCGGACGAACGTGCCGTTGTGGTTAAGATAATTAAGCCGCCATTGATGGGCGCATTAACCACACTGCAACGGTCACATTCTCCGTTATATATAGGACGTTAACCCTTCCATACAAGGAGGACGACCCGAGACACGCGAAAGCTCTGCCAGAATCCTGTCTCTCTCTCTCTCAATACTACTGCCTTACTCTCTCCCTACACACAACCCAACATTTCCTGTGCCATTTTCTATTCGCTGCCTTTGGTGTACACATAGTTCTCCCTGCCGGATTCTCTTGTGCACAGCGGGCGAAGTGCGTAACGGTCCCTATATATGCGGTTGAACGTGCAGTTACAGTTGAGGTAATTAAGCCGCCATTAATGGGCGCATTAACCCACTACAACGGTCACTTTCCCACTATTTATAGGATCGTTAACCCTTCATTGCAATATTCTAATACAACTACGCGGAAGCTCTGGCAATTTTTATACTCTCTCTATCTCTCTCTCTCTCTCTTAGTTATCATTGTCTTTTTCTCTCCCTACTCACTACCCCACAACTCCCTGTGTTGCCATTCTCTACCCCTGGTGTACACTTGGATCTTCCTCAAAGGATCCACCTGTATACAACAGTACTATTTGAAAGTGTGAGTATGAAGATGAATAAGTAACTAAGATACTCTAGAAGGGGGGAGGGGTTGAATAGAGTATGCCAACTTTTTTCAAAACTTGCTAGTAAGAAGAAAAACTTGTGCACACAATGATTTCAAGGCCTTGAACACAAGTTCAAGCCTTTGAAGTAGATGCAGAAAGTAGAAAGAAATTATGCCTTTTTCAAGGCCTTGAAGACCAGTTCAAACCCTTGAAAAATAAACAGTTTTTGTATGCTGCAAAAGCTCTGGAAGTAAATGAAATGAAAATGCACAAGACAAGTGATTTATAGAGTTCAGTCCACTTGGACCTACGTCTCTACCTCAGGGAATAGATCCCTGCAGGATTTTCAACTCCATTCTTATTAATCAAAAGCTAAGCCCTAAAAATCAAGCATAGAGAGTTCCCTTACTCTGTTACAGCTTGTGGTTTTCCCTAACCTTTCTAGTACTTGCTCTATCTAATTGATTAACTAAGAATTCTCTATTGTTCACTTGGAACAATCCTCGAGAATGAATGTAGAAATAATACAGAAATGATCTACCAATATAGCTCTATATAGAAGAACACTTAAGAGTAGAAAAGCTGCAGTGAAATGCAGTGAACTTCTGTGAGTGGATTGGAATAGATGAAGAACTTCTTGGATGCTTGTCAACCCGGAATACTTTCTCTGTATTTGACCGTTGATTATTTTGTCTTGTTGCTTCGACTTTGAGCTCTTTAAATACTTCAAACAGCTCTGCAAATATCCCCAGATTTTCAGCAACAACCTTCCTATTTTGTAAGCAACAGAGTTTGACTACTTTGAAATCTTCGCCAACAGTTAGATGATCACAATCTTCAGAGATATTTTTGTAACCTTTCATTTAACCACCATGAGATGCTGTCACACACATCTGATTGATCACAGGATCAAAGTATTCAAGTGTTTCCAAATCTGCAGCAATCCAGTTTAGGAAACAATCCTGCAAAACTTAGAAACAATATTTCCTGCATTATCATGGTGAAATAGATGATATAGTGCGATTAAAAATATGTTCAACAATTTGTCTTTCATCATCTAATAATAGATAATCAAACATATGAAGGGGAGAAAGTAAATCAAATCAGAGAGTTAGCATAGAAACTCCCCCCGAGAATATGCATTCAGGTTAAGTAGTTCCAAGGCTTTGAATCCAGTTTCAAGGCCTTGAAAATAGCCAAACTATTTTGCAAGCCTATGAATATGATCCAAGGCTTTGAAAGCTGTTTCAAGGCCTTGAAATAGCCAAGCTATTTCAAGTCTTGAAAAACCTGAGCTGTCAATCTCCCCCTTGATGAAAGAAAAAAACCAAATTCTGTTTGATCCTTAGTCTCTGCAACATAAACTGATTAGTCCACAATTTAAGAAACACAGTATGTCCAAAAAGATCCAACTTATTCAATTACCAATAAGAACACATAAATAGTTCAGCAGATAAAACCAAATAATCCTAGAAACTAAAACTCATAAACTAAAACCTAGAATTTTCTCCCCCTTTTTGACTTTCATCAAAAAGATAGAAGATGTTGGATCAGGTGTCTAGAAAATTTTGAAAACTTAAAGAAATATTTGAATCAGAGAGAATGTGGAAGAATGAATAGGCAAGATTAAGGGGTTTGATCTTCATCTTCATCCTCATCTGCTTCCTCTTTCTCATTGTCTTATTCATTAGTCTTGTCCTGCTCTTCCTGTTCCTCTGCAATCCCTCCTGTAACTTTTGCTTCTTCAGTCTTGTCCTCTTCAGCAGCCTTCGGAGATTTCTTCTTCTTCTTCAAAGTGATCAGCAGCTCATCTGTATCTGGACTATTGGCTTCATCATCTGCCTGTTCTGCTGCCTGCTTTCCTTTGTCTGAAATTGGAGTAGCTTCTTCCTGTTCTGAATGCTCACTAGGAAAATCCTTGTCTGAATCTCATTTCTTTGTTCCTTCAGGATCCTCAGGAACATCAAGCAAGGTCATGCTTCTGAAGATTCTTTCCACCATATACTTGACTTGTCCCATATCACTTTCTAGTCCGAAAACAGTAGCTTTGACATCCTCCATGTCAAGTTCCAAACCATCAAGTCTCTGATTGTCTGTGGGCTGAGAAGTCTGACTTGAAGTGGGGGTCAAGGTCTTGGGCCTAGAAAACTTCTTTGCACCTAGTTCTGCTTCAGTCAAGTCTTGAGTAAAGTTTCCAAACTTTCTCTTTTGTTTTCACAACTCCAATTTTCTCAAAGGCTTTCTCGTTGAGTTCCCCAAAACCAGATGTGATTGGTTCCTCTCCAGTAAAAGGGATCTCAAAATGCTCAAAGAACATTGTGAGGAGGTTTGCATATGGTAGAGGGTGAATCCTCTTACTGGTTAGGCTAAAGAGCATGTGTTCAATAAATAGTTTTGGAAGATCAATCTCATAACCATGCATAACCAGATACATGATGTGCAGCATTCTCTCAGTCACCAACTCTCTGGAGTGTTCTCTAGGAAAGACACATCTCACCTGTATAGTGTGAAGGACTTTAGCTTCAACATTCAACACATAATGTGTTAACTGTTTGGCTGAGGTTAAGATGTTTGGAAGAAAGAAGTCTTCTTTGGCTAGCTTCAAAGTTTTTGACTTTGGTGGATGATTGCTAGTATCATATCTCTTTGGAAAACCTAACACATTGGTAATCTCAGAGTGATCTAGCTCAATAACTATCCCAGTAACTTTAGATTTGATCACCAAGTGTGCAGTTCTCCTAACTTGGGTTAGGTTCATATAGAAAAGTCTGGTAAGTCAGGGGTAGGCTATTTCTCTAGGATTCACCATACACCACAAAGAACTATTCTTTAACATAGAGATGCACTTGAGTTTCATGTGTTCCAACACATAATTATTAACCAAACTGCAGAAACCAATAGATCTTGAAGCAAAACCATCTAACCACTGACCTTTAGTGATGTTTGAGACAAACCATGTCTCATCTGGTGCTGTGTTCTTTGTTGAGACTTGAGAATAGATCTGCAATGCCTTTTCCAAATGTCCATCTGGTTGTGCTTCTGTCACCTTCCCTTTCCCTTTCTATGCATGGGTTGCTTTCTTCTTCACCTTCTTTGAACTAGTAGGCTCTGTTTCTAGTTGCTTTTCTGTAATATCCTTCTGCTTCTTCTAATTTACTGAGGAGGAGGTTGTAGCCTTCTTGACCTTCTTATTTGGTGGAGGAGGATCTTGGACAGCCTCTGCACTAGGAGTTCTGGAACTAGAATCTCCACTGACTTCTTGAACCTCTTCCACTCCTGCTTTTCTCTTCTTCTCAGAGACATGATTCGAACCTCCAGCCATCTTGATTCTGTCTGAGGCCCTTCTTGTGCTCATTAGGGTTTGGGAGAAGGAAAGACAAAGATGGAATGATACGAAATGAAGGAGAAGAGAAGATAAATGTTGAAAGAGTTTGAGTTTCAAAATGAAACAAGTATCTCTCTGGTTCTAAAAATATTTGCAAAGATCAGAGAAATCTCAAAACTATTATGTCGTTGGAAAATAGAATATACAAATAATATTTTTTTGGCTAAAATCAAATTTTGAAAAGAGTAGGGGCTATATTAGGAAAATATCTAGAGAGATATCACCCAGTATAGAATGATCCAAGTTTATTGACAATTAGTGTAACAGATTCATTTTCAAGGCTTTGAAACGGCTTTCAAGGTCTTGAAATACTGTAACACTGTAACAAGTAAGAACCAAAGCTTTGAACTGATTTTCAAGGCTTTGAAACTCAGTTCAAACCTTTTTAAACACATACAACTTACCTTTCTTACATTATGCTCCCCCTAAACCAATGCAGTATTATTTAGCATCACTACTAGAAATATTAGCAAAAGCGTCATTAGATTAATGCGGTATTTGCTAAAATTAATGTTGTATTTAGCAAAAACAACATTAATTGCAGCATTAATACTAATGCTGCATTTTCCAGTGAAATTTTTGAGAGGGAGATGAAGGAGATGAAGGAACATCGGGTTTTGTTTCAGATGAGGGTTTGCTTTTTCTTTTTATTCCTCATTGCAGCATTAACGTGTTAATGCTGCATAGATGAGTCAAAAAAAAGCAGCATTAATGGGATTAATGCTACAATGTGTATGCTGTTTAGCATTATAGAATTAATGCTGCAATATTACAGCATTTGCTTTGCAACATTAACATTAATGCTGCTTTAGGGTACCAATTACCACATTGTTCAAATGCTGCAAATAAAATGTAGTATTTGCTAATATTTCTAGTAGTGCATTCCCAATTCCAATCTTAGAGCTGAGAACCTTTCATCTGCTAATGGTTTGGTGAAGATATTTGCAATTTGCATGTTAGTAGAAACAAATTCAAGAACAATATCACCTTTCTCAGCATGATCTCTGATGAAGTGGTGTCTGACATCAATGTGCCTAGTTCTTGAGTGTTGTACTGGATTCTTTGTAATTGAATTGCACTAGTGTTGTCAAACTTAATAGGTATGCCTCTGAAGTCAAATCCAAGGTCTCTTAGTTGTTGTTCAATCCATAGCACTTGTGAGAAACATGCTCCTGCAGCTATATATTCAGCTTTAGCTGTTGATAGAGCAACTGAATTCTGTTTCTTGGAATGCCAACTAATCAGGGATGATCCAGTGAATTGACAGGTTCCTGAAGTGCTTTTTCTATCAACCTTGTAACCTGCAAAGTCAGCATCTGAAAAACCACTCAAAGAGAAGTTAGAATGTCTTGGATACCAAAGCCCTAAGTCTTTGGTACCATTGAGATATCTGAATATTCTCTTCACATCAGTTAAGTGTGATTCTTTTGGATCAGCTTGAATTCTAGCACACATGCATACACTAAACATAATATCTGGTCTGCTTGCTGTCAGATAGAGTAATGATCCAATCATGCCTCTATACTCTTTTACATTGACACTCTTACCAAATTCATCCTTGTCTAAGGATAGTGTGGAACTCATTGGAGTCTTGACTTCCTTACATTGAGTCATGTTATACTTATTTAGCAAGTCTCTTGTGTACTTTCTTTGATTCAGAAAGATTCCCTTCTTCAATTTATTTATTTGATGTCCTAAGAAGAAGTTCAATTTCTCATCATGCTCATCTCAAATTCCCTGCTCATAAGACTCGAGAATTCTATGCATAATTGATCATTAGTAGCTCCAAACAGTATATCTACAACATATATCTGAAGTACAAGTAAATCTTTCTCATGAGTCTTACTGAAAAGAATTTTGTCTACTAAACATCTTTTGAAATTATTTTCAAGTAAAAACTTTGACAGTCTTTCATACCAAGCCCTTGTGGCTTGTTTCAAATTATAAAGAGCTTTGTCAAGTTTGTAAACATGATCTGGACATTTGTCATTTTCAAAACCAGGTGGTTGTGCTACATAAAATTCTTCTTGTAAGTAGCCATTTAAGAAAGCACACTTCACATCCATTTGAAATAGTTTCATATTCTTGTATGATGCAAATGCAAACAAAATTCTTATTGCTTCTAACCTGGCAACTGGAGCAAAAGTTTCCTCATAATCAATACCTTCTTCTTGATTGTAACCATGAGCAACTCACCTTGCTTTGTTTCTGATTACACGCAACTTTCATCCAACTTGTTTATGAATACCCATCTGGTAACAATGACAGACTGGTTTGTAGGTGCAGGAACCAGGTTCCAAACCTTATTCCTTTCAAACTCATTGAGTTCACTTTGCATAGCAATGATCCAGTCTGCTTCTTCTAGAGCTTCCTTCACTGTTTTTGGTTCTACAAGAGAAATAAAAGCATTAAAAGGACATAAGTTCTTCAACTGTGATCTGGTTTGTGTACCAGTGGTTTGATCTGATATGATATTATCAGCTGGTTGGGATGAGAGGTATTTGAATCTCTTTCTTGGAGACCATGGTTCAGGTTTCCACATATCTTTTCTAGTCTTGAAGAAGTGGCTTTGTCACTTGACTCCTTCTGATCATCTTTTTCAAGGCTTTGAGTTGTATTGTCAAGGCCTTGAGAACTATTTTCAGGGTCTTGAAAATGTCTTCTATTTTCCTCTGAGCCTTTCTTGAATCCAAGTGGATTCTCAGTCTCTTCCTATGATTCATGCTTGTTCAAATTCAAATCTGCAAAACTTTCCCTCAAAGAACCATCATAGCTTTCATCATAAATAACATGAATGCTCTCTTCAACCAGTTTGGTTCTTTTATTATAAACTCTATAAGCTTTTTTGTTCAGAGAGTAACCAAGAAATATACCTTCATCACTTCTTGCATCAAACTTAACAAGATTGTTTTTTCCATTGTTATGGATAAAAACAAGTACATCCAAACGGTCCGAAGTAAGAGATTTGGCTTCCTCCCTTTGAAGAGTTCATAGGAGGTCATATTTAGAATAGGTCTGATCAAGAACCTGTTCAGAAAATAGTTTGCTGTATTCACAGCTTCTGCCCAGTAATGTTTTGGCAACTTGTTCTCAAGAAAGACTGTCTTTGACATATCTTCAAGAGTCCTGTTCTTTCTTTCAACAACACCATTCTGTTGATGAGTTTTTGGAGCAGAAAAGTTGTGAGAAATACCATGCTTATCACAAAATAAATCAAATTCTAACTGATCAAATTATCTACCATGATCACTTCTCATTGAAGCTACAGGTAGGTTTTTCAAGTTTTGAAGTTCTCTGCAGAGCTTTGAAAATTCAGAGAGTGCTTCAGATTATTCTTTGAGAAACATAACCCAAGTGTATCTAGAAAAATTGTCTACAACAACTAGCATATATCTTTTACCTTTTGGAGTAGGAATCTTCATAGGACCACAGAGATCCATATGAAGTAATTCAATAGGTCTAGTTGTACTTACAAACTTCTTTGGATTGAAGGAGCTTCTGGTATGCTTTCCTTGTGCACAGGCTTTGCACAACTCATCTTCTTTAAACTTGGTGGATGATAATCCTCTTACCAGGTCTTTGGAAATCAACTTGTTCAAAGTATGCAAACTGATATGACCAAGTTTCCTATGCCAAAGCTTTGAATCCTCTTTCAAGGCCTTGAGACACTTCAAACTTTCACCTGCAACTTTGTTAGTCTGAAAAGTATAAACATTGTTTGATCTAGAGGCTGTGAGAATGCAATCTCCTGATTTCTCATTTTGCACCACACACTTCTCTTTATCAAAGATAACTTTGTTTCCATTATCACAAATCTAAGATACACTAAGCAAATTAAAATTCAAACTTTCAACGAGATAAACATCAAAAAATAGAGTTTTCAGAATTTGTACCAACTTTTCCAATACCAAGAATATTGCTTTTTCCTTTGTCACCAAGTGTTATTGAACCTTGCGATTGCTCCTTTAATTCTGAGAATAGAGATCTCTTTCCACTCATATGTCTTGAGCAACCACTGGCCATGAACCACTTATGTTCTTTGGTGACAACCTGCAAGCACCAATCACTGCCTTACTGCAGTAATAACAAGTAGGAGAGGTGGTCTAAACCCTTTAGGAACCCAAATCTGCTTAACCTTTCCTTTGAGTTGAAAAGGAGAAGTTTTCCTCATTATGTGAGGGTCTCTTCTTCTAAAAGGACAAGTCATTTTAACATGACCTACAGCAGTTATGACAAGTAGGAGAGAATTTATTTCCAGCTTTCAAAAATTTGGTATTGTTCTTCTTGGAAAGTTTGGATTGAATCCAATACCAGCTTTGTGAACAGACTGTGAACTCCTCCAAGAATCAGGTTCAACTTGTGTTCTGATCCAGCAAGCTTGATTTTGACCAATTCAAATTCTTAAAGTTTCTCAGTGAGAGTAATCTTTTGTTTCTCTTAATCATCAACCTAATGTCTTAGATTAACAAGCCTGTCACTCACTGAGGAGTTTTCACTGACTACTTCCTTGACTTGTGTTTTCAAGGCTTTGAAACTGGTTTTCAAGGCCTTAAAATCACTTTCAGTTTTCTTCTGAGAGATTTCAAGATTCTAATTTAGGCAAACAAGTTGTAAGTTTTCTTTTGCTTGCTCATGAACTTTTTCTTTTAAAAGCCTGATCTCTTTCAGATAATCTTCCTCATTCAAAAGCATTGTTTTGAGATATTATGAAAGATCTTCTTTTGGTTTTGAAATTAAGCAGTTTACCATTACCTCAATGTTCTTTTCAGAACTTTCATCATGCTTGGCCATGAAGCATAGATTGGCATGTTCTTCTTCAGATTCAGACTCACTAGAGCTATCTGAATCACTCCATGAAACTATCATGGCTTTCTTTCTTCTTTCATTATCTTTCTTCTGAAAGTTCTGCTCTTTTTGTGTGGACAGTCTCTTATCAAGTGTCCTGCATCACCACACTCAAAGCAGTTCATAACTTTTGATTTGTTCTGTGAGGAGGACATACCTTTTGTAATCCTTGCTGTTGGATGGTCTATGCCTTTATCTGTTGAATTCTTTGTTTCCAGAGTTTCTCTTTATTTTGAGAATCCTTGTCAAGGATTTGGAGATTAAGGCAATTGGATCTTCATCATCACCATCCTCAATTTCAAGGCTCTAAGTTCTCTCATTTTCTTTGGCTTTGAGGGCTAGATTCTTGACACCTTCTGGGAGTTTTCCATCAACTTCATTCAAAGATATATCATGTGTCAGGATCTTCCCTTGCAGGTCATCAAGTTGTAGAGTTGAGAGATTCTGAATTTCTTCAATGGCTGTGCTCTTTGGTTCCCATTTTGCCTTTGGAAGAATTCTGAGAATCTTCCTCACCTTTTCCTTATTGGAAAAGTGTTTTCCCAGTGAGTCAGGGTTATTGACAATATCAGTGAATATCTTGAACATATCTCTGATGGACTCATCTGCATTCATCTAGAACAACTCATATTGTCTGAGATAGATATTGATCTTGGTTTGCTTGACTTGACTGGTTCCTTCAAAGTTAACCACAAGTTTATCCCAGATTTCTTTAGCAATTGTGCATCCAGGGATCCTGTTGAATTCATCTGTACTCAAAGCACAATAAAGAATGTTAATAGCCTTGTAATTCTTAGAAAATTGCTCTAATTCAGAAGAGGAGAGGGAGTATTCTGTTTTAGGATTTTTGATCCCATGTTTCTCTGTGTAGAAAGTATGAGGTCCATTTTGGATGATGGTCCAAAGCTGTAGATCTTGATCAATGATGAACATTTTCATGAGAGCTTTCCAGTGAGCAAAATGTTTTCCACATAATAGAGGAGGTCTGTTAGCAGCTCTTCCCTGTGAGAAGCCACCATCACCTACAATACTCATGATCACCAGATGGTTAAATCTTATACAGTGATACAAGCTCTGATACCAACTGAAAGTGTGAGTATGCAGACGTATAAGTGACTAAGATACTCTAGAAGGGGGGTTGAATAGAGTATGCCAAATTTTTTCAAAACTTGCTAGTAAGAAGAAAAACTTGTGCAGACGATGAATTTGAAGGCCTTGAACACAAGTTCAAGCCTTTCAAGTAGATGTAGAAAGTAGAAAGCAAGTATGCCTTTTTCAAGGCCTTGAAAACCAGTTCAAACCCTTGAAAAATAAACAGTTTTTGTATGCTGCAAAAGCTCTTAAAGTAAATGAACTGAAAATGGACAAGACAAGTGATTTATCGAGTTCAGTCCACTTGGACCTACGTTTCTACCTCAGGGATTAGGTCCCTCCAAGATTTTCAACTCAATTCTTATTAATCAAAAGCTAGCCCTAGAACTCAAGCACAAAGAGTACCCTTACTCTTTTACAGCTTCTGGTTTTCCCTAACCTGTCTAGTACCTGCTCTAGCTAATTGATTAACTTAGAATTCTCTATTGTTAACTTTGAATAATCCTCGAAAATGAATGTATAAACAATACATAAATGATCTACCAATATAGCTCTATACAGAAGAACACTTAAGAGTAGAAAAACTGCAGTGAAATGAAGTGAAATTCTTTGAGTGGATTGGAATAGATGAAGAAATTCTTAGATACTTTTCAATCCAGAATACTTTCTCTGTATTTTCCCATTGAGTATTGTGTCTTGTTGCTTCGAAATTGAGCTCTTTAAATACTTCAAACAGCTTTGCAAATCTCCCCTGATTTTCAGCAATAACCTTCCTATTTTGTAGGCAACAAAGTTTGAATACTTTGAAATCTTCTCCAACGGTTGAATGATCACAATCTTAAGAGATATTGTTGTAACCTTTCATTTAACCACCATGATAAGCTGTCATACACGTCTGATTAATCACAGAATCAAAGTATTCAAGTATTTCCAAATCTGCAGCAATCCAGTTTAGGAAACAATCCTGCAAAACTTAGAAACAATATTTCCTGCATTATCATGGTGAAACAGATGATATAGTGCGATTAAAAATATGTTCAACAATTTGTCTTTCATCATCTAATAAAAGATAATCAAACATATGAAGGAGAGAAAGTAAATCAAATCAGAGAGTTAGCATGGAAACTCCCCCTGAGAATATGCATTCAGGTTAAGCAGTTTCAAGGCTTTGAATCCAGTTTCAAGGCCTTGAAAATATCCAAACTATGTTTCAATCCTCTGAATATGATTCAAGGCTTTGAAAGCAGTTTCAAGGCATTGGAATAGCCAAGCTATTTCAAGTCTTGAACATCATGAGCTTTCACTGTTGGCTACAGTCCTTGTTCTAATGCTGCCTACATGTCTCAAGCTCAGAATACAAATTGTTTTTCTAGTTCTGGTTCTGGCTCCACAAATCTCAATCATTCCAAGTCCATGCCCTGGTGTGTATATGCAGGAGCTACCAATCATCTCACTAATGACTTGCAGCAACTTCACATTGGTCAGCCCTATAATGGTAATGACTCTATCATGGTTGGAAATGGTGCAGGCATGACAATCAACAACATTGGTCAAGGTGAGGTCATTTTATCCACTTACAAATACTCTTTACCAAATTTTCTTCACTCTACATCCCTTGCATCCAATTTGTTATATTTGTCTCAGTTTACTAAATTTTATGATTGCAGTATTACTTTTAACTCTAGTGGATTTGTCATACATGACAATTCCACCAAGAAAAATCTATTCAAGGGACCTTGTAAGCAAGGACTCTACCTTCTACCAGCTTCCACTTCTGTTGCTTTCAATCCTGTCTCTACTGTCAATCCTGTCTCTCCTATAGCTTTGTCTACAAATTTAACACAGTCTTCATGTACTCTTCCTTCAGTTTCGCATTATAGGCTAGGGCATCCTTGAGCTGAAGTCTATAATGTTTTAGCATCTCGTTTACATGTACCTTGTCAGTCAAAGTCATGTGTATGTGAAGCTTGTGATGTTAGCAAGAGTCACAAACTTCCCTTTCCATTGTCTAAATCAAAAACTACTTTTCCTTTTGAAGTTGTACACTCTGATATATGGGGTCCTGCTCTTATTCACTCTTTGAAAGGTTTTGCCTATTACACTTTATTTGTGGATGATTTCACTTAGTTTTGTTGGGTATACCCTTTAAAATTTAAGTCACAAGCCTACTCTGCTTATTCTCACTTTACTGCTCTTGCTACCTAATTTGAAATCAAAGTCAAGATATTCAGAACTGACAACGGAACAGAATACATCAATCAAAATTTTAATTTATTTCTTCAACAAGAAGAAACTATTCATCAAACTTCTTGTCCACACACTCCTGAATAGAATGGGAGGGTGATAGAAAAAACAAACATTTGGTAGAAACTTCTTTGGCTCTTTTATCTCATTCTCACATGTCTTCTTAATTTTGGCTTGAAGCCATTGTTACAGCTAATTTCTTGATCAATAGAATGCCCAAGAGAATTCTTTCTTTTCAATCTCCATTTCACAAATTATATGTTTTTCCAGCTTATTCTAGTTTTAAAACTTTTGGGTGCTTATGTTTTCCAGGGCTTAAACCATACACACAACATAAGCTTCAACCCAAATCTTCTACATGTGTCTTCTTGGGTTATTTTTTTTCTTCAAAAAGATTCAGGTGTCATGATCTCTCATTTCACAAAGTCTACATTTCAAGACATGTTCAATTCTTTGAACATGTCTTTCCATTTCAGCAATCACCTAGTTCATCTTCAGAGTTACACTCTTCTTCTCATCACAAAAACTTATTTCCAACTATCTACACTCCTATTGTTACAAATCCCTCTTCTTTGGCTCCTAGTATTATTTCTCTTGTGCCACCTGTCACACCAGAATTTTTGCCACCTGTCACACCTATCACATCACCTACACCTTCACCTATCACATCACCTACACCTTCTACTCATTCTCCTACTTCATGTCCTTATTCTTCTCCAAATACATCCTCTATTTCTGCTCCTATTTCTGCTCCTAGATACATTACCAGATCGCAAACTGGTAATCTAAAACCTAATCCTAAATATGCCAGTCTTGCATTCAAGAACACCAAGATCTTACTTCCTGAGCCGAAAACCTGTCATGAAGCTTTAACTGTCGCAGAATGGAAACATGCAATGACTGAGGAATATCAAGCCTTGATAAGACAAGGTACATGGGAAATAGTTTATTTGCCTCCTTATAGACATTCTATTGGATGTAAATGGGTGTTACAGTAAAACAACATGCACATGGGTCCTTAGAAAGATATAAAGCTAGGTTGGTAGCTAAAGGATTCTTGCGACATTATGGAGTTGACTTTGCAGAGACTTTTAGTCCTTTAGCAAAATAACCAACTATCAGACTTGTATTCAGTTTGGCTCTTCATCATAAGTGGTCTGTAAGACAATTGGATGTTTCAAATGCTTGTCTACATGGTCAACTAGAAGAAGAAGTCTACATGGATCAAACAGCTGGATTTGTTGATCTAAGAAATCGTAATTTGGTTTGTAAACTCAAGAAGTCTCTGTATGGTCTCAAGCAAGCACCCAGGTCTTGGTATACTTTAGTGTCTTCCTTTTCAAGTGAACAAGGGTTCAAATCCAGTTTGGATGATTCTTTTTTGTTTGTTAAACATCACAAAGGACATTCTTTAGTAATTCTTATCTATGTGGATGATATACTGATTTGTGAAAGTTCAGAAAGTTTAGTTGGAGATTGTGTTAATATCTTGAGTTCTAGATTTGACATGAAGGATTTGGGTCCTCTATCTTATTTTCTGGGTGTTGAAGTTACACATACTGCTGAAGGTAGATTGATTCTGCATCAAAGCAAATATGCACATGAACTGCTTAGCAAGGCAAGAATGGTTGATTGAAAGCCTTTTGTATCTCCAGTAGCTCCAAAATCAAAACAGGAAGACTTGACTCTATTTGGTGATCCAGTTCTTTACCGAAGTATTGTGGGAGGTTTACAGTAGTTAACAGTTACTAGACCAGACATTCAGTATGCAGTCAATACTGTTTGTCAATTTTTTTAGTCAAAAGAATTCGGAGGTATTTCAAAGGGACATGTGATTTTGGTCTCATGTTTTCTACTAGTGTATTCAAGTTACAAGTCTTCTCGGATGCTGACTGGGCAGTTGATCCTGTTACAAGAAGTTCTACTACAGGTTATGGTGTCTTTTTAGTCACAAATCTTATTTCCTGGTCTTCAAAGAAACAAAATACAGTTAGCAGAAGCTCCACTGAAGCTGAATACAAAGCTTTAGCCTATGTGACCTCAGAACTTAAATGGCTGAGTTATTTGTGAGAGATTTATTCATTCAGGTTGAACAACCAATTGTCTGGTGTGACAATCAATCTGCAATAGCATTAGCCTCCAACCAAGTTTTTCATGCTCGAGCAAAGTACATAGAGCTTGACTATCACTATGTGAGAGAGCAAGTTCTTGCCAAAGCTGTTCAAGTCAGGTATATTTCATCTAAAGAACAGTCAGCTTATATATTCACTACAGGTATACTCAATCATCAGTTCCTTTATCTCAGAGATAAATTGAAAGTGATTTCCAGCTAATTGATTAGTTTGTAATAGTGTGGTGTCCGGTTTTAATATATTGCTTGATGCTCTGTTTTTCGGGTAATGCTCTGTTTTCTGATTATGCTCTGTTTTGAGTAAAACAATGTTAGAGAGGTAAGTTTCAGAGGGGATGTTAAGGACTAGATTGTAAATTCTACAAAGTTTGGGGTTAGTTGTGTATTAGCTGGTAGAGTTTGTTAGATATAGTGTTGGTTTCATATAGATGTAATCTCAATTACAGTTGTCAATTATGAGAATTCAGAGAAGTTTGTTACATAACAATCGGAAGACAATAGCCGTGATCTTTTTTTTTTTTTTTTTTTTTTTTTTTTTTTTTTTTTTTTTGTTTCCCAACCAGTTCCGGGGCTTTGCCCCGTATTCCGGTCCGACCCGGGTCGAATGCCTGGATATGGCAGGTGAGTCTCCCAGTGAGAACTTTCTGCATACACAAGGACTCGAATCCGAAATCTGCTTAAATCAGTTCGTGATCTTTATTTGTTCTTCCTATTACTAAAAGCAGTAACGCCAAAACTGTTTCCAACTGTATCTTTAATCAGTTCGTTGCAGTATTGTTTTGTATTAATTACCTCTTTATCTTGCTCCTGGTCTGCACTGCGTTGTTCTTAATTAAAGGAAAAAATAATAAAAGGATACACTTCGTTGTTCCTGTTAATCTAGTTTCAAGACAGATTGTTAATTCTTTGTTTGATTTGCCTGTTACAACATAAAGTCAGACTTTGGTACAGTCTGTCATCTGTAAAACAGTTTGTTAGTTTTAACAAAAAAATTAAACAATCTGTTAAGTGGTTGTGAATTCTGTTCGTTGCAACTTTGACCCCTTAATTTGAATTGTAACAACACATTTCATTTCAAAAGATCGTTACCACAGTTTATTTGTGCATAAATCTGTTAGTATTTAAATAATAGAGGAAATTTGATAACGGCTTTGTCCTAAAGACAGTTTGTTTGTCATTTCAAAAAAAAAAAGACAGTTCGTTTGTTTTTGTGGTTCCTTTTGTTTCTGAACAAAATAGTTTGTTTGTCAGTTTGTTTGGTGTCGCAATTAAATTCTGTTAGCGGTTAAAAGTTTGTTAATTCATACGGAAATGGTCTGTTAGTAATGATACAGTTTGTTCTTTTTCCTTTTAATTTAAACAGTTTGTACCCCTTCTGTTCCATCTCTTTGTTTTAGTATAATTTAAACAGTTTGTACCCCTTCTGTTCCATCTCTTTGTTTTAGTATTACTAGACGTAACCCCTAGCACCCATTTGATGTTCCTCTATTAACTTTTTTTTTGAAGAACCTACACGGAGGTAGGGCGGTAGGTTCTTCAAAAGAAATGTGGGGAGACTAGGCGTGACCCACAAATACAAAATGAATTCAAGTAAAAAACCCTACTAAATTGGCCCATTAATATCCTTCTCCAAAGAGGGAGCACGAAAATTCGGTGGGTCATGGATGAAGGACCCAGCCCACTTACTTCTAAGACCTACAGCTGCTATCTCATGAGCCACCGCATTACCATCTCTTCGCACCACACAGACAGTACCAACATCGGATCTTTCAAGATACTTCTTCAGTACGGCAAGGAACCAAGCTGATTCGTTGTTCTCAGATCTCGCCGTGGTCAAGGCAAGCTTCAACTCTTGTGAATCTGTCTCAACAATTAGCGGCACAGAAGAAAAGGATCTTCTTGTCGATTAAGATCAACCTAGCCAGTTGATAACCACACATGTCTTGTCGATTTACACCGGAAAAACAAGTGTTGTACACTTTCTTTATCTCTTTCACAGCAGGGGCATATCCCAGGTATGTTCATTCCCCTCTTTATAAGGCACTGTCTAGTAGGAAAATACCTTTTCAGGAACCTCCACGCAAAATTTCTTTTTTTTTTCTGGCATCTGTAAAGTCCAGATTTTCTTGTTGATTTGTGCAATTGGATGTAGACTTGAGCCTTCGGACGCATTGCTTAAGATATCAGGGTAGCATAACCTGTAGGCTGTTTGATATCCAGATGCTACAGTATAATGCCCAGATTGAGATAGACCCCAAGAAAGTTTATATAATGTCTTATTCTGAACGGGATTTGTAAGATCATTTTTACCTCATCCTCAGCAAAATGCATCTTTATCTTGTCGACATGCCATTGACCATCACCATTGAACAACTCATAACCCAGAGTTGAGAAACTGAAAATTTTCCTTCCACCATTCGCAGGGTGCCATTTACGGCTGTAGATTAGGGTACTTTGACCATATCCAATCGCATGCCCTGATCCCTCATACAACACCTGCCTTCCCAAAAGAATGCTCCTCCATAGAAAAGAAGGGCCTATAGCCTAACTCAGCCGAAAGAAAAGTTTTTGTAAGATAGTACTTGCCTTTTAGGACCTTCGCGACAAGCGAATCCGGACTACAGAGAAGTCACCACCCTTTTTTAGCAAGAAGAGCTAAGTTAAAGGCCTCAATACATCTGAAACCCATTCCCCCTTCAACTTTGTTCAAATATAACTTCTCCCATTTGCACCAGTGAATCTTCCTATTTTTATCTGATTCGCCCCACCAAAACGCGGTCAACATTCTCTGAATATCGTGGTGTAAAGAATCTGGGAGCATGAAACAACTCATAACATAAATAGGGATGGCCTGGATTACATATTTTATGAGGATCTCCCGCCCCGCAATACTAAGATAATTTTCAGTCCACCCTCCCACTCTCTTGATAACTCTTTCTTGGACACGGTCAAACATCGACTTCTTATCACGTCCAATACTCGTAGGAAGTCCTAAGTATTTTGAGTGTCCTGAAACTGTAGATATCTGAAGTATGTTGGCGATCATCGCCCTTTTAGGTTTGAGGTACCAATGGGCTAAAACAGAGAGCAGACTTGTCAAAATTGATACTCTGACCCGAAGCTTTGTCATAAAGGAGTAAATTCTTCTTCACCTCTTCTGAATCCTCTTTTGTAGCCTGACCAAAAAACACGATGTCATCCGCAAATAATAAGTGGGAGATAGGAGGGAACCCTCTTGCTGCTTTACATAGATTTTTTCATCAAGCCTGTAAGCCTCTCAGTACAAATAAGAAACAGATACGGGGATATCGGATCACCTTGCGGCAGTCCTCTAGTGGGTAAAATATTTCCCGTAGCCTGACCATTTATTAGAATAGAAAATTGAGCCGTGGTAACACATCCCATAACAAGCTTCACATAGTTCTCGTGGAACCCCATTTTTTTCATTACCGCCTGAAAGAATGACCACTCGACCCTATCGTAAGCCTTTGACATGTCTAATTTCAAGGAAAAATGCACTTTCTTCCCTCTTGAGTATTTGATGGAGTGCATGGTCTCAAAGGAGATAATCACATTATCAATTATAAGTCTTCCGGAAATAAAAGCACTCTGCGCGGGATCAGATACTTAATTCAGCACCATTTTGAGTCTATTCGCAAGGACCTAGGAAACAACCTTGTAACTAACGTTGCATAAACTGATGGGTCCGAATTCAGTAACCTTCTTGGGGTTAGACACTTTAGGAATCAAAGCAATGTTAGTGCCATTAATAGAAGAAATATCCTTGCTCTCATTAAGGATTGAAAGCACAACACTTGTGAGGTCCTTACCCACCACATCCCAATACTGCTGATAGAAAAGTGCCGGCATCCCATCCGGCCCGGGCGCTTTTAAGGGGTCCATCTGGAAAAGTTCTTGTTTAATTTCTTCTTCCGAAAAAAGTTCTAATCTGCATTCATATAATCTGAAACCTTGCGGGGGATAGCATTTATCACCTGAACCATGTCACAACCAGAGTATGCAAACAAGTCATTACAATAATGTATAAATATCTCAGCTATACCTTGTCTTTCTTCAACCCACTGTTCATGCGAATCAAGAACACCACGAATGTGATTAACTCTTTTCCGTTCAGAAGCAACTTTGTGAAAATAGGTTGTGTTTCTGTCTACTTCCTTAAGCCATGTCGCTCTTGAGAGTTGTCTCCATTTCGCTTCTTCAATTCGCAATATTTCATCAAACTGAAATTCATACTCCTTGATTTGTAGGAGGCTTCATTCTGGCATTATCAAGCATAGAAATGATGGACTGCTTTGCTTTCTTTCTGAACTTGACTTTCTTCTTACTCCACCTCTGTAAACTATTGCTAGCGGCACTACTAGAAAAATTACCAGAAACGGCGCCTCAAAACCGCCGTTAAAGGCCTGAAAACCGCCCTTTACAGCAGTAACGGCGGTTGTTACGACGGTTTTTCAAGTGCCCTAAAACTAAGTGTTGTAAATAGGTAAACGGCGGTTTCAACCGCCCTAAATGTTAATGGCGGCTGTTCCGTAGCGTCGTTTGCCTTAACGGCGTTAAAGACAAACACCGTTAACATTCACGGTGCTTCACTGAAAACCGCCTTATAATTCAATTTTTACTATTTTTTTATTAAAATTACTTATTTCGTATTTATTTATCTAAAATTTCAGTTTCTTTTTCTTCTATACCGTAAATTCTTCAAACCCATCAAAAATTCCAACTATGAAAATTCCTTTATTGCATTAGATGTATTTTAAACCCACCATAAATGGAAATTTGCGTTATTCCCGTTTTCAACAAATCAAAATTGTTCCAACACATCAACAATTGTACAACACAAAGACTGTTTAGATCGGCAGAGAGAAAGGGAGGAAGAGAAGTGACAGAGAGGGAGGGAGGTGATGAAGAAAGTGAGAAAGAGGGACAAAGAAAGGGGGCTTGGAGAAAGACAAATAGGGAGTTTACATCGACAGAGAGGGGGAGATTTAGAGCCGATCGAGAGTTGAGGAGGGAGATAGATCAGATCTAGGGACGTGAGGGAGAGATGATGGCAGAGGGACACAGAGAGGGACATCGAAGAAGTAGGAAGAGGGAGAGAGGGGGGAGGAAGAACGAAGGAGAGAGCTAAAATACCGGAGAGAGACCGACGACGACAAGGGAACCACCTGAGGAAAACCAACGACGATAAGGAGGACACCGGAGGAAGACAAACGATGCTTCTCTTGGAGGAGGAATTGAGGCTCTGAGTACGGGAGAAGAGACTAACAGAGAGAGAGAGAGAGAGATGGATCTGAATCTAGGATGGGAAGTGGGGTGTGGCTGTGTTTGAGGAAATAAGGGGATGGTGGTATTTTAAAGATTTAGGGTTTGAATCGGACAGTGGAGATTCAATCTCTTAAAACTGAACCTTTTTTAAAGAAATCATAGTTACGGTGCTTTATGTTTAACGCCGTTTATGATGACGACATTTTCTCACATAGCGCCGTTGAAACAAACGGCATTTTATATGAACTGCCCTTTTTCAAATCTCCAAACGGCGCTCTCGGTAAAACCACTGTTAATACTAACGACGTTTGTTAAAAACCGCCCTTTGTTAATTTTTAAACGGCGCTTTTGGTCAACCGCCGTTAATTCTAATGGCGTTATCAAACAAACCCCGTTTGGATTTCTAGAAACGACGCTTTTCATCAAACCACCATTTATGGATTACAAATACGGCGCACGCAAAGTACAAGCGCCGGGAAAGGCGACTTTTCTAGTAGTGCGGCTTTGATTTTTTTTGTAAAAGATGTAATATTAATGGGTCTGTACCTATCTTCCCAACACTCTTTTATCACCTGTGCGCATTCAGTGTCGCAGACCCATTGTGCCGCAAATTTAAAATAATGCCTTTTTGGGTTATCACCATTATGCAGAGAGTTAGCATCAATCAACAGTGGTCTGTGGTCTGATGCCTAGCATTGTAAATGGTAGACCGTTGTGGCAGGGAATATCTGTCGCCGATTTTCATTAGACACCGCTCGGTCCAAGCGCTTCTGCACATTATACTTGTTAGCCCTCCCGTTCGACCGCGTAAAAGAGTATCCCATAACGCCCATGTCAGAAAGATTACAGTCCCCAAGAGCATCGCTAAAAGCCGCAATTCAACTCATGCTAGGCATACTAGCCCATTGATATTCTGTAATCTTTACTATCTTAAAAGAGTGAAGAATAAAAAAATGACTCCTAAGATCTTTTATTACGGATGTGCCTCCTTAAAATTAATAATTACAAAAGTGTCTTTTTTTTTGTCAAGTACAAAAGTGTCTTCTTAACCCTAAGATTTACTTTATTTTCTAATAAAGTTTGTCCGCGAGAGATCGCCGTGATAATGAGGATTCTCCCAGTTACGGCTGCAACCCAGAACAATGTCACTATCGATTCCCTTCACTGTTTCAGAGTCCTATCGGTAGTTCGATCGCGTCGAGATCATCGTGAATGATCACAAGAACATGACAGCCCGCCGTACACTGCGTTCACTGACACCACGGGTCGGCATGGCCCTATCAACCCTGTTTTTGGTATGGGCTCTTCAACTTTTAGTCTTGTTGATTTGTTTTATCAGATGGTGTTCTTGTCTTATGTTTTTTAACTACCTTCAATTCCTTCTTTGCACGCGAGGATTTACATAGTTTTTTATTTGAAGAATTTGTGATTCAATGATTTGTATATGTCTGCATAGATTTGTATGAATCTGTTTGGGTTTTTGATAGTAATATCGATTGCGCCGCGAGTTTTGATGCATTTCTGCAATATGAAGTCATTGATCTGCATATTTTTTGTTCTTGTTTGCATTCCCTGAAGCAGATGTTCATGTTGGTCGTTTGGAATGAGTTTCTGCCAATATTGAACCTCTGTTCATCTTGCTTAGCACGTCTTCTGTTGAAATCACTCGCACATCCGTGTTCTGTGCAATTGTTGTTACATGATTGGCACTCCGTGATTGATGAATCTGCATTTTGTTGGGACTTCCTACACATCTCTGAGTTAGAATCGATCCTTACGCTTCAATTTGTTAAATTGTTGGCCTGGGTTCTCAGAAAACAATTCTACGACCTTGTTGATGTTGCAATAGTTTAAAGGATCTACTTTCCTTCCATAGGTAAGTTTTGACATACTCTGTGATCATCAGAGGAGAGTTATTCTTCAAGGGTAAATAATAAAAGATGGGGTGAGATTGCATTTCACTGGTAAAACCTGTGAGAGGTTTGAATTCCTCTGACATATGTTCTCTAAAGAGGACATGATTCTCTTGTGAAGAATTGCAGGCTATCAAAAAATTAATTAATTGATTGGTGAAGAGAAGCAACTCGCGACCAAGTTGAGAAAACACAATACTGGTTGGGGTTTTCAGAATTTAAGTCTCATTTGATCAATTGGGGTAGTATTTTCGGATTCGTATGGGAGTAAATGTCTTAAATTCTTTGGTTGACTACATTGGTGGTTTCGGTGGGCTGTTATTGAGGGGTCAAACTCTAAGAGGTTAATAGCTATAACCTACAGGGATGACTAGCCCTGGGTGGTTAGGCTCATTGGTAGTTTAGGGTACGTGTAGAGGGTTCTGGTAGGGTGGGATGTAATATGGGGATTCTTTAGCAATATGTGCTGTCTGGTTTTTTTCTATTTCTGTTCCAGTTAATTATTTAATTTGGTAATTAGTTTGAAGCCTGAGGCACCTTAGGATGCAGAAGTGAGAGTGAGGCTGATTTAGATAGATTGACTTGGATTGAAAAGTTTTATTAAGGTGAAGGGTAACGTTGTTGTAGTACTTTATAAAGGTATGTACGGTCTTGCTATTCATATGAGGGAGTTTCAATCCAAGTAGATAGCAATTGTTTTACCTGGAAAATTAATTCTTCCAAAGTTCAGAAAATTGAAAATTAAAGCATGAATCTAAACATAGGAAGAATACAAAAAAATGTTTCTAGAAAACTGGAGGTTTACCAATCCAATTGGTAACTTACTCCTAGATTGAACTTGTAGAATTTATTGTTTTCGCAGATGACTGGAGCAATTAACGAGATTTGTTAATGAGATTTGTTATATTTAGCCCTACTTTCAAGCTTTTCTGCTGTGTTTGACTTCAAGAGAGCTTTTTGTAGATCGTTCTTTGTTTACATCGAATGGTTTTTTACGTATGCTTCATCTTCTCTGTTTACATCTATTGGTTCATTAGGCATGCTTGATCTTCTCTGTTTAAGCGGTTACCATCTTCGGCAACAAATTGAATCGCACAGTTGTTACTAAATTTTTAAAAGTAGGTGGTGAAGTTGGTCGAATCTGAAGAGCTTGATTAAGAACCCGGAGGACATCGTGGAATCCACCGGTGTGTTCACTGAGAGGACAAGGGTGGCGCCCACTTGAAGGTTTGTTGCTGTGTGGAATTATCTTTGGCAGGCAAACTTGAAGGTTTGTTGCTGTTTGAAGCTGCAATTTTGCCTGCCAAAGATAATTCCACACAGCAACAAACCTTCAAGGGGGCACCACCCTTGTCCTTGTTAGTGAACACACCGGTGGATTCCATGATGTCCTCGGGGTTCTCAATCAAGCTCTTCAGATTAGACCAGCATAAATGAATTATCTTTGGCAGGCAGCTGTAATTACTTAATTTGTCTTGGTTACCTGAAATTAGAAGTTGGGATAGTTTTAATAGGTTGATGGTTTCCTTCCTTGAGTGAAAAAGGTAAGTCAAGAGGACGATTTATAAATTAACTATCACTGCGAATCCTATAAGAATGACTCTTCTTAGATTACAAGGCTCTAACCTTTAACTATAACTCTTATCATATTCCTCATAAGACAATGTAATCTGACCAAGACAAATGGCCCTAATCTGTTAGTTTATTTCCAAATTATGCATAAAAATAATTGACGTTTTTAGGCACTTCTGCTTATCAGCTTGACGATGATCATGCTGCTTAGGTTTGTTGAAAAGAGTAATTATGATTTTCTTTTCAATGTCAATGTTGGTTCATTATCCGATCTCTTACTCCCACAAATGCCGATTGATTTCTTGCATGAACCTTAGTAGTCGTAATTAGGGAACGCAATGTAAGGCGCACATATTGCCATCAACAACGGAGGTGCCATTACGAATTAAGGCTCAATATAAACCATGTTTCATGCTAATTGTTATGTTTACTCTACGAGAATGCTTGTGAGAATTTTGATTAACATTGGTTATATGTTGCATGATCAAAAAGAAATTGTGTGATTGTTTAAAGTGTGCATCTTCTTACCCAGATATTTCATATTTTTGAGAGAGTGTCTTGCCGTCGTCAAATGTCGAACTTCTACGTGTTGGCCATGGCGTTAAGAAGAGTTGAAGAAAGTGGTTTGCAACACTGATTTCGTGAATCTAGATCAGAGTTAAAATTTTCTACACAAAACAAAGTACTGGTCGTTATTAATTTCTGCTTATCATAGATGTATGTGCTTTTTGGATGTATTTTATGCTAGATTGACTATAGGCACGACCTCCTACTTTTAAATTTCGCCAACTAAATTTCTTCATCAAATGATGCAGCCCCTTTGCGTATTATGTTCTTTTTGAATCTATATAACCAATTGTGGAGGTAATTCACTGGTACATTTTATGGCATGTGGTGTGCTAAGTTTCATTACTACAAACTTCGGACTGAGAAGTTAGAGACTATTCATTCATGTAGTCATGAACCTAGGCTTGTTGAGTTGGCTCGTTCCTTGTACCAGGAGTTCTCTAGGAAATGTCCTTATTTGGACAAAGAATTCATAAAAGTGTCTTGTCGGATTTGACATTATGAGTTTAAGTCGCAGTTTATGTAATCTCTTGTCCTTTAAGTACTGTTTTAGATTTACACAAATTCAAATTTATTGGGTAGCTACTCTAGAAGAATAAACCAAAAATATAGTTAGATAATACTACAAGAAAAGAAATGTATTAGAAACGTAAAACCGTTATATTACATATGGATCCGGATATGAGGGCTGCTATGTTTTACCCTACTTCTTCATCATTTAATTTTACCTCCTATGTATGGCTGTTGGTAACTATTTATTTTAAGATCTTTATATATTCATGTCACCAATCACAAACATCCACACATATAGTTAAATTAAAGGGTGATGAAAAAAAGGTGACGTTAAACATTTTCCTATGGATATTTAAGTGATCATAACTACAAATTTCAAGTATGCAAGTCCTAAATTGCAGACTATCAACGCTAACGTAGACGATGGGAATCGAATACGTGTCAACCGTATTGTACTAACTACGTATTATTATTTATTTAATTAGTTTATTAGTTCTTATTTATTTATTTATTATATTAAGTATTTATTAAATATTTAATAAGTTAAATAACGAAGGGTTTTCTTTACGTTTCTTTCCCGACCCATAAGTCGAACCATATAAGGGTTAGGTTTGTTTTTCTATTTAAATACTTGTAGTTGCTTAAATTATTCATATAATGAAAATCATATCAATTTGACCTTTCTCGAATTTCTCATCTTCTTCCAGTTTCTTTAAATCTATCAATTTCTTCATTATCGATACATTTTTCGTATCTTAATCACACTATATTGCAAGATTTGGGTGCTTTTTTAACATGCACTAAATGAGTACTTTTAATGTTCTGTGTCCAGATAAACATTTGTCTTAAATCTCTTAATATATACCTTTATATTTGATTCGTCATTTTAAATTTTTCATTTTCCATATACATTGTTAAAACTTTCTACGATATTTCCATTTGTTTGGATCTCACTTGTAAACTACTTCACTTGATATTTAAAAAATGTTATAAAACTCACGTGCAACGCACGTGCTCCTAACTAGTAGAAAGAAAGTTATTAAAATCGCCGCACACCATCCAAGCTTCTTAACAAATCCCATGAGTGCCCCATTCGAGCGGCTTGGGATTATCATAAAAACCAGTGAAATAAAACTTTCTCTTTTCCGCAACAAGTTCTTGAACCCAACAATGAACATTAAACTGACTGTACGTTAAAATATTTACATCAACATCATCATTCCACAAGAGAGAAAGACACCCTCCTAACCCTCTTCTAGGAACACAGAGACCGCTCCTGTACTTGAGTTTTAAACGAAGTCTCTCACCTTTATTCCTACTAAGTTTCGTTTCAGCTAAAAACAAAATAGAAGGAGAACTACTCTTCACCAAGTGTTGAAGAGCATTGAATCTACAGGGATTACCCAACCCCCGTACGTTCCAAGCTAGGGTTTTCATGGCTCTCGGCGGAGGTGGCCATCACCACACTCCGCCGTTATCCCAATGACACCGCCCTCCAAATCTTCAACTGCTACACGCAGTCTTTGTCATCTTGTCCTTACTTTTGCTTGAATTTATGGCATCAGTGAGTAGCTTTGGTGCTTTTTGTCTATTAGCCTTGGCCACTGACCTTGCATTCCCATCTCCTCTCGCACAGCTACCCAATCCCGCCTCAAGATGCATGATTTCCTTCCCCTTTGCCGAGCAAAAACCTTCAGCCGAATTCGGAGAAGCGTGGGCTGCCGTATTTCCCATCCTACCCTCTTCCTCATCTAGCTGCACCCCAAACTGTTCGAAACCAAGCAAATTCATAGTGTTCATCTTCCCAGTCTTCCGGATGGATTCCATCATAGCGGAGGCCCTGATCCAATCACCATAAACTTTCTTCACCACGCCATTCTTCCTCTTTGATTCCGTCGCTTCACACATCTAGAGATCGTGCCCAACAACCCCACACAACTCGCACATAAACGACACCTTCTCGTACCTAAAATGTACCCAAGGGACCTTTCGACCTGAGAGACGAATCTTTGCCACCCTTCTGAGCGGCTTGCGCACATCAAGGAGCATTTTCAGTCGCAAACATCGTCCCTTTAGGATGCCTTTGTCCGGAACCTCAACCTCCAAAATAGTTCCAATTGCACCGCCTTTGTCTCTTCCCGCCGGCTATAGTCAGCCCGTCTAGTGGAATTCCCCAAACTTGCACCCAAAACATGCCCATGTTGTAGCACAACGCCTTCATGTCCACTCCTTCCCACCTTTTAAGAACAACCAATTTTTTGTTGATCAACCAAGGCTGACCCAAGATGACACGATCAAGATCCCTTTCCTCCCCGAAAACGAAGTGGAAAAAACCATCACCGAGAGGGTTAACACTGAAACCCCTCGGCTCATTCCAGACAATTGACATCGCCTTTTGTACCCCCGTAGCGTTCTGCTGCCTAGATGACCAGACCTTGCCGAAAAGGCTCCTCTTGCAAACCTCCACCCCTTCCTTCAGTGAGTCGTCAGAGATCGCAATCTCACCCTCTTCCAATTCGTTCAAACCCATTAACATGAGTTCATCCGCCAAATCATCAGTTGCAGCGAACTTGGAAGAAGAAGAGGCCATAGAGAAATGCAAGAATGCAAGAAACTGACAGGTGAATGAGAAACTGAAAACAAGAAGTAAAAAGAACCTGAACGGTAGTTGAAACCTTGCACGTTAGTGAACATAGATCGTAACGCCGCCTCTAAATAGGCTAGAACCACCCAAAAAACACGACGGTAACCACCCAACACCATCCTAGTGGGGTGGAGAACTGCTAGTAACTGCTTCACCACACACATAATCGTGGGTCGTGTAGGAGAGAGGGGAGAGAGAATTTTGGATTCCTCTATTAACTTTGATAAAAGAAGAAAAAAGTAATTCTATTAAGAGCATCTCCCCCAGTTTTTTTTTTTTTTTTTTTTTTTTTTTTTTTTTTTTTTTTTTTTTTTGCAAAAGAGCATCTCCCACAGTTGATATTAAATTTTACACCAAATCCTATATTTGGTGGAGAAAAATGATTTGACTTCCCACAGTTAACCCTCAAAAACACCATTTCACCATTTTTGGTGGAAAAATAACACTTTTGGTCTCCAACAGTTTTCAACAAATTTTACATCAAATAGCCATTTCACCATTTCATCAAATTTAAAGAATAGTATTTTTAGCCTCCCACAACAAATCATCAAATTTATCACCAAATCGTGAATTTCATAACTATCAAAATAGAAAAAATATTTTATTACCAAAACAATATTACACGAAACTGTAAAATGATTAAATAACACTTCAAAAAATATAAAATTAACCAATCTAATAATGTGATATATTTTTATTTTTCTGAGTTTATAATAATGCATTATTCTTGTCGTCATTTTTGTTTATATTTTATTTTTTATCACTAATATTAATTATATTAGTCGTTAGATTTTTTTTTTAACACTAATCAATCGTCTGCACACGCTTAATAGTTTCTCTGAATTTGTTCTTACTTCAATCTTATTTTTTTTTGGGGGGGGGGGGGGGGGGGGAGGGGGGGGGGGGGTGTAGGTTCAAATTTTCTTTCTGATTTTATATATTTGCATGCCATACTAAATGGAAATATGTACAAGAAGGTTACTTTAGTTCTTGAAGTTTAACATCAGTGTAGATTGTTCGGCCAAACTTGTTGCAACTACATTAGTTATTTCATTTTATCATCCCACATCATGATGCTGAAGATATTATGTAACACGCTATGGCTCAAAAGCATAGCATACAAAGTGGAAGAAGAAAAACGGATGGTGTATATATTGTAAAAACGAAATACTACACTATTACATAAAGCATATTATTACCATGAAAGTAATGTGAAAATAAGCCCTAAACACTAATTAAAAATTTGGTGTAGATTACACCAAATCCTATTTTTGCCATCAAATTTGAAGGTAAATATAGGATTTGGTGATATAGGATAGGAATTGAGGGTACTGTGGGAGATGCTCTTCACTATTTCACAAAAGCTACACCAAATATAGTATTTGGTGATTTGGTGTTTTTTTGGTCAACGACTGTGGGAGGCCTACAAAAAAATCACCATTTTTTGGTGATTTGCTGATTTGGTGATTTGTTGTGGGAGGCCGAAAACACCAAATTTTACTATCAAATATAGGATTTGGTCTACTGTGGGAGATGCTCCAACACTTTAACATGTTTCTCTACAGTTTAGACATGAGATCACATTTTTTTTTAAATAAAGTATTTCATCTTCTATATTATAAAATAGCATGTTTTAACAAATTTTTGAATTTTTAGCCGTTAGATTAAATCAAATTCATCCCCACCATTAGATCTCACCTACTTATTACATCTATAACTACCCACTCTCTTTGGACATCCCTAACTACCGACTCTCCTTGGACATCCCTAACTAATAAGAGAGAGATTTTTCTCAATTACTACATCTCTAACTTGGAAATTTGTTCTTTTTTTTTATTTCCTTTTTTCATACATTTGTAAATATAATATTTGGATAACACCTCTAAATTAATTTAGAAAAAAACACCTCTAAATTAAAAACTATTCAAGTTAGGGAGAGTGCCCTCGGGCACGGGTAATACTCTAGTTCAATATATGAAGTCAAGAAGAGACTGATTGTTGGACTTATTATTATTGCCATCCCATGTTCAATTTCAATAAAAAGTCCTTTCAGAAATAAAAAATGTTAAAAAAAACAAACGCAGATGGAGAACAAGTAATCATCAAGGTTCCGATATTTAAAAAAAAATAAAAAATCGTCAATGTTCCGATGCTTTATTTCGTCTGCTTACAATTGATTCTAAATTATGTTTTGTATTTGTCATATAATGAACCAATAATACACTAATTCAATTAAAACCATTTTACAAAAACGTATGTTTATAATTAAAGAATAAATTATATGCATGACTCAAGAGTCACAAATTCTACTTTTCTTAAATTAGAAAATAAGTTGTGACTAATAAAATTGACAATTTAGAAGTTGCCACTAATCCCAATTAAATTTAATCTATTCATGGAGTGTAGACCGAGTTAGTATGTATTGTCATGTCCCTTGTTAAATGTTTGCATTCACAAGAAAACTAGAGATCAATGTAGCATATTTATCAGAAAATTAACTTAGTACTTTCATTTACATGTATAGTTTTATTTATTTTAGTAACAAGGCTAGTTAGATGCAACATATGTCTTTAATAATATAGATTTATACAAATTTGTTTGAGTAAATATTTAGTTTGAATGAGATTCTTATTCATATCATTAACGGTGGAAATGATATATTATCCTCTAAACATAATTATATATGTATATATATATATATATATATATATATATATATATATATATATATATATATATATATATATATTATGAAAGTAGAATGCAATGGAGGAATATTTTTATATTATCAATAAGAAGAATACATTCAATGTATCCATGTAATTATACAATAATATGAATTTCAGTAATACTATAAATATATTGTATGAATGAGATTAAATTGTTCATAACTTTTCCCATAATATAATATAAAAAAATTAATATTAACTTCACACCAGAAGAAGAATGAACATTAAAATAATAATCATGACAAACTGACTATCATTAAAATAATAAAATGAATAATAATTGCTCATAAGTTACAAATATAAAGAGTATAATTAAAAATCATAATGACAAAGCAATATGTGATACATGTCAATTTTTCATTGGTTGACTTTGTACAAATAGACATGTCGGATGACAATTGTTATATTTATAATGATTGTGTAAGGACATATGGCAATATGTTGTTTCACCTAAGGACTTTTCTGATTTTATTAAGATAAGATAAGATAAGATAAGATAAGATAAGATAAGATAAGATAAGATAAGATAAGATAAGAGATTATTTCTTTTGGTTATCATATTCAGTTTTTTATTGTATTTGATCTGCATCTAAACAATTCGTTTGTTTAGAAATGGCAGACGGAAAAACCGAGTCAACTACGGCAACCACAACCAATGTGGCGGTGCCCGTTGCTCCGGTCATACCGGTGAATGCACATCCAATGGAGAGACCCGAGAAGTTATCCGGAAAGAATTTTAAGCGGTGCCAACAAAATATGTACTTCTACTTGACAACCTTAAGCCTAGCACGATACCTTTTCGAATATGAACCTACACTCTCTGAGAATTCAGAAAAGGAGGCGGTATTAGCAAAGGATGCATGGCATTATTCTGATTTTTTGGCTAGGAAATATGTATTGAATAGCCTAGACAATCAATTGTATAATGTATATTCTGCAGTAAAACCCGCCAAGGGACTTTGGCAGTCCCTAGAAAAGAAGTACAAAATCGAAGATGCGGGGGAAAAGAAGTTCGTAGTGGAAAACTTATTACATAAGAAATACTTCATTACGTTAATTGACGTCTACAAAAAGTATTGCTATGTTTACTTATTACATAGTCGATATGAAGCTTTAGAAGATTTTACGCAATATAAAGCAGATGTAGAAAATCTACTAAGCACAAGGATTAAAATCCTACGTAATGACCGAGGAGGAGAATATGATTCTCCTTCGCAGAAATTTGTGCTCAAAGTGGAATAATCCACCAATTTTAAGCACCTTACACACCCGAACAAAACGGTGTGGCTGAAAGGAAGAATAGACCTTTAAAAGAATTGCTAAATGCATTACTTCTAAGTTCTGGATTGCCCAAAAACTTGTGGGAGGAAGCGTTATTAAGTGCCAAGTATTTTCTTTATAGAATACCAAAGAAAAAGGCCGATAAAACTCCATACACATTATGGAAAGGACGGGCGCCCTCTTACAAACATCTACGAGTTTGCGGATATCTCGCTAAAGTGGCTACACCACTACTTAATAAAGTGAAAATTGGTCAAAAAACAGTCAATTTCATCTTCATTGAATATGCTTTGAATAATAGTGCATATCGATTTCTGGTTCATAAATCAGAAATATCTGATATTCATGAAAATACGATTATTGAATCATCGAAAGCATCTTTATTTGAGGGTATTTTTCTTTACAAAGAAAAGAAGACGCGTGAAATTGAAAAACGGACATAAGACTCTACATTTGGAGACGACCAAGATAAAGATCCAAGGAGGAGTAAGATACAAAGGACCGAAAAGTCTTTCAGACCTGATTTCCTTACTTACATGCTCGAAAATGATCCAACTTCCTACAAGGAATCAATTGCAAGTGGGAACGCTCCTTAATGAAAAGAAGCCGTAAAATCGAGTTAGAATCAATATTGCACAACAGTACGTGGGAATTAGTGGACCTACCTTAAGGTTGCAAACCTTTAGGTTGCAAGTGGGTTTTAAAGTGTAAATTGAAACGGGACAGATCCATCGACAAATATACGGTGAGGCTAGTTGCCTAATGTTATAAGGAAAAAGGAGGAATATATTTCTTCGATACCTATTCTCCGTTAACAAGGATAACATCAATTTGTATGTTAATTGATATTACGACAATCTGTAATCTTGAAATCCATCAAATGGATGTCAAGACTTCATTTCTTAATGAAGAATTAAAAGAAGAAATCTACATAAAACAACCTGAAGGATTCCGAGTTCCAGGAAATGAAGACAAGTATTGTCGATTAAAGAAATCCTTATGATAGATCAACTTAATTGAATTGAATATGTGTACAAACTCAGGGGGAGTTTTCACCTTGATGATGAAAGCCACAAGTTCAGAGACAATAAGTCTCAAAGCTCCAAAGCTTTGGAGATTGCCTTATGATTTGTATTTTTTATATTAGCTAACTACTTTCTGTTTGCAGGGGATTAATTTGAGTTAATAAATTGATTTTGAGATATTTTAACTCTTAATCTTATTATTTATCATATCTTAGATATATATGCATATGGATGTATGTATTGTTTTTATCTCAGAAAATAGCTAAGTTTATTAGATGAACTGATCTGTTAAACAGATCAGATTTCAAGTGCTATTGTTTCTGGGTTGTGTTTGATATGTGTTCCTGAGTTTATGCAGGGTTGTTTGGTCATTCAAACGTGCCTAAAAAACTCTACTGGCTATTCAAAAATAGTTGTTTGAAAGGCGCTTCTCAGGGGATTAGTTCATAAAATCTCTCATGCAGTTGCGGAAAATTGTTATAAAAAAGATTTTAATTTCTAAGAGATGCAGACACACTGAGAGAAGGGTTATCACTGTGAATAGAAGAGTTTTTTCATTCGTGGTGGATCAACTGATACTACTCTTCAATTCAATCAAGGATTCAACACTTCTAAGTAAAAGATCAAATCCTCTAGAATGTGAAGAACACTTCTGAGCATTCACTGCTTATTAGTTTCTGTGTTCTTCATTGTGATTTCATTTGTAATATTATTAAGTGTTACTCAACCTCCCCAAATTTATAAGTTATATGTTCAAGTGAATAACAAGAGGTTCTTATTGTTTCATCAGATTGTAGCTATAACTAGATGGGTTGGGAACCACAAGGTGTATAAGTGTAAGGTAGTTCACTTAGGCTTGAAATATAGGGCTATATCAAGGTGATTAATAAGAAGTTTGTTCAAATCCTGAAGGGATCAAGTCCCTCAGATAGAGAGTAGGTCCAATTGTGACTGAACTCTGTAAAAATCCTCGTGTTCTTTACTTTACTTCATTGTGATTTCATTCTGCAAACTAGACTAGCACTAAACAGATTGCTCCACAACTTTGGAGAATTTTGACAGTTCTAAGCTGCTTAAGCATTTTTCCAAACCTTTCCTAAGCTTTGAGATTTCATTATTTCCTTGTGTTAGAGTTTTAAAAGATCATCTTTAGCAAAAGTTTCCATACTCTATGTAAGATCATGTTGTGCAAGCCTTGAAATTGTTTGAATATTTCAAGGCCTTCAATCAGCTTTCAAAGCTTTGTATCAGTTTTCACAGGCCTTAAACTGGATTCAAAGCCTTGAAACTACCTAACCTAGATGAACATTCTCAGGGGGAGTTTTCTGTAAACTCTTCAAAGTGTATTTCCTTTATCTCCTTCATATGCTTGATTTACTGTTATTTGATGATGAATGAAAAATCATTCTAACACGTTTGAATATAGAATATCATCTGTTTGACTTTGATTTTGCAGGGAATTTTATTTCCTAGTTTTCAGAGATTATTTCCTAATCTGACTTTTGCAGGGAAGGAATAATATTGAGAAGATGATTCTTTGTTTGATATGAATGACTTGACAACTTCTCAATCTATTCAAATGCAATATAACGATATTATCTCTCGATATTGTGATCATTTAACCGTTGAAGAAGATTGTCAAAGAGTCAAAGTCTGTTGCCTACAAAATAGGAGATTTGTTGCTGAAAATCTGGGAAGATTTAAAGAGCTGTTTGAAGTTTAAATAGAGCTCAATTATGAAGAAAAGAGACACAATACTCAACGGGCAAAAAGAGAGAAAAAGTTATGGATTGACGAGCATCAAAGAAGTTCATTCATCTCACAATCCTTTTGACAGAAGGTCACTGCATACTCCACTGCAGTTTCTAAACTCTAAGTGTTCTTCTGTATAGTGCTTCATTGGTAGGTTATTTTTGTAATATTTCTATCTTCATTCTCAAGGATTGTTCAAGGTGAACAATAGAGAATTCTTAGTTAATCAGTTAGCTAGAGCAGGTACTAGATAGGTTCGGAAGAACCACAAGCTGTAAAAGAGTAAGGCAATTCTTTGTGATTGAGATTTAGGGCTTAGCTTTTGATTAATAAGAATAGTGTTGAAAATCCTGCAGGGAGAAGATCCCTGAGGTATAGACATAGGTCCAAGTGGATTGAACTCTATAAATCATCGGTCTCTTGCATTTACATTTTCTTTACTTAATCAGTTTTTTACAAGCATTCAAACTTGTATGTTTTCAAGGGTTTGAAACTCTTTTCAAGTCCGTAAAAAAAGAATTGACTCATCTATTTCAAACTGTATATCATTCCACGGGCTTGAACCTGTTTTCAAGGCCTTGAGCTTCACTAGTTGTCACACAATCCTATCTTCTTAGCATGTTTTGCAAAAAGTTGGCATACTCTATTCAACCCCCCCTCTAGAGTATCTTACATGCATTACCACCTGCACACTCACACATTCAATTGGTATCAGAGCTTCTATCACTGTATAGATTTAACCATCTGGAGATCATGAGTACTGCAGGTGATGGTGGTTTCTAACAGGGAAGAGCTGCTAACAGACTTCCTCTATTTGTGGAGAAAATTTTGCTCACTGGAAAGCATTGATGAAAATGTTCATCATTGATCAAGACATAGAGCTTTGGACCATTATTCAAAATGGACCTCACACTTTCTACACGGAGAAAGATGGGATTAGAACTTCCAAATCTGAAGACTCACTCTCCTCTTCTGAATTAGAGCAATTCTATAAGAATTACAAAGCTATTAACATTTGTTTTGTGCTTTGAGTACAGATGAATTCAACAGGATTTTAGGCTGCACTACTGCCAAAGAAATCAGGGATAATCTTGTGGTAACATTTGAAGGAACTAGTCAAGTCAAGCAAACCAAGATTAACATCTATCTCATGCAATATGAGCTGTTCAAGATGAATGCAGATGAATCTATCAGAGACATGTTCAAGAGGTTCACAGACATTGTTAACAACCTTGATTCAGTGGGAAAACATTTTTCCAATGAAGAAAAGGTGAGAAAGATTCTAAGAAGTCTTCCAAAGGCAAAGTGGGATCCAAAGACCACAGCTATTGAAGAAGCTCACAATCTCTCAACTCTACAACTTGATGACCAACAAGGGAAGCTTCTGACACATGAAATATCTATGAATGAAGTTGATGGAGAGCTCCCATAAAGCGTCAAGAACTTAGCTCTCAAAGCCAAAGAGACTGAGAGAAACCAAATCCTTGAAACTGTGGATGGTGATGATGAAGATTCATTTTCTTTGATTTCCAAAGCCTTGACAAGAATTCTCAAAATGAAGAAAAACTTTGGAAACAAAGACTTCAACAGAGAAAGACATACACCATCAGTAGCAAGGACTACAGAGGTAAGTCTTCTTCACAAAATAAATCAAAGGTTATGAACTGCTTTGAATATGGTGATGCAGGACATTTGATAAGAGATTGTCCACACAAGAAAAGCAAGTGCTTTCAAAAGAAAGATCATGATAGAAGAAAGAAAGATATGATAGCTTCATGGAGTGATTCAAATAGGTTAAGTGAATCATAATCTGAAGAAGAACATGCCAACCTATGCTTCATGGCCGAACATGATGAAAGCTTTGAGAAGAACATTGAGGTAATGTTAAACTGTCTGATTTCAAAACCAAAAGATGCTCTTTCAGATTATCTCAGAACAATGCTTTTAAATGAAGAAGATTATCTGAAAGAGATCAAACTTTTGAAAGAAAAAGTTAATGAGAAAGTAAAAGAGAACTTACAACTTGTTTGCCTAAATCAGAATATTGAAATCTCTCAGAAGAAAACTGACAGTAGTTTCAAGGCCTTGAAAACCATTTTCAAAGCCTTGAAAACACAAGTCAAGGAAGTAGTCACTGAAATATATTTGATGAGTAACAGCCTTGTTAATCTGAAATATCAAGTTGATGAATTAGATAAACAAAAAGATACTCTTACTGAGAAACTTCAAGAATCTGAATTGGTCCAAGTTAGGCTTGCTGGATCAGAAAACAAGTTGAACTTGATTCTTGGAGGAAGTTCACAGTCTGTTCACAAAGCTGGTATTGGATTTAATCCACTTTCCAAAAAGAACAATACCAGATTTGTGAAAGCAGGAAACAGATCTTCTCCTAAGTTTCATTACTGCTGCAAAACTGGTCATGTTAAATTGACTTGTCCTTTCAGAAGAAGAGACCCTCATATAATGAGGAACACTTTTCCATTTCTACTCAAAGGAAAAGTTAAATAGATTTGGATTCCTAAACGGGTCAGACCACCTAAGATGATTAATCCTGAATATGAATCCAAATTCAACACTTGGTCTAATTAAAATATCCCGTTTTGTGACTATGGATAATTTTTTGATATTATTATAAGTGTTGGGAAGTTAATTTAATTGTAGAGAGTTAATTATAATTGTTATGAGAGTTTAAGTAATCTTTGTGACTTTAATCAAATGTTTTAGTGTCTTTTACTTGAGTTTGGGGAAGGTATTTGTCTTTTGGCAAAACTAAGGGGGAATAAGTGTCTTTTGACCTAACTTTTCTTCCTATGTAAAAGTTTCCTAATTCAAGAGGGTTTCATACTTATGAAGTTGACTTTATTTCCAACTCTCATAAAACCCTCACTCTCCCTATTTTTCTCTATCTCTCTCACATCCCTCACTCTCTACCGGTCCCTCTCTCTCACTCTCTCTCTCGTCTCTCTCTTCCCGACGACAACCACCACCGCCGCCTTCTCTCTCTCCGTTGAGGTAATATCCCTCTCTCTTTTTCCTTCTTTTTCTTTCTTTTCTTTCCTTCTTTCTCTTTTTCTTTCTCTCTCTCTCGCTCTCTCTCTCTCTCTCTCTCTCTCTGTCCGCCTCTCTTCCCGGCCGGCCTCCATGGCGGCGGGTTTGAGGTAGTTTTGTTTCTTCTTTTCTTTTCTCTAGTTGATCTCTTATTCTTGTGATCACTTGTTCGTGATTCATGTATATTGCATGTAATCTTTAATTTTCAGTTTGATATTGTTAGGATCATTGTTCATGAATTTGTAGGATTGATAATCAAGTTTTAGGGTTTATCATGTTCTTCGGTGTTGGGAAAAAAACCCTAGTTTGGAAGAGAAGTTGATTAAGTGATTTGGGTGTTTGAATGATCATAGTATATGGGTAACAATCTGATTTGAATGTGGGAATCATGTTATATTAGGTTTAGTATGAATATAGGATGAATTAGATGTTTGGGGAAAAAGTTTCATGAAGATTGACAATTCCTGTATGGATATTTTGAGTGAAGTTGGAAACTTGAAACTAGTGTAACTTTTGATTCAGGAATCGAAATTAAGATCCGTTTGAGGCTAAACTTATTATTTTGAATGTTTTGAATCCAATGGAGCTGTTTTTAGACCATGATCTGTTAAGGAAAACTGGAGTAATAGATTGGTGGAGTTATGATAGATTATGTATGCTTTAGGTTAGAGGATTTTGAAGCAAAGTTTTGAGTTTTGTTTTGATGTATGAATTGAGTGGGATGTTAGGCTAGTGTTAGGAACCTAAACCATTGACTATCATATGCATGTAATTAGTATAGCAAGCATATTGCTAGAAAATTTGTTTTATTAGAATATTGTTACGTGTAGGTAACGAGTTCGTCGACGACGAGTACGTAGAGTACGTTGATTGAGTTGCTATAGTTGGAATTTGCTTTGAGGTAAGTAAATATGCCAAGCCTAGTGTGCTTATCTCTTTATTGTCAAATGAATATTTGATTTGCTACGTCTCAAAATGTGTTTACGTGCTACATGACTTGAAATACATGATTTCTACTTGTTAAATGGTTTTGCTGAAAACATCACCATGATATTAATGAACTTTAACGTAAAGTGGAAGAAATTGTGCGGGGAAATTATTATTCTCCTTGGGCAGTGTTGGCTGCGGTCCCGTCTCTTTTTGATCCAGTTGCAAGTCCCTGGATTGCGGCATGTACTCACTCCTCTGGCCGGCGTAGTCTTAGGGGGGTGCCGACACTTAAGGTCTTGGAAGCTGTGGTTTATTTGATTTTCCCCCGCCACAACGAATTAATAATGAGTATATTTGTTTTTGTTAACGGAGAGGAGTTAACGACGGATTTTGGATTTTCCTAATGATTATGGAATTGGTTTGGAAATATTATGGAATTGGGAACTCTTATGTTTTAATACAAGAGTCAACTTTATTACCGCTGTGTTTGCGAAAAACTCTTACTTATAAATGAGTCTTGGTTTTATAATTATCCCATCATCGTTTTACATGTTTGGGCGTTTATTTACCAGTATTTCATGCTGATTTTGTTCTGTGGATGTTTCTTTTTGATTCCGCACCACAGGTTTAGAGGATGGTTATCTGGCGTAGAAGGGGATGCGTATCATCACATGGAACATTAGTAGTAGTATCTCAATTGAATTTGAACTCTTTATTATTTTAAACACTTTAGTTTGTTTATACCCGGTTTGTGACTGGGACGTTGGATTGTAATAATGAATTGTTTCAATGGGTTTTAATTATTATTGTGGATGTTTTGCTTGAGAACCATGTTATAAAATCTCCTTGTATCCGGGCTCCTCTCGGATACAGAGTGACATCACCGGATCCCTGGCTTGGGCCATTTGGGGGTGTTACAGGTGGTATCAGAGCCGGCATTCCAAAAAGGAAATCGAAACTTGCTAGGGTAACTAAAATGAATATAGGAGAAATAACTTAAAATTTGACAAGCCGTGGGAATTTTGGTAGTATGGATAGGACTATTATGTGTAAGTGTTTAGAAAATAGGATAGAAAGCAAGTATTTCCATCCACCCATTCCTAACTAAGAGCCTTAGTCTATCCAAGATGCTAATGGATTGAAATTTTGAAGTGTTTCATTTGAGTTCTAGTTGTAAGCCTACTTTTAAAGGATTTTGTTGGGAAATTCCTTCAAGAGCCTTGTGACTATCAATTTGGAGTCTTGGGAATGATTATTAGTTGCGAAGAGTAGTTATTTTGGATTACGATATATGCCTTGTGCAATTAGATATTTATTAAGTTGTTTCCTCTTGTAGATGGCTAGAACTAAGCATACAGCAATGAAGCGTGTGTTGCCAGTTGAGAAGCACCCTGTTGTGACACGTTGGGTCGAAGGAGAAGACTTTCCATATTTTCGTGACCGCGTGATTCAATATTGTGAGGATAGATTCCAAGCCTTAGATTTTTCTCGGTATAGAAATCCAGCTTTTCAGGCTTACTGTATGGTAAATGCATTACCTATGAGACCCATGTTTGGGGAAATTATTACAAAGTATAGCAACATCATGGGCAGGATGAATCGTCTGAATGATAGGGATTATCGTTGCCAAGGTGAATGGACGGTGAGTGCAGATTTTATATGCAAGCTGTTGATAGAGACTTATCTTAAGTGGCAAAGTTATACAGTTATTGAGATAGAGTCCAGTGAAGATGAAGACGTGATCTACATAAGCTCTAGTGATGAAAAAGAGATGATTATTATAGACTCTAGTGACGATGAGGAAGTCGAAGAGGATCCAATGGAAGATGTCGATGAATACCCCGAGATTGAGGAAGATCCCATGGAGTATTAAGAAAGTGAAGAAGACCCGAGTGAAGGTGAAGAGCACGAGTATGATTCCGATGAAGAAGAGGAGTGGATGAAAGCGATGAGGATGAGGATTAAGCTTGTTAGAATTCTTTAAATTTCCTAGACTTGATGCTTTTAAGTTTTATTTATTGGTTTGAATAAGGCTATAGAGCCAAGCAACACTTTGAAGCTTTTAGAACAATTTTTGAATAGTCACTTTTGGGCTAGAGTTAAATTTTTAGCGTTTTGCTTTAGGAAATGAATAATATTTATGTTTTGAGGACTCGATTTGGGGAGTTAAATAAATTTAGCTTTCCGAATTTTGGAGTATTATTAGACGAATTAAGGTTGTGTTATGCTTTGTTATTATTGATTAAGTGCGTAGAAAGTATTCATGGAGTTGGAACGCGAAAACTTTTATCTTTGGTGTTGTTGAATCTGCGCAGCAGTGATTTTTATTGTAGCAGACGTATTTAATTTTGGATTTATTTTTCCCTGAATTTTTCCCAGATAGTAGACACAGCCAGGTATCTCCCATAAAAAAATTTCAGCCCTATATGAGTTCTGGAGAATCAGTTACGAATTTTCAAAGTTGATGGTTCACTAGCAGAATTGCAAAGTGACTAGCTGTAGCATTTTTTATTGTTACCTATCTTTCAGATCTTGTTTTGATCTCAAATTTTTATGAAAACTATTAGACACGTTGGGCTAACTCTGGGAGAAAGCCTAGCTCATTTTGAGAATTTTAAGGTCCGTTTAATGCTTTTCAAAGTCAAAGTTTCTGTTCTGGTGGGCTGTGACAGCGACTGTAGTATTTTCTGTGTATCTTGAGTTCTACAATAGATTTTGAGTTGAGTCTTCTTGATTATGGAAGTAGACTCAGAGAGGTTATTTCACACAAAAATTCATAATTTTTCTTGCCTGATTGATCCTTTTTCAATTTTTTGGAGAAGATGAAAAGCTAAAACGTGGTCAGCCTATGTGGAAATACATGTGTAATTGATGTAAATAATGATCAATGTGTGACATTACTTGTTTAATTGTGCACTACATGCCACATATGCATGATTGTTTTTACTTTTTGATACTTTATAAGTAATACAATAGGCTATAGTGTAGGGATTATGACTGATAGACCACATCAATACTACACCAGGAGAAATCGCGAAGTACCAATGGCAGCACCAAACAACAACAACAACAACAACATGGAGCAGTTCTTTGCGCAGTTTGCTCAAATGGCGCAGAACGCAAACCAGGGAGAGCAGAATAAAGCAAATTGGGCAAAGAAAGTGGCAGACATGAAGCCAGGGAACTTCAGAGGCAATGAGGATCCTGTTGAGCTCGAAAATTGGATCGATGAGATGGATAAGGTCCTTGAGCTAGTTGAGTGCCCCGAAGACCGCAAGGTTGTTTGCGCGACATTCTATTTGAAGAACGAATCTAATACATGGTGGAGGAGCACACGTTAGAACTTTTTGGCTCAACCCATTTCGATTGGGAGGCTCTTCAAACTGCACTTCGCACTCGCTTTTAACCGGACCATGTCCAGGATAAAAAGTACATAGACTTCGTGAATCTGACACAAGGGAACTATTCCGTTACCGAGTACTTCAAGAAATTCATGGAATTATCACGATTTGCAGGTCAACTGATGCCTGACGAGGCGACTAAAGTTAGGAAGTTCATGTCTGGTCTCGAACTTCATCTGCAGAAAGATTTGATGTGCAGAACGTACGATACCCTACAAGAAGCCTATGATAGAGCGGAAGCCGTTTGGCGTATTCAAGAGGCACAAGATGAGAAGCGTGGGAAGTGCAAGGTTGAGAACGTTGTAGGCTATGGAAACAATCAGAGTAGGACTAACCAAGGTAGTCAGGACAAGAGGTTTAAGCCTAACCATGGAGGAAGTAACCAGGGACTGTACAGTGGTAACAAGCAGAACAATGGAGATGATCAATCTCGCCGTTATATCTGCAAGAAGTGTTAACAGAATCACCGAGGAAAGGACTGTCAGGGAAATCTTGTCACTTGCTACCACTGTGGCAAGAAGGGTTATCGTTCGTTTGAGTGTCGATCGAAACCAAATGGAAATAAACAAGGGAACTAAGGAGGCAATTACCAAGGGAATCGACAGTTCAACAACAACAATCAAGGCGGAAACTCGAACTATGAAAACTGCAACAACCAGAATAATGGAGGCAACAATTATGGTAGGCATCAAGTGAACAACCAAGGCAATGGAAGGAACAATGGAGCTCAGAACGGGAATAGGAACAACAACGCTCTAGCTAACGCCAACAACAATGGGACTCGTATGGCAGGAACTACCACACAGAACGGGAATGTTTCAAGGATTGCTTTCATGGGCAGGACTGAAGCGGAAGCAGCAAACGGAGTAGTCACTGGTACATTTCTTGTTCATGATCAACCATCATTTACCCTATTTGATTCCGGAGAATCGTATTCGTTTATTTCATCATCATTTGTGGAAAAATTGAGTCTCAATAAGCTGTCTAGAATATCCATCCCCGTAGCTACCCCAACCGGTCATGTAACAGTATGTGACGCCATTTTTGAAGGAGTAGAAGTTAAGATTTCGGCTAGTACCTTGCCAGCCAACCTGATACAGTTTGATCTTGGAGGAATATATGTTATATTGGGAATTGATTGGCTGGGTAAATATCAAGCAGTAATAGACTGTCACGATCAGAAGATCAGGCTTAAAGGTCCAAAGGGAGAAAAAGTTTCTTACCGTGGTATCACAAAAGATCCATGTATCCGACTAGTGTCAGCTTTGACCATAGTCAACCAAGCGAAGAAGGGGAATAGTGCTTATTTGTGTTATGTTCAAGACATATCTAAGAAGGAGAATGTTCTAGAAGAAATACCAACAGTTAGAGATTTTCCTGACGTGTTCCCGGACGAAATTCACGGAATGCCACCTAGAAGGGAGATTGAATTCACTATGGACTTAGCACCTGGAACAGCTCCAATCTCAAAGGCACCGTACAGAATGGCGCCAGTAGAGTTGAAAGAACTAAAGGATCAGTTGCAAGAGTTACTTCAAAGGGTTACATAAGGCCGAGTGTTTCCCCTTCGGGCGCACCGGTGTTTTTTGTGAAGAAGAAAGACGGAAGCTTGAGGTTGTGCATTGACTATAGAGAGTTGAATAGCGGAACAATCAAGAACAAATACCCTTTACCCCGAATTGACGACTTGTTCGATCAGTTGCAAGGGGAGAGCGTTTTCTCAAAGATAGACTTGAGATCAGGGTATCACCAGCTTCGAGTAGCCGAGAAGGACATCGAAGATAGCCTTTAGAACGAGGTATGGACACTGCGAGTTTACTGTTATGCCTTTTGGTCTAACCAATACACCAGCAGTATTTATGGATCTAATGAATCGTGTTATGAGGACTTTTCTAGATCGTTTCGTGGTCATCTTTATTGATGACATCCTTGTTTATTCAAAGAGCGAGGAAGAACACGGAGAACATCTCAAAGAAGTGTTAGAAATTTTAAGACATGAGAATTTATATGCTAAACTCTCGAAGGGTGAGTTTTGGCTAAAACATGTTCCATTTTTGGGTCACATAATCTCCAAAGAAGGAATATCCGTTGATCCAGGAAAGATTTCAACAGTGAAAGACTAGCCTACTCCGAAGAATGTGTCCGAAGCAAGAAATTTTCTTGGATTAGCAGGTTATTACAGGCCTTTCGTGAAAGATTTCTCGAAGTTTGCTAGAACGCTTACTACACTAACCAAGAAGACGGTAAGGTATAAGTGGGGCGAAGATTGTGAAGAAGCATTCCAGACATTGAAGGAAAAGTTGACTACAGCACATGTGTTAGCTTTACCCAATGATTCTGGCGAGTTTGATGTTTATAGTCATGCGTCGAAGAAGGGTTTATGATGCGTGCTTATGCAAGAAAGGAGGGTTATTTCCTATGCTTCAAGAAAATTGAAAAATCATGAAGAGAACTATGCTACGCATGATTTAGAGCTTGCAGCTATAGTTTTTGCACTGAAGATATGGAGATATCACTTGTATGGATCTCTGTGTAGATTGTATACGGATCATAGCAGTCTCAAGGACATCTTCACGCAGAAAGAGCTAAATAACAGGAAAAGACGTTGGTTAGAAGTCATAAAGGATTATGATTTGCGTATCCAATACCATGAAGGGAAGGAAAACGTAGTAGCTAATGCGTTAAGCCGAAAATCGAGCCATACTTTGGATACTATGCTAGTTTTGCCAGATCGGCTATGCCGAGAGTTCAGAAAACTTGGAATTGAAGTAGTGAAACAAGGCAGAGTGAAGAATATCCTTGGTAATATGGCAGTTGTGCCAGAAATTTTAGAAGAAATAAGGAGTAACCGGCTAGGAGTGTGAAGCTGGAAAGGATAAAGAAGAAGATTGCAGAAGGTCAAGCAAAGGATTTCAAGATCCATGAAGACGGAAGTATTCGTTACAAGGTAAGATGGTGTGTACCACATAAGTGTACGAAAACTAAGGAGAAGTTGATGCGAGAAGCGCACAACACACCTTACTCAGTACATCCAGGAGGTGACAAACTTCATAAGGATATAAAGAAGATGTTTTGGTGGCCTAACATGAAGAAAGAAGTAGCAGAATTTGTGGAAAAATGTCTAAATTGTCAAAAGGTGAAGTTTGAACATAAAAGAATGGGAGGCTTAGTACAACCATTATACGTCCCAGTTTGGAAGTGGGATTTGATTTCAATGGATTTCGTGACTGCGTTACCGACATCAAAGAATGGACTGAATCATATTTGGGTCGTAGTTGACAGATTGACCAAGACAGCAAGGTTTATTGCGATGAAAGAAACTTGGAACATGGAACAAAGAGCTGATGCGTATATGAAGAACATTGTGAGGTATCATGGAGTACCAAGCTCTATAGTTTCCGACAGAGATCCCAATTTTCTTTCTCACTTCTGGAAAGCACTCCAGGAGACATTGGGAACTCAGTTTAATTTTGGCAGGACATTTCACCCTGCTAAAGATGGACAAACCGAGAGGACAATCCAAACATTGGAAGATATGTTAAGATCGTGTGTTATGGATTTTAAAGGTTCATGGGTTGATAGATTGCTTTTGATAGAATTCTCCTACAACAACAGTTATCATGCCAGTATCAGAATGGCACCACATGAGGCGTTGTATGGAAGGAAGTGTAGAACACCATTGTGCTGGAACGACATAAGTGAGACAACAGTAATTGGTCCACAACTTATTGAAGAGATGACAGATCAAGTGAGACTTATCCAGCAGCGAACGAAAGCACCCCAGGATAGACAGAAGTCCTACGCTGATCAGAAAAGGAGACCATTAGAATTTCAAGTTGGAGAAAAAGCATTTCTTAAAGTTTCGCCGACTAAGGGAGTCATGAGATTCAATCAGAAAGGGAAGTTGAGCCCGAAATTCATTGGACCATATGATGTCATAGAGAAGATTGGAGAAGTGGCTTATCGATTGGATTTACCGTCGAATTTGGGTCGTGTTCACAACGTATTTCATGTCTCGCAACTGAAGAAGTATATGCCTGATGCATCTCATGTATTAGATCCCGAACCAGTAGAACTGGACCCGTATTTGAGTTATGAAGAACATCCTGTCAAGATTTTAGACACCAAGACAAGAAACACCCGTAACAAGAGCGTCAAGATTGTAAAATTCTTATGGACAAACCACCTCACTGAAGAGGCAAATTGGGATATGAGGAAGAAGTACCCTCACCTATTTGACGAGGTACGTAGAGTTACGAGGACGTCACTCCTCTAAGGGGGAGAGGATGTAATCCTTCGATTTTTGATACATTACTAATTATGGTATATTGCATATCATTCATGACCTTAGGTTTGCATTTAGTAGTTGTACCATTGAGGGAAGGTTCATACCTTATCGAGGTTGAGGTTTAGTTTAAACTTCAAGGACGATTTCTCATTAAGGAGGGAGGTTTTTGTTTAAACTTCGAGGACGAAGATCTCTTTAAGGAGGGAAGGATGAAATACCCCGTTTTGTGACTATGAGTATTTTGTGATATTATTATAAGTGGTTGGAAGTTAATTTGATTGTAGAGAGTTAATTATAATGGTTATGAGAGTTTGGGGAATCTTTGTGACTTTAATCAAAGGTTTTAGTGTCTTTTACTTGAGGTTGGGGAAGGTATTTGTCTTTTGGCAAAACTAAGGGGGAATAAGTGTCTTTTGACCTAACTTTTCTTCCTACGTAAAAGTTTCCTAATTCAAGATGGTTTCCTACTTATGAAGTTGAATTTATTTCCAACTCTCATAAAACCCTCACTCTCCCTATTTTTCTCTATCTGTCTCAGATCCCTCACTCTCTACCCGTCCCTCTCTCTCACTCTCTCTCGTCTCTCTCTACCCGACGGAAACCACCACCGCTGCCGTCTCTCTCTCCGTTGAGGTAACCTCTCTCTCTCTTTTTCCTTATTTTTCTTTCTTTTCTTTCCTTCTTTCTCTTTTTCTTTCTTTCTCTCTCTCTCTCTCTCTCTCTCTCTCTCTCTCTCCGTCCGACTCTCTTCCCGGCCGGCCTCCATGGCGGCGGGTTTGAGGTAGTTTTGTTTCTTCTTTTCTTTTCTCTAGTTGATCTCTTATTCTTGTGATCACTTGTTCGTGATTCATGTATGTTGCATGTAATCTCTAATTTTCAGTTTGATATTGTTAGGATCATTGTTCATGAATTTGTAGGATTGATAATCAAGTTTTAGGGTTTATCATGTTCTTGGGTGTTGGGAAAAAAACCTAGTTTGGAAGAGAAGTTGATTAAGTGATTTGGGTGTTTGAATGATCATAGTATATTGGTAACAATCTGATTTGAATCTGGGAATCATGTTATATTAGGTTTAGTATGAATATAGGATGAATTAGATGTTTGGGGAAAAAGTTTCATGAAGATATTTTGAGTGAAGTTGGAAACTTGAAACTAGTGTAACTTTTGATTCAGGAATCGAAATTAAGATCCGTTTGAGGCTAAACTTATTATTTCGAATGTTTTGAATCCAATGGAACTGTTTTTAGACCATGATCTGTTTGGGAAAACTGGAGTAATAGATTGGTGGAGTTATGATAGATTATGTATGCTTTAGGTTAGAGGATTTTGAAGCAAAGGTTTGAGTTTTGTTTTGATGAATGAATTGAGTGGGATGTTAGGCTAGTGTTAGGACCCTAAACCATTGACTATCATATGCATGTAATTAGTATAGCAAGCATATTGCTAGAAAATTTGTTTGATCAGAATATTTTTACGTGTAGGTAACGACTTCGTCGACGACGAGTACGTAGAGTACGTTGATTGAGTTGCTATAGTTGAAATTTGCTTTTAGGTAAGTAAATATGCCAATCCTAGTGTCCTTATCTCTTTCTTGTCAAATGAATATTTGATTTTCTACGTCTCAAAATGTGTTTATGTGCTAGATGACTTGAAATACATGATTTCTACTTGTTAAATGGTTTTGCTGAAAACATCACCATGATATTAATGAACCATAACGTAAAGTGGAAGAAATTGTGCGGGGACATTATTATTCTCTTTGGGCGGTGTTGGCTGCGGGCCCATCTCTTTTTGATCCCGTTGCAAGTCCCCGGATAGCGGCATGTACTCACTCCTCTGGCCGGCGTAGTCTTAGGGTGGTGTCGACACTTAAGGTCATGGAAGCTGTGGTTTATTTGGTTTTCCCCCGCCACAACGAATTAAGAATTAGTATTTTGGTTTTTGTTAACGGAAAGGAGTTAACGACGGATTTTGGATTTTCCTAATGATTATGGAATTGGTTTGGAAATATTATGGAATTGGGAAATCTTATGTTTTAATACAAGAGTCAACTTTATTACCGCTGTGTTTGCAAAAAACTCTTACTTATAAATGAGTCTTGGTTTTATAATTATCCCATCATCGTTTTACATGTTTGGGTGTTTATTTACCAGTATTTCATGCTGATTTTGTACTGTGCTGTTTCTTTTTGATTCCGCACCACAGGTTTAGAGGATGGTTATATGGCATATAAGGGGACGCGTATCATCACATGGAACATTAGTAGTAGTATCTCAATTGAATTTGAACTCTTTATTAGTTTAAACACTTTAGTTTGTTTATGCCCGGTTTGTGGCTAGGAAGTTGGATTGTAATAGTGAATTGTTTCAATTGGTTTTAATTATTATTGTGGATGTTTTGCTTGAGAACCATGTTATAAAATCTCCTTGTATCCGGGCTCCTATCGGGTACGAAGTGACATCCCCGGGTCTCCGGACTGGGCCATTTGGGGGTGTTACACTAACAGCTGGGTAAGGCAGTGATTAGTGTTTGTAGGGTTTTCACCAACATTAAAGAACAAAAGTGGTTCATTGAAAGTGGTTGCTCAAGACACATGAGTGGAAAGAGATCTCTATTCTCAGAATTGAAAGAGAAATCTGAAGGTTCAATTATACTTGGTGACAAAGGCAAATGCAATATTCTTGGTATTGGTAAAGTTGGTACAAATTCTGAAAACTTTATTTCTAATGTGTATCTAGTTGATGGTTTGAAATTTAACTTGCTTAGTGTATCTCAGCTTTGTGACAATGGCAACAAAGTTATCTTTGATAAAGAGAAGTGTGTGGTGCAAAATGAAAAATCAGGAGATTGTATTCTCACAGCCTCTAGATCAAACTATGTTTATAATTTTCAGATTGACAAAGTTTCAGGACAAAGTTTGAAGTGTCTCAAGGCCTAGAAAGAGGATTCAAAGCTTTGGCATAGGAAGCTTGGTCATATCAGTTTGCATACTGTGAACATGTTGATTTCCTAAGACTTGGTAAGAGGATTGCCATATATCAAGATCAAAGAAGATGAATGTGCAAAGCTTGTGCTCAGGGCAAGCATACCAGAAGCTCCTTCAAGCCAAAGAAGTTTGTAAGTATATCTAGACCTATTGAACTACTTCATATGTATATCTGTGGTCCTATGAGAACTCCTACTCCAAAGGTAAAAAGTATATGCTAGTTGTTGTAGATGATGTTTCTAGATATACTTGGGTTATGTTTCTCAAAGAAAAATCTGAAGCCCTCTCTGAATTTTCAGAGCTTTGCAGAGAACTTCAAACTATGAAAAACCTACCTGTAGCTTCAATTAGAAGTGATAATGGTAGAGAATTTGATCAATCAGAATTTGATTTGTTCTGTGATAAGCATGGTATTACTCACAACTTTTCTGCTCCAACAACTCTTCAACATAATTGTGTTGTTGAAAGAAAGAACATGACTCTTGAAGATACGTCAAGAACAATGCTTCTTGAGAACAAGCTGCCAAAATATTATTGGGCAGAAGCTGTGAATACACCAAATTATATACTTAACAGGTGCTTGATAAGACCTATTCTGAAGAAGAACCCCTATGAACTATTCAAAGGGAGGAAGAAAAACATTTTATAGTTGAGACCCTTTGGATGCACATGTTTTATCCATAACAATGGAAAATAAAATCTTGGTCAGTTTGATGCAAGAAGTGATGAAGGTATATTTCTTGGTTACTCTCTGAATAGCGAAGCTTATAGAGTTTACAATAAAAGAACCAAACTAGTTTAAGAAAGCATTCATGTTATTTTTGATAAAAGCTATGATGGTTCTTTGAGTGAATGCTTTGCAGAATTGAATTTGAACAAGCATGAATTAGAGGAAGAGACTCAGAATCCACAGGGATTCAATAAAGGCTCAGAAGAAAACAGAAGACATTTTCAAGACCTTGAAAATAGTGCTCAAGGCCTTGAAAATAAGCCTCAAAGCCTTGAAAAAGATGATCAGATGGATACAAGTGACAAAGCCACTACTTCAAGACCAGAAAAGATCTGTGGAGAACCTGAACCCTGGTCTTCAAGAAAGATATTCAAATATCTCTCATCTCACCCAGTTGATAAAAACATTTCAGATCCAACCACTGGTACACAAACTATATCACAGTTGAAGAACTTATGTGCTTTTAATGCTTTTATCTTTCTTGTAGAACCTAAAACTGTGAAGGAAGCGTTACAAGAAGCAGACTGGATCATTGTTATGCAAAGTGAAATCAATGAGTTTGAGAGTAATAAGGTTAGGAACCTGGTTCCTCCACCTACAAACTAGTCTGTCATTGGTACTAGATGGGTGTTAAGTGTTGGAATAGATGCCCTAGAGGCAATCTAGTTTAGTATGAATTTATTTTGGCTAGAAAATTCATCGTATTATTTATTGGATATTTAATATAATGAAGTACTGATATTTAAAATTGTGTTGTTTATCTTAAATATCCCTAGACCACTATAATGATTAACGGGACAATCATCTATAGACTAGTATGGGGTTGGATTGATATAGAGATATCATGATCCAACACATGGGTGTGCATTAAGGGTAACGGCGCACCGGATTGACCCATCTCCGAGAAGGCTACATACATGTTATGATAAGTCACAAGTGCTTCTCGTGGTGCAATGGTTATGTCATCCTTAGACTTGAAGTCGCTAGATATTATAGTTGCGGATTATTGTGATTTTGGTAGCGTTAAACGCTACACCGTAACTGGGTAGTTATAAAAGTGTGTACCGGATACAATAAGAAGAAAGCTTAGAGATCGTAGTGGACGTAGATAGAATTTGTCCCTCCCACATAACGGGAGCAAATATCCTAGGCCACTCGAGGGATAGTGCTTATAGAATGTCTGGCCAGACTCAAATAAATCAATATAGGATATTGAAGTTATTTGCACGAATAAGGCTATTCCCATGGATCGAGAAACTATGGATTGGATATACGAGTGTGATTTGTATGTCTCGTGTCCAATCCGGATATAGAGACAAAGAGATGAGACAATTACTTGTACAAGGTTTGTCGGATGACTATTCTATTAGTTGGCTAGAATGGATGTTTTGCTACAAACCGCTCCATATTAGCAAATTGTTGCTATCAACTAGATAGAACCTATGGGGTCACACACTATATAGAGTTGAACTAGATTTTGGAATTAATTAATAGGATTAATTAATTAGAAGGATCACTTTGTAACACCTTGCAACCTTAGTAGGACTAATTTGCAAGAAAATGACTAAACCGAATTCTAGTAGGACTAGAATGGGACCTTTAGGTAGTTGGCAAGGATTTGTTGGACTATATTAAGGATGCTCCTTCCTTCCTTCCCACACTTATGATCATTTAGTTCATAACTTGAGCGGGAGAGAACGAAAGGAGAGAGAAAGCAAGCAAGAGGGACCCGCCGCCCCCCCCCCCCCCTTTGCCGCCGCCCCATCCCGTCGGCCCAAACAAGGAGGCCGCCCCTCCTTGTATCCTCGCGTTGTGTAATTTCTTCTTCCTCTTTCTCCGTTACAGGCTAGCACAAAGGAGTAGGAATATCTAGATCTCAATTCTAGGCGTGGATCAACTATAGAGAACGTGACACAATTCACGTTACAAGTCATCACATGAGAAACCGTAAGGTGTGTAACTTGATTTCTTCCCTTACCATCGTTATGTCTCTTGTCCTGTGATCCTTGGAGGGTATTGCATGGATAATATTTGTTTTTTCCGCTGCGTATCCATGATCAAAACCCAACATTCAGAAATAAGTTGGATGAAAGTGGCAAAGTGATCAGAAATAAAGCAAGGTTAGTTGCTCAAGGTTACAATCAAGAAGAAGGTATTGATTATGAGGAAACTTTTGATCCAGTTTCCAGGTTAGAAGCAATTAGATCTTTTCTTGCATTGGCATCTCACAAGAACATGAAACTATTTCAAATGGATGTGTAGTGTGCTTTCTTAAATGGATACTTACAAGAAGAAGTTTATCTAGCACAACCTCCTGATTTTGAAAATGACAAGTTTCCAGATCATGTTTACAAACTTGACAAAGCTCTTTATAGTTTGAAACAAGCTCCAAGAGCTTGGTATGAAATATTGTCAAATTTTTTGCTTGAAAATGATTTCAAAAGAGGACTAGTAGACAAGACTCTTTTCATAAAGACTCATGAGAAAGACTTGCTTGTAGTTCAGATCTATGTTGATGATATCTTGTTTGGAGCTACTAATGATCAATTGTGCAGAGAATTCTCAAGTCTTACGAGCAGGGAATTTGAAATGAGCATGATGGGAGAGTTGAACTTCTTCCTATGACTTCAAATACATGAAATGAAGAAGGGCATCTTTCTGCATCAAAGCAAATACACAAGAGACTTGTTAAGAAAATATAACATGGCTCAATGTAAGGAAGCCAAGACTCCTATGAGTTGTACACTGTCCTTAGACAAGGATGAATCTGGTAAGAGTGTCAATGTAAAAGAATATAGAGGTATGATTGAATCATTACTCTATCTCACAGCAAGCAGACCAGATCTCATGTTTAGTGTATGCATGTGTTCTAGATTTCAAGCTGATCAGAAGGAATCACACTTAAGTGCTGTGAAGAGAATTTTCAGATATCTCAATGGAACCAATTACTTAGGGATTTGGTATCCAAGACATTCTAATTTTTCTTTGTATGGTTTTTTAGATGCTGACTTTGCAGGTTACAAAGTTGAGAGGAACAGTACTTCAGGAACTTGCCAATTTATTGGATCATCCTTGATCAGTTCGCATTCCAAGAAACATAATTCAGTTGCTCTATCAACATCTGAAGCTGAATATATAGCTGCAGGAGCATGTTGTTCACAAGTACTATGGATTGCTCAATAGCGACCTCGGATTTGATTTCAGAAGCATACCTATCAAGTGTGATAACACCAGTACAATTTCAATTATAAAGAATCGAGTTCAACATTCAAGAACCAAGCACATTGATGTCAAACACAACTTCATAAGAGATCATGCTGAGAAAGGTGATATTGTTCTTGAATTGGTTTCTACTAACATGCAAATTGTAGATATCTTCACTAACCCATTAGCAAATGAGAGATGCTCAACTCTAAGATTGGAATTGGGAATGTTAAAAAAGGATGCATTGGTGTAGGGGGATCATCAGGTAAGAAAGGTAAGTTGTACGTGTTTTCAAAGGTTTGAATTGATTTTCAAAGCCTTGAAAATCACTTCAAAGATTTGATGTTTATCTGTTGCAATGTTACAACGTTTCAAGACCTTGAAAACCTTTTCAAGGCCTTGAAAATAAGTCTTCTATACTAGTAGTCAATAAACTTGGATCATTCTGTATTAGGTGATATATTTGTAGATATTTGCTCAATATAGCCCCTGCCTATTTCAAAAATTATTTTTAGCCAAATATAGTTATTAAATATTTCTTTCCAACGAACTAAACAGATTTGAAACCTCTATGATTTATACAGATCTTTTCAGATCAGAGAGATATTCTAGAATCTGTTTGAAACTCAAAAACTTTTAGTATTTATCTTCTCTTCTCTTCTCTCCGTATCATTCCTACATATTTATATTCTTCTCCCAAACTCTAATGAGCACAAGGAGAGCCTAAGACAGAATCAAGATGGCTGGAGGATCAAAACCTAGCTCTGAGGAAAAGAGAAAGATAGCTGAAGAAAAGGTTATGTATATTAAAGAAGATTCCGAATCAAAGAGCTTTACTGATGAGGAACATGAATCTTCACCTCCCAAGAAGATGGTGAAAAAGGAACAGAATCCAGCAAAGAAGAAACAGACTATGGTTTCTACACAAGAAAAGCAGAAGGTAATCCATATTGGAAGCTGTAAGAGAGACAAGAAAAAGACTGACACAGGGGTCGAAGGAAAAGGAAAAGAAATCCTCATTCAAGACTCAGACTCAGACACTACTTCAGGATCCTATGGAGTATATTCTGTATCCAACAAGGGGAGACATGAGAAGGATCCGTCCCAGCCTGTAGGTGCATCAAAAACAGGAAAGAAGGATCACAAAATATCCTCTACTCAGCAGCAAAGGATGGGTGTAAAGAAGAAACTAAAGCATGGAAGAAAATCTTTGGAAGGACTCACATTATAGTTCAACAATGTTACTGAGAAGATCAGTTCTTTCATTGAGGAGCTAGATGTGGTCTCACAATAAGTTCAAGCCAACGATGAAGACAGTGATGAACAAGAAGGAGATCAAGATGGAGACAAAGACCCTTAATCTTGCCAACTCTTTCTTCCCCTTCTCTCTTTTTAATTTTTTAAAGTTTTCTTTTCAAAATTTTCCAGAAACTTGATCCAACATCCTCTCTATCTTTTTGATGAAAGTCAAAAGGGGGGGGGAGAAATTCTAGAGTTTTTAGGATTTAAGAATTATCTGATGAAATTTTTATTTTCTGTTGCTGATTTGAATAAGTTGGATCTTTTTGGAATTACTATGTTATTATGAATTGTGAACTAATCAGTATTTTTTGCAGAGACTAAGGATCAAACATAATTTTGTTTTATCTTTCATCAAGGGGGAGATTGTAAGGTCAGGTTGTGCAAGGCTTGAAATAGTTTGACTATTTCAAGGCCTTGAATCAGCTTTCAAAGCCTTGAATTAGTTATCTATAGCTATTTTCAAGGCCTTGAAACTGGATTCAAAGCCTTGAACCTGGATTCAAAGCCTTGAAACTGTCTAACCTAGGTGAACATTCTCAGGGGGAGTTTTCTGTAAACTCTTCAAAGTTGATTTCCTTTCTCTCCTTCATATGCTTGATTTACTGTTATTTGATGATGAAAGATAAATCATTCTAACACGTTTGAACATAGTGCTTCATTGACTTTGATTTTGCAGGGAATTAATTCCTAGTTTGCAGAGATTGTTTCCTAATTCGACTTTTGCGAGAATGAAATAATATTGAGAAGATGATTTTGTGTTTGATCTGAATGACTTGACAGCTTCTCAATCTATTCAAATTAAAGATCACGACATTATATCTGGAGATTGTGATCAATTAACCGTTGCTGAAGATTGTCAATGAGTCAAAGTCTGTTGCCTACAAAATAGGAGATTTGTTGCTGAAAATCTGGGAATATTTGAAGAGCTATTTGAAGTTTAAATAGAGCTCAATTCTGAAGCGAAGAGACACAATACTCAATGGGTAGAAAGAGATAAAGTTCTGGATAGACAAGCATAAAAGAAGTTCATTCATCTCACAATCCATTTGACAGAAGATCACTGCATACTCCACTGCAGTTTCTACACTCTAAGTGTTCTTCTGTATAGTGCTTCATTTCTAGATCATTTCTCTAATATTTCTATCTTCATTCTCAAGGATTGTTCAAGGTGAAAAATATAGAATTCTTAGTTAATCAGTTAGCTAGAGCAGGTACTAGATAGGTTAGGGAGAACCACAAGTTGTAACAGAGTAAGGCAATTCTCTGTGCTTGAGATCTAGGGCTTAGCTTTTGATTAATAAGAATTGTGTAGAAAATCCTGCAGGGAGAAGATCCCTGAGTTAGATACGTAGGTCCAAGTGGACTGAACTCTATAAATCATCTGTCTCTTACATTTACGATTTCTTTACTTACTCAGTTTTTTACAAGCATTCAAACTTGTCTGTTTTCAAGGGTTTGAAACTCTTTTCAAGGCCTTGAAAGACTTGACTCATCTATTTCAAACTGTATTTCATTCCACGGGCTTGAACATGTTTTCAAGCCCTTGAAATTCTATAGTTGTCACAAGATCCTATCCTCTTACAAAGTTTTTCATAAAGTTGGCATACTCTATTCAACCCCCCCCTTCTAGAGTATCTTGGTTGCATTACAACCTGAACACTCACATTTTCACTCTATTCAACACCCTCCCTTCTAAAGTATTAGATCTTGTTTTATACTTTCATTCTCAATGGTTTGTCATTCTCAATGATCAATCATTCTCAATCCTGTTCATCATAAATCAAGACATGGAACTATGGTCAATCATTATCAATGGTTCTTATGTGTATTATACCACTACAGATGGGATACGAACTTTCAAAACTGAGGAAGATATCTCAGTTATAGAACTGGAAAAGGTATCAAAGAACTATAAAGCTATGAACTTGTTGTATTGTGCTCTTAGTGCAGATGAGTTTAACAGAGTATCAAACTGCACAAGTGCCAAGGAAGTTTGGGACAAGCTGGTTGTGACATATGAAGGAACCAGTCAAGTCAAACAAAGAAATATCAATATCCTTCTGAGGCAGTATTAGTTGTTCAAGATGAATTCTAAAGAATCCATCAAGGAGATGTTCAAAAGATTCACATACATTGTTGGAATCCTTGGGGAAAGTCTTCTCAAATGAAGAAAATGTCAGAAAGATTATGAGCAGTTTACCAAAATCCGAGTGGGAGCCAAAGACAACTGCTATTGAGGAATCTCAGGTCTTGAGTCTTCTTGAATTAGATGATATGCAAGGCAAGATTCTCACTCATGAGATGTCCATGAAGGAAGTGGATGGTGACTTGAGTGACAACATCAAGACAGTGACACTCAAGGAAAAAGAAAATGAATAATCTCAAAGCCTTGAACATGAAGATGATGATGATGATGATGATGATGGTGAGGAAGCCTTATCCCTAATTTCCAAAGCCCTGACAAGAATTTTGAAGATGAAGAAAAACTTTGGAAATGGGTATTACAATAGAGAAAAATTCAGGCGCTCAAGCAGCAAGGATCGCAAAGGTAAGTCCTCTTCACATTCACATGAACCTAAAGTAATGAATTGCTTTGAATGTGGACATGCAGATCACTTGGTGAGGGATTGTTCTCAAAATAAGAAAAACATGCATTTTCCAAAGAACTAAAGGGACAACAGGAGGAATAAAGCAATGGTTGCATCATGGAGTGATTATGATTCATCAACAGACTCAGATTCAGATGAAGAGCAAGCCAATATTTGCTTAATGGCTGAGCATGAAGAAAAAAAAGGCTCAGACAAGAACATTAAAGAAATGGTAAAGAATATTCTTTCTAGTCCTTCTGATGTTTTACCTTAAATCCTTAAAAGAATGTTTTTGAATAAGGAAAGTTTTATAAATGAGATTGATTCTTTGAAGGTTAAAGTTCACGAGCAGGCAAAAGAAAATTAAGATATGGTTTTTATCAACAAAACTCTTGAAGTATCTAAGTCAAAAATTTACAGTAACTTCAAAGCCTTGGCCAGCAGGTTTAAAGCTTTGAAGGAACAGGTCAAAGAAATTGCTGATCAAAACTATACTTTAATTGAAAAATTTGTTGATCTAAAACATCAATTAGATGATTTAGAAAAAAAATAACTTCATTGACTGAGAAACTTTAAGATTCCAGAATTTTTTTATCAATGTTTACAGGCTCAGAACATAATCTCAATCTCATGCTTGGAGGAAGTCTGCAGTCTATACGCAAGAGTTGAATTGGCTATAATTAAATTTTTCCAAAGAAAAGCCAAACCACCTTTCTAAAATCAGGAAACAAACATTCTTCAAAGTGTCGTTTTTGTGGAAAGCTTGGTCATGTGAAAATAACTTGTCCCTTCAGAAGAAGAGAACCTCACATAATGAGGAACACTTACCTTTTCAGCTCAAGGGACAAGTGCGGCAGATTTGGGTTCCTAAAGGAATCAGACCACCCAATATAGTTGATTTTGATTATGAATCCATATTCTACACTTGGTCTAATAGCCTGTCGAGGCATCGATTAATTTTTTGTGGGCTGTCACTAAAGCTTTGAAGGACGAAAAAATGTTTTCGGATAGTGGCTGCTCCAGGCATATGAGTGGAAAGAAGTCTCTGTTTATATAAGTTAAAGAATATTAAGGTGGAACTAGTCTTGGTGTTAAAGCCAAATGCAATCATTAGCATAGGTTGTGTTGGTAATGAATCAGAAATTTCTATTTCTGATGATTACTTAGTTGAAGGTTTAAAGTATAATCTGCTTAGTATTTCTCAATTGTCTGACAAGGAAAATAAAGTTGTTTTTAGCAAGGAGAAATGTGTGGTGCACGATGAGAAATCTGGGAGTTGCATACTCACTGCTCCTAGGTCATACAATGTATATACTTTGAATACAAACAAAGTTGAAGGTGAAAGTCTGAAGTGCCTTAAAGCTTTGAAGGAAGACTCAAAGCTTTGGCATAGAAAACTTGGGATTATAAGCATGCCTACAATGAACAAGCTCATCTCAAAAGACTTAGTAAAAGTCTTACCAACCCTGAAACTCAAATATGATGAGTTTTGCAAGGCATGTACCCAAGGTAAACAGAAAAGGAGTTCATACAAGCCAAAGAACATTGTAAGTACCACTAGACCTTTAGAGTTGATGCATATGGACCTGTGTGGTCCTATGAGAATTTCAACTCCAAGAGGTAAGAGAAATATTCTTGTTGAGATATATAATTATTCTATATTTACATGAGTTATGTTTATTACAAATAAATATGAAGCTTTACCTGAATTCTCAAAGCTTTGTAAAGAGCTTCAAACTTTGAAAAACATACCTGTTTCATCTATTAGAAGTGATCATGGCAGATAATTTGATCAGCTTGATTTTGATTTATTTTGTGCAAAGCATAGCATCTAACACAACTTTTCTGCACCTAGAACTACTCAGAAAAATGGTGTAGTTGAGAGGAAGAATAGTTAACTTGAAGATATGTATAGAATAATGCTCCTTAAAAGTCATTTTCCAAAATATCTTTGGGCAGAAGTTGTTACCACAACAGACTATCTGCTAAATATATGTTTGATCAGACCTATTTTGAAGAAAACTCCATATGAACTTTTCAAGGGCAGAAAGCCAAATGTTTCTTATTTTATTCCCTTTGGCTGTACTTGTTATGTGCATAATAATGGCAAGGATAATCTAGGTAAATTTGATTCTAGAAGTCATGAAGGTGTATTTCTTGGTTATTCTCAAATTAGCAAAGATTATATAGTTTTTAATAAGAGAACTAATATTGTTGAGAAGAGTATTCATGTGGTTTTTTCTGTAAGTGCTGATGATTCCTTGAGTGAAAGTCTTGCAGATCTAAATTTGTTTAAGTATGAGGCATATGATGACTTTGAGCAAGGAAAAGAAAGCAAAACTAATCTGCAGGAAAAACTAGGGGAATTTCAAAGCTTTGAACATCCTTCTAACTCAAAATCTCAAAGCCTTGAGACTCAACTTCAAAGAATACAAAGTGCTCCAGCTAGTGCATCAAGTTCTCAAAGGATTGAAATGATTATTGGAGAATCAGAACATTGGACACCAACGAAGAGGTTCAAATATTTTTCACCTCATCCAACAGACAATATAATCTCATATCCAACAACGGGTACACAGACCAGAGGAAAAGTAATGAACTTGTCTGCCTTCAGTGCCTTGTTATCCATGATTGAACCTAAAAATGCAATGGAGGCACTAATAGATGCATATTGGATCATTGCAATGCAGAATGAGCAGAATGATTTTGAAAGGAACAAGATTTGGAACCTAGTTCCTAGGCCAAAGACTCAATCAGTGATTGGAACAAGATTGGTGTTCCGAAATAAACTTGATGAAAATGGTAAGGTTGTGAAAAACAAAGCCCGACTAGTGGCACAGGGGTACAATTAAGCATAAGGTATTAATTGTGAAGAAACATTTTCTCCTGCTGCCAGGTTAGAAGCTATCATAATACTTCTTGCTTTTGCATCCCATAAACATATGCAACTTTTTCAAATGGATGTCAAGTGTGCTTTTATAAATGCCTATTTACAAAGAATTATATGTTGCTCAAACACTTGGTTTTGAAGATGACAATTTCTCTGATCATGTTTATAAATTAGAAAAATCTCTCTATATCCTTAAGCAAGATCCAAGTGTTGGAATAGATGCCCTCGAGGCAATCTAGTTTAGTATGAACTTAATTTGGCTAGAACATTCATTGTATTATTTATTGGATATTTAATATAATGAAGTCCTTAGATTTACAATTGTGTTGTTTATTTTAAATATCCCTAGTCCATTATAATGATTAAGTGGGACAATCATCTATAGACTAATATGGGGTTGGATTGATATGGAGATATCACGATCCAACACATGGGTATGCATTAGGGGTAATGGCATACTGGATTGACCCATCTCCGAGAAGGCTACATACATGTTATGTAAAGTCGCAAGCGCTTCTCGTGGTGACAACGGTATTGTCATCCTTAGACTTGAAGTCACTAGATTATCTAGTTGTTGATTATTTTGATTTTGGTAGCGTCAAGCGCTACACCGTGACAGGGTAGCTATAAAGGCGTGTTCCAGATACAATAAGAAGCAAGCTTAGAAATCATAATAGACGTGGATAAATTTTTTCCCTCCCACATAACGCGAGAAAATATTCTAGGCCACTCGAGGGATAATGCTTATGGAATGTCTGTCCACACTTAAATAAATCAATATGGGATATTGATGTTATTTGCACGAATAAGGCTATTCCCAGGATCGAGAAACTATGGATTGGATATACGAGTGTGACTTGTATGTCTCATTTCTAATCCGGATATTGAGACAAAGGGATGAGACAATTTACTTGCACAAGGTTTGTCGGATGACTATTCAATTAGTTGGCTAGAATGGATGTCTTGCTAGAGACCGCTCCATATTAGTAAACTGTTACTACCAACTCGATAGAACCTATGGGGTTACAATTCCAATGGGGTTGAAATATATCTTTAAATTAATTAAAATGATCAATTAATTAGAAGTATCACTTTGCAACACCTTGCAAACTCAGTAGGACTAATATGCAAAGAAGGGATTAATCAGAATTCATGTAGGATTAGGAAGGGCCTTTAGGTAGTTGACAAGGAGTTGTTTGACTATATAAAGGACGTTCCTAGCTTCCTTCCCACACTAATGCTCATAACATAAGTTGAGTGTGAAGGAAACAAAAGAGAGAGAGCAAGACATAAGGAGGCCGAAATGACCCCCTTGGTCCGCCCCCTACTTGTCGACCACGAAGCCCTCTCTTTGATCCTCGTTGCGTGATTTATTCTTCCTCTTTCTCCGGTCCAAGCTAGCACAAAGGAGTAGGAAGATCTATACTACAACCCTACGCATGGATCAACCGTAGAGACGTGACACAATTCACGCTACAAGTCATCACATGAGATCTCTAAGGTGTGTTACTTGTTTCTTCCTTTACCATCATTATGACTCTCTTCCTGTGATCCTTTGAGGGTCTTGAATGGATAACTCTTTCTTCCTCTGCGTATCCATGATTACAACCCTACACCAATGGCTTGGTATGATAGACTTTCAAAGTTTTTACTTGACAATAACTTTAAGAGAGGCCTAGTGAACAAAAATCTTTTTATTAAGACTCATGAGAAGGACATTTTAGTAGTACAGATCTATGTTGATGATATATTTTTTGGTGCTACTAATGATTCTATATCAAAATTGTTTTCAAGTCTAATGTGCAGGAAATTTGAAATGAGCTTGATGAGAGAGCTTAATTTCTTTCTTGGACTTCAAGTACATCAATTGAAGAAAGGTATCTTTGTGCATCAAGGGAAATATACCAAGGACTTGTTAAAAAAAATTAATATCTCAGTCCAAGGTACTAAAGACCCCTATGAGCTCTTCATTATCCTTAGATAAGGATACAAACGGTAAGAGTGTGAGTCAAAAGGAGTACAGAGGTATGATTGGTCTACTACTGTATTTAACTGCTAGCAGACCAGATATTATGTTTAGTGTTTATATGTGTGCAAGGTTTCAAGCAGATCCTAAAGAAAGCCATTTAGTTGCTTTTAAGAGGATCTTTAGATATTTGAATGGAACCAAAGACTTGGGTGGGTAGAAAAAATACCTCATGGTGTTGCAATTTTCGAGGTTCTTCACTAATTAGTTGGAATTCGAAGAAATAGTATTCAGCACCCTTATCAACTGCAGAAGCTGAATATATTGCAGTTGGTGCTTGTTGTTCACAAGTACTAGGGATTGCTTAACAATTAATAGATCTTGGATATTATTTAAAAAATGTAACTATAAATTGTGACAATACAAGTTCCAAATCCATCTCAAATAATCATGTGCAACACTCCTGAACTAAGCATATAGATGTAAGACACCATTTCATGATAGATCATGCTGAGAATGGGGATGTTTCTTTATGTTTTATATCTACTACTAAACAAGTTTCTGATATCTTTACTAAACGTTTTCATCTCTAATGCTTGAATTGGGCATGCTAAACAAGGATGCATTGGTTTAGGGGGAGTATTAGACTATGTATATGTTTATTTGTTGAAATCTCAAAGCCTTGAGATCATACTTTCCTAGCCTTGGTAGTATAGTTCAAAGAATTGAAGTTTATGTGAAACTGTGTTATTCCCCAAAGCTCTGGACTTGTTCTTCAAAGCTTTGGAGAAAAACTGTCTGTTTTGTTTAAAAAATCAGTCACCACATTGTGCATTATCTTAATATATAATCGAATAATATATGATTTATTTAGATATTTAGTCAATATATCACTAAATATCTAAAATATCTTTGTAGATACGTTTTTGCATGAAAATTAGACGAGTCCTTTTATAACATTATTTCTTTCCATCTTATAAGCTTAACATCAGGGCTTTTCTCTCCTATTCACTCTCAATCTCTTCGTCTCTATTTGTCTCTATTGTCTCTATCTCTTCTCAAAACCCTAAACCCAAATGGAGCGCAAATCTACCAAACTCCAGCAGAAGGCTCAGACTTCAACAATGGGGAAGAAGAGGAGGGCTAATAGAAAGGTGGAAGTGACTATCTCTTATTCAGATTAAGAGAAGACCCAATGCATGCAAGAAGAATCTCCTCCAGCCAAGAAGATAAGGAAAGAGAAGGATGTGGACGAATCTAGGTCAGAATCAGTGGAGGAACATGAAGAACAAGGAGAGGAAGTGCAAGAACAAGGAAAACAGAAGAATGATCAAGGTGCTTTATCTGAGTCGCAGAAGAAAGGGGGAGAAAATAAGAAGAAAGCTGAAGAAGACAAGAAGAAAGGCCAGACTCCAAAGAAGCAAAAATTATAGAAGAAGGAATATCAAACCCATAACAACAAAAAAAAGTTAAGCATAGTGTTGTGAAGGAAAAGAATAGATTTTCTAGGCATGGTAAGCATATACTTCCTGAATCTTGGTTTTTTAGTCCAAAGGTTAAGGGTGTGTGGATGGACAGGTATGCATCATCGTATGTCTGGAAGATGTTAAACCCTAGTTCTAAGGCTTACCCTAGGTTAAAAAGGCTTTTCTATTTAAAAATGGTGCAAGAACATGAAGAAAGTTATGTTTTAACCTCTAGGGTTGCTGGTGTCGATATGAGGCTAGATTATAAAGTGTTTGCCAAAGTATTGGGTATACCTAAGAAATAAAAAGTCCATGAACATTCTGAGAGGAAGGAGTGTTTGGAAAAGGCTAAGTATCTGTTTTTCTTAGAAGATACACCAACTGGACCTAAGCAATTGACACATTGTGTGTTGAATTGTGAAGCCCTAATTCTCTTTTCTATCATCATGAGATGTGTTGTGCCTAGAGAACATTCAAGGGAGCAAGTGACTGATAAGGTGTTGATTCTTATGTTTTTGATATGTCAAGGCTTTGAAACAGATCTTCCTAGTGTGATCATGGAGCATATGGTATTTTGTGGAACTAGGATAAGGAATCACTCACTTCCTTGTGAAAATTTGTTGCCTTTATTATTTGAGCACTTTGGGATTTCGGTGAAGAATGAGGAGAAAATTAATGGTGGTTTTGGTGTAGTTGATGAAATTTCTCTCCAAAGGATTGGATTCATTCAAATTGAAAACGGTAGTTGGAAATTTTACTCGGAATTGTCAGCTCCTGAGTTGAAAGAGAAGAGTTTCATAAAGCCTAAGGATGCAACCACACCAAAGGCTTCAAAAAACTTGGATTTTCCCTGATTTTTGACAGAGTTGAAGTTTTGGAAGATGGTATTTAAGACTTAAGGCAAGGTCTATTTGTTTGTCTTATGAGGTTGGGAAGTTCAAGGGATTGATTGAAAGGAAACTGGATGTGAATATCAAAGATACCATCTGCTGATAGTAAAGAAGACAACATTTCTGATGAGATAATTGGGGAAGAAGAAGAAGAAGAAGAAGAGGAATAAGAAAGAAAGAAAGAAAGAAAGAAAGAAAGAAATAAAGAAATAAAGAAAGAAAGAAACAGTAGTATCGACTTCAAATGATCTGTTTGAAAAAATTGATGATGAAGCTGGTGGTGATTATGTTGTTGAGGAAATGGCTTAAGAAACTGCTGAGAAAAATACTGAGAAAGTTCATGAGGTAATAGCTAAAGTTGTGGCTGAGGTTGAAATTGAACTTGCAGAGGAACAGACTAGGGATGAAGGAGATTCAGATTATGAAGGATCAGCTGAAGAGGAACCAGAGGAAGCTGAAGTTGAAAAAGGTAAAGGCAAAGGAAAAAAGCAAGATCTAAGGAGGAAAGAAGACAAAAAAGAAGGATGCTGCATAATGAGCCCCAAAGCTTTGACCCCTTCTTTCTCTTATTTTTTGTCTATTTCTTTCTTTTTTTTCCTTAAGCCTTGAAGTTTGTTTAAACTGTTTTAACTTTGTTTTAAAAGAAAACTCTGGGTATGATGCTACATTTCTTCTACTCTTTTGATGAAAGTCAAAAACGGGGAGAAGATTATATGTGTTTATCAGTTTCAACTTAGGTTTTTGGATATTATGTGTTTACCTGTTTCAAGTTAGGTTTTTGGATTAATTCTAAGTTTTTGTAAAATTTTGGTTGCTATAGGATTATTCTTGGTTTTTAGCTTTAATATAGTGTGTTTTATCTGTGATATGTGATATGTGATATGTGCTAGGTGATTTGTAATAAGTTCTATTTTATTATGTTAGGTGACAACGCTTTGACTTTCTGGATATCTTGGAAGCAATACTATTTGTTTTGTCTTTCATCAAGGGGAGATTGATAGGTAATTCCATTGAATTGAATATGTGTACAAAATGAGGGGGAGTTTTCACTTTTATGATGAAAGCCACAAGTTTAGAGACAATAAGTCTCAAAGCTCCAAAGCTTTTGAGATTTAGTAATTGCTTATAAAACTGTATACTTATGCTTAACTATTTCTGTGTTGCAGGCTTGTGCATTGGATTAAGTGATCTTATCATCATTTATTGTCTTCTGCAAATATTATTAAGCTTATATATTGATTAAATATTTGAACAGATTGATTGAATACAGGATTCAACTTGTAGGCCAAAACTGTGAACTGGCAATCAAAGCTCCAAAGCTTTGAAGATTTCCTTATGCTTTGTATTGTTTATATTGGCTAACTACTTTCTGTCTGCAGGGGATTTATCTGAGTTAATAAATTGATTTGGAGATATTTTAACTCTTAATCTTATTATTTGTCGTATCTTAGATATATATGCATATGGATGTATGTATTTTTTTATCTCAGAAAATAGCTAAGTTTATTAGATGGACTGATCAGTCAAACAGATCATATTTTATGTGCTATTGTTTCTGGATTGTGTTTGATCTGTGTTGCTGAGTTTAAGCTGGGTTTTTTGGTTGTTAAACGTGCCTACCAAACTCTACTTACTATTTAAACATAGATGTTTAAGGAACCATCTCAGGGGTGAGGATTTTTAGGGGATTAGTTCCTAAAATCTCTCAAGAAGTTGTTGCAGTTTGTTATAAAGAAGATTTGAATTTTAAAGAGATGTCGAAACACTGAGAGATGGCTTATAAATGTGAAAAGAAGAGTGTTTTCATTCGTGGTGGATCAAATAATACTAATCTTCATATTAATCAAGGATTCAACACTGCTGAGAAAGATCAAATCATCCAGAATTTGAAGATTATTTCTGAGCATTCATTTCTTATTAGTTTTATGTATTCTTCATTGTGCTTTCATTTGTAATATTCGTAAGTGTTACTCAACCTTACCAAATTTAGAAGTTAGTTGTTCAAGTGAACAACAATAGGTTCTTATTGTTTTATCATATTGTAGCTGTAACTACATAGGTTGGGAACCACAAGCTGTATAAGTGTAAGGTAGTTCACTTAGGCTTGAAATCTAGGGCTAGATCACGATGATTAATAAGAAGTGTGTTCAAATTATGGAGGGATCAAGTCCCTCAGGAAGGGAGTAGGTCTAATTGTGACTAAACTCTGTAAAAATATGTGTGTTCTTTACTTTACTGCATTGTTCTTTCATTCTGCAAACTAGACTAGCACTAAACAGATTGCTCTAGAGCTTTGGAGAACTTTACAGCTCAAAGATTTGAAGCTTCAGTTAGTTCTAAGCTGGTTCAAATTTTTTCCAAACCTTTCCAAAGCTTTGAGAAAGGTTTTAAAAGATCATGTTTAGAAAAAGTTTCCATACTCTATTCAACACCCCCCTTCTATAGTATCATATCATGTCATATACTTGCATTACACACTTTCACCTTATATGGATTAAAACAATTTCCCAAACAATGGCATGAAAAGTTCGACAGGGTTATGACAACCAATGGTTTTATAAAAAACGAGTGTGACAAATGTTTATATTCTAAAACCGTCAACAATGGATGTGTCATAATATTTCTCTATTTAGACGATATGTTGATCCTCGGAAGTAACGAGACGATAATTCGTGCCACCAAAATGTTGTTGTCCACAAAATTCGATATATTTAGGGGAGGCTGGTGTTATTATTGGAAATAAAAAATTCTAGAAATCCAAATGACTATGCGCTAAATCAGTCTCACTATATCGAGAAAGTTCTCGAATATTTTACCAAACCTACAGCAAGCCAGTAAAGACGCCAGTTGATGTGAGCATGCATCTCGCCTAAAATCGTGGCTCGGTTATTAAGCAGTTAGAGTATGCTAATAGGAAGTATTATGTACATTATGAATTTTAGAAGACCGGACATTGCACAAGTTGTTGGAAAACATAGTCGTTTCACGAGTAACCCTGGAAAGGATCACTGGATAGCTATAATCTGAGTATAAGGTATATACTATACACTAATAATCTAGGATTACAATATTCCAACTATCCTGCAGTATTGGAAGGATATTGAGATGCGAATTGGATATCTGATACAACATATTTCAAATCAACGAGGGTTTATGTTACCCTCGGAGGAGCGGCAATATGTTGGAAATCCTCAAAGCAGACGTGCATTGAAAGGTATACTATGGAATCGGAATTCGTAGCGTTAGACAAGGAAGGGGAAGAAGATGAATGGCTTTGCCATTTCCTCGAGGATCTTCCAATACGGCCAAAGACAGTGCTGTCTATTTGTATTCAGTGCGACAGTCAGTCCACAATAGGCATGGCAAAAAACAGCATATAGAATGGCAAGTCAAGACATATGTGACGAAGACATAATACCATAAGGAAATTTCTCACCCAAGGATTTATATCGATCCATTAGGTGAAGTCTAAAGAAAATTTAGCGGATCCGCTGACCAAAGGTCTACCGAGAGAATTAGTTGAAAGTTCTTCATGGGGAATGGGGCTAATGCGAATCTCGTATAGAGTTGCCCGATAGAGGAAAACCCAACCTAGGAGATTGGAGATCCCAATAACTAGGTTCAAAAGGGACAACCTAACTATCCATACAAATTAAAGTCACTCATGAAATAAACTATGTTTCAATCCCATTCCTAGGGTGACGAGTGATAGGACCAGTTTATGCTATGCTTTTAAAGAGGTCACATGTTAAGTCGAGTATGGATGGATACCCTTAAATGCGTATCACCTATGTGCGTAGGAACTGGGGCCGGTCCTGGGAGGAAGACAAGCTTACTCTTCTAATACTAGTCATGAAACCAGGCATCAGTGTCTCAAGGCCAAAATGAGCACAACCATGTGAACATACTTTGCTAAGGTATTAATTGTGTGTTTACTATTGACTAGTTATACACCACGGCAAGGCACTTCAAAGCGCTTCACCTATTGAACAGGATAGTATACCCTATAGTATCTCACTAATGGAAAATTGTAAGGCATATGGCTACTCTTCTTTAAGAAATTAATTATAAACAATGAGAATTTGATTCACCATATTGATTTGATCTTTCAAACGCTGATTGATCATTCACGTGGGTGATTGTTGGAAAGATGGTCTTTGACATGTGGGTTTGTACCCGACTTTAAAGTCGGTTTTTACCCGGCTCACTTGAGAGTTAACAACCCAATTTCACCATCGTATAGTAAGTTACTTGGTGATCGTTTCGATAACTCATTTGTCAAAAACCATTAGGAGATGAATGCTCAATAAGCTGTCAAAGTTGGGGGGTTTGTGTTCGGGTGTATGTTCCGAAAAGAAATCATCCTACATCATGATGAAGAGAGGGATTGAAGTGTTTATATACTTCAACCTTAGACTATAAGGGCACGCCTTTAGGGCGAATCACATTTTGTGCAGAACGAAGGGCCTAGCCATGGTCCGAACCACAACACACGCGCGCGCCGCCGCCATATCTCCGGCTCGGCACGGTCTCGGGTTCGGGCACGTGCCGGGTCGTGGCTTGGGTTTGAGTTTCTTGGGCCTTCCTTTGGACTATTTATTTGTTGCCGAAAAATCAACTTTAACCCACAAAAATTAATAGGAAAAAACCCCAACCCGGTTTATTGGAATCTGTTAAATAACTATGTGTTTTGTGAACAGTTACAACCGTTCTGAACGGTTGCGTCCCTTCTTTGTCTCCATTCATTTCTGTAAGCTGGTTTGTTTCAAAGGCTTGAAATAGCTTGTCTGTTTCAAGGCCTTGAAACTGATTTCAAGGGTTTGAAATCACAATTGCAGTTTCTCGCATGAACTTAGGGAGAGCTGATGATCTTATTCAAACTCCTAATCTCTTATAATTCATTATCTGTTATTTGATGATGAAAGACAAATCATTTCTATACTATGTACTGTGATAAATCTATTTGTTTAACTCAATTTGTGCAGGGATATTTAGTTTCCTATTTTGGAGGGTTCTGTCCTAAATCAGTTGATTGCAGAAAGGAAATCAATTTGACAGAGTTATTATGCACAATGATCTGCTGCACCCAAAACTTCCTAAACCTTCCAAAAACGATATCAAGACAGTATCTTTGAAGATACTAAGCAACTATCTATTGGGAGAGCTGTTAGAAGAGTCAAAGGCCTGCAGATACTGAGCTTTTTTCGTATATCATTCAGATCATATTTCTAGTTCTTATTCTCGTGGATTGTTCAAAGTGAACAATAGATAATTCTTAGTTAATCAGTTAGCTAGAAGAGGTACTAGATAGGTTATTGAGAACCAAAAGCGGTAACAAAGTAAGGTATCACAATGTGCTTGAGATCTAGGGACTTAGCTTTTGATTAATAAGAATTGAGTTGAAAATCCTGCAAGGATTATGTCCCTGAGGTAGAGACATAGGACCAAGTGGACTAAACTCTATAAATCTTTGTGTCTCTTGTTATTACTTTGCTGCATTTTACTTAGCATACAAACTGCACAAAAGAGGTTTTCAGTTCAAGATCTTGAACCTCATTTCAAGGCCTTGAAAACTATCCGATTTATCTTTACTGTTTATTTGGATTCCAAGGACTAGAAACTCATTTCAAGGCCTTGAAATACTTGCTGCATTTCACAAATTCCTTTTAAACCTCTCTTTTAGCAGAAGTTGCAAAAATTTCCATACTCTATTCAACCCCCTTCTAGATTATCGATCCTTTTGGTATTAGTGCTTGTATAACTACATAGATCTAACAATCATGTGATTATGAGTATTGTGGGAGATGGTGGTTTCTCACATGGAAGAGCTGCTAATAGACCTCCCTTGTTTTGTGGTGACAACTTTGTGATATGGAAAGCCTTGATGAAAATATTCATCATTGATCAAGATATGGAACTCTGGACTATCATTCAGAAGGGTCCTCACATATTCTATACTGAGAAAGATGGAATCCGAACTCCCAATACTGAGGATTCACATTCTGATTCTGAATTAGAACAATTTTCTAAGAATTATCGAGCTATAAATTTCTTATATTGCGCTTCGAGTGAAGATGAATTTAACAGGATTTCAGGTTGCAAAACTGCCAAGAATATCTGTGATAGGCTCGTGGTGACTTTTTAAGGAACCAGTCAAGTCAAGCAAACCAAGATCAACATATATCTCAGGCAATATGAGTTGTTCAGGATGACTAGAGATGAATCAATCAGAGAAAGATCCACTGATATTGTCAACAACCTTGATTCATTGGGAAAACATGTTTCCATTGAATAAAAGGTTAGAAAGATTCTGAGAAGTCTTCCTAACGCAAAATGCGAACCAAAGACTGCTGCCATTGAAGAAGCTCAGGATCTATCATCTCTTTAACTTGATGATCTGCAAGGAAAGTTGCTTACACATGAGATCTCTATGAATGAAGCTGATGGAGACTTGCCAAACAGTGGCAAGAACTTAGCTCTCAAGGAAAAAGAGAGTGAACCCTCTAAAAGCCTTGAACCTGAAAATGATGATGATGAAGATCATTTTTCTCTCATTTCAAAGACTTGACCAGAATTTTAAAGATGAAGAAAAACTTTGGAAAAAAAGACTTCAGCAAGGACAGACACATATCCTCCAGTAGCAGAGATTACAAAGGTAAAGCTATCTCTCATGGTAATAAAGATAAAGTAATGAATTGCTTTGAGTGTGGTGATGTAGGGCACTTAATCAGAGCATGTCCACACAAGAAGAGCAAACCATTTTAGAAGAAAGACCATGACATCAGAAAGAAAGCTATGGTAGCCTCCTGGAGTGATTCTGATTCCTCTAGTGATTCTGAATCTGAGGAAGAACAAGCCAACCTCTGCCTTATGGCCAAGCATGATGTAAGTTCTAAAAAGAACATTGAGGTAATGGTAAACAGTTTGATTTCTAAACCAACAGATGTCCTCACTCACTATCTTAAAACAGTGCTTTTAAATGAGGAGGACTATTTGACATAAATTAGAACTTTGAAAGAAAAGGTTTATGAGCAAGCAAAAGAGAACTTGAAACTTGTTTTCTAAAAATCAAAGCCTTGAAATTTCTCAGAACAGCTCTGAAAGAGATTTCAAAGCATTGGAAACCAAATTCATGGCCTTGAAAACTCAAGTCAAAGAAGTAGTTAATGAGAACACTCTTCTAAGTGACATAATTTTTGCTCTAAGACATCATTGTGATGAATTGAAGGAAAAAGATGTATGGTTTTGATAACGGATACGCAGCGGAATAAACAATAATTAATCCCTTCAAGACCCTCCAAGGATAATAATTCTAGAATTCATAACGATAGTAAGGGATTAGTATCAAAATACCTTTTGGATATCCTTTGATGACTTCACACGTGAAAGAGTATTCACGTCTCTATGGCTAGTCCACTCCTAGTTTAGAACCCGGATCCTCCAACAACAAGAGCTAGCTAGGAAAGATGGAAGAAGAAGAAGAAGAAGAAGAAGATCACGCAAGGAATCACCAAAGAGGGGCTCGGGACCTCTTTGTGGCCGACGGGTAGGGACGGACCAAGGGGGTGTTCGGACCTCTTGGTTTTTCTCTCTCTCCTTGCTTTTCTCTCCCACTCAATGTGTTATGAGCATTAGTTATGGGAAGGAAGCTAGGAGTGTACTTTATATAGTCCAACAACTCCTTGTTGACTACATAATAGCCCCTAATCTAATCCTACTCATGTACGAATTAGTCTAACTTGCACATTAGTCCTACTAAGTTTGCAAGTAGTTGCTTATTAATTCTTCTAATTAATTAATCATATTAATTACTTCCCAAGTCCGGTAGTAACAATTTACTAGCATGGATCAACCTCCAGAAAGACATCTACGCTACCCAACTAAAAGAAATAGTCATCCGACATACCTTGTGCAAATATTGTTTCATCCCTTTGTCTCTATATCCGGAGTGGACACGAGACATACAATTCACACTCGTATATCCAATTCATAGTTTCTCGATCCTGAGAATAGTCTAATCCATGCAGATAACATCAATATTCTATATTTATTTATCTCAGTCTGACCAGACATTTCTATGAGCACCATCCCTAGAGTGGACTTGGATATCTACTCCCGTTATGTGGGAGGGACAAATCCTATCAACGTCACTACCATATCTAAGCTTGCTTCTTTATTGTATCCAACTAACACCTTTACTACTACCCAGTTACGGTATAGCGTTTCGCGATGTCAAATGACAACATTCCACGACTAGAGGATCTAGTGACATCAAGTCTAAGGATGACAATACCGTTGTCGCTACGAGAAGCTCTTGTGACTTTACATAACCTTTATGCAGCCTTCTCGTTGTGGGTCAATCCAGTGTGTCATGAATCCTAATGCATACCCATGTGTTTGATCGTGATATCTCCATATCAATCCAACCCCATACTAGTCTACAGGTTATCGCCCAATTTATCAGTATAATTGAATAGGGATATTTTAGAATATAACAATTATATTCTAAGGACTTTATTCATGTTAACATATCTCCATATTGAGAACATAATGAATCGTAAATCCATAATGTCAAAATAAATAGATTGCCTCTAGGGCATATCTCCAACAGTCTCCCACTTGCACTAGATTCAATCTCCCGCATCATATGCCTCTTGATCTAGCGCGGCCCTCTTCGCTTACGCTGCACAAGGTTCATGGTAGGCGAGACACCTTGCTGGTAATTTGCATAGATTCATATATCCTCTCTCAACAATCGATTGAGGTTAAATATTCTGAGTATGTGCATCTAATATACTAAGTCCTATGTGATAGAATCGGCAACTGAATCTTGCTTGGATCCTTTCCAGCTCACAGTCCCTCCCACTAGTGCAAAACATAAAACATGACTATAATATGAAATCTTATTTTTTTAGATTGGAAGCTCGCATTACTGTAACTCCTTACTGGGAACTCTTCCTATCCTCCATTTATCAAGAATTCATCATGTAGTTCTTCTTAAGTACTTAAGGATAATCTTGACAATTAGCCAGTGACTCTCACCCGCATTTGACTGGTATCTTTGTTTCATACTCACATAACATGTCTGGCCTAGTACATATCATGGTGTATCTCGTGAATCTCATTCATACGGTCCTTTCTCAATCTAATTGGAAATACAATTAGTCTTCAAAGACTAATTCCATGTGACGTAGGTAAGAATCCTTATTCTAACATGTTGAACCATTTCAACACCTTGTGAATATATGTACGATGACTCAAGCAGAACAACTATCTTGATCCATCTCCATAGATCTTTATAGACAGTTTTGCCTAAGTACATAATTGAAAATCAATTCTCTAGCCAATCATTAACAGATTGAAGAGAAGAGACATAATTATTAGCATGTCCCCACATACAAGACCACAAATATAAATTTTCTCCCTCTAACCTTCTTGTAAACACAAGCTTCATCTTAAATTTTGATGGAACCAAACTCCTTTGATTGCATAATCAAATCAAAGATTTCAACTCAAAGAAGCTAGACTCAATCTATTGACAGATTGCTACAAGCAAGATGCGAATGGATTTAAGCATCACAATTGTGAAAAGATTTCTTCGTAGTCCATATTATGAAATCCGAGGAAACCTTTAGCCACCAATCGTCCCTTAAAAGTAATCATATTACCATCCATGTTGGTCTCCTCATAACCCACTTGCACCCTATGGGTCATACCCTTTCAGGTGGTTCCACCAAAGTCCATACATTGTTGGTATACATGGATTCCATATCGTATCTCATGGCCCCAAGCCATTTCTAAGAGTATGGCCCACTAGTGGCCTCTTAATAGGTTGTAGGCTCAGCTCTGTGACCAACACATCAATGGGCTATGAGAAGTCCATATTTCTCTAGCATCTTGAAACATTTAACCTACGAGGTTCTTGTGTTACTTGAGTAGGTTACTCAACAACACCTTGTGATCCTGCTCATGTTTCATCAAAAGGATTAATATTCTGTTGTAAATCGTGAACTCCTTCAAGTTCTACTGTCCTAAAACTGTTTCTTTTAGAGACAATCTCTATCTAGAAACATAGTGTTTCAAGCAACAAACAAATTATTCTTGATTGGATTGTTGAAATAATATCCTTTGTTTTCTCAGGATATTCCACATAGTACATTCATCCGACTTCGGTCCAAGTTTATTTTTAAACTATTTACATAAACTTCATAACAAAGATTCTTTTTGAAAGACATAGTAGGACACTTCCTAAACCATATCTCATATGGTATTTTTCATAATTAATTTAGATGAAACAAGGTTAAGAGCGAAATTTACTGTAATTAGAATAAGGCCACTAAAAGTAAAATAGAAGTTCGGTTTGTCACACCATGGACCGAACCGTGTCCAACAAGCTCCGGTATTTCTTCACAGACAAGCCATTCCACAATGGTATTGTAGGTAGAGTGAGTTGGGATCACATCCCATACTTCCTTAGATGCTCAAACTATTGGATTAAATACTCACGCATCTATGATCATATCGTAGAGCTTTGATACTTTTGCCAAAGTATTTCTCTATCTTCATTCATGAATACCTTGAACAATTCAAGGGATTCTGATTTGTTTCTTCATAAGATACACAAATCCATATCTCTCTGATCCCATCAGTAAATATGCTGAAGTACTGAGAACCACCTTTTTCATTTGTGCTTAGTGGCCTACATACATCAACATGTATGATTCCCAAAGATCATATCTTGCCCTTTAAACAAGTCTTTCATATCTCATATGATTGAAAATCAAAGGAGTCGATAAATCCATCCATATGGAGCCTAGATATGTATCTTTCATTTTAGTAGCCTAAAAAACAATGCCAAAGATAAGTGAGGTTCATATCATTATATGCAAACCTCCTGGTATTAATGATATAGATACAATTATCATGATTAAGGATATACAATCCATTGACAAAATTGCATTAGAATAATGCATATCAGAATAAATGGAACATCATTTGTCTTTTATTATGATAGAGAGCCTTTCTTGTCCAAACAAGAAACTATGATAATGCACCTACTCATAGCAGGGACATAATCACTTTTGTATAATTCATGAACAATTTCAGAAAGTTAGAAATAATTCCCTACGGGTAATTCAGCAACCCCTTGCTTCATTGCCCCACGTGTAGGTTTATTTCTTCATAATCCAATTGTCTTCATCCTTGAGATCCTCCACATTTCTATAAACGTGAGATCCTCATCTAGTATCATATACTCATGATGATGAGATGGACATATTGACTTATATAAAAATACCTAAATTGAAATTCATAATTCCTTAATTATTTCCTTCCAGGGACTTTGGGTAGTCTCTCTTCCTCCACACCATCTTTGGGTCCTTTTTAAGGCAATTTTCTTTTAGCAAGGAGCTTTCTTTATACCCATGGGGTCGGCGCAAACCTTTTGCCTTTACCATGCTCTTAACCGTTAACATGTTTTACCTTTAGCCCCTTTTGTTTAGCGATTCACAATCATATTGAGTAAATCACCTTTGAACAAAACAATAACTGCATCCAATGCAATTCTTGGTCCACTTGGGCAAATCACTTTTATTCTTTATCTATCTAATAGATAACAGCCATTCCCTAACCTTTCAATCATATTGAATTAGCTTAGTTGTGTATTACCTCTTGCTTTAGTAGTCACATATTACTAGCTTGTGTCGTCGTGTCATATCTTGATGAATCAAGTCGCCTTGCTTTGGCAAGCCCGAACTTCATTACATCTCGATCATGACAAGTACTAAGCAAGACATGGTAAAATGCAAAGTGGAGAAACACTTCAAACCTTTCATGTCTAGCACACTCTTTGAAAGAGCTTCTTTTAATGTATGATCATATCATACGCCTCCATGTTTCTCATCTTGCTTCCAAAGCTTTGCGTTCATGGCAGCTGACATGAGGCAAGCTACATCCAAAGAGGCATTCTTTATTGTTCCTTCCATTAGGCTTTAGTGTTATTAGTAGTTGGTGGAAGGAGAACTTTATGTTCTACGATGTACAACATTTTTCCTTTTATTTGAAAATAATTATCTATTTTATATCAATGTAGAAAATAGATTTCAGACAACTTGTCCTTCTTAAGGACATAAAGTATAATTTTTTTGTTTAATGCCATGGGTATTCAACACAAAAGGATTATGCAAAGCATTGTGTCGGTGTACTATATTTAATGAGGATTTAAATTATTAAACATAGCTCCCACTATTTTTCTCGGATAAATAACCCTCCATTTTAATGCGGAAAATATCATTATATTTTCTAATGGATGCCAAGATCCATATTTCACTTATTTTGAGCTTGCTTTGGCAAGTCACCCAAAATTATTTGTTTAGGTAGGAACAACTTCCACTTGCATCCTTATGCAACTATTGGTTTAATTGGGCAAATAACTCCCTATTTATCCATCCCATGGATAATCCCAATTGGTTGCCTCTAGGCTTTTAATCTCATTAAAATTATCTAGATGCATCCAACCTCTTACTTAAACAATTGCTCATACTCGTTTGTGCCATCGCAACACAATCATGACAAATCAAGTTGCCCTGCTCTGGCACGCACGAGCTTGTTAATCATGACCATAAAGAGTGTTTAAATAACGAGAACACAATACACAATATTAAATTGAGGGATTTTCTTTTCAATTTTAAATTGTTTTGTTGATCAATATCAACTTATCTACTTATTTTGAGTTGGACATACTCACAAATAAAAGACCCTGGTTGTTAATTATCTTATTATCAATTTTGCATGCATCAACCATACACCAACAGTAAATAAGAAGACAATAAAATAAACAACTACAAAAGAAAAATTAACGTGATGTTGATATAGCCTCTAATCTACTATATTCCCAAGTCAATGAGAATATCTATGAACCCAAAAAAATAGCAAGCTCATCTCCATGTGCGTCCATCTCTTGGACCATGCTCCATAGCTCTTGTGGATTGTCTCCTTCTTGTGGTTTCCCTGTTTCTTTAGGCTTCTTTTTCACCATGACTTGACTATTATCTATTTTATCTAATTCTAGCTCGCATCTAGACTAAATAAAAAATCTCCAAAGTTGAGGAAAAGACCGGTTTGCAGACCGTAAAACTTAATTAATTATTAATTTGATCAGCTCGCAGGCCGTAAAACAAACAATAAAATAAACATCCACAACAAATCACAACCTAAGGTCATATCCAATCACCATGCAATAAGCACATAAGCAGTTAAAATCCAATTATAACGCACTTGGTCAATTTTAATTGTTTTTGGATGTGCTAGGGGCAAAACGGTCCAGTAAGGCTCTCCTTGGCTTTGGAAGAAACCTTAAAGGACCATGAAACGACATTGGGCCGGTCGGCCTAGCCCCACGCACGGTCAGGCCGTGCACTAGGTCAGCCCGAGTCCTGGCCGTGCCCTAGCTTGGACGGCAAGGAAAGGGGGCGGTCCCTAGGGGGTGGAACCTCCTTTGGAGTTGTTTCCAAAACTACTCCTTGCCTTGTTTCCCAAGATTAGTTCTTTCCATACATGAAAAACCCTTTTTCCAGAGATGTGCCCAAACCCTAGCCGTCAAGATCCAAAAATTCACATCCTATGTGATTCAAAGTCACTAATAATTCACATCATATGTAAAGTTAGGTCTTGTTTGATTGAATCATATTCACAAATTGCATCAATATGCTTGATTTATCTACGTTATGTATCAATATGATTGATTGAATTATATTCACAAATTGCATCAATATGCTTGATTGAATCATATTCACTAATTTTATCATATCTATTTTACTCGATAAACAACAATTTAAAGTGTAAAACAACATAAATCGTAACACATAAACTACGTTATGCACTACCACAATGGCTCTGATAACACTATAGGGTTTCGATAACGGATACGCAGCGGAGTAAAAAATAATTAATCCGTTCAAGACCCTCCAAGGATCACAAGTCTAGAATTCATAACGATAGTAAGGGATTAGTATCAAAAATACCTTTTGGATCTCCTTTGTGAAATAGTATTCACGTATCTATGGCTAGTCCAATCATAGGTTAGAAGCCGGATCCTCCAACACCAAGTGCTAGCTAGGAAAGATGGAAGAAGAAGAAGAAGAAGACCAGGCAAGGAATCACCAAAGAGGGGCTCGGGCCTCTTTGTGGTCGACGTGTAGGGAGGGACCAAGGGGGTTTCCGGCCCTCTTGGTTTTGCTCTCTCTCCTTGCTTTTCTCTCCCACACAATGTGTTATGACCATTAGTTGTGGGAAGGAAGCTAGGAGTGTCCTTTATATAGTTCAACAACTCCTTGTCGACTGCATAAAAGTCCCTATCCTAATCCTATTGATGTACGGATTAGTCCAACTTGCAAATTAGTCCTACTAAGTTTGAAAGTAGTTGCATATTGATCCTTCTAATTAATAAATCATATTTATTACTTCCCAAGTCCGGTCTAATCCATAGGGAGTGTGACCCCATAGGTTTCTACATAGTTGGTAGTAACAATTTACTAACATGGAGCGGCCTCTAGCAAGACATCGACGCTACCCAACTAATAGAAATAGTCTTCCGACATGCCTTGTGCAAGTATTGTCTCATCCGTTTGTCTCTAAATCCGGGTTTGAATCGAAACATACAAGTCACACTCGTATATCCAATATATAGTTTCTCGATCCTGGAAATAGTCTCATCCATGCAGATAACATCAACATCCCATATTGATTTATCAGAGTCTGCCCAGACATTTTATGAACACCATCCCTCGAGTGGCCGTGGATATCTACTCCCGTTGTGTGGGAGGGAAAAATCCTATCTACGTCACTACCATTTCTAAGCTTGCTTCTTTATTGTATCCGACGCACGCCTTTATTACTACCCAGTTATGGTGTAGCATTTTACTATGTCAAAATACAACATTCCACAAGTAGAGGGAATGTGACTTGTGACTTTACATAACCTGTATGCAGCCTTCGCGTTGTGGGTCAAGCCAGTATGCTATTACTTCTAATGCATACGCATGTGTTGGATCGTGATATCTCCATATCAATCCGTCCCCATACTAGTATATAGTTGATTGTCCAATTAATCAGTATAATTGACAAGGGATATTTAATAATATAACACTTATATTCTGAGGACTTCATTCATGTTAACATATCTCCATATTGATAACATACTGAATCGTAAATCCATAATGTCACAATAAATAGATTGCCTCTAGGGCATATCTCCAACACAAAAGACTACTCTAACTGAGAAACTTCAAGTTGCTAAGAATGCTATGAAAAAGTTTGCTCGCTCAGAACACAATTTGAACTAGATTCTTGGAGGAAGTTTACAGTCTGTTCACAATACTGGTATTGGCTACAATTCAAATTTTCCTAGAAAGAGCAACACTAGATTTGTGAAGGCTAGTTACAAAACAGCTCCCAAGTTCCATTATTGCAACAGAATTGGACATGCTAAGATGAATTTTCCTTTTAGAAGAAGAGACCCTCAAATAATGAGGAACACATTTCATTCCAGCGTAACGGACAAGTTAGAGAGATTTGGGCTCCAAAAGGGGTTTGACCACCTAACATGGTTGAACCTGAATATGAATCTAAATTCCACACTTGGTCTAACAGCTGGGTAAGGCAGTGAATGGTGTTTGCAGGATATCATCAAGAGTAAAGATCAAAGATGGTTCATGGATAGTGGATGCTTCAAACAAATGAGTGGAAAGAGATCTCTATTCTTAGAACTGAAAGAGGAATCTGAAGGCTTAATCAAACTTGGTGATAAAGGGAAGTGAAATATTTTAGGTGTTGGTAAAGTTGGCACAAATTTTGAAAACTCTATTTCTGATGTTTATTTAGTTGATGGCTTGAAGTTTAATCTGCTTAGTGTATCTCAACTCTGTGATAATGGTAACAAGGTTATCTTTGAAAAAGAGAATTGTGTGGTGCAAAATGAGAAATCTATAATTTGCATTCTCCCTTCCTCAAGGTCAAACAATGTATATACTTTACACACTAACAAAGTTGCAGGTGAAAGCTTAAAGTGTCTCTAGGCCTTGAAAGAGGATTCAAAGCTTTGGCACATAAAAATTGGACATCTAAGCTTGCATACCTTGAACAAGTTGATTTCAAAATACCTAGTAAGAGGTCTACCTTCCATCAAGTTTAAAAATGATGAAGTATAAAAAGCCTGTGCTCAAGGTAAGCAGACAAGGAGCTCATTCAAGCGAAAGAATTTTGTAAGTACTACCAGACCCATTGAATTACTTCACATGGATATTTGTGGTCCTATGAGGACTCCAAATCCAAAGGGAAAGAAGTATATGTTAGTTATTGTTGATGATTACTCCATATTTACTTGGGTTATATTTCTGAAAGATAAATCTGAAGCTCTATCTGAATTTTCAAAGCTTTGAACGGAGCTTTAAACTTTGAAAAACCTACCTATTGCTTCTATCAGAAGTGATCATGGTAGAGAATTTGATCAATTAGAATTCGATTTGTTCTGTGTTAAGCATGGTATCTCTCACAACTTCTCTGCTCCTAGAACTCCTCAATAGAATAGAGTTTTTGAAAGAAAGAACAGGACTCTTGAAGATATGTTAAGAACAATGCTTCTACAAAACAACCTGCCAAAACACTATTGGGAAGAAGCTATGAACACATAAAATTACATTTTGAACAGGTGCTTGATCAGACACATCTTGAAGAAGACCCCCTACGAACTTTTCAAAGGGAGAAAGCCAGACATTTCATACTTCGAACCCTTTGGTTGCACTTGTTTTGTTCACAACAATGGTAAGGACAACTTGGGTAAGTTTGATGCAAGAAGTGATGAAGGTGTCTTCCTGGGTTACTCTTTTACTAGCAAGGCTTACAGAGTTTATAATAAAAGAACCAAGCTGGTTGAAGAAATTCTTCATGTTATTTTTGATGAAAGCTTTGATGGTTCTTTGGGTGATAGTTTTGCATAATTGAATCCGAACAAGCATGAATTAGAAGAAGAAGCTGAGAACTCACTTAGTTTCAAGAAAGGTTCAGAAGTAAGTAGAAGCCATTTGCAAGACCTTGAAATTAAGTCTCAAGGCCTTGAAAATAGAGATCAAATCCTTGAGAAGGATGATCAGAAAGATATGAGTGATCAGGCTACTAATTCAAGACCATAGAAGCAATATGGAGAGCTTGAACCCTAGTCTCCAATAAAGAGATTCAAATATCTTTCATCTTACCCATCTGACAACATCATCTCTGATTCAACCACTGGTACACTAAAAATATCACAGTTGAAGAAACTTGTTGCTTTTAATGCTTGTATCTCTCTTGTAGAACCCAAAACTGTGAAGGAAGCATTACAAGAAGCAGACTAGATTATAGCTATGCAAAGGGAACTCAATGAGTTTGGAATAAATAAGGTGTGGAACTTAGTTCCCCCACCAACAAACCAGTCTGTCATTTGTACCGGATGGGTGTTCCGAAAGAACTAGATGAGAATGACAAAGTGATCAGAAACAAAGCAAGGTTAGCTGTTCAACGTTACAACCAAGAAGAAGGTATTGATTATGAGGAAACTTTTGCTCCTGTGGCAAGGTTAGAAGCAATTAGATATTTACTTTCTTTTGCATCTTACAAGAACATGAAACTTTTTCAAATAGATGTGAAGTGTGCATTTTTTAATGGTCAATTGCAAGAGGAAGTTTATGTTGCACAACCTCCTGGTTTTCAAAGTGATAAGTTTCCACATCATGTTTAAAAACTTGACAAAGCTTTTTATGGTTTGAAACAAGCTCAAAGAGCTTGGCATGAAAGATTGTCAAAGTTTTTGCTTGAAAATAATTTCAAAAGAGGATTGGTAGACAAGACCCTTTTCATAAAGACTAATGAGAAATATTAGTTGTAGTTCATATCTATGTTGATGATATTCTATTTGGAGCTACTAATGATCTTTTATGCAAAGATTTCTCAAGTGTTATGAGCAGGGAATTTGAAATGAGTATGATGGGAGATTTGAACTTCTTCCTTGGACTTCAAATACATCAGTTGAAGGAATGCATCTTCCTACATCAAAGCAAGTACACTAGGGAATTTTTGAACAAGTATAGTATGTCTCAATCCAAAGAAATCAAGACCCCCATGAGTTCTACACTGTCCTTAGATAAGGATGAATCTGGTAAGAGTGTCAATGCAAAAGAGTATAGAGGTATGATTGGATCATTACTATACCTTACTGCTAGTAGACCAGATATCATGTTCAGTGTATGTAAGTGTGCAAGATTTCAGGCTCATCCAAAGGAATCACACTTAAGTGCGGTGAAGGGAATATTTAGATATCTCAATAGTACCAAGGACTTAGGGCTTTGGTATCCAAGAAATTCTAATTTCTCTTTGCATGGTTTTTCAGATGCTGACTTTGCAGGGTACAAAGTTGATAGGAAAAGCACTTCAGGAACTTGCCAATTCATTGGAACTTCCTTGATCAGTTGGCACTCCAAGAAACAAAACTCAGTTTCTTTATCAACAGCTAAAGTTGAATATATATCTGCTGGAGCCCGTTGTTCACAAGTTTTATTGATTGCTCAATAGTTGAGAGATCTTGGATTTGATTTCAGAAGCATACCCATGAAATGTTACAACTCCAGTGCAATGTTGATGTCAGACACCATTTCATCATATATCATGCTGAGAAAGGTGATATTGTTCTTGAATTTGTTTCTACTAACATGCAACTTGCAGATATCTTCACTAAACCATTGCCATATGAAAGATTTTCAGCTCTAAGGCTGGAATTAGGCATGATAAATAAATATGCATTGGTTTATGGGGAGCATCAGGTAAGGAAGGTAAGTTATTATGTCTTTCAAATATTTGAACTGATTTTCAAAGCCTTGCAAATCTTTTCAAAGCTTTGATTTTATTTGTTTCAATATAGCAGCGTTTCAAAAAACTGAAATGACTTTCAAAGCCTTGAAAATAAGTCTGAAGCCTGGTTAGTCAATAATTCTTGGATCATTAAGTATTGGGTGCCATCTTTGTAGATATTTGCTCAATATTGTTCATACCTTTTTCAAAATTCTTTTTCTGCCAAATATAGTATTAAATTATTTATTTCCAACGGCTTCAAAGATTTGAATCTTCTCTGATCATTACAAACTTTTGAGATCACAGAGATATTGCAGTTTCCTTTTTAAACTCGAACTCTTTCAGTATTTATCTTCTTTTCTTCTCCTTCACTCCGTATCAACCCTACCTCTCTCTATTATTCTCCCAAACCCTAATGAGCACTAGAAGAGCCTCTGACAGAATCAAGATTGCCAGTGGTTCAAATCCTAGTGCAGAGAAGAAAAGAAAAGCCTCTGTAGAAGAGATTCAAGATATCAATGAAGACTCAGAATCTAAGGGGTCTACTGATGAAGAACTAGAGTCTTTACCTCCCAAGAAGATGGTGAAGAAGGACTAGTTTCCAGTGACAGCATGAAGAAAAATATCACAGGACTACACAAGAGAAGAAGAAGGGAATTCATATTGGAAGCCCTAAGAAGGACAAGAAAAAGGCAGACACATGTATCAAGGGAAAAGGAAAATAAATCCTCATTCCAGACTCGGATTCAGATACCACTTCAGGTTCCTATGGAGTTTATTCTGTGTCCACAAAGGGAAGACATGAGAAAGATCTTCCAGAAGCTAAGACTGTAACAAAATCTGGAAGGAAAGATCATCACAAAATTTTCTCTGCACAACAGAAGAAAGTGTATGTGAAGAAGAAAATAAAGCATGGAAGAAAAGCTTTAGAGGGACTCACCTTCTTGTTCAATAGTGTTATAGAGAAAATTAGCTCTATCCTTGACGAGATTTATGTGGTTCAACAAGAAGATCAGGATAATGATGAAGACAGTGAGGAAGAAGAAGGAGATCAGGATGGAGATGAAGACCCAACCCCATAAACTCTTGCCTACTCTTTCTTTCCCACTTCTTTTAAGTTTGTTTTCAAAATATTCCAAAGAATATGATCCAACATTTTCTCATTCTTTTTCATGAAAATCATAAAGGGGGAGAAATCTTTGGTTTGTTTTTTTATGTTTTAGTGACCTATTTTTTGTTCAGTAGGATTATTTGGACTTATGTGCTTTTCTGCTTTAGTTTATTATTGAATAAGTTGGATCTTTTTGGAACCAATGTGTTGCTACTATTTGAACTGTATGCTAATCAGTATTTTTTCAGAAACAAAGATTCAAACAGATTGAGGTTTTGTCTTTCATCAAGGGGGAGATTGTAAGTTCATAGGTTTCACATAGCTATTTCAAAGCCTAGAACCAGTTTTCAAAGCATTGAATCAGGTTTTAAAGCCTTGAAACTGTCTGAACTGAATGCATATTCTAAGGGGGAGTTTTTCTAAACTCTTCTGATCTGATTCTACCTCCATCACCCCTATGCTTGATATGTTATTATTTGATGATGAAAGACAAACTATTTTGATATATGTAACACCATTTAATCCATCTGTTTGACTCAATTTTGCAGGGAAATTTTATTTCCTAGTTTGGAGGATTGGTTTCCTAATATGGATTTCGCAGGAAAGGAAACTTGGAGAGAATATGATTCTGTGATCACTCAGACACTCTTGACAGCTTCTCAATTTTTTTAAAGACAATATCAGAACAATATCTCAGAAGATTACGATCACCTATCCGTTGGAGAAGGCTGTTAAAAGAGTCAAACCTCTTGCCTACAAAACATGAAGTTTGTTACTGAAAATCTGGGAAGATTTGCAGAGCACTTGAGCTGTTTAAATAGAGATCATTTTAAAGAAACAATACACCACACCCAACGGTCAAAAAGAGAGAAACACATTTCAGGATTGACAATCATCAAAGAAGCACATCATTCTCACAATCCATCTCACAGAAGATCATTGCATTCTTCACTGCAGTTTTACACTTCATTGTTCTTATGACTTGTGCTCAATTTGTATATCATTATTATACTAATTATTTCTCTCATTCTCAAGGATTGTTCAAATCGAACAATAGAGAATTCTTGGTTAATTAGTTAGCTAGAGCAAGTACTAGATATGTTAGAGAGAACAACAAGTTGTAACAGAGGAAGGCATATATCTGTGCTTGAGATCTAGGGCTTATCTTTTGATTAATAAGAACTGTGTTGAAAATCCTGCAGGTAGAAGATCCATGAGGTAGAGACGTAGGTCCAAGTGGACTGAACTCTATAAATCCTGTGTCCCTTTCATTTACAGTTTCATTTGCATACTTAGTCATTCAAACTAGTTTGTTTTCAAGGGTTTGAAAATCTTTTCAAGGCCTTGAAAAATACTTTTCTGTTTTCTTTCAAACTGTATTTCATTCCAAAGGCTTGAAACTGTTTTCAAGGCCTTGAACTTCACAGAAACTCTTCTCTTCTATAAGTGTTTCAAAAAGTTGGAATACTCTATTCAACCCCCCCCCCCCCCCCCCGTTTCAAGAGTATCTGTACTGCATTTCTATCTTCATATTCTCGTTTCATAAAGAAAATTTGTAAAAAACATTGTCCTAAAGACAATTTTTTGTTTTTGTGGTTCTTTTTGTTCTAAGAAAATAGTTTGTTTGTCAGTTTGTTTGGTGTCTCAATTAAATTCTGTTAGTGGGTAAGAGTTCCTTTAATTCATATGGAAATGGTCTGTTAGTATTGAAACGGTTTTTTCTCTTTCCTTTTAATTCAAACCGTTTGTTCCCTTCTGTTCCATCTCTTTGTTTTAGTATATAAGAGATTATTTCTTTTGGTTATCATATTCAGTTTTTTTTATTGTATTCCAATCTGCATATAACAATTTATCTTTTTAGAAATGCCGGATTGACAAACCGAGTCAACTACGGCAGTCAGAATGAATGCGGTTGTGCCCGTTGCTCCAGTCATACCTGTGGATGCACATCCAGTGGAGAGACCCGAGAAGTTCTCCGGCAAGAATTTTAAGCGGTGGCAACAAAAGATATACTTCTACTTGACCACCTTAAGCCTTTCACGATACCTTACCAAAGATGCACTTACACTCTCGAGAATCCAGCAAAGTAAGCGGTACTAGCAAAGGATGCATGGCATCATTTTGATTTTTTGGCTAGGAAATGTGTATTGAATAGCCTAGATAGTCAATTGTATAATGTATATTCTTTTGTAAAAACTCCCAAGGAACTCAGGCAATCGCTAGAAAAGAAGTACAAAACCGAAGATGTGGGGGCCAAGAAGTTCGTGGTGGACAAATTCATAGAGTTTAGGATGATAGATGGAAAGAGTATCATGATTCAAGTTTATGAATTTCAGTGCTTAATTCATGACGTCCACGCAGAAAACACGATCCTCCCAGAGGACTTCCTTGTTGGCTTCATAATACATAAGCTACATCCGACGTGGAAAAACTTCAAGAACTATATAAAGCATAAACGCAAGAAGATGAGTATGGAGGACTTGATCTTGCGTCTCACAATCGAGGAAGGCAACCGCCTTGCGGACGAGAAGCCCTCAACTAGCCATCATTCCAAGGTTAATCTTGTGGAGGGCGGTTCTGAACCCAAAAAACTCAAGCGAAAGCACAATGCTCAACCCAAACGGAAGTAGAGGTTCACGAGATAATGCCACAACTGTGGCAAGAAGGGTATGTAGACACGAAAAATTTGTGACCAAACAACTAGTGCCATGTTTCTATTATAACCTAATCAACTGGTGGGATCAAATAGCATTCACCCTCAAATTGATGTTCTTAAGCAATAACTTGTGGGGGACTATATCATAAATGACACAAAAGCTTATTTACAAGCAAGGACTACTTACGGCGAGCCACATCCCTACATGACATGGCTACAAGTCAACAAGTAAGGCCAATCAAAGAGTGCCACTTGTCAAAATGATGCGGCCATCAAGACTAGCAAGTTCGGCCAATCACATTGCGTTGCTTGTGAAGTTGGTGCAGAAAGTAAATAAATAATAAAATATTATTTATTTTCATCCTGGGCCAACAAGTTTTCCCATGCCTATATAAAGGGTCCATCCCTAGGCATAAACCTCACACACAATTACATCTTGCAAGAAGGAGAGATCTCTGAAGATCAAGCTGCTGAAGCCTTGAAGAGTTCATCCATCATCAAGATCATCATCAAGTCCTTCGAAGTTCTTCATCAAGTTCTTCGAAAATCATCATCGAGATCTTCAATCCATTTAAGATCTTCATCCCCGTTCTGCAAGACACTAGAAGATTTTCAAGCCATTCTTCGTGTTATTCAAGGAGTTCATCCGGTTCTTCATCAACATCGGAGATATTCATCTACATGATCCGAGATCAAGCGTCTAAAGCCCTCGCTCGGAGTTTTGTTCTTCGATACATTCTGTAATATCCCATCTCACATCGATATATTGTGGATTAGATGTATATTTGGTTGGGAGCTTGTGATCTTATGCCTCACATTGGAGATTTGTGAGTTTAACATCTGCTATATGGTAAACCTTGTGGATTAATGTAGGGTTTGGATCATGGATACGCAGCGGAAGAAAGAATTATCCATTCAAGACCCTCCAAGGAGAGAATCATAACGATGGTAAAGGAAGAAACAAGTAACACACCTTAGAGATCTCCTCTGATGACTTGTAACGTGAATTGTGTCACGTCTCTACTTTTGATCCACTCCAAGGGTTGATGCCTAGATCTTCCTACTCCTTTTTGCTATATTGGACCGGAGGAAGAGGAAGAAGAAATCACGCAACGAAGATCAAAGAGGAGGCTCGGCCTCTCTTTGATGCCGACGGGTAGGGGGCGGACGCTAGGGGCGGTCATCCTCTAGTGGTCTTTCTCTCTCTCTTTTATTTCCTTAACACTCAACTCATGTTATGAGAATTATTATGGGAAGGAAGCTAGGAGCATCCTTTGTATAGTTCAAAAACTCCTTGTCAACTACCTAAAGGCCCTTCTTAATCCTACATGAATTCAGATTAGTCCCTTCCTTGCATATTAGTCCTACTAAGTTTGCAAGGTGTTGCAAAGTGATCCTTCCAATTAATTAATCATATTAATTAATTCCCAAATCTATTTCAACCCTATTGGGCGTCTCACCCCATAGGTTCTATCTAGTTGGTAGCAACGATTTGCTAATATGGAGCGGTCTCTAGCAAGACATCCATTCTAGCCAACTAATAGAATAGGCATCCTACAAACCTTGTACAAGTAATTGTCTCATCCCTTTGTCTGGATATCCGGATTGGAAACCAGACATACAAGTCACACTCGTATATCCAATCCATAGTTCTGTTGGAATAGATGCCCTAGAAGCAATCTAGTTTAGTATGAATTTGTATATGGCTAGAAAATTCATTTATTATTTACTGGATATTTAATATAATGAAGTCCTTAGATTTACAATTGTGTTGTTTATCTTAAATATCCCTAGTCAAGTATAATGATTAAATGGGACAATCATCTATAGACTAGTATGGGGTTAAATTGATATGGAGATATCACGATCCAACACATAGATGTGCATTACGGAATGTTGCACTGGATTGACCCATTTCCGAGAAGGCTACATACATGTTATGTTGAGTCACAAGTGCTTCTCGCGGTGCAATGGTATTGTCATCCTTAGACTTGAAGTCACTAGATATTCTAGTTGTGGATCATTGTGATCTTGGTAGCGTTAAACGCTACACCGTAACTGGGTAGTTATAAAGGCGTGTACTGGATACAATGAGAAGCAAGCTTAGAGATCGTAGTGGACGTAGAGATACTTTGCCCCTCCCACATAACGGGAACAAATATCCTAGGCCACTCGAGGGATAGTGCTTATAGAATGTCTGGCCAGACTCAAATAAATCAATATATAGGATATTGATGTTATTTGCACGAATAAGGCTATTCCCATGGATCGAGAAACTATGGATTGTATATACGAGTGTGACTTGTATGTCTCGTGTCCAATCCGGATATGGAGGCAAAGGGATAAGACAATTACTTGTACAAAGGTTGTCAAGATGACTATTCTATTAGTTGGCTAGAATGGATGTTTTGCTAGAGACCGCTCCATATTAGCAAATAGTTGCTACCAACTAGATAGAACCTATGGGGTCACACGCTATATAGAGTTGAACTAGATTTGGGAATTAATTAATTGGATTAATTAATTAAAGGGATCACTTTGCAAAACCTTGCAAACTTAGTAGGGACTAATTTGCAAGGAAGGGACTAAATTGAATTCTAGTTGGACTAGAATAAGTCCTTTAGGTAGTTAACAAGGAGTTGTTGGACTATATAAAGGACCCTCCTTCCTTCCTTCCTTATAACTTATGCTCATTAGTGAACATAACAAGAGTGGGAGAGAACAAAAGGAGAGAGAGCAAGCAACAAGGAGGCCGAACCGACCCCCTTGCCGCCGCCCTCACCCCGTCGGCCAAAAAGGGGCCGAAACCCCCTTTTTGTCTCGTTTTGCGTGATTCGTTCTTCCTCTTCCTAATCCGGGCTAGCACCAAGGAGTTTGGGAGATCTAGGATCAACTCTAGGCGTGGATCAACTATAGAGAACGTGACATTATTCGCGTTTGAAGTCATCAAGGAGAACCCAAAGGTGTGTTTATGATTTCTTACCTTTACTATCGTTATGCATCTAGACTTGTGATCCTTGGAGGGTTTTGCATGGTTTATGTTTGATTATGCATCCGTTGTGCGATCCATGAATCAAAACCCTATAGTGGTATCAGAGCCACATGTCATAGAGCATAAACGTGGTTTATGTGTTACATTCTTGTTGTTTTACACCTTAATTTGATTGTTTATCGCGTAAAACAAGAAAAATCAAGCATGGGATGCAATTTGTCAATAATTACTCATAACAAGATCCAATTTTTGCATTGGATGCATGAATTGGTGAGTTTGAGAAATTTTAGGATCTTAGATCTAGGGTTTGGGCATCCTTGGGGAAGAAGGAGTTCTCCCAAAACAAGGAAACAACCAAACTTGGGCACCAAGCAAGGGAGTTGTTTTGGAAACAACTCCCATAGAAGGGTTCGGCCCCCCTAGGGACCGCCCCCTTGCTTACCGCCCAAGCTTGGGAGCCCTAAGGGGCCGGGCGGCCCTAACCCGCGGGCCTAGCTTGCGGGTTTTAGGCCGGGCCGGCCCTAGGGCCTTGTGGTTCACCTTAATGGGCCCGGGCAATTGGATTGTTGGGCCCATGGACCGTTTTAACCCTAGAAATCTTAAAATCAATTAAAATTGACCAAGCGCGTTAAAATTAGATTTTAACTGCTTATGTGCAAATCGCATGGTGATTGGATATGGCCTTAGGATGTGGTTTGATGTGGATGTTTAATTTTGTGGTTTGGTTTTACGGCCTGCGAGCTGATCAATTAATTGTAATAATTAATTAGGGTTTTATGGCATGCGTGCCATTTTTTTTCTCAACTTGTTAGATTTATTTTATTTAGTATAGATGTTAGTTAGTGCTAGATAAAGTAGATTGTTAGCCAAGATTGGAGAAAAGAAGCCCAAAGCCAAAGAATCCACAAAAAGATGGAGCATGGAGCATGGAGCATTCCACATGACTATGAAGGATGGACCAAGAGATCAAGACGCATGGAGATGTGTTTGCTTAGGGTTCATAGATAATTCCATTGGCTTGGAATTATCTTAGTCTAGAAAAGGCCATATCCACATCACGTTTAATTTCTGTTTTGTGGTTGTTTATTTATTGTCTTATTATTTGTGTGGTTGGTGTATGGATGATGCATGCAATTATGATAATAAGATAATTAGGCAACCCGGATCTATTATTTGGAGTTGTGCCCAAACTCAAATAGATAGATTAGTTGATACTGATCAATAAAACAATTAAAATTGAATTTAAAATCCCTCAAATTTTAAATATTCTGTTCTTGCCTTCTCGTTATTTAAACACTCATTATCATGATTATTTATGAAGCTCGTGCGTGCCAAAGCATGGCAACTTGGTTCATAATGATGGAATGCGATGGCACGTAACAATGTGCAATTGTTTAGATAAGAGGTTGAACACAACTAGGCTATTAATTTGATTAAGAAACCTAGAGGCAATCAATTGGGATTATCCATATGGATGGATAAATAATGAGTTATTTGCCCGATTGAACCAAGAGTTGTATATGGGATGCAATTGGAATTGTTCCTACCTAAAGTAGTCAAATTATGGGTGACTTGCCAAAGCAAGCTCATAAGGAGATGAAAGATGGATCTTGGCCCACTAGAAAATATAAGGATATATTCGGCATTAATATCTTGAGGGTTATTAATCCGTAGAAAAATAGTGGGAGCTATATTTAATAAACTAGCCATTATTAAATATAGTCAAAAATTCACAAATACTAAAACTTGCGTATTTTCCTTTTTGTAGAATTCCAAATGGCAAACAACTCATCGAGTTCACAACATTCCCTACGATCTGTCCTTGAGAAGGAATAAGCTCTCTGGAACCAACTTTCTTGATTGGTACAGAAACTTTAGAATTGTTCTCAAGCAAGAGAAGAAACTGTACGCAATAGAGGAGCATGTTCCAGAAGGTCCAGAGAACCAAACACCTGCTGCCTTAAAGGCGTATCAAAAGCGTGTTGATGACGCTAATGATGCGGCCTGCCTTATGCTTTGCACCATGACTTCTGAGCTTCAGAAGCAACACGAAAACATGAATGTTGTCGATATGATCGAACATCTAAAGCAGCTCTTCCAAGAGCAGGCGAGGGTAGAAAGGTATGAGATCTCAAAGGCACTGTTCAAATGTCATCTGGCAGAAGGGAACCCGGTGGGACCCCATGTACTCCGAATGATCGGGTACTTGGAGAATCTCGCCCGGCTTGGGTTCCCGGTCGGCCAAGAGTTGGCAACCGATCTCGTGTTGCAATCGTTGCCCGAGAGTTATGGACAGTTCATTATGAACTATAACATGAACGAGATCGTTAAACCACTGCCAGATTTTCTCAACATGTTGAGGACGGCTGAACAGAGCATCAACAAAGGTAAGGGCAAGGCCATCATGATGGTGCAGAAAGGAAAGGGCAAAAGGTTTGCCTCTTCCTCCAAGGGCAAAGGCAAGTCAGTTGCCAAGTCCAAGGAACCAGCCCTTAAGCCTGTTGGTGGCATTGCCAAGGTCGTGACTACGGGTGAATGTCACTACTGCAGTCAGCCTGGACACTGGAGGAGGAACTGCCCAAAATATCTGGAGGACAAGAGGCTTGGAATAGTGATTCCACCACCACCAGGTATTTTTGTTGTAGATGTCAATTTAACTGTCTCTACATCATGGGTATTAGATACTGGATGTGGATCTCATATTTGTCGAAATATGCAGGATCTAAAGAGAAGTAAAAGATTGGCTAAAGGGGAGGTAGATCTGCGTGTTGGGAATGGAGCAAAGGTTGCTGCGTTGGCCATAGGCGTGTGCGAGCTATCTCTGCCTTCAGGATTAGTTTTTGAATTAAATAATTGCTATTTTGTGCCTGCTATGAGCAGAAACATTATTTCTATTTCTTGTTTGGACAAGGATGGTTTTATTATTTCAATAAAGAACAATTGTTGTTCCTTTTATTTGAATAATATTCACTATTTTAGTGCGCAATTATTTAATGGACTTTATGTCCTTGATCTAAGCAATCCTGTCTACAACATTAATACCAAGCGGATTAAAATAAATGATTTAAATCCTGCTTATTTATGGCATTGTCGTTTAGGCCACATAAATGAGAAACGTGTATCTAGACTCCATAAGGATGGATTACTAGACTCATTTGATTTTGAATCATATGAGACATGTGAGGCTTTTTTATTGGGAAAAATGACAAAGTCCCCTTTCAATAAGAAAGGTGAGAGGACTAGTGAGCAATTGGCTCTCATACATACCGATGTGTGTGGGCCATTTGCCACGCCTGCCAAGGGTGGTTATGTCTACTTCATTACATTTACTGATGATTACAGTAGATATGGATTTGTGTACCTTATGAGGGCAAAATCCGAATCCTTTGAAGTGTTCAAAGAATTCAAGAATGAAGTAGAGAAGCAACTTGGCAAAAGTATCAAGGCTCTACGATCGGATCGTGGAGGAGAATACTTGAGCCAAGAGTTTGACGACTATCTTAGAGAGTGTGGGATCGTGTCCCAACTCACTCCACTCGGAACTCCACAATGGAATGGCGTGTCTGAGAGGAGGAATCGAACCCTATTGGATATGGTTCGGTCTATGATGTGTCAAACCGATCTTCCATTATCATTTTGGGGCTACGCTCTATTAAGTGCAGCTTTCACCATTAACCGTGTTCCATCTAAATCAGTCATGAAGACACCATATGAGATGTGGAGTGGGTGGCGTCCCACACTGTCGTTCATGAGGATTTGGGGCTGCGATGTCTATGTAAAACGTTTACAATCAGACAAGCTGGGGCCTAAATCGGATAAGTGTAAATTTGTGGGGTACCCTAAGGAAACTAAGGGATACTACTTCTACAATCCAACCGAGAACAAAGTGTTTGTTGCTCGGACCGGCGTGTTTCTAGAAAGAGAATTTGTCTCTAAAGAAGCAAGTGGGAGGAATGTAGAACTTGAAGAGGTTCAAGAACCACAAATCACTGAACCGATTATGGAACATGAACAGGAATCACAAGCAGTTGTGGAGCCACCTGTTCAGGTAACACAAGAGCTTCGTAGATCTAGTAGAGTACGCCAGGAACCCGAGAGGTATGGACTTCTCGTAAGCGATTTCGGTGACACGATGCTCATAGATGATGAGCCTACTACCTATGAGGAGGCCATGAGTGGCCCAGACTCTCAGAAGTGGCTGGAAGCCATGAGATCCGAGATGGAATCCATGTATACCAACAAAGTATGGACTTTGGTGGAACCACCTGATGGGGCGCGACCCATAGGGTGCAAGTGGGTCTTCAAGAAGAAGATCGACATGGATGGTAATGTGATTACCTATAAGGGCCGATTGGTGGCCAAATGATTCAGACAGATTCATGGTATTGACTATGATGAAACCTTTTCACCAGTCGCTATGACCAAATCCATCCGAATCCTACTTGCAATTGCAGCATACTACGACTATGAGATTTGGCAGATGGATGTCAAAACAGCATTCCTTTATGGGAATCTCCTCGAGGACGTGTATATGATACAGCGGTGCAATGGTATTGTCATCCTTAGACTTGAAGTCACTAGATATTCTAGTTGTGGATCATTGTGATCTTGGTAGCGTTAAACGCTAAACCGTAACTGGGTAGTTATAAAGGCGTGTACTGGATACAATGAGAAGCAAGCTTAGAGATCGTAGTGGACGTAGAGAGGATTTGCCCCTCCCACATAACGGGAACAAATATCCTAGGCCACTCGAGGGATAGTTCTTATAGAATGTCTGGCCAGACTCAAATAAATCAATATATAGGATATTGATGTTATTTGCACGAATAAGGCTATTCCCATGGATCGAGAAACTATGGATTGGATATACGAGTGTGACTTGTATGTCTCGTGTCCAATCCGGATATGGAGGCAAAGGGATGAGACAATTACTTGTACAAAGGTTGTCAAGATGACTATTCTATTAGTTGGCTAGAATGGATGTTTTGCTAGAGACCGCTCCATATTAGCAAATAGTTGCTACCAACTAGATAGAACCTATGGGGTCACACGCTATATAGAGTTGAACTAGATTTGGGAATTAATTAATTGGATTAATTAATTAGAAGGATCACTTTGCAAAACCTTGCAAACTTAGTAGGGACTAATTTGCAAGGAAGGGACTAAATTGAATTCTAGTTGGACTAGAATAAGTCCTTTAGGTAGTGAACAAGGAGTTGTTGGACTATATAAAGGACCCTCCTTCCTTCCTTCCTTATAACTTATGCTCATTAGTGACCATAACAAGAGTGGGAGAGAACAAAAGGAGAGAGAGCAAGCAACAAGGAGGCCGAACCGACCCCCTTGCCGCCAACCTCACCCCGTCGGCCAAAAAGGGGCCGAAACCCCCTTTTTGTCTCGTTTTGCGTGATTTGTTCTTCCTCTTCCTAATCCGGGCTAGCACCAAGGAGTTTGGGAGATCTAGGATAACCTCTAGGCGTGGATCAACTATAGAGAACGTGACATTATTCGCGTTTGAAGTCATCAAGGAGAACCCAAAGGTGTGTTTATGATTTCTTACCTTTACTATCGTTATGCATCTAGACTTGTGATCCTTGGAGGGTTTTGCATGGTTTATGTTTGATTATGCTTCCGTTGTGCGATCCATGAATCAAAACCCTACAAGTTCCTCGATCCTGGGAATAACCATATTCGTGAAAATAACATCAGTATCCCATATTCATTAATTTGAGTCCGGCCAGACATTCCATAAGATCTAACCCTCCAGTGGCCTAGGATATTTGCTCCCGTTATGTGGTAGGGACAGACTCTATCTACGTCTACTATGATTCCTAAGCTTTCTTCTTATTGTATCCGTTACGCGCCTTTATAGCTACCCTGTCACGGTGTAGCGTTTGACGCTACCAAAATCATAATAATCCACAACTAGAAAATCTACTGACTTTAGGTCTAAGGATGACAATACCGTTGTCACCACGAGAAGCGCTTGTGACTCAACATAACATGTATGTAGCCTTCTCGGAGATGGGTCAATATAGTATGCCATTACCCTTAATGCATACCCATGTGTTGGATCATGATATCTCTATATCAATTCAACCCCATACTAGTCTATCCATGATTGTCCCATTTAATCATTATAATGGACTAGGGATATTTAAGAGAAACAACGCAATTGTAAATCGAAGGACTTCATTATATTAAATATCCAATATATAATACAATGAATATTTAAGTTCATACTAAACTAGATTTCCTCTAGGGCATCTATTCCAATAGTCTCCAACTTGCACTAGAGCCAATCTGATGCATCCCGTATGCCAATGCTCCTAGTATACCCTTCATGCTTGCGATGAACAAGCAGCTTTGTAAGTTGATCTGACAGATTCTCATCTATATGAATCTTGCATATCTGAATAGCTCCTCTATCGATAATATCTCAAATAAGATGGAACTTCCTGAGCACGTGTTTGGATTTCTGGTGTGACCGGGGCTCCTTTGATTGCGCGATCGCCCCAGTGTTGTCAGACTACAACTCTACTTGATCCGTAATGCTAGGAACCGCACCAAGTTCAGAAACAAATTTCCTACTCCATACAGCTTCTTTTGCTGCGCCATTCGCAATAATGTACTGAGCCTTTGTTGTAGAATCGGCCATCGTCTCTTGCTTGGAACTATTCAAGCTCACCGCTGCTCCATTCAGGCAAAACACATATCCCGATTGTGATCTGAAATCATCTATATTGGTTTGGAAGCTTGCATCTGTGTCACCCCTTACACGCAACTCTTCCTCACCTCCAAATATCAAGAAAGCATCCTTAGTTCTTCTCAAGTAATTAAGAATATTCTTGACCGCGATCCAGTGACTCTCACCTGGATTGGACTGGTATCTTCTTGTCATACTCAAGGCATATGACACATCTGGTGTAGTACATAACATGGCGTACATGATAGTGTTGGAATAGATGCCCTAGAGGCAATCTAGTTTAGTATGAATTATTTGTGGCTAGAAATTCATTTATTATTTATTGGATATTTAATATTATGAAGTTCTTAGATTTACAAATGTGTTTTTTATCTTAAATATCCCTAGTCAAGTATAATTATTAATGGGACAATCATCTATAAGACTAGTATGGGGTTGGATTGATATGGAGATATCACGATCCAACACATAGATGTGCATTAGGGAATGTTGCACTGGATTGACCCATCTCCGAGAAGGCTACATACACGTTATGTTGAGTCACAAGCGCTTCTCGCAGTGCAATGGTATTGTCATCCTTAGACTTGAAGTCACTAGATATTCTAGTTGTGGATTATTGTGATCTAGGTAGCGTTACACGCTACACCGTAACTGGGTAGTTAGAAAGGCGTGTACTAGATACAATAAGAAGCAAGCTTAGAGATCGTAGTGGACGTAGATATGATTTGTCCCTCCCACATAACGGGAGCAAATATCCTAGGCCACTGGAGGGATAGTGCTTATAGAATGTCTGGCCAGACTCAAATAAATCAATATGGGATATTGATGTTATTTGCACGAATAAGGCTATTCCCATGGATCGAGAAACTATGGATTGGATATACGAGTGTGACTTGTATGTCTCGTGTCCAATCCGGATATGGAGACAAAGGGATGAGACAGTTACTTGTACAAAGGTTGTCAAGATGACTATTCTATTAGTTGGCTAGAATGGATGTTTTGCTAGAGACAGTTCCATATTAGCAAACAGTTGCTACCAACTAGATAGAACCTATGGGGTCACACGCTACATAAAGTTGAACTAGATTTGGGAGTTAATTAATTGGATTAATTAATTAGAAGGATCACTTTGCAAACCCTTGCAAACTTAGTAGGGACTAATTTGCAAGGAAGGGACTAAATTGAATTCTAGTAGGACTAGAATAAGTCCTTTGGGTAGTTGACAAGGAGTTGTTGGACTATATAAAGGACCTTCCTTCCTTCCTTCCCACATATAATTTATGCTCATAATTGAACATAACAAGAGTGGGAGAGAAAAAAAGGAGAGAGAGCAAGCAACAAGGAGGCTTGACCGCTCCCTTGCCGCCGCCCCGTCCCCGTCGGCCAAAGGAGGCCGAGACCCTCCTTTTGGGTCTCTTTTTGCGTGATTTCTTCTTCCTCTTCCTCTTCCGGGCTAGCACCAAGGAGTTGGGAGATCTAGGATCAACTCTAGGCGTGGATCAACTATAGAGAACGTGACACAATTCGCGTTTGAAGTCATCAAGGAGAACCCAAAGGTGTGTTTATGATTTCTAACCCTTACCATCGTTATGTCTATTGACTTGTGATCCTTGGAGGGTTTTGCATGGTTTTATGTTTGTTTATGCTTCTGTTGCGCAATCCATGGATCAAAACCTTACAGTGGTATCAGAGCCACAGGTCGTAGAGCATAAACGTGGTTTATGTGTTACGTTTTAGTTGTTTTACACCTTAATTTGATTGTTTATCGCGTAAAACAAGACAAATCAAGCATGGGATGCAATTTTTCAATAATTAATCATAACAAGATCCAATTTTTGCATTGGATGCATGAATTGGTGAGTTTGAGAAATTTTAGGATCTTAGATCTAGGGTTTGGGCATCCTTGGGGAAGAAGGAGTTCTCCCAAAACAAGGAAACAACCAAACTTGGGCACCAAGCAAGGGAGTTGTTTTGGAAACAAATCCCTCAAGGAGGTTCGGCCCCCCTAGGGACCGCCCCCCTTGCTTGCCGCCCAAGCTTGGCCGCCCTAGGGGCCGGGCGGCCCTAACCCGCGGGCCCAGGCTTGTGGGTTTTGGGCCGGGCCGGCCCTAGGGCCTTGTGGTTCACTTTTTGGGCCCGGGCAATTTAATTGTAATAATTAATTAGGGTTTTTTGGCCTACGTGCCATTTTTTTTCTCAACTTGTGAGATTTATTTTATTTAGTATAGATATTAGCTAGTGCTAGAAAAAGTAGATTGTTAGCCAAGATTGGAGAAAAGAAGCCCAAAGCCTAAGAAGCCACAAAAGATGGAGCATGGAGCATGGAGCATTCCACAAGACTATGAAGGATGGACCAAAAGATCAAGACGCATGGAGATGTGTTTGTTTAGGTTTCATAGATAATTCCATTGGCTTGGAATTATCTTAGTCTAGAAAAGGCCATATCCACATCACGTTTAATTACTGTTTTGTGGTTGTTTATTTTAATGTCTTATTATTGTGTGATTGGTGTATGGATGATGCATGCAATTAGGATAATAAGATAATTAGACAACCCGGATCTATTATTTGGAGTTGTGCCCAAACTCAAATAGATAGATTAGTTGATATTGATCAACAAAACAATTAAAATTGAATTTAAAGTCCCTCAAAATTCAAATATTGTGTTCTTGCCTTCTCGTTATTTAAACACTCATTATCATCATTATTTATCAAGTTCGTGCGTGCCAAAGCATGGCGACTTGGTTCATAATGATGGAATGCGATGGCACGTAACAATGTGAAATTATTTAGATAAGAGGTTGAACACAACTAGGCTATTAATTTTACTAAGAAACCTAGAGGCAACCAATTGGGATTATCCATAAGGATGGATAAATAAGGAGTTATTTGCCCAATTGAACCAAGAGTTGCATATGAGATGCAATTGGAATTGTTCCTACCTAAAGTAGTCAAATTATGGGTGACTTGCCAAAGCAAGCTCATAAGGAGATGAAAGATGGATCTTGGCCCACTAGAAAATATAAGGATATTTTCCGCATTAATATCTTGAGGGTTATTAATCCGTAGAAAAATAGTGGGAGCTATATTTAATAAACTAAAAATTATTAAATATAGTCAAAAATTCACAAATACTAAAACTTGCGTATTTTCCCTTTTGTGGAATTCCAAATGGCAAAAAACTCATCGAGTTCACAACATTCCCTACGATCTGTCCTTGAGAAGGACAAGCTCTCTGGAACCAACTTTCTTGATTGGTACAGAAATTTGAGAATTGTTCTCAAGCAAGATAAGAAACTGTACGCAATAGAGGAGCATGTTCCAGAAGGTCCAGAGAACCAAACACTTGCTGCCTTAAAGGCGTATCAAAAGCGTGTTGATGACGCTAATGATGCGGCCTGCCTAATGCTTTGCACCATGACTTCTAAGCTTCAGAAGCAACACGAAAACATGAATGTTGTCGATATGATCGAACATCTAAAGCAGCTCTTCCAAGAGCAGGCGAGGGTAGAGAGGTATGAGGTCTCAAAGGCACTGTTCAAATGTCATCTGGCAGAAGGGAACCCGGTGGGACCCCATGTACTCCGAATGATCGGGTACTTGGAGAATCTCGCCCGACTGGGGTTCCCGGTCGGCCAAGAGGTTGCAACCGATCTCGTGTTGCAATCGTTGTCCGAGAGTTATGGACAGTTCATTATGAACTATAACATGAACGAGATCGTGAAACAACTGCCAGACTTACTCAACATGTTGAGGACGGCTGAACAGAGCATCAACAAGGGTAAGGGCAAGGCCATAATGATGGTACAGAAAGGAAAGGGCAAAAGGTTTGCCTCTTCCTCCAAGGGCAAAGGCAAGTCAGTTGCCAAGTCCAAGGAACCTGCCCTTAAGCCTGTTGGTGGCATTGCCAAGGCCGTGACTAAAGGTGAATGTCACTACTGCTGTCAGCCTGGACACTGGAGGAGCAACTGCCCAAAATATCTGGAGGACAGGAAGCTTGGAATAGTGATTCCACCACCACCAGGTATTTTTGTTGTAGATGTCAATTTAACTGTCTCTACATCATGGGTATTAGATACTGGATGTGAATCTCATATTTGTCGAAATATGCAGGATCTAAAGAGAAGTAGAAGATTGGCTAAAGGAGAGGTAGATCTTCGCGTTGGGAATGGAGCAAAGGTTGCTGCGTTGGCCGTAGGCGTGTGCGAGCTATCTCTGCCTTCAGTATTAGTTTTAGAATTAAATAATTGCTATATTGTGCCTGCTATGAGCAGAAACATTATTTCTATTTCTTGTTTGGACAAGGATGGTTTTATTATTTCAATAAATAACAATTGTTGTTCCTTTTATTTAAATAATATTCACTATTTTAGTGCGCAATTATTTAATGGACTTTATGTCCTTGATCTAAGCAATCCTGTCTACAACATTAATACCAAGCGGATTAAAATAAATGATTTAAATCATGCTTATTTATGGCATTGTCGTTTAGGCCACATACATGAGAAAACGTGTATCTAGACTCCATAAGAATGGATTACTAGACTCATTTGATTTTGAATCATATGAGACATGTGAGGCTTGTTTATTGGGAAAAATGACAAAGTCCCCTTTCAATAAGAAAGGTGAGAGGACTAATGAGCAATTGGCACTCATACATACCGATGTGTGTGGGCCATTTGCCACGCCTGCCAGGGGTGATTATGTCTACTTCATTACATTTACTGATGATTACAGTAGATATGGATTTGTGTACCTTATGAGGGCAAAATCCGAATCCTTTGAAGTGTTCAAAGAATTCAAGAATGAAGTAGAGAAGCAACTTGGCAAAAGTATAAAGGCTCTACGATCGGATCGTGTAGGAGAATACTTGAGCCAAGAGTTTGACGACTATCTTAGAGAGTGTGGGATCGTGTCCCAACTCACTCCACCCGGAACGCCACAATGGAATGGCGTGTCCGAGAGGAGGAATCGAACCCTATTGGATATGGTTCGATCTATGATGTGTCAAACCGATCTTCCATTATCATTTTGGGGCTACGCTCTATTAAGTGCAGCTTTCACCATTAACCGTGTTCCATCTAAATCAGTCATGAAGACGCCATATGAGATGTGGAGTGGGAGGCATCCCACACTGTCGTTCATGAGGATTTGGGGCTGCGATGTCTATGTAAAACGTTTACAATCAGACAAGCTAGGGCCGAAATCGGATAAGTGCAAATTTGTGGGGTACCCTAAGGAAACTAAGGGATACTACTTCTACAAACCAACCGAGAACAAAGTGTTTGTTGCTCGGACCGGCGTGTTTCTAGAAAGAGAGTTTGTCTCTAAAGAAGCAAGTGGGAGGAATGTAGAACTTGAAGAGGTTCAAGAACCACAAATCACAGAACCGATTATGGAACATGAACATGAACCACAAGCAGTTATGGAGCAACCTGTTCAGGTAACACAAGAGCTTCGTAGATCTAGTAGAGTGCGCCAGGAACCCGAGAGGTATGGACTTCTCGTGACCGATTCCGGTGACACGATGCTCATAGATGATGAGCCTACTACCTATGAGGAGGCCATGAAGGGCCCAGACTCTCAGAAGTGGCTGGAAGCCATGAGATCCGAGATGTAATCCATTTACACCAACAAAGTATGGACTTTGGTGGAACCACCCGATGGGGCGCGTCCCATAGGGTGCAAGTGGGTCTTCAAAAAGAAGATCAACATGGATGGTAATGTGATTACCTATAAGGGCCGATTGGTGGCTAAAGGATTCAGACAGATTCATGGTATTGACTATGATGAAACCTTTTCACCAGTCGCCATTACCAAATCCATCCGAATCCTACTTGCAATTGCAGCATACCACGACTATGAGATTTGGCAGATGGATGTCAAAACAGCATTCCTTTATGGGAATCTCCTCGAGGACGTGTAAATGATACAGCCGGAGGGTTTTGAGGATCCAAAGCAAGCCAACAAAGTCTGTAAGCTGCAACGATCCATTTATGGATTAAATCAAGCTTCTAGGAGTTGGAATCGACGTTTTGATGAAGTGGTCAAAGAGTTTGGCTTCATCAGAAACGAAGATGAGTCTTGTGTCTACAAGAAGGTTAGTGGGAGCTCTGTAGCTTTTCTGGTCTTGTATGTGGATGACATACTACTCATTGGAAACGACGTTCCCATGCTGCAATCTGTTAAAGATTGGCTAGGAAAGTGTTTCTCAATGAAGGACTTAGGGGAAGCAGCCTATATACTCGGTATAAATATCTATAGGGATAGATCTAATAGGTTTCTAGGCCTAAGTCAGAGTACATATATTGACAAGGTGTTGAAACGGTTCAACATGCAAGATTCCAAGAAGGGATTCTTGCCCATGTCACATGGAATCACTCTTTCGAAGAGTGGTTGTCCTTCCAATGAGATTGAGAAGGAACGCATGAGTAGAATTCCCTATGCCTCGGCCATAGGATCTATCATGTACGCCATGTTATGTACTAGACCAGATGTGTCATATGCCTTGAGTATGACAAGCAGATACCAATCCAATCCGGGTGAGAGTCACTGGATTGCAGTTAAGAACATCCTAAAGTACTTGAGAAGAACTAAAGATGCTTTCTTGATATTTGGCGGTGAGGAAGAGTTGCGTGTAAGGGGTTACACTGATGCAAGCTTCCAAACCGACAGAGATGAATTTAGATCACAATCGGGATATGTGTTTTGCCTGAATGGAGCAGCGGTGAGCTGGAAGAGTTCCAAGCAAGAGACGGTAGCTGATTCTACAACAGAGGCTGAGTACATTGCTGCAAATGGCACAGCAAAGGAGGCTGTTTGGATCAGAAAGTTTGTTTCTGAACATGGTGTGGTCCCTAGCATTGCGGATCCAGTGGAGTTGTTCTGTGACAACACTGGGGCGATCGCGCAATCAAAGGAACCTAGATCGCACCAGAAGTCCAAGCACGTGCTCAGGAAGTTTCATCTGATTCGAGATATATTATCGATAGAGGAGACGTTCGGATATGCAAGATTCCTACAGATGATAATCTGTCAGACCCGCTTACGAAGCCTCTCACGCAGTGGAAGCATGAAGGGAACACTAGGAGTATGGGCATACGAGATGCGCCAGATTGGCTCTAGTGCAAGTGGGAGACTGTTGGAATAGATGCCCTAGAGGCAGTCTAGTTTAGTATGAATTATTTGTGGCTAGAAATTCATTTATTATTTATTGGATATTTAATATAATGAAGTCCTTAGATTTACAAATGTGTTGTTTATCTTAAATATCCCTAGTCAAGTATAATGATTAATGGGACAATCATCTATAAGACTAGTATGGGGTTGGATTGATATGGAGATATCACAATCCAACACATAGGTGTGCATTAGGGAATGTTGCACTGGATTGACCCATCTCCGAGAAGGCTACATACACGTTATGTTGAGTCACAAGAGCTTCTCGCGGTGCAATGGTATTGTCATCCTTAGACTTGAAATCACTAGATATTCTAGTTGTGGATTATTGTGATCTTGGTAGCGTTAAACGCTACACCGTAACTGGGTAGTTATAAAGGCGTGTACTGGATACAATCAGAAACAAGATTAGAGATCGTAGTGGACGTAGATAGGATTTGTCCCTCCCACATAACGGGAGCAAATATCCTAGGCCACTGGAGGGATAGTGCTTATAGAATGTCTGGCCAGACTCAAATAAATCAATATGGGATATTGATGTTATTTGCACGAATAAGGCTGTTCCCATGGATCGAGAAACTATGGATTGGATATACGAGTGTGACTTGTATGTCTCGTGTCCAATCCGATAATGGAGACAAAGGGATGAGACAATTACTTGTACAAAGGTTGTCAAGATGTTGGCTAGAATGGATGTTTTGCTAGAGACCGCTCAATATTAGCAAACAGTTGCTACCAACTAGATAGAACCTATGGGGTCACACGCTACATAGAGTTGAACTAGATTTGGGAATTAATTAATTGGATTAATTAATTAGAAGATTCACTTTGCAAACCCTTGCAAACTTAGTAGGGACTAATTTGCAAGGAAGGGACTAAATTGAATTCTAGTAGGACTAGAATAAGTCCTTTAGGTAGTTGACAAGGAGTTGTTGGACTATATAAAGGACCTTCCTTCCTTCCTTCCCACATATAACTTATGCTCATAATTTAACATAACAAGAGTGGGAGAGAAAAAAAGGAGAGAGAGCAAGCAACAAGGAGGCCCGACCGCCCCCTTGCCGCCGCCTCGTCCCCGTCGGCCAAAGGAGGCCGAGACCCTCCTTTTGGGTCTCGTTTTGCGTGATTTCTTCTTCCTCTTCCTCTTCCGGGCTAGCACCAAGGAGTTGGGAGATCTAGGATCAACTCTAGGCGTGGATCAACTATAGAGAACGTGACACAATTCGCGTTTGAAGTCATCAAGGAGAACCCAAAGGTGTGTTTATGATTTCTAACCCTTACCATCGTTATGTATCTTGACTTGTGATCCTTGGAGGGTTTTGCATGGTTTTATGTTTGTTTATGCTTCCGTTGCGCAATCCATGAATCAAAACCCTACAGATAGATCCTATGGCGGAGGCATAGAGAATTCTACTCATGCGTTCCTTCTCAATCTTATTGGAAGGACAATCATTCTTCGAAAGAGTGATTCCATGTGACATGGGCAAGAATCCCTTCTTGGAATCTTGCATGTTGAACCGCTTCAACACCTTGTCTATATATGTGCTCTGACTTAGGCCTAGCAGACTTCTAGATCTATCTCTATAGTTCTTGATACATAGTATAGGCTGCTTCCCATAAGTCTTTCACTGAGAAACACTTTCGTAGCCAATCTTTAACAGATTGCAGCATGGGAATGTCGTTTCCTGTGAGTAGTATGTCATCCACATACAAGACCGGAAAAGCTACAGAGCTCCCACTAACATTCTTGTAGACAAAAGACTCATCTTCATTTCTGATGAAGCTTAACTCTTTGACTACTTCATCAGAACGTCTATTCCAACTCATAGAAGCTTGATTCAATCCATAAATGGATCGTTGCACCTTACATACTTTTTTGGCTTTCTTTGGATCTTCAAAACCCTTAGGTTGTATCATATACACGTCCTCGAGGATATTCTCATAAAGGAATGCTATTTTGACATCCATCTACCAAATCTCATAGTCGTAGTATGTTGCAATGGCAAGTAGGATTTGGATGGATTTGGTCATAGCGACTGGTGAAAAGGTTTCATCATAGTGAATACCAGGAATCTGTCTGAATCCTTTACCCACCAATCGGCCATTATAGGTAATCACATTACCATCCATGTCGATCTCCTTCTTGAAGACCCACTTGCACCCTATGGTTCGCGCCCTCTACGGGTGGTTCCACCAAAGTCCATACTTTGTTCGTATACATGGATTCAATATCGAATCTCATGGCTTAAAGCACTTTCTGAGAGTCCGGACCATTCATGTCATTTTCATAGGTAGTAGGCTCATCATCTATGAGCATCGTGTCACCTGAATCAGTCACGAGAAGTCCATACCTCTCAGACTCCTGGCACACTCTACTAGATCTAAGAAGCTCTTGTGTTACTTGAACAGGTTGCTCCACAAATTCTTTCAGTTCTTGTTAATGATCCATAAAAGGATCAGTGTTTTGTGGTTCTTGAACTTCTTCAAGTTCTACAGTCCTCCCACTTGCTTTTTTTTGATGAACTGTAACCATATATAAAGCCAAAATCAAATGAGGTGACCACCCCCTACAATAAGATCAGCAGACCTACAAAATTCTAACAGACTAGAGTACTTAAAATGCTCCTTACATCCATATTCCTTACTCCATCTAATAAGTTTATGAGCAATAACATTACCAGCTCTGGGCACAAAGACCATCTTACAGTTATATGTTTTGATAATCTGCTTACAAGCAATTCTCCTTGCATTCCACTTCCATGGACCTTCACTATCTCCATTTAGACTATTTGCCACCAGCTAAGAATCAGTCTATATGCACACATAACTCCACATCTCTTTCTTGATCTTCCAAAGAGCAAGTTCAATAGCTATAAATTCTGCTTCTTCTATATCAGCATTACACCTCCTGCAGTAACTTCACTATCTTCATTGCTAACCACAAAACCAGCAACATATTTTCCATCTTTAACTCCTGCATCACAGTTAATCTTTAGCTCTCCTGGGTTGGGAGGTCTCCAGTGAACACTTTCAGCTTCTGAACCTTTTGTTTTACTATCACATTTCAGATTAATGGAGTGCTCTAACCAGCTTCTTTGAATATCAAAAACAAGTTTCAAGCAACAAAACTTTTGATTTCTGAACAAAACTGCATTTCTGGCAAACCAGATCTTCTCCATAATGACAACACACAGACATTTAAAGTTTTCTTTATGCTCTCCAATATTATTCATCTCATCAGCTGGGTTCAGAAACCTTTCTATCCAATCTCTGGCATCTCCATCAGGGTAAGCATCAGTTCTAATGTGTCCCACTTAAAACCAAATACTTCTTGCATCTTCAAAATTAAAGAAAATATGGGAGCTAGATTCAATCTCCATCTCACATAGGGGGCACACTCCATTTAAGGAGCCTCTGGCTTTAAAAGGAAGACTATTGCTAGCAACTCTCCAAAGCATGAACTTAAGTCTATTATGTAACTCTCCCTTCCAAATCCATTTCCAAATATCATCTTCAGCAGTTAACTCTCTAGAGCCATTTAAAACTTGAAAAGCAGTTTTGGTAGTTAAGGTCCCCTTTATGTCTTTTATCCATACCCATTTATCTGGAACTGGATTAATTGGTATCTTGATCTTCATAATGGCCTCCTGTTCCTGAATAGTAAACAATCTCTGCAATAAGTCAAGTCTCCATATCCTCAGATCCCAGTCTATTAATTCTGCCACTAATTTAGGTGCCCTCCATACATCATCAGGAGCTTTAGGTCTGGCCAACTCAAGATTGGGAACCCAAGGGTCCTCCCAAATCTGAATATTCATACCATTACCAACACTTTTTATAGCATAAGGTTCAATAATATGTTTAGCTCTAAGAAATCCCTTCCAGAAAAAAGAATCTGTATTCTTTTCTTCAATCCTATTAAACTCCAATCTAGAACATTACTTCTTTAACAACAGATTTACCCACAAGGCCTTGCCTTCTATCCACAGTTGCCAAGCCAATTTTGCAAGAAGAGCATCATTCTGTTTAGACATACTTCTAAACCCCAAACCACCCTCTCTTTTAGAACAACACAACTTAGTACAGCTTTTAATATGAGTCTTGGCCTTACCATTATAGCTTCCCTACCAGAAATTAGCACATTTTGAATCCATCTTTTGCAACAAGTTTTTTTGTAAGTGAAATACAGACATAGTGTTGGATGGAATTGCATTCATCACATATTTGATTAGAGTATACCTGCCACCATAAGATAATGAATTTGCTTTCCATCCAAACACTTTAGCATTCAACTTCTCCATAGGGCTCTGAAAATCAACATTTTTAGATTTGCTGAGGAACATAGGTAAACCCAAATATACTGCTTTTTTATAACCCTTCTTTAGCGGCATCATAGCTCTAATCTCTCTCTGTATAGACACAGGGGTGTTTTTGCTAAAGAAAACAGAGGATTTACTCTTGTTAACCTTCTGCCCAGACAACTCTTCATACAGTTTAATTCACAGATTCAAGTTCTCAGCTTCTCTTAAGTTTTCCCTCCCTAGTAACACCAAGTCATCTGCAAACATCAAATGCTCTACTGGCTCACACTCTTTAGTTAACTTTATACCATGCACCATATTTTCACTAAGAGCAAATTGCAAGATCCTAGAGAAGACTTCAGCACATAAAATAAATTGGCTAGGAGACAAAGGATCCCCTTGCCTAATTCCACATGATGGATAAAACGTTGGGGAAGGAGTGCCATTAATAATAATAGAGAAAGCCACTGTCTTCACACATTCTTCAATCAAATTTCTAAACTTGGAAGGGAAACCATACCACTTGAGCACAGAGGAGATGAAATGCCATTCCAATCTATCATAAGCCTTCTCCATATCAATTTTAATGGCCATCAAACCTTCTTTACCCTGCTTCTTCTTCAAAGTATGTAGACACTCATGTAGAATAATAACATTTTCCTGAATTGTTCTTCCCTTGACAAAAGCTGCTTGCTTAGGATTAATGAGTTCAGGGAGGATAGGAGCTAACCTTGCAGCCAGTATTTTGGAGATCACCTTGTATATAGTGCTCCATAGGCTGATAGGTCTGTACTGGTTCACTTTCAGAGCTTCAGCACACTTAGGAATCAGGACAATAAAGGAATCATTTATGCCTCTTGTTAGCTTACCATTTCTGAAAAAATCTTTCACCATGTCACAAAACTCTTTCTTAATAATTTCCCAGTACAGTTTAAAGAATAGAACTGGAAATCCATCTGGGCCAGGGGCCTTGAAGCTCCCCATTTGGAAAAGAGTTTCATAAATTTCTTCATAAGAGGGGATAGAACACAGATTATGCTACAAATCTTCATTTAACTTAGAAGGAAAAAGCTCTTCTATCCACTCATGTTGAATGTTGTCTTTAGACTTGAAGAGCTCCTTATTGAAATTGCAGAATTCAGCACCAATATCAGCATTTGACACAGCATACTCCCCATTTGCCTTAAGAATCCTGTTAATAGTGTTTCTATGCCCTCTAATCACAGTTTTTCTATGAAAAAATATTGTGTTTCAGTCTCCATCCTTCAACCATAGCACCCTGGACTTTTGTTTCCATAATATTTCTTGCCTCCTTTGTAGTTCCTTCATTTGAGCTTTCAACATTCTTTCTTTTCCAACACTCTCCAGTGAGTCTAGCTGCTGCACCCTTAACAACTGTGCTTGAGTAACCTTCAATTTGTGATTGATGTTGCCAAATAACTCTCTGTTCCACTTTACTAGAGCTTGCTTTGTGTCTTTGATGTTTGAGTTCCAAGAATTGATAATGTTTTTATCCCTGTTATTCCTCCAACTTCCCCTAATTACTTCCTTACAACCATCATCTCTTACCCACATAGATTCAAACCTAAATGGTCTTGCTGAAGCTTTCCTTCTAGGTTCAAAATCCAAAATTAGAGGCACATGATCAGAAGTGCTTGAGGTATGATGTCTTATCACAGCTCTAGGAAAAATCTTTCTCCATTCACTGTCACAAAATCCTCTATCCAACCTTTGTTTTATAGTGCCTCCGCTATCCCAGATTACACCAAGTATTTTTGGAGCCTATAAACCCCATGTCAATCAGTCCAATCTCTTGAATCAAACCATCTAAACCCCCCTTAGAGGTGCTACAATGGGTCTTCCCCCCACTTTATCCCCCTGAACCAGCACTTCATTAAAATCACCTATCACAACCATAGGCATACAACAAGTGTTGAACACATGTCCAATGTGTTTCCAAAGTCTTGTTCTAGCTCATGTCTTGCAAGGGGCATATATGCAATTGAAAATCCATGGTCCTCTATCACCCATACCATGAACCAGGACAGTAATCATGGATTTGTTTTTGAAAACTACTTCAAATTGATCTTTTTTTTCCAAAGAAATACAATGCCACCACTCTTTCCTACTTGTTCACTAGCCACATAATTATCAAAACCCAAAAAAGAGAACTGTTTGATATACCTGCTGGAATTAATCTTCGTTTCTGACAAGAAGCACCAGCCTAGATCCTCTTGTCTTTTTAGGGACTTAATCTGGCGAATTGCCGGGGCCAGTACCAACCCCTGGAAATTCCACACACATCCACTCATTTGGGGGTGGGGGGCATGGTAAGGCCCGCCTCCTCAGCCATGGTGTCCTTCTTCTGGTCTTCTACCTGTTGACTTCTCTCAACGCTTCTGAAAATCCCATCCTTTCCCCTAATTATCATCCTTCTTGCTGGAAGCATTTTGAGTGAATTGAATTCTTCTCGAGTCTCTCCATCGAGGCACGAAATCTCAATTATTTCCACTTCCTCTAATCTCCTGCTTCCTCCACCTTGATTGTTCTACTTGTTCCTTTAGTTTGCTAGTTGCTTGTCCTTACTGTAAACACTTTGAAATTCCCTCTTAAGTTGCACTTTCGTCCGAAAATCTTCTGCAATAATTTTATTAACCACCATTCTTCTTGTATCCTACTTAAATGCTTCCATATCTAGCTCTTTACCGTTTCCTTCATCCTGCAATCTCTTGTTTATGTCTTGTTCATGTAAGATTTCCTCATCTATCAGTTCCGAATCATTTATCTCTTGAACCCTAGCTTTTCTTTCGTCGCCGATTCTACTTCGTTGAACGTCGTCATTCCCTCAAAACATTGGTCTGGTTTTGACTTCGGTTAATGAACTGGACTATTGCTTTTCCTATTCTTTGAATTGGGTTATTGTTACGACCTGGGCTAGTATTCATATTACTCAGCATTGGGCTGGTATTAAATGAGAAGTTATAGTTGATCGTGTTTTGCCCACAATAGTTCCACGGCCCATTCACTATTGATGGCCCATTACCTTGCTTGCTGCGATCCATAACTCCAGCTTTTAAAACCCTAGAAAATTTGCGATTGTCCTCCCCTTTGTGCTCATCCTACTTCTCATCCATCTCATCATTACGTACGTAGATCGTACCATCACGTGCCCTCCTCGCATCGACGGCCAAGGACGATTCCGCACAATCCGTTATTCCTCGCGGTTGTTGTGTACTGTCCTTTGCCAGCTGTGTCTTCCCATTCCTGAATTCAACGCGCTGTCCTATATTTGCTTGTCTTTCACGCGCCACCGTCTTCCCACTCTCCAGTGACTCCCTTATTGAATCGATCGTCTGGTTGGGCCGTTTTCCTTCCTCCTCCATACTCCGTTTCCTCCCAAAACCGCATTTCTTGCCATCCTTAGCTCTCATATGCGGACCATAACCAGAGTTAAGTCCTTCTGTTTGCGTTTTGAATCTGCACTCTTCCTTCTCGTGGCAAACCCTACCGCATCTGAAACAGAAGTTCATGAGCTTCTCATATTGAAATGGTATCCAAATCGAAGTTTCATTTTTCAGCTGTAAATGGAACCCCCTCTCCAATGGCTTCTCCGTATCCACCTCTATCCTTATCCTCATCGGAGACATAAGAGTCTCTTCCTGATTCACTTCATCTATAGCATCAATACCAACCACTTTACCAATCAACGCCCCTATTTTCCTTGCATTTTTTACTACCAATTTTTCCAACGGTAGTTGATGGATCTGCACCCAGAACTCGTAGTCCCTGAAACAGAGATCTTCCGGATTGATTTCCTGTTTAAACCTTCTCATCACCAATAGATTGTTCTGGACCATCCATGGGGTTCCTTTCCAAACCTCCTCCTCTTCGAAGATGAACACAAAGAGATTACTTCCTCTAGCTGATATGGAAAAACCTGCTTTGATTTTCCGAATGGCTTTGAAAATCGATTCTACTGTTTGGGGACGAACATCCCTCTTGGTCAAGATCTTCCCAAATAGACATCGTTGCTTAAGGTTCTTCACTGCTTCCTTACCGTCATCTAGATCTAGAACCGTCGGTATTGTTGTGTGTTCCGTGTAATCCATTTTGAGAGGGCGAATCCACAAGAGACGACTACTCTCAATCGATATAGTGTATCGAAACTCTTAACGCTAATACACTTTTGGTAAATCTCTGTAATGGATTAAAGAACAGGGAAATGTTTTACACAACCACAAAACTTTTCCGATGAAAACAACGGACTAACAAACCACAGTGGGCAGAGAACTAGAAGACAAAACACATAGAGAAAACCTCTCTCTACATTCTCTCTCTAGACTTTTTTATTCGGGGCAGTCCTCCCACTTGCTTCTTTAGAGACAAACTCTTTCTAGAAACACACCGGACCGAGCAACAAACACTTTTTTCTCAGTTGGATTGTAGAAATAATATCCCTTAGTTTCCTTAGGGTATCCCACAAACTTACACTTATCCGAATTGGGCCCGAGCTTGTCTGATTGTAAACGTTTTAAATAGACTGACACGATTTCTTACGAGTATACGCAAGTGCACGGTAGAAGTAATAAAGATTAGTATTAAGCTCAGGTTGTCGAACCCACAGGGACGGACTCGAGATTGTTTAGTTAGTCGATTAATTTAGAGTACTGTAACAAGGAGAAAGAATTTGATTTAAGAATTGATATAAACAACTAACTAATATTTTTGTATTTTTTCTGATTGATAAACAATTATGGAGAAATTACTAGCTGATCTATGGATCCCCTAGGGTTTTAGACAGTTCCGGATTAAGTATTGAAACATGCTATCATCTAATTAGTTGTGCCGGGTAATAGCACGGACAATCTCCTCTCGGTCTCATGTCGTTCTACCTATCAGTCGACTACGGGTCATGTCGGTCCACCATCGTCTACCGATGTGGTTCTAACCGCCTAACCCATCGAATCTACCCTCACGCGACTAGTCCTATCATCTCACCTTTCAGTCTCAATGATTCTGACTAATTTCTTGTTCTCGTTCATATCTAGGTAAAGTCTCTCTCAAGCACCCGCGTAGAACGCTAGCCTAACCGGTTCGCGACTCCGTTTATGTTAAGAAATAAGCTTAGAACAATCAATCCAACTAATTAGTCAATAGTTTTTAAGCTACAAATCTAATAACCCTAGACGTGTCAATAGCCCTAAGTGATCAAGTATACGATAATAAAAGAAGCACAATACGATTAAAAGAATCGAAACATGAATCAATAATTTAAATCCGGAAATAGTCTAGTGCATAAACCCTATGTTCATCTCTACAGATCCTAGCGAAATTAATTACCTATGCATAGAATATATAAACAACAAGAGTTTCTCGATATCAAAGATTAAAAGAGGAAGAAGAAATCAAACTAGGAAATCGAAGCTTCTTTGTAGTCTTCTCCCTCGTCTTTTCTTCTACGTCAGTTCTCCTCTGTGCTTGGTCTTCTTCTTCTTTTTCTTTTTTTTTGTCTCACGTCTAATTGAATGAATCGCCCCCTTTTCTTCTAATACAAGACCCGTAGGTTCACTAGGAGTGAAAAACTTCGTTTTGCAGTTTGACCCCTCCAATTTTGTTGTAGTAGTTATTTAGCCTCTTCCTCCTAAACCCTAGGAGCTGCTAGAGACAGAACACGTGCTTCTTTGTTATTCAATTTCCTCCTTATTTCACTTCTGCCCCCAATCTGTAGCCACTTGACAAGCAGAAGGGGTGTTTCTACGCACGAAATCCCTGGGAAGTCGCGACATTCTCATCTTCTTCCTCTGTTCTCTGGTCTTCTTCTTGATTTATGCTCTGTTTCTTCTTCTCTGATTCTGGGTTTCTTCTTTAATTCTTGCTGCTGCTTGATCTTGGCTGGGTTTTCTTCTCTGTGCTGCGGTGCTGAACGATGGTAGTAGTTGCTGGGTTGCTTCTTCTGGGTTGTTCTCTGTTTATTGGCTCTGTGTTTGTTGCGTCCATGGCTGACGGTGGCTGTGACAATGGCGGATTGGACGGAGGTGAGTTGTAGGGAAGTTCTGGAGTTGGTTTAACGGGGGTATATGCTGGGTTTGTAACAGGTGCGTATTGGATGGGTTTCAGTTTGTAATGGTGGTCATATTGGGTCTGATGTTCATGGAGGTGTATTAGGTGGTTGATTTGTGGTTGTTTGGCTTAGGTAGAGTTGGGAGTAGTCAGTAGCTGCGTGGGTGAATTTGTGACATGATGGTTGTGTAGGTTTAAGAACTGGTGAATTGGACTTCTGAATTGGGGGTGATAGATTTTAGTTGTTGGCTGATGGTGGTTAAGGTGTAATGGTTGAAATGGTTAAGAAGGTGGGCAATAGAGATGAGTTTGATGGAGATAGGTTGGTGTAGTTGCAGGTTGAGGTCAGTTTTGCGTTTGAAGCTGTGAATTTGACGATGATCAGATTGTGTGGATGGATTTGGGTTTTGTAATGGTGTAAATTGTCAAGGTGAAGATGGTTCCAAGTTAATGATTAGGAGGTTGGTTTATTAGGCTTAACTGAAGGTATCATGGTGAAAGATAGGCAGTGTGTTGTTTGTGTGGAGAAGAGAGCAATGGTGGCTGGTAGTTTTCATGTGGAGTTTCAGTGGCTAATTGCAGGTTATAGGTTGTGGGTTGCAGATCATGGGGATTTGCAGATAAGGTGAATTGGCTGTGTTCTGGTGGAGTTAATGTGCTATTGGTTGCTGAATTGAATTGGTTGCTGTTATGGTTGATTTGCAGTTTGTAGGTTGATGATGGTGAAGTCTCAGGTGCGGTGGTATACTGCAGTGGAAGTGGTGAAACGGTGGTGATGTGGGCTGTGGTTTTAGGTTGATAGTAAGCTGAAGGTAGTTTGGTGTTTGTGTCAGTTTAGTATTGGCAGTGATGGTTTCAGGTATTGGGTTTATTTTGGTGGTCTGTAGTTGTTTTGGTGAACTTAATAGGTGGGTTTTCGAGTTGGTAATTATGGTGAAATGGTGGTTATGGTTGAGGAGGTGGCAGTTTGGTTTTGATGGTGTTTAGGGGTTGTAGATAGTGCTTTCTGGACAGGAAGATCTTAGCCACGTGGCGACCATCCAGCACACCATAATGTGCTCCGCACACACTGGATCACCAGCCGCGCTGATCCACGTGAAGGCGGCGAGACAGGGCCCTCGCATACCACCGCACGGGACTTGTAGGGACTTATTGGTTTGGGGGCTAGAGTGAGTCCTGTCGCGCGCGAGCGACAACTAAGCCCGCGCGCGACCCCTAGTAACTGCTTTTGAGAGATTTATGGCACGAACTTCATAGACCCGGTCAAACCGGTCAAACCCGGTCAACCTTGTAACGGTTCCGGTATACGCGGATAACGTGCTGTAACGGTCCCTATATACGCGGAAGAACGTGCCGTTGTGGTTAAGCTAATTAAGCCGACATTGATGGGCGCATAACCACACTACAACGGTCACCTTCTCTGTTATATATAGGACGTTAACCCTTCCATACAAGAGAGGAACAACCGAGATACGCGAAAGCTCTGCCCAAATCCTGTCTCTCTCTCATACAGTACTATTGACTTACTCTCTCCCTACACACAACCCAACACTTCCTGTGTTATTTCTATCCTCTGTCTTCGGTGTATATTGAATTCTCTCTGCAGGATTCTCTCGTACACAGTTTGGTGAACCTGACGTGAACTTACCATTGCAAGAAACCATGTCTCATGAAGATGATGTCAGTAACAGATCGCCTTCAACGGAGACCACCTCGGGAGAGGAGGCCTGCCGTACTCCTACAGCCGCCGGTGAAGCTCTGACGATAGAAGCCTTGGACGCCACCATCCAGAACCTGGCGAAGGCCCTCAAAGCTCAATCTGCGCAGCTGGAATGGATAATTGCTATCTTGGGGACTCTTGCCCTGAATCCCGCACCAGCCACTGTCATCTCTCAGGGAGGAGGAACTCCCACCACTCAAGGATTGGGAGCATCAACTACACCACCTAATCCTAACCTTCAAACTCCGCCGGCAACGGCGCAGGGACAAACCGCTCAAATGTTGCCTCTTACCACTCATGTGCCTTAGCTGCCAACCCTGGCAGCCAATCCGTCCTCACAATATCCTTTGCCTCGTCCGCCGGCGGCGTGGGGCAATGCGAATCACAGTACGTTCCTAGCCCTTCCGTTGCATATGTGTCACCTCAAACTGCAACAACCCCTCCTCATGCTGCTGGGCGAAATGCGCCGGAGTGTATGACGTCGCTGCAGCGACGCATAGAAACCATCCTAGCCAATCAACCGTTCGCGGACACCATCATCCCGAAGCTCGACAATGATCCACCTATCCCACGCGAGATCTACCTCATGCCTAACCCCGCTGGGTACAAGGATCCTAAATGGGACAAGTTCGAGGATGTCAATGGAAACGCCCACGAGCATGTTATGCGTTTCATCGATGTGATGGGGCCATACGGGGCTGATCCTAAGCTGCTGATGCGCGAGTTCCTTAAATCCCTGAGGAACGTGGCCTACAAGTGGTACAGGACACTGGAGGCTGGATCTGTGAAGACCTGGGACGATATGGTCCGGAAATTTTATACTAAATTCTTCCAAATGGAAGAAAAGGTGACAATGATTCATCTTTCGCGGATGTACCAGAAGCGCGAGAAGGATGGAGTGACATTCATCAAGAAGTTCAGGGCCAAGTCCTTGGAATGCAAAGATGTGATACTTGAGAGCAGACTCCTGGAAATAAGCTTGCAGTGCATGCGAGACGAGTACAAAGGTATGCTTATCAACCTGCAAACTCCTACATTTTCGAAGCTGATCAAATGCACAAAGAACATAGAGCCTATAGTGGAGAGGCAGAAAAAGAGGCACGCCTCTGAGAGATCCCCGAGCAGGACTACCTTTAAAATTGGGAGGTTCAGCTACAAAAGGCGACGTGAAGCCGAAGTGAATATGGTCTCGCCCCAAAAGCAGCCGAAGGTCGCAAACTTCGATGCACCACCTCTACCATGTTCGGTAGAGGAAGCGAGTGACTTGTGCAGACAATGGCGTAAAGACGGAATCTTGCCGCCGCTTGAAAGGACACCCTCCAAGGAGATGGTGAGGGACCCAAAGTGGTGTGAATGTCACGGAAAGTTCATGCATCCCACGGCTGACTCCAAGTAGCTCAGAACCATGGTAAGCCAAAAGATGAAAAATGGCGAGCTGATTGTCAGCGACCAGAGGAAGGATGTGCGAAACAATCCACTGCCTGCTCCCGCGGAGCAAGAGCCGAAGGGAAAAGAGGATGCCATGATCTCGATTATGGAACTTGAAGAGGTTGCAGAGGATGGTCTACCCATCATTGCCGAGATCCACAACGATGAGGACTACAGCATAGACACGGAGGACGAACGTGCTGATCGGATGAAGGGGTCGCACGGGTTCAACAGGTTCTTCGATGAAATGAACTTCTCGGAGAAGTGCCGGAAGGAAATGACAAAGGAGATCCTGAGGATAGCGGAAGATTACGAGGAAGATATCGTGATCTCCAACGGGAAGGTTGTTAGGGCATCTCGCTCTACAGGAAAGGTCGTAACCTTCTTCGCAAGCGACAAGAAGACAGAGGCGAGCCACCAGAAGCCTCTGTATGTAACGGCAGTCATCAATGGTGTGGAGTTCAAAAGAGCGTTTGTCGACGGAGGAGCAGCGGTCAATGTTGTCTCGCTCAACACTCTGAAGCTAGCAGGAATCCCGGAGTAGAAGATTGTCAGGCGTCCATCCCCTCTGATGGGATTTGGAAGCGACTCCAGAATGACGATAGGATGGATCCGTCTGGGTCTCCTGGTCGGTAAAATCAAATGTTCAGCCAAGTTCTATTTCATAGATGCGAGCACTACGTATCACATTATTGTAGGCGGGGCTTGGATTCATGGCTTCGATGCGGTCCCTTCAACAGCTCACCAGGTGATGAAAGCTATCTGGAATGACAGAATAGTTGAGATACCAGCTTCAGTGAGGCGGTATGGTTCACTGAGATGGCAGATGAGCAAATGCCGGGGCCGTTCAACCCCACTCCTTTGCCTCGATGGGAGGAAATCAAAGATCAGTCACCCGCAGGAGTGATGGTGACAAGAGAGGAAGCTAAGGAAAAGCCGTCTATGCGAGAAGAGGCACCGCGAATTGCCTACCAAAGAAAGAATGTTTACACCCTGAAAAGGATAGCAAAGCATGATCCCGAGGGCAAAGAGATAGAAAGCTTCTACGCTATTGGGAAGAAATGCTACCGCATATGAAGGTGCGCGGGGATACCCCCACGTGAGCATGGGGATATTCCTGAGCAAATCAACCAAATTGAGCAGGTCATGGAAATAGACAAACCAACGCCAGGTGTTTTAGAGGAAGAACTCAAACAAGCACCCGAATGCATGGAGGACAAACCCAAACCACAAAAGCAGGAACTGAAGGAGGTATTCCTAAGCCCAAGCGAAGAAAAGAAAAGGCCAATATTTCTGAGTGCAGATCTCACGGGAGAGGAAGAGGAAATATTATTGCAACTTCTGATCGAGTATAAGGACGTATTCGCATGGGAGTACGATGAGATGCCCGGTCTGGATACGAGCATCACCATGCACCGGTTAGATGTAATTCCCGGATCCAAACCAATAAAGCAGAACACAAGAAGCTTTAGGCCGGATCTCAATGTGAAGATCAAGCAAGAAATTGTCAAACTCCTGAATGCCAAATTCATCGAGCCAAATCACCATCCTCCATGGTTGGCCAACATCCTGCCTGTAGTAAAGAAGAATGGGCAACTTCGCATTTGTGTGGACTTCCGAGACCTTAATCGTTTCAGTCCCAAAGATGATTTTCCACTTCCCAACATCGACTTACTTATCGATTCGACCGCGGGTCATCGCATGTTCAGCTTCATGGACGCCTTCAGTGGGTACAACCAAATCAAGATGGACCCCGAAGATGCACGGAAAACCCCGTTCATCACTCCGGTTTGAGTCTTCAATTACACGGTTATGCCTTTTGGCCTCAAGAACGCAGGCGCAACTTATCAGCGAGCCATGATGGCCCTGTTTCACGATATGATGCACAAAGAAGTAGAATTTTAAGTTGACGACTTGGTTGTCAAGTCCAAGGAAGAGGCGGACCACCTGGGGGATTTGCGGAAAGTGTTCAACAGATGCAGAAGCTTTCAATTAAAGATGAACCCCATGAAGTGCGCATTCGGAGTAACATCGGGGAAATTCTTGGGATGTGAGGTACATCGTCAAGGAATAGAGCCCGATCCTGCGAAAGTATCGGCCATCACTAGCATGACGGCGCCGCACAACCAAAGTGCTTTGAAGACCTTCTTGGGAAAGCTATCCTACCTGCGAAGGTTCATCCCGGCGATCGCCGAAATCACCTTCTGTTTAAGCGATCTTCTTAAGAAGGATGCTGTATATAACTGGACTACGGAGCATGAAGCTGCGTTTGGAAAGCTAAAGGACCTGTTGACATCGTCAAAGGTAATGATCGCACCCCAGCTCGGATCACCGCTTTTTCTTTATCTGACGTCGACGAAGAGGTCTATAGGGGCACTCTTGGCTCAGGAGTATGAGGGGCAAGAAAGGCCGATCTACTACATTTCTCGCATAGTGCAGCCAGCAGAATCAAGGTACACGGACATCGAGCGTCATTGCCTTGCCCTATTCTTTGTAATAGAGAAGTTAAAGCACTATTTTGCTTCGAACAAAGTGGTGGTGGTCACAAAGAGTGATCCTATACGGTATCTTTTGACCCACACTACCCCTGGGGAAGACTAGCAAAATGGTATATGACCATTTCTCAATATGATATCACGTGCGTTCGACCCCGGGCAATCAAGTCGCAAGCGGTGGCGGATTTGCTAGCACAGTTCCCTGATAATACTCATGATCCTGTGATTGAGGAAGAACTGGAAGGACCTGAAATCTACGCAGTTGAGTTGCCTTACTGGACGCTCCATTTCGACGGGTCGTCAACAAGGAAAGGCGGAGGCATCGGGATGGTCCTGACCAAACCTGATGGAGAGGTCATACAGATGTCCGCGAAGCTTGACTTCGCAATTATTAACAACTAAGCAGAGTATGAAGCTCTTATCGCAGGTCTTCGCGCAGCAAGGGCACTACAAGTAAGAAACTTAACGGTTATGGGGGATTCCAATCTAATCGTCAAACAAGCCTCGGGCGAGTATGGTTTGAAGGAGATAAACCTTTTGCCCTACCGGACCTTGGTACAGAAACTGGTGCGACAGTTCTGCGATGTCAGGTACGAGCACAAACCCAGAGCGGACAATAGGCACGTTGATGCTTTAGCTACCTTGGGATCCAATGTTAGTGCGGACAAATGTCCTGCGAGAATTTTGATTGAAGTGCGAACGTCCTCGGCGTTGACAGAGGACGCGTGCGACAACGAATGGATGGATGATGCGGACTGGAGAAAGTTAATAATGCGTGCCATCGCAGAAGGAACGAGCAACGAGAATTATGCATCCACAAAGGGGTATTGCGTACATGACAATACCCTCTACTACAAAGGCCCTGGCGAAATACTCATGCGATGCGTCTCGGAGCAGGAGGGACAAGCGCTGTTAGAAAAGATTCACCAACATGCTTGTGGGGAAAGTGAGGTGTCAATCTATCGGAAAGCCCAGAGGTATGGAATTCACTGGCCGGACATGTCAACGGCCGCAGCATTGATCCAAGGAAATTCTGAGAGTTGCTCACTGATCAAGGACTCTCTATCAATTGCTCTGACCGATGATGATGTGGATTGGAGGAAGCCACTCTTGGATTTTCTCACGCGAGGTATTGTGCCTGAGTCGAGAAAAGAAGCCAAGAAACTAAAAATCAAAGCAGCACAGTATGTGGTGCAAGAAAGTATGCTTTGGCGAAGGGGCCACGAGGGTAACCTGCTGGGATGCCTAGACAGCAAGGAAGCACAAGAGGTGATGGACCTCTCTCATCAAGTGGAACATCAGGGAGGTGCGAAGTTATGTAGACAGCTCCTCTCAGTCGGTTACTTCTGGCCCACCATGGAAGCAGATTGCCGCACTAAAGTAAGACGGCGTCAGGAGTGCCAATTCAAAGGCAACCTAGTGCATGCTCCTGCTGTAGATCTACATGCGTTGGGAACACCATGGTCGTTCCATACTTCGGCTTTGGATTTTGTTGGCCCCATCCGACCAACCTCGCACGGCAATCAGTTCATTCTCACCGCGACCGAGTTGTTCACCAAGTGGGTAGAAGCAATACCACTAAAGACAGCAAATGCGAAGCTAGCAGAGTAAAACATAAGGCATATATGCTCTACCCCCTACTATCCAAAAGGGAATGTTCAAGCGGAGGCAACCAACAAGACGCTGTTGAGAATCTTGAGTAAGATGGTTGCAGACGACCACAAGAAATGGGCTGATTCTTTGAACATAGCCTTGTGGGCGTATCGAACTTCTCCAAGGACTCCCACAGGAGTCTCCCCATTTCTTTTATGCTATGGAGCTGAAGCTGTGGTACCTGCGAAGGTGAAGATCAACTCTGCAAGGTTGGCCTTCCATGCACTATATGAGAACCAACGCGATCATGACTTGGTTCTGTTAGAAGAAAAGCGGGAGTAGGCTAAACGGACTAACAAGCGATATCAGGAAAGGATCGCTCGCGCGTACAACAAGACAGTCCAACGTCGAGATTTAGCAGTTGGGGACCTGGTCTTGCGCACATCGGATCATTGCATGCGAGAGGCGGCTCATCCGAAATTCGCGGCCAACTGGGAAGGACCCTTCGAAATCAAATAAGTCTTTGACAGTGGCTACTGCAACATACAAAGGCTACATGGGACGGCCTCAACCCCAAGCTCAGTCAACATGCGCTGGATTAAGAAGTATTATCCTTAACTCCTCTCATAATATGCGTTATATTACAATGCCTACTTTGTACTCTGTTTTGCTAAAGATTAATGCATCTTCTCTCCCATACAAGGAATCGTAATCTCACCTCTCCCATATGAGAGTGTTCTATAATAAAAGACTTCTCCCAAATGGGAAGAACTTTATGATTTCAGCTGTCTTTATCACTTTATTTATTTCTTCATTTCTCAATAGCGAAAGCCCATACGCCGTGATGGCAGCATTATGCAAATATGATCTTAAATGATCTCTAAGCACATCCGTCGAGATAGCAGCACCATGCGAGCATGATCTTAAATGATCTTTAAGCCTATCTGCCATGATAGCAGCACCATGCGAATATGATCTTAAGTGATCTCTAAGCCTATCTGCCAGGATAGCAGCACTCTGATCTTAAGTGATCTTTAAGCCTATCTGCCGTGATAGCAGCATTATGATATTAAGTGATCTTTAAGCCTATCTGCCATGATAGCAGCACTATGCAAATATGATATCAAGTGATCTCCAAAGCCTATCCAAGATAGCAGCCGTACTTGAGTCTTATCTTAAGCGATTCTCAAGCCTATCTGCCAAGATAGCAAAGCTATGCAAATGCGATCTCAAACGATCTAAGAACTCATCTGCTAAGACAGCAGTTCTCACGAATGATTCTCAACCTGCGAATCTATCTGTTGGATAGCAAATCGTAGCGATAACACAGTGCGAATATGACACTACAAAAAGTGAAGCTTGCCATGCGAAAGTTGCAATTTGTTGTGACAAGAACAGCAAATCAAACAAAGCGATTTATTATTATGAGTCAAAATGACTTACAAATTATTTGTCTAGATAGCATCTTACAAGCGAAAAAAGCTCAGACTGAGCTAATTACACGGCCAACATGGCTTACAATTCATCTTGATAGCAGCTTACAAGCGAAAGTTACACAGAAGGGAAATCCATACTGTAAAAGGATCGACCTATCGATCCTACATGCGACCAAAGATCTGTAGCAAGTAGGGTGTTCCTATAAAACGAACGGCCTACAAACGCTACAAGACCTATGTAACGCTATGTTCAAGATCCCAGGATCTGACAAGGCCTCTGTCTGATCATCACCCCAAGAGATGTGCCTGAGGAACCACCTGTTCCGGCTTATGCAGCGGTGAAGAACAGGCAAGCAGCAACTCCTAGGGCAAGAGGCTCCTTGTCCACGGAGACGAGCACAGTGGCTCGCCACCCCGAGTTCAAGAACATGGTGGAGAATGATTCTCCTCCGGGAAAGCTAGAGGAGAAATCCGCCGTTCATTACGAATCGGTAACAAGGTCAGTACGGCGATGCACCTTGCCGAGAGGCGGCCGGAAACACGACCTGCAAGCATAATAGACGAAGAAAATTCTTCGAGCAAGCATGACACATTATGTGCATCTTCTTTATGATGGTTATGAAGATCAATAAGCCCCGTAAAGAAGATCTTGTAAGCTATTTCTATGGCACAAAGCACAAACTCAGGTTTCACAACTTGAAGTTGCCAGCATTGAAGCGAGCAGTCGTAGGGACTCATGGCAAACCACATTTTGGGATGAAGGATCAAAGCAGTGGAAGGCAGGGTTTATATAGACCCAACGGAGACCCTTCAAATCTCTAGCTGAGTCAACAAAACTTGTAAAAGGGGTAAGAATCAATCACTTACGCCTTGAAAATAGGTAACATTTAATTACCCTTCTAAAGGCTACGACGATTCAGTTGCGTATCCTAATTAATGACGGAAGGTCATGATACGGATGGACTTCCCAAGGAAAGCGTGCTTATCTGATAAGCAATTAGCGCGAAAATCAAGGCAGAATATCGCTAGCTGACGTCATAATTGATATGCACAAAGATATTTGAGCAAATCCCGGGAAGGGCAAAACAGGCATTCAAATTTTGAAAAAAAGAAGGGGGAGAAAACCTAGCAACATTACAATAATGTTTTAACATTTTGTCAAAACAAATTTGTTATTGTTCAAAATAAGCCTTTGACCAGGGAGTCATCAGGAGTAAACTGACGTGACAAATTTGCCACTTGCTCCACTTCTCGCTTCAACTGCTCGTAGTTGGCGCTCATTTCATGGAAGAGCTTCACAGCGTCTTCAGCTTTCTGCTTTTTCTGCTCCACCTTCTGCTCCTCAGCTGCGAGGTTATTGAAGCCTCGCTTCAAATTCACAGCCTCCCGAATCTGGGTGACTCTGTTGACAAGATACCCAAAGCCCAGCTTGCCCTGAACTTTGGCTTGAAGGTTTTGACACATGCCGAAAAGCAACTGCGCGCTCTGAGCAGAGATGGTCGCAGGTGTGGCCGCAGATAGCTGCTCCAAAATCCAGATGGCTTCAGTCAAAAACAGCCTCCTGTCGAAAGGCACTATCTCCAGAGACCTCACAAATGATCGAGGATAGGAGAGACGCATCTGAACCAGCCAGTCCACATCAGCTTGCTTCAACCCTAAGCAATGTTAAACCAAGTTAGAATATCGAGCTTGTAAATGAAGAATGCAAGATGCGAACAACAATGATCGTAACATACCAGTTCCTTCAAGGATCTCGAGCAAACAAGGAATGCGCATTGATGGGGCAGCTGAAGACTGTCCTCGCTCCATTCCTCTCCTATCAGCTGCGAGCTCTAGCTCCTCATAGTTGGCAAGAAGGGTATAAGCCGCACCAGGTGCGATTGTAACTCCTACCTGCGAACTCCAAAAGTCCCATAAAGGAGGAATCACTGGAGGCTCAGTCCCTGCTGGAGGCATGGAAACAGTACGAGTTGTAGCTCGATTAGGGATGCCTTCGGATGCGAAAGCCTCAGCAACATCTGCTTCTGTTTCCTCTGCAGCAGCATTGGTATCTTCCTCCATCAGCACGGTGTCAGCTTCGGCATCATCAGAAACTTCAATGATGTCCTCTAAGGGCTCTCCTGCGTAATCGGCAGCTGCGACGGGCTTCTCGGTATGAGAACATGGCATCGGGACATAAGATGCAGAAGGATGACTCCTCTGTCTCAGCATGGCTTCATCATCATTACCTGCGATACAAGATAGGATGATGTGAGGTAACTTGTGTCAAACAATATTTTATTAATATTTTGATAAGCCAAGAGCGAGCACCTTCACGCGTAGGTGGGATTGCAGCATCTGCGTCATAGGCTAAGGAAACATAACCATGTCCTATTAACGTATCTTCATTAAGCATATCTTTAAGTTGAGCGTGACCTGGGGAGCGAAGAAACCAGTCATGATAATGTTTGGGTTATTAAGCCTAGTTCACAAATGTTGTTCAAATGATTACCTGAAGGTTCACCGCACTTGCTTACTAGCCAGCGGCGAATATCAGCTTTTGATAAGCCATGCTTTAATGCACCAACAATCACATCTCAGTAAGTTAGCAAGATTAAAAATCTCACCTTCGTTACCACCTGCGATCTCTTCGAAGTCCGCTTGGACTTGCTCTAGAGCAGCCGCATCTTCTTCTGGAGCCGCATCCTCCTCGTCAACTTGAGGAGCCTCATCTTCTGGAACCGCATTTCCCTCATCGGTTGGACGCACGAAGTCGTCGACGTGTTGCTCTTCCAGGCTCCTTTGCTTTACGCGTTCAAGCTCTTCTTCTTCTCGCTTCCTTCTTCTTTCAGCAGCCCCCGCAGCTGTTCTCCTGGACTCGGCAAGGATGTCCTCGTCTATGGTTTCGCTGGAAACACCAGAGTGAGAACCCCTCTTCTGCCTCTTGGCCAAAAGGCCGCTGATGATCTCATCTTCATCATCTGCAAAGGAACGAATTGGTCAATCAAGACTACGAAATTTAAGATAATGAGAAGAGAAGTACGATGGGGATACCTCCCGATTCTTCATCTTGTATCTCGTCTCTCTCCTTCTCTGACATCTTCGATTCTTTCTTCTTCTTCTTCATCATCATCCTTTTCTCTCGCCTCCCTTCTCTCCTCCTCCCCTTCTTCCTGATCAAACGGAACAAAGGTCTCCACTGCGAGCTTTTTCCGTGCCTTGCTTGGCATGCGACCTTTACCTTTGTCCCTAGAAGTAAGGGACCTCGCAGTAGGAGAAGTTGGAGCGCTTCTAGGGGAAGAGATTGTGATTTCCCTCTGCCTTGGTCTCTTTGCCCGTGGAGCAACAGTTGCTGGGGGAGACGGATCATCCCTGGGTGGAGACAAAGCTGGAGTATTGTCTATCAGCGAGTCAGAAAAAACATCCATGACTTGGCGAATACGGGCCTCAACTGCGGAAGCCATTCTCATTGCTAGCCGAACCGGTTCACCCTGCCTTCTCGCAGCAACAATGGTGGTGATCAGCGACTTGGAACGTTCACCTGATGCAAACCTCCTCACATAGCACTAAAGCAGAAAATGGAGCATAAGTTTTGACACAACGGAATAAAGGAACTTAACACGTGCAAAAGAGATTGTTTACCTTGGCAAAAGTTTCGCTGTATTTGATGACATGCGAATCGTCTTTCTTAACTGCGGCCATCTTCTCTTCAAGGATGGTGGAGGGACACAAGTGATTCTCGTGATCCAGCAACGAATAGCAGCCATATTGGGTGTCGTCCAGACTACAGTTGGGACGGAAAAGGAAAGAATTTCGCTTAATCACAGGAGCTCTGCTTGGCCGAGGGGTTGACTGCGTCTCAAACCTTGTCTGCTGGGTATTCCAATAGGCGACCCAGTTCCTGGAGTAGCCACCTTCGTGGTTACCTGAGGGTTGTTCAAAGGGAAGGTTGCTCCTTAAGATTGTTTTGCACTCGCCAGACAGTAGTCTCTTGTAGCAGCCTCTTATGAGGGACTGCGGCCAGATCGAGGGTGCCACTGCATCAAATCCAAACTGGGGAGAAACGCGAGTAGGATCGACATCCACGGTGATCCTCTCGTACCTAGGAGTAAGCGCGCGAACATGCTCCGCAAGAGCAGGAAGAGAACCTCTCAGACACCAGCAGAAAAATTCGCGATAACGCTCGTGGAAATGCTCTCCGCCCTCGAAGAGGAGATCTTCCGAGAAAGCAACAGCCTTGGGAGGATACAAATTTGGGAACCATCGCACATTCTCAACGCGCGTGGCATAAGGCCTGGCTGTAAAATCGCTGCGACTGTCGCATATCAGGCTCCAAGTGCACTTAGGAAAGTGAGTTCCAAACCATCTCGCAGCCCTGCCACTATTACGCTCTTCCTCCGCACCCGGGACACACCACTTACTGGGCTTAGAAGGAACAGGAGCATAAGAGGGCCATCACTCGAAGACCCACATAGTCAAGAAGGCAATATTGACATAGGTCAGCACATCGAGGCGACTGCGCGAGTCATTGATTGCTACAACCAGTTGGTCTAATCTATGGTACAGGGTGCCCAAGCCTAGAGGCCCAAGTGCGACCTTTTCTCCAAGGGTCAGTTTCACATCAAGAGGAAGGACATGATAGAAGACCCCATCATGAGGGTGGCCATCGATCAAATACCTCGACAACCAGGCGCAGAGAAAAGCACATAGGGTCAGGTGATAACCCTTGCCATTCACATAATTCTTCGCTTCCGGGTTCCGGCTCAGAATTTTCTTGGTGATACTACTGTTCGCATAATCGCGAAAATAGTATTGCACCCACTTGTTCCAAGTGTTCTTCGCAGATGTGTCAACCAGTTGCCAATCGGGAAGAAGTTCCGTAGGTGTCCACCGGGTGGAAATTTTCTTCACCTCTGACAAGCACTCCTCCATCTGCTTGTACAAAGCAAGCTTTGCATCAGTCCTCAAAGGACTCAAAGGATCCACCTCACCACAGGAGACAGATCATACAGCATGTGTACATCTTCAAGAGTGGGAGCAGCCTCGAACTCAGCGAAGTGGAATGTGTGAGTCGCAGCCGAGTGACACGAGAGAAGGTTTAGAAGCATGGACTGGTCCAGCTTCACGGCAGCACCCTTCATAGTACGGACTGCAAAATATATGCCAGCATCATTTAAAGCAATGGCATAATGGGTCAGTACATGGTCAATCCACTCATCCATAAAGTCCAATTTCTGAACAAACGCTTGAGTGGAAATCACAGTATATGGGAAAAACCCATTTTCGACGCCCAATCGAACCACATCCTTGGAATCGATCAATACGAGCACGGCCGCGTTAACTGGAGGGGTCAATGTTTGTAACTCTGCAGCAGGAACGGGGGTTGGCAGGTTCTTCACCTTAACCCTAGCATGGTAAAAGTCTTTGCCACCCAGATAGGGGGCTTTCCGCCATTAAGTCTGGGGAAGATGAGGTATCTCTTCGATCTCTTTAACGGGCTTGGTTCCTTTTGTCTTTGCCATTCCTGTGGAAAAGCAAGAAAAAAGGGGGGAGAAATACACATACTTTAGTTTGAATTTCAAGATTCAGCTTGAAGCAACGAGGATTTATCAGAAGAAAGATGAAAAGTCCTGTGTCAATTTTGGGGTTTGGAAGTTCAGAATCGTTTGCAGTATTGGGGATTTCAGAAACCCTACATTCAAAACCCTTACAATCTGGGGACTAAATCAAGTTTGGATTTAAAGAGCAAGGTCTCCTTCATACTTTCCAATGGATGGTATGTTTCAGATAGTCATGGGTTTGCAAATCCAACACAGTTCAAAGCATATATCGGTATGTTAAATAAAATGGAACAAGGCCAACCTTGTTTTGGTAAAGCTTGCTTGGATGCCCACAGTTGAAGAAGACAATTGACAAGAAAGAATTGATTATTGATTATTTGAATCTGCTCTTCAAGGCTTCCGGGTATCATTCACTTTAAGAGAAAGAAGTGATGCTTTGCAACAATGGAAAGCACAGAGTACTTATCCAAAAACAATGAAGGGTTGCGTCCTTTCCGTAGTCGAATCGCAACCGTCACCGTCGAATCGCGCAATCACAGGACAAGCTGACGTCACGCCTAAAACCCTAAAAGACCAGACGGCACGACGCTAGGGGTTTTAGGTCATAATGACACGCAAGGGGGCTGAATTTGCGTGTATTTGAATTGGTGCGTGGCGGCGACGCGTACGTTGGTTCCTGCGCATGGAAGCCTATCCGGTTGTGAGTCTTCACGCGTAGAAAGGGGGCTAATGTAGATAGTGCTTTCTGGAAAGGAAGATCTTAGCCACGTGACGACCATCCAGCACACCATAATGTGCTCCACACACACTGGATCACCAGCCGCGCTGATCCACGTGGGGGCTGCGAGACAGGGCCCTCGCATACCACCGCACGGGACTTGTAGGGACTTAGTGGTTTGGAGGCTAGAGTGAGTCCTGTCGCGCGCGAGCGACAACCAAGACCACGCGCGACCCCTGGTAACTGCTTTTGAGAGATTTATGGCACGAGCTTCATAGACCCGGTCAAACCCGGTCAACCTTGTAACGGTTCCGGTATACGCGGATAACGTGCTGTAACGGTCCCTATATACGCGGACGAACGTGCCTTTGTGGTTAAGCTAATTAAGCCGCAATTGATGGGCGCATTAACCACACTAAAACGGTCACCTTCTCTGTTATATATAGGACGTTAACCCTTCCATACAAGAGAGGAACAACCGAGATACGCGAAAGCTCTGCCCAAATCCTGTCTCTCTCTCATACAGTACTATTGCCTTACTCTCTCCCTACACACAACCCAACACTTCCTGTGTTATTTCTATCCTCTTTCTTCTGTGTATATTGAATTCTCTCTGCAGGATTCTCTTGTACACAGGGGGCTTTGATTAATTGATGTGGATTGGTGAAGTACTGGTCATGTAATGGAGAATTAGGTGTTTGTTTTCTTTAGGATGGGATTTTCAGGTGGATTTGCTAGGTGGCAGGAAGTTGATGAAGGTAATGGTTAGAGATAGTGATACATACATTTGGTAATTGGTGCACAGCAGATTGTCCGGTTGAGTTTCTCTTCTCCTTTGCTCCCAGTTTCTCGAGCTTTAGCCGCTTTCCAAGTTTGCATGATCTCGCAAGTACTGTTTCCTATTAAAACAACAAGAACACAACCCATGCGATCAAATGTGACAAATAAAGTTAAAAGTGACTAAAAATTTCCCGGATTAACAATTACGCGCATATAACTCAACAACACCGAATCCTCGCATTCACAGTGCAAAATTCACAATATTTACTCGGAATGCACGCAAAACGATAGTAATCACGTAGAAGAATTATAACTATATACAAAGTTATCAAAGACATCGCGGCCCCAAATCTTCATTAACGACAGTGTAGGACGCCTCCCACTCCACATCTCATGTGGCATCTTCATGACTGATTTAGATGGAACACGGTTAATGGTGAAAGCTGCACTTAATAGAGCATAGCCCCAAAATGATAATGGAAGATTGGTTTGACACATCACAGAATGAACCATATCCAATAGCGTTCAGTTCCTCCTCTCGTACACGCCATGCCATTGTGGAATTCCGGGTGGACTAAGTTGGGACACGATCACACACTCTGTAAGATAGTCGTCAAAGTCTTGGCTCAAGTATTCTCCTCCACGGTTCGATCGTAGAGCCTTGATACTTTTGCCAAGATGCTTCTCTACTTCACTCTGGAATTCTTTGAAATTTTCAAAGGATTCAGATTTGGCCTTTATAAGGTATACAAATCCATATCTACTGAAATCATCAGTAAATATGATGAAGCAGACGTAACCACCCCCGGCAGGTGTGGCAAATGGCCCACATACATCAATATGCACGAGTGCCAATTTCTCACTAGTCCTCTCTCCTTTCTTATTGAAAGGGGAATTCGTCATTTTTCCCAATAAACAAGCCTCACATGTCTCATATGATTCAAAATCAAATGAGTCTAGAAATCCATCCTTATGGAGTCAAGATACACGTTTCTCGTTTATGTGGCATAAACGACAGTGCCATAAGTAAGCAGGATTTAAATCATTTTTTTATCCTCTTAGTATTAATGTTGTAGACATGATTACTTAGATCAAGGACGTATAGTCCATTAATAAATGCGCACTACAATAGTGAATATTATCCAAATAAATGGAACAACAATTGTCCTTTATTGAAATAATAAAACCTTCCTTGTCCAAACAAGAAATAGAAATAATATTTCTGCTTATATGGCATTTATTTAATTCTAAGACTAATCCTGAAGGTAGAGACAGCTCGTACACGCCTACGGCCAATGCAGCAACCTTTGCTCCATTCCCAACGCGCAGGTCTGTTTCCCCTTTAGCGAATCTTCTACTTCCCTTTAGATCCTATGCATTTTGACAAATGTGAGATCCACATCCGGTATCCAAAACCCATGGTGTAGAAATAGTTAAATTGACATCTACAACAAAAATACCCGGTGGTAGTGAAATCACTATTCCAAGCCTCTTGTCCTCCGGATATTTTGGGCAGTTCCTTCTCCAGTGTCAAGGCTGAATGCAGTAGTGTCATTCAGCTTTAGTCACACCTTTGGCAATGCCACCAACAGGCTTAAGGTAAAGTTCCTTGGACCTGGCAACTGCTTTGCCTTTTCTCTTGGAGGATGGGGCAAACCTTTTTCCCTTTCCTTTCTGCACCATCATAATGACCTTGCCCTTATCCTTCTTGATGCTTTGTTCAGTTGTCCTCAACATAATGAGTAAATCTAGCAGTGGTTTCACGATCTCGTTCATGTTATAGGTCATGAATAACTGTCCTAACTATCAGGCAACGATTGCAACACGAGATCGGTGGCCAACTCTTGTCCGACCGGGAAACCTAGTCGTGCGAGATTCTCCAAGTACCCGATCATACGGAGTACATGAGGCCCCACAAGGTTTCCTTCAGCCATATGACATTTGAACAATGCCTTAGAAACTTCATACCTCTCAACCCTTGCATGATCTTGGAAGAGCTGCTTCAGGTGTTCGATCATATTGACTGCATTCATGTTCTCATGTTGCTTCTGAAGCTCAAAGGTCATGGTGAAAAGCATGACGCAGGCTCCATCATTAGTGTCGTCAACACGCTTCAGATCCGCCTTTAGGGCTGAAGGAGTCTTGTTTTCTGGACCTGCCGGAACTTGCTCCTCTATTGCGTACAGTTTCTTTTCTTGCTTGAGAACATTTCTCAAGTTTCTGTACCAGCAAGGAAATTGGATCCAGAAAGCTTGTCCTTCTCAAGGGCAGAGCGTAGGGAATGTTGTGAACTCGATGAGTTGTTCCCCATTTCGAATACTACAAAAGGAAAATACTCAAGTTTTTGTATTTGTGAACTTTTGACTATTTTTAATAATGGCTAGATTATTAAACATAGCTCCCACTATTTTAGTACGGATTAATAACCCTCGAGATATTAATGCGGAAAGTAACATTATATTTTCTAGTGGGCCAAGATCCATGTTCCATCTCCTTTTGAGCTGGCTTTGGCAAGTCACCCAAAAAATGACTACTTTAGGTAGGAACAATTCCAATTGAATCCCATGCAACTCTTGGTTCAATTGGGCAAATAACTCCTTATTTATCCATCTATATGGATAATCCCAATTGATTGCATCTAGGTCTTAATCATATTAATAACCTAGTTGTGTTCAACCTCTTATTTAAACAATTGCACATTACTTTCTTGTGCCATCGCATTACATCAATATTGAACCAAGTCGCATTGTTTTGGAATGCACGAGCTTGATAAATCATGATGACAATGAGTGTTTAAATAACGAGAAGGCAAAACACATTATTTGAATTTTGAGGGATTTTAAAATTCAATTTTAATTTTTCTGTTGATCCATATCAACTGATCTATCTATTTTGAGTTTAGACGTAACTCCGAATAATAGATCCGGGTTGTTAATTATCTTATTATCCTAATTGCATGCATCATCTATACACCAATCACAAAATAATAAGACAGAAAAATAAACAACCAAAAAATAAATAAAACGTTATGTGGATATGGCCTTCTCTAGAAGATATTCCCAAAACAATGGGAATATCTCTGAACCCTAAATAGCAAACACAACTCCATGCGCCTCCATCTTTTGGTCCATCTTTCATAGTCTTGTGGAATGCTCCATGCTCCATCTTTTGTGGCTTCTTTGGCTTTGGGCTTCTCTTCTCCAATCTTGGCTAACAATCTTTTCTATCTAGCACTAGCTAACAACTATACTAAATAAAATAAATCTCACAAGTTGAGAAAATAATCGGCTCGCAGGCTGTAAAACTTAATTAATTATTACATCAAATTGATCGGCTCGCAGGCCGTAAACCAAAACCTCAAAATTAAACAATCACACAAAACCAAATCCTAAGGCCATATACAATCACCATGTGATTTGCACATAAACAGTTAAAATCCAATTTTGACGTGCTTGGTCAATTTTTAATTGATTTTTGGATTACTAGGGTAAAAACGATCCAAGGGACCCACCAATACATGGCTGAACCTCCTTGGAGCCGCCCCGGGCCGAGCCTAGGCCGTCATGCCAGACCCGTGGGGTTGGCCGACCGCCTAGGCCTTCGGCCTAGGTGACTTTGGTGGCAAGGAAGGGGCGGTCCCTAGGGGTCGAACCTCCTTGGTTTTTTCCAAAACAACTCCTTCCTTGTTGCCCAAGGCCTAAAAGTTTCCAAATTTGAAACTAGTTTCTAAATTGGTGCCCAAACCCTATATCTCAGATCCTAAACTTTCTCAAACTCACTAATCCATGCATCAAATGCATAAACTATGTCTTGTTTGGTTGAATCACATTCAACATGCATCTTTATGCTTAGTGTGTCCGTTTTAACACAATAATCTAACAATTACGGGTGTAAAGGACATAAAACGTAACACATAAACCCCGTCTATGTTCTACGACATGAGCCTCTGATACCACTGTAGGGTTTTGATCATGGATACGCAGCGGAAGAAAGAATTGTCCATTCAAGACCCTCCAAGGATCACAGGAAGAGAATCATAACGATGGTAAAGGAAGAAACAAGTAACACGCCTTGGAGATCTCCTGTGATAACTTGTAACATGAATTGTGTCACGTCTCTACGGTTGATCCTGGCCTAGGGATGATGGATATATCTTCCTACTCCTTTTTGCTAGCTTGGATCGGAGGAAGAGGAATAAGAAATCACGCAATGAAGATCAAAGAGGAGGATCGACCTCTCTTTGATGCCGACGGGTAGGGGGCGGACGCTAGGGGCGGTTGTCCTCTAGTGGTCTTGCTCTGTCTCTTTTGTTTCCTTTCCACTCAACTTATGTTATGAGAATTGAAAGTGTAAGTACGCAGATATTAATGCAGCTAAGATACTCTAGAAGGGGGGGTTTGAATAGAGTATGCAAACTTTTTGCAAAACTTGCTAGGGAAATGAAAACTTGTGAAAACAATGAAGTTCAAGGCCTTGAAAACTAGTTCAAGACCTTGGAGAAGATGCAGACAGTTTAAAGCAAGTATGCCTTTTTCAAGGCCTTGAAAACAAGTTCAAACCCTTGAAAAACAAACAGTGTTGTGCGCTGCAAAGACTATGAAAAGGAATGAACGGAAAATGCAAGTGACAAGTGATTTATAGAGTTCATTCCACTTGGACCTACGTCTCTACCTCAGGATTAGATCCTTGCATTATTTTCAACACAATTCTTATTAATCAAAAGCTAAGACCTCAAGCCCTGAGAGTTCCATTACTCTGTTACAGCGTGTGGTTTTCCCTAACCTATCTAGTACCTACTCTAGCTAACTAATTAACTAAGAATTCTCTATTGTTAACCTTTCACAATGATTGAGAATAGATGTAGAGATAATACAGAAATTATCTACCAATACAGCTAAAACCAGAAGTACACTTAGAATGGAAAACTGCAGTGAAGATGCAGTGAACTTTTGTCGAATGGATTGAGAGTTTGATGTTCTTCTTTGGTGCTCTGTCAATACAAAAAATTGTCTCTTGCTTTTTCCCGTTGAGTCTCGTCTTTTTGTTGCTTTGAAGTAAGCTCTATTTATACTGTTTGAAGCTCTTCAAATCTTTCCTGATTTTAAGCAACAACTTCCTATTTTGTAGGCAACAGCTTTGACTCTCTTTAACAGCTTTCTCCAACGGATAGTTGATCACCATCTTCAGAGATATTGTTGTGATCTTGTCTATAAACACTCCGAAAAGCTTTCATAAGTCTCTTATTGATCATAAGATCAAAATGTCCAACTATTCAAAATCTGCACAAATTCAGTTTAGAAAATAATCCTGCAAATATTGGAAACAAAATTACCTGAACTATCAAGGTTAAACAAATGATATTATATGATGAAATGTGTTAGAATAATTGGTCTTTCATCATATAATAACAGTGAATCAAACAAATGAAAGATAGAGAGGGAATCAAAATCAGAGAGTTTGCAGAAAACTCCCCCTGAGAATTTTCATACAGGTTAAGCAGTTTCAAGGCTTTGAGTTTCAAGCCCTTGAAAATAGCTAAACTATTTTCAATCATCTGAAACTGATTCAAGTCTTTGAAAGCTGATTAAAGGCCTTGAAATAGCTGAGCTATTCCAAGACTTTCACAACCTGATCTTACAATCTCCCCCTTGATGAAAGACAAAACAAAATTCTGTTTCATTCTTAGCCTCTGCAAAATAAACTGATTAGTTCACAATATATAATAACACAGCAATTCCAAAATGATCCAACGTATATCAACAGAAACTAAATAGTTCAGCAAATAGCAAATAGTCCTAAAAATAAAACTACTAAAACCTATAATTTTCTCCCCCTTTTTGACTTTCATCAAAAAGATAGAAGATGTTGGATCAACTGTCTGGAAGATTTTGAAAGAAAATAGATTGGAGAAGAAAGAGTATGCAAGATTAAGGGGTTTGATCTTCATCTGCAACTTGATATCCTTCCTCTTTCTCAATTTCTTCTGCATCAGTCTTGTCCAGCATTTCCTGTTCCTCTTCATTCCCACCAGCAAGAGTTACCTCTTCAGTCTTGTCCTTTGTAGCAACCTTGGGATATTTATTTTTCTTCTTCAAGGTAATCAAAAGATCATCTAATTCAAGACTATCTTCTTCCTGTGAGGCCTGTTCTGCTACCTGATTTCCCTTATCTCAAACTTGAGTAACCTATACCTGGTCTGAATGTTCACTTGGAAGATCTTTTTTGGAGTGTCCTTTCTTTGGACCTTCATCATCCTTACGAACATCAATCAAGGTCATGCTTCTGAAGATGCTTTCCCCCAATTTCACTTTCCAATCCATAAACAGTTGTTTTGATATCCTCCATGCCCAACTCCAAACCATCAAGTCTCTGATTGTCTGTTGGCTGAGATGTCTGAATTGAGGCGGAAGTCAAGGTCTTGGGCTTAGGAAGTCAAGGTCTTGGGCTTAGGAAACTTCTTTGCACCTATTTCTTCTTTAGTCAAGTCAGAGTAAAGCTTCCAAACTTTTCCTTAGTTTTTAACACTCTAGTTTTCTCAAAGGCTTTCTCATTAAGTACTCCAAAACCAGATGTGACTGATTCCTCTCCAGTAGTTGGAATCTCAAAGTGTTCAAAGAACAAAGTGAGAAAATTTGCATAGGGCAGAGGGTGTATCCTTTTACTGGTAAGGCTATAGAGCATATATTCAAGCACTAGGTTTAAAAGATCAATCTCATAGCCATGCAAAACCAGATATATGATCTGCAGCATTCTTTAAGTCACCAATTCTCTAGAGTGCTCTATGGGAAAAATGCACCTAACCAGGATGGTATGAAGGACTTTGGCTTCAACATTCATCATTGAATGTGTTAACTGTTTGGCTGTGGTGGAGATATTTGGAAGAAAGAACTCGTCTTAGGCTATCTTCAGGATTTCTATTTTTGGTGGATGGTTGCTAGTGTCATATCTCTTTGGACACCCTAGCACATTGGCAAACTCAGAGTGATCCAATTCAATTACTATCCCAGCAACTTTAGATTTGATCTCCAAATGTACAGATCTCTTAATTTTGTTCAAATTTAGGTAGAAGAGTCTGATGAGTCTAGGGTAGGCTAATTCTTTAGGATTTAGCATACACGACAAAGAAATCTTCTTCAACATAGATATGCCCTTAATTTTCATGTGTTCCACCACATGCTTATTGACCATACTATAGAAACCAATAGATCTTGAAGCAAAACCATCTAACCAATGACCTTTAGAGATGTTTGAGAAAAACCAAGTCTCATCTGGGGATGAGTTCTTTGTTGAGGTTCGTGAATAGATCTGCAGTGCCTTCTCCAATTGGCCTTCTGTTTGTGCTTCTGTCACCTTTCCTTTCCCCTTTTCTGCCTGAGTTGCTTTCTTCTTCAGCTTCTTTGAACTAGTAGGCTCTGTTTCTGGTTGCTTTTCTGCAACATCTTTCTGCTTCTTTTTCTTTTCTGAGGAGGAGGTTGTAACCTTCATGACCTTCTTATTGGGAGGAGGAAGATTTGGAACTGCCTCTGCACTAGGAGTTCTGGAGCTAAAGTCTCCACAGACTTCTTGAAATTCATCAACTGCTGCTTTTCTTTTCTTCTCTGAGACAGGTTTCGATCCTCCAGCCATCTTGATTCTGTCTGAGGCTCTCCATGTGCTCATTAGGGTTTGGGAGAAGAATAGAAATAGGTGGAATGATATAGAGAGAGGGAGAAGAGAAGAAGATAAATACTGAAAGAGTTTGAGTTTCAAAAGGAAACCAGTATCTCTCTGATCTCAAAAGATTTGGAATGTTCAGAGGGATTTCAAATCTTTTCTTCCGTTGGAAAATAAAATATTCTAATGCTATTTTTGGCTAAAACAAATTTTTGAAAATGGTAGGGGCTATATTAGGTTAATATCTACAAAGATATCACCCAACACCGAATGATCCAAGATTATTGACTATCAGTGTAGCAGACTTATTTTCAAGACTTTGAAATGGCTTTCAAGGTCTTAAAAAAATTGTAACACAGCAAAAAATAGAATCCAAAGATTTGAACTGATTTTCAAGGATTTGAAACTCAATTCAAACCTTTTAAAACACATATGGCCTACCTTTATTACCTCATGCTCCCCCTAAACCAATGCATCTTTATTTAGCATTCCCAATTCCAATCTCAGAGCTGAGAATCTTTCATCTGCTAACGGTTTAGTGAAGATATCTGCAATTTTCATGTTAGTATCAACAAATTCAAGAACAATATCACCTTTCTCAGCATGATCTCTGACGAAATGGTGTCTGACATCAATTTGCTTGGTTCTTGAGTGTTGCACTGGATTCTTTATAATTGAAATTGCAATAGTGTTATCACACTTAATAGCTATGATCCTGTAATCAAATCCAAGGTCTCTTAGCTGTTGAGCAATCCATAACACTTGTGAGCAACATGTACCTGCAGCTATATATTCAGCTTCAGCTGTTGATAGAGCAACTGAGTTCTGTTTCCTGGAATGCCAGCTGATCAATGATGATCCAATGAATCGGCAAGTTTCTGAAGTATTTTTCCTATCAACCTTGTAACCAGCAAAGTCAGCATCTGAAAATCCATGCAAAGAGAAGTTAGGATGTCTTGGATACCAAATCCCTAAGTCTTTGGTACCATTGAGATATCTGAATATTATCTTCAGAGCAGTCAAGTGTGATTCTTTTGGATCAGCTTGAAATCTAGCACAAGTACACACACTAAACATAATATCGGGTGTGCTTGTTGTGAGATAGAGTAATGATCCAATCATACCTCTATACTCTTTTACATTGACACTCTTACAAGATTCATCCTTATCTAGGGATAGTGTAGAGCTCAAAGGAGTCTTGGCTTCCTTGCATTGAGCCATGCTATATTTGTTTAGTAAGTCTCTTGTGCACTTTCTTTGATGTAGAATGATTCCCTTCTTCAATTGATGAATTTGAAGTCATAGGAAGAATTTCAACTCTCCCATCATGCTCATTTCAAATTCTCTGCTCATAAGACTTGAGAATTCTCTGCACAGTTGATCATTAGTAGCTCCACACAATATATCATCAACATATATTTGAACTACAAGTAAATCTTTCTCATGAGTCATTATGAAAAGAGTCTTGTCTACTAAACCTCTTTTGAAATCATTTTCAAGAAAAAACTTTGACAGTCTTTCATACCTAGATCTTGGAGCTTGTTTCAAACCATAAAGAGCTTTGTCAAGTTTGTAAACATGATCTGGAAATTTTTGATTTTCAAAACCAGGTGGTTGTGCAACATAAACTTCTTCTTGTAAATAGACATTAAAGAAATCACTTCACATCCATTGAAACAGTTTCATGTTCTAGTGCGATGCAAATGCAAGCAAAATTCTAATTGCTTCTAACCTGGAAACTGGAGAAAAAGTTTCCTCATAATCAATACCTTCTTCTTGAATGTAACCTTGAACAACTAACAATGCCTTGTTTCTGATCACACTGCCACTTTCATCCAACTTATTCTTGAATACCCATCTGGTACCAATAACAGACTGGTTTGCACATGGAGGAACCAGGCTCCAAACCTTATTCCTTTCAAACTCATTGAGTTCACTTTGCATAGCAATGACCCAGTCTGCTTCTTGTAAAGCTTCTTTCATTGTTTTTGGTTCTACAAGAGAGATAAAAGCATTAAAAGAACATAAGTTCTTCAACTGTGATCTTGTCTGTGTACCATTGGTTGGATCTGAGATGATTTTATCAACTGGATGAGATGGGAGATATTTGAATCTCTTTCTTGGAGACCATGGTTAAGGCTCTCCATAGATCTTCTCTGGTCTTGAAGTAGTGGCTTTTTCAGTTAAATCCTTCTGATCATCTTTTTCAAGGCTTTGAGGCTTACTTTCAAGGCCTTGAGTACCATTTTCAAGGTCTTGAAAATGTCTTATATTTTCTTCTAAGCATTTCTTCAATCCTAGCTGATTCTCAGTCTCTCCCTCTAACTCATGCTTGTTCAAATTCAAGTCTGCAAAACTTTACTCAAAGAACCATCATAGCTTTCATAAAAAATAACATGAATGCTCTCTTCAACCAGTTTGGTTCTTTTACTGTAAACTCTATAAGCTTTGCTATTCATAGAGTAACAAAGAAATATACCTTCTTCACTTCTTGCATCAAACTTACCAAGATTGCCTTTTCCATTGTTGGGGATAAAACAAGTACATCCAAAGGGTCTGATGTATGAAATATTTGGCTTCTTCCCTTTGAATAGTTCATAGGGGGTCTTCTTCAGATTAGGTCAGATCAAGCACCTGTTGAAGATATAGTTTGATGTATTCACAGCTTCTGCCCAATAATGTTTTGGAAGCTTGTTCTCAACAAGCATTGTCCTTGACACATTTTCAAGAGTCCTGTTCTTTCTTTCAACAACACCATTCTGTTGAGGCGTTCTTGGAGAAGAAAAGTTGTGAGTAATACCATGCTTATCACAGAATAAATCAAATTCTAACTGATCAAATTCTCTACCATGATCACTTCTGATTGAAGCTATAGGTAGGTTTTTCAAGTTTTGAAGTTCTCTGCAAAGTTTTGAAAATTCAGAGAGTGCTTAAGATTTTTCTTTGAGAAACATCACCCAAGTATATCTAAAAAAATCATCAACAACAACTAGCATATACCTTTTACCTGTTGGAGTAGGATTTCTCATAGGACCGCAGAGATCCATATGAAGCACTTCAATAGGTCTAGTAGTACTTACAAACTTCTTTGGCTTGAAGGAACTTCTGGTCTGCTTGCCTTGAGCACATGCTTCGCACATTTCATCTTCTTTGAACTTGATGGATGGCAATCCTCTTACCAAGTCTTTTGAAATAGACTTGTTCAAAGTATGCAAACTGCTATGACCAAGCTTCATGTGCCAAGGCTTTGAATCCTCTTTCAAGGCCTTGAGACACTTCAAACTTTTACTTGCAACTTCTCTTTATCACAGATGACTTTGATGCCATTGTCACAAAGCTGAGATACACTAATCAAATTAAATTTCAAACCTTCAACTAGATACACATCAGAAATAGAGTTTTCAGAATTCGTACCAACTTTTCCAATACCAAGAATATTGCATTTGCCTTTGTCACCAAGTGTAATTGAACCTTCAGATAGCTCTTTCAATTCTGAGAATAGAGATCTCTTTCCACTCATGTTTCTTGAGCAACCACTGTCAATAAACCACTTATGTTCTTTGATGTTGTTGACAACCTGCAAACACCAATCACTGCCTTACCCAGCTGTTAGACCAAGTGTGGAATTTGGATTCTTATTCAGGATTAACCATGTTATGGGGCCAAACCCCTTTAGGAAACCAAATCTGCTTAACTTGTCCTTTGAGTTGAAAAGGAAAAGTGTTCCTCATTATGTGAGGATCTCTTCTTCTAAACGGACAAGTCATCTTATAATGACAAGTTTTGCAGCAGTAATGACATGTGGGGGAAGTTTTGTTTAAATAGATGCCCTAGAGGCAATCTAGTTTAGTATGAATTTATTTTGGCTAGAACATTCATCGTATTATTTATTGGATATTTAATATAATTAAGTCCTTATATTTACAATTGTGTTGTTTATCTTAAATATCCCTACCCGAGTATAATGATTAATAGGACAATCATCTATAGACTAGTATGGGGTTGGATTGATATGGAGATATCATGATCCAACACATGGGTGTACATTAAGGGTTATGGCACACTGGAATGACCCATCTCCGAGAAGGCTACATAAACGTTATGTTAAGTCACAAGTGCTTCTCGTGGTGCAATGGTATTGTCATCCTTAGAATTGAAGTAGCTAGATATTATAGTTGTGGATTATTGTGATTTTGATAGCGTCAAACGCTACACCGTAACTGGGTAGTTAGAAAGGCGTGTACCGGATACAATGAGAAGTAAACTTAGAGATCGTAGTGGACGTAGATAAAATTTGTCCATCCCACATAACGGGAGCAAATATCCTAGGCCACTCGAGGGATAGTGCTTATAGAATGTCTGGCGAGACTCAAATAAATCCATATGGGATATTGATGTTATTTGTACATATAAGGCTATTCCCATGGATCAAGAAACTATGGATTGGATATACGAGTGTGACTTGTATGTCTCGTGTCCAATCCGGATATAGAGACAAAGGGATGAGATTACTTGTACAAGGTTTGTCGGATGACTATTCTATTAGTTGGCTAGAATGGATGTTTTGCTAGAAACCGCTCCATATTAGAAAATTGTTGCTACCAACTATATAGAAACTATGGGGTCACACGCTATATAGAGTTGAACTAGATTTGGGAATTAATTAATATGATTAATTAATTAGGAGGATCACTTTGCAACACCTTGCAAACTTAGTAGGACTAATTTGCAAGGAAGGGACTAAACCGAATTCTAGTAAGACTAGAATAGGTCCGTTAGGTAGTTGGCAAGGATGTTTTGGACTATATAAAGGATGCTCCTTCCTTCCTTCCCACGCTTATGATCCTTTAGTTCATAACTTGAGTGGGAGAGAACAAAAGAAGAGAGAGCAAGCAAGCAAGGAAGGCCGAACGCCCCCTTGCCGCCGCCCCCTACCCGTCGGTCACCAAGGAGGACGCCACCTCCTTGTCGCCTCGTGTTGCGTGATTTCTTCTTCCTCTTCCTCCATTCCGGGCTAGCACAAAGAAGAAGGAAGATCTAGATCTCAACTCTAGGCGTGGATAAACTATAGCGAACGTGACACAATTCACGTTACAAGTCATCACAGGAGAAACCCTAAGGTGTGTAACTTGATTTCTTCCTTTACCATCGTTATGTATCTTGTCATGTGATCCTTGTAGGGTATTTAATGGATAAAATATGTTTTTTCGCTGCTTATCCATGATAAAAAACCCTACAAGTTTTGTTTCCAACTTTCACAAATCTGGTATTGTTTCTTCTTGGGAAATTTGAATTGAATCCAATACCAGCTTTGTGAACAGACTGTGAACTTCCTCCAGGAATCATGTTCAACTTGTGTTCTCATCCAGCAAGCTTGACTTTGGCCAATTCAGATTCTTGAAGTTTCTCAGTAACAGTAGTCTGCTGTTTATCTAATTCATCAATCTGATGTCTTAGATTAACAAGGTTGTCACTCGTTGAGGAGTTTTCAGTGACTACTTTCTTGAATTGTGTTTTCAAGGCTTTGAAACTGGTTTTGAAGGCCTTGAAATCCACTTTCAGTTTTCTTCTGAGAGATTTCAAGATTCTGATTTAGGCAAACAAGTTGTAACATTTCTTTTGCTTCCTCATGAAATTTTTCCTTCAAAAGTCTGATCTCTTTCAGATAATCTTCCTCATTCAAAAGAATTGTTCTGAGATATTCTGAAAGAGCTTCTTTTAGTTTTGTCATCAGACAATTTACCATTACCTCAATGTTCTTCTCAGAAATTTCATTATGCTAGGCCATGAAGCATACGTTGGCATGTTCTTCCTCAGATTCAGATTCACTAGAGCTATCGAATCACTCCATGAAGCTATCATGGCTTTCTTTCTTCTGCCATGATTTTTCTTTTGAAAACTCTTGCTTTTCTTGTGTGGACAATCTCTTATCAAGTATCCTGCATCACCACATTCAAAGTAGTTCATAACTTTTGATTTATTTTGTGAAGAGGACTTACCTCTGTAGTCCGTGCTGCTTGATGATCTATGCCTCTCTCTGTTGAAATCTTTGTTTCCAAACTTTTTCTTCATCTTGAGAATCCTTGTCAAGGCTTTAGAAATTAAGGCAATTGGATCTTCATCATCACCATGTTCAGTTTCAAGGCTTTGTGTTCTCTCATTCTCTTTGGCTTTGAGAGATAAGTTATTGACACCATCTGGGAGTCCTCCATCAACTTCATTCATAGTTATCTCATGTGTTAGGAGCTTCCCTTGTAGGTCATCAAGTTGTAGAGTTGAGAGATTCTGAGCTTCTTCAATAGTTGTAGTCTTTGGTTCCCACTTTGCCTTTGCAAGACTACTGAGAATCTTCCTCACCTTTTTTTCATTAGAAAAATATTTCCCAATGAATCAAGGTTGTTGACAATATCAGTGAACCTCTTGAACATGTCTCTGATGGACGCATATGCATTCATCTTGAATAACTCATATAGCCTGAGATAGATGTTGATCTTGGTTTGCTTGACTTGAATGGTTCCTTCAAAGGTAACCACAAGCTTATCCCATATTTCTTTGGCAGTTGTGCATCCAGAGATCCTGTTGAGTTCATCTGTACTCAAAGCACAATACAAAATGTTGATAGCTTTGTAGTTTTTAGAATATTGCTCTAATTCAAAAGAGGAGAGTGAGTCTTCTGTTTTGGGAGTTTTTATCCCATCTTTCTCTGTGTAGAAAGTATGAGGTCCATTTTGAATAATGGTCCAAAGCTCTAGATCTTGATCAATGATGAACATTTTCATATGGGCTTTCCAATGAGCAAAAGTTTCTCCACAAAAAAGAGGAGGTCTGTTAGTAGCTCGTCCCTGTGAGAAACCACCATCACTTGCAGTACTCATGATCACCAGATGGTTAAATCTATACAGTGATACAAGATCTGATACCAATTGTAAGTGTGAGTATGCAGATGTTAATGCAGCTAAGATACTCTTGGAGGGGGGGGTGAATAGAGTATGCCAACTTTTTACAAAACTTGCTAGGGAGATGAAAACTTGTGCAAAGAATGAAGTTCAAGGCCTTGAAAACTAGTTTAAGCCCTTGGAGAAGATGCAAACAGTTTAAAGCAAGTATGCCTTTTTCAAGGCCTTAAAAGAAGTTCAAACCCTTGAAAAACAAACAGTGTTGTGTGCTGCAAGGACTAGGAAAAGGAATGAACTGAAAATGCAAGTGACAAGTGATTTATACAGTTCAGTCCAATTGGAACTAAGTCTCTACCTCAGGGATTAGATCCCGCTGGATTTTCAACACATTTCATTTTAATCAAAAGTTAAGCCCTAGAACTCAAGCCCAGAGAGTTCCCTTACTCTGTTACAGCTTGAGGTTTTCCCTAACCTGTCTAGTACATGCTCTAGCTAATTGATTAACTAGGATTTCTCTATTGTTCACCTTAAACAATCCTTGAGAATAGATGTAGAGATAATACAGAAATGATCTACCAATACAGCTCAAAACAGAAGTACACTTAAAATGGAAAACTGCAGTGAAGATGCAGTGAACTTCTGTGGAATGGATTGAGAGTTTGATGTTCTTCTTTGGTGCTCTGTCAATCCAGAATCTTGTATCTCGCTTTTGCGCGTCGAGTATCTTTTTTTTTTTGCTTCAAAGTATGCTCTATTTACACTGTTTGAACCTCTGAAAATCTTCCCAAATTTGCAGCAACAACTTCCGATTTTGTAGGCAACAGCTTTGACTCTCTTTAGCAGCTTTCTCCAACGGATAGTTGATCACCATCTTCATAGATATTATTGTGATCTTGTCTATAAACACTCTGAGAAGCTTTCATAAGTCTCTGATTGATCACAGGATAAAAATGTCCAACTATTTCCAAATCTACACAAATTTAGTTTAGGAAATAATCATGCAAATACTGGAAACAAAATTACCTGCACTATCAAGTTCAAACAGATGATATCCTACAATCAAGTTTGTTAGAATAATTTCTCTTTCATCGTCTAATAATAGTGAATCAAACAAATGAAAGATAGAGAGGGAATCAAAGTCAGAGTGTTTGCAGAAAACTCCGCCTGAGAATGTTTATACAGGTTAATCAGTTTCAAGGCTTTGAATCCAGTTTCAAGGCCTTGGATATAGCTAAACTGTTTTCAAGCCTCTGAAACTAATTCAAGGCTTTGAAAGCTGATTCAAGGCCTTGAAATAGCTCAGCTATTACAAGCCTTGCACAACCTGGTCTTACAAGAATTAGTATGAGAAGAAAGCTAAGAGCATCCTTTATATAGTCCAACAACTCCTGGTCAACTACCTAAAGGCCCTTCCTAATTCTACATGAATTCTGATTAGTCCCTTCCTTTCCAGTTAACTATTCATATTAATTAATTCCCAAATCTATTTTAACCCTATTGGGCGTGTGACCCCATAGGTTCTATCTAGTTGTTAGCAACGATTTGCTAATTTAGAGTGGTCTCTAGCAAGACATCCATTCTAGCCAACTAATAGAATAGTCATCCGACAAACCTTGTGCAAGTAATTGTCTCATCCTTTTGTCTCTATATCCGGATTGGACACCAGACATACAAGTCACACTCGTATATCCAATCCATAGTTTCTCGATCATGGGAATAGCCACATTCGTGCAAATAACATCAATATCCCATATTGATTTATTTGAGTCTGGCCAGACATTACATAAGCACTATTCCTCCAGTGGCCTAGGATATTTGCTCCCGTTATGTGGGAGGGAAAAATTCAATCTACGTCTACTACGATTTCTAAGCTTGCGTCTTATTATATCCGATACGCGCCTTTATAGCTACCCAGTCACGGTGTAGCGTTTGACACTACCATAATCACAATGATCCACACTAGACAATCTAGCGACTTCAAGTCTAAGGATGACAATGTCGTTGTCACCATGATTACCGCTTGTGACTCAACATAACATGTATGTAGCCTTCTCGGAGATGGGTCAATCCAGTATGCCAGTACCCTAATGAATACCGATGTGTTGGATCATAATATCTCCACATCAATCTAACCCTATACTAGTCTATAGTTGATTGTCCCATTTAATCATTATTGTGGACTAGGGATATTTAAGATAAACAACACAATTCTAAATCTAAGGACTTCATTATATTAAATATCCAATAAATAATACAATGAATATTCTAGACAAAATAAGTTCATACTAAACTAGATTGCCTCTAGGGAATCTATTCCAACAATTACTACTAGCACCTTCAATGCTTAAGCATTTTTATCCGGTTGTACGGGTAAAGAATTTGTTGGGACAGTAATCCACTCGGGTTATTATAAAGGGTATCAGAGCCAACCCTTTTCCCGCAGGGGCTCCATGGCGGTTTGCTGCCAGCCAAGGGGATACGTGACTGGGCACACTCGACGAGGACGTCGAGCATATAAGGTGGGAGGATTTTTATATCCAATCCCACATCGAGATATTGTGGATTAAATGTATATATGGTTGGGAGCTCGTGATCTTATGTCTCACATTGGACATTTGTGAGTTTAACATCTAGTATATGGTGAACCTTGTGGATTACTACAAGCACGTTCAAGGCTGAAGCATTTTTATCCAGTGGTACGGGTAAAGAATTTTTTGGGACACTAATCCACTCGATTTGTTATACCTTCATCGCGTTCTTCATAAAAATTGAAGGCCACTCATCCATTCGATCCGAGATAAAGCTACAAAGCCCTCATTTGACATTTCAGGAGAAGAATCAGGAGATTTATTTTCTTTTTAGAAATATACTATCAGCGATTGTAATCCGCAATATCGATTCTTCAATAAAATATATTTGACACCAAATTTCTTGCATTTGTTTCCACTTGCATAAGTTTGTGTGTACAAATGTTGGCACGCCGAGTGGGACCATCTCCGTCCTTAATCTCTTATCCTTATGTACAAGTGTTCGTGATGTCTCATACGAAGGATAACGAACTTCCATAAGTCAAAGCTGGAGACGCCAAGTCTTCAACTTCAGAAACAAACTATGGAATCCAAATCACTCGTCCAGTAACTCGTAGTATGTCTAAGGCCATGTCAATGGCCGAGGGCAAGGAAGATGGAGCTCCCTCGGAGATTTCGCAGTCATATGCGCCCACCCTTTAGGTGTCTTCTGCTTCCTACAAGTCTAGGGAGGAAAGTTGTGAAAGAAACTCTAAATCCGGCACTAAGGGTACTCACCATAAACCATCTTGTGATGAGGAGGATTTTATTAGCATGCACGTCATGACTACTACTGTGGTGCCTCTCGAAGAGCAGGTTGCAAACATCACCAAGGTCCTTGAAGACTTGAAGAAAATTGTGGAAATTCGTGACATTCAGCTCGCAAAGCTGATGGAAAAAATCGACACCCACAAAGAACCAAGTCAAGTGTTTGAACACGCTCCCAAGGTCGCACCAGAAACGACGAGTAGTGCGCAAGAAGTGCGACCAAGTCTGCAATTTTCAGCCAATGGAATTATTCCTCTCGATCAACTACAAGCGATCATCATGAGTACCATGAATGGGAGGTCTGGAGTACCGTTGACTTCATATAAGTCTTACCTCAAGACTTACACGGAGAGAATTGAGAATGTAAGCATGCCGGATGGTTACAATCCTCCCAAGTTCCAACAATTCTCAGGCAAAGGAAACCCTAGGCAGCATGTTGCCCACTTCGTCGAGACATGTAACAATGCTGGAACCGATGAAGAACTTCTCGTGAAGCAGTTTGTAAGGACCCTTAAACGTGATGCCTTGAGTGGTATGGTCAGCTTGACCCGAGGTCTATTGATAGATGGGGGCAAATGGAGTAGGAGTTTCTTAACCGTTTCTATGGCACAAGGCGAACCGTCATAATGGTCATGTTGACTAACACTCGCCAAAATAAAGACGAGAAAGCAGTTGACTTCATAAATCGTTGGAGGAACCTCAGCCTTAGCTGCAAGGATAAACTCTCAGAATGTTCGGCTATTGAGATGTGCATCCACGACATGAATTGGGGTATGCGATACATACTTCAAGTAATAATGACAACTTCTTTCGAGGAACTTGCCACTTGCGCTCATGTCATGGAACTTAGTATTGCGTCAAGTGGAAGCCAGGGACCACCTCGTTTTGAAGCTTGGAAACGAGGAGGTAAACAAGAATAACATAAAGGCGGGAAGTTCACACTTAAGGCTGCCAACCGGCAGTCCATGGTTGTCACCACCAAACCGATAAAGCTATTGAATAAGTAAAAGAAGAAGAATATAGAGCAATTCAATTCTAATGCAGAAAAGACACCATCGCAACCCATGTTTTTGGAGTATGAATAAGTTCTGACCCCTCACTTTTAGGAAATGATAGTAAACCTTACCAAAAATAAACTAGTAGGCAGCCCGATTAAATTAGGAGTATTACACAATATACGGGTATGAGAACCATAGGAGAACCATCCCCTACTGCCTATATACAAATATAAAAGTGCTCCCTTTCAACCAAAAGAGCGTCTAGCAAAGTTGGTAAAATGCACACCTATAAAACCATAGTGTCGCAGGTTCAATTTCCCAAAGTACGCTTTCTATTTTTTTCCACATAAATTAGAAAAAAAAAATATGTACCCAATGTTTCGAACCATGTGGCCGAAGTCAATGGAATTGAGGGTATTTAAGGAAACTATTTTAACCCTGGGTTTCTACGAACATATTTAGGGGACTACTTAAGGGGGTGTTTGGTATCAACTCTTTCTTGACTTTTCCCAACAAGTCTTTTTTGCTTTTTGGACTTTTTGCAAAGGTTTGGTATCAACTTGTTTTAGGTGACTTTTGGAGTTTGGCTTTTGTCTTCTAGTGAAAAATGGATTGAAGAAAAAAGTTGGGTTAGCTTTTTTGTGGCTTCTTTTTCCTGAAATCATCAAATTGACAATATTTTCCTCACCATTTAAATCAAGAAAGGGACAATAAGTAAGAAAAAGGGACATATTGGTATTTTCACTAAATAACAAAACAAACACATCACTGTCTTTTTTTACAGCACCATCTTTTTTACCAATCCCATACTTTTTCACACAATCTACAGTTAAAATATGGTCCGTATTTATTTATCGTTGGCCCGTTCATTTGAATAAAATCGCTGAAAACAACACCCTATTAACACATCTTTCTGATTAAGAATGGCCCGTCGAGTGTATGTAACGGAAGGGACAATGCGTCAAGAGCCAAAAGAGTTTTTGGCTACCAAAGGCGTTCTGGGTAGGGCGTTTCCCAGAAGAAGAGGAATCTTTCACAATGATTTGCCTTGCTTCACTGAAATCAAGTGTCACTTTACTGCCAATGAATTGGCTGGTGGTTGGGGAAAGGATGGAGTTACAATCCGTCCCCGTAAACTATCCCGTAAAAGTTGTTTTGTGGAATCATGTTGCAGTTGACTCTCCTGGGTTCTTGACGATATGCAAAGACAATATGGGTTTCATAATCTGAACATTGTTTTCATCAGCGGGACAGGGATTGGGGAGGAAAGTGCAAAGAACTTGTGTGCCAGCATTGGATTTGACCAGGTTTTCCTCGCTGACCCGGAGAAGTTTTGTGAAGGGTTGTGTGTTTTGTGGGGCAGTTACTATATCTCGTGCGATGTGCTGGCAGTTTCTAAGCGTAAAATCCAAGCTTTCGTCACGGTCGTGGACCACTGACTTGCAAGGGCAGATGCACCAACTTGTTCTTTCAGATTTTGTTCAAGGTGTGATGTAGTTATGCTATGCAATCTTACTCTAACGGTCTGTATGTACCGTCTGTGTTTTAAATGGTTGATGTTGCTCTTTTTACAAATTGGTCTGACCTTGGTAGTGTCTTGCTACTTGTTTGTCTCAACTTTTTGGATTTTAATCCGTCTAAAAAGAGGTGCCTTTTCGTGTAGTATTAATAATCCGACCCGTAGTTTGTTGAAAGTTCTCTTTTTAATAAATATTTTTCCTTTCATGCCTTTGTGGTAAATAGTTTTCGATTTTATGTCCTTTTTATAATAATCCCATATTTTACAGAAATTTCATGTTCGAATAAAAAAATACCATGCCCTCTGCGTTCTCTGATGACCTTCGTCTAAGAGAAAAAGTACTCTCTTCAGTTGTTTTGAATCTTGCTCCGACAAGGGTTCCTCTGCTCTCTTCGTCCTCCATCTATTTACTGGCTTCCCCGTCTTCTCTTTCGGTTCCAGATTCTCAAATCGCTGCTAGGTTCTTCGCCGGGCTCGCCGATTACCCTTGCGGTGGCGAGCCCCTGGTGATTCTCTTACCTCTTTTTCTTAAGTGACGACAGATCTGGCTTCAAAGGGGCCTAAAGAGGCTCGGATGCGGTGGCGCTGTACATCCGGAATCGGAAGTGTGGGGGCATGCCGCATGTGGGTCTTTGTTCGGCTCCTCCTCATGAGCCGCCGCGACCATACATCTTCCTTCCCGATTAACCTGCCGGCGTTTCCTTACTAACCTATTGGTGCTCTGATCTGATAGTCACTATGCTTCGAGGGTTTGTATTTGTAAATTTTGGGTTTAATTTTTATTTCATGGATTTCTGGCGGGTTTTTGCCCTTCTTCCCGTCCTCTGGAAGAATCGCAACTCGCAAGTCCATCATTCTGAAGGATGTGGTAGATGGATTGAAGTTTCAGTTATTTTGAAGAAAAGGACAGAGCTATTTTCAATAAAAATAATTTTCAATTTGTTCCAGCAGCATGTTGATATTCTTCAGATCTCCGCCAAAGTTGTAGATTCTTGATAACTAAAAGCGCAGAGATGACCGGCAAACCCCAAAACAATGTATGAAATTAAGCTCATGACAACCAACGAACCAAAAATAAACAGTTTCACAAAATCAGAGTCACCACTATTAATTACGGCAACAAGGGTTCGAGTCCTCCATTGGCACGTTTTATTTGTTTTGTTTTAATTTCTTTTGTAAAGAAATTGAAAAGCGCGCTAAGGAGCCTCGAACCTCCGATACTAAAGTTCTAAACCGCGCACTTTACCACTTGCTCTATACATGAGTGTGGGGAATTGAGGGGGGTTCACGTGAAACAAAAATGATGCTCGACTTTCTGTCAAAAACATGTTTTTAGAATTGTGTTTTCTTCATGTAGTATACCATGGCATCAAGCAGGTTTACACAATATTTCTTTCAAATTACAAGCCTTTCATGAATGTTTGACATTTCATAGTTATAATCTCCAAAAAACATATAGCAGATGTTTTAAACCCACACATAACCGCTAAACGAGCTAAGGCAATTTCAACCCCAAGGACGGATTTGTCGTGTAGTATTCTCTTTAAGAATGGTGTATACTCTGCGAAACCACAAGCAATCTGCTGTCAACTCTGATAAACCACAAATTATTCGAATACATTGTCTATGAAATCATACCAAATGAAATGAAAAGAAATTGTAATGAATGTAGGTATGAAATATATATCCACAATGCTCACTCTTCTTAATATAACACATCACGTGTAGCTATACCACCGTAGATTTTACTAATGTCCTTCATTTCTTCCTCGTTGAAACTCTTTTGTCAAAGTGCTTTCTCCACATTCTGCCTCTCGGTGTTATATTCTGACTTGACAATTGTGTTGGCCACCCAGATGCGAAGGTACTTCTGCTCCACAAAAATTTTGTGCTTGGGCTGGGGTATCCGTTCTCGGATGAACGCCATGTAAATTCAAACAAAAGTCCCATAGTCGTCTCTGAGAAATGAAACATATGTACACATTTACAAAACCATATGCATAGATGTCAACGGGAATGAAAGTCCCCACTCACCCATCCGCCTGCAAAGGAAGTTTATTCTAGTTTATCGTGTTATCAGTCGCGAATTTGGTGATGTCGGGGCATTCACATTCATGCTCGTAAGTCCTTTCGATAGTGTTATTGATGAAAGCTATCTTTCTCTGCAATTGGCTTCCACTGTAGAAGGAAAAATTCAATGAGTCCAGGATTAACACCGTTTTATTTCTCATGCTAATCACCATCAAGAACCAATGTCTCATTAGTAAGTTCAAAGGCACACATATCCGCCAAAAAACAAATCAATGCTACAGTTACGAAACAAAATATGTGAGATGTTTAAGGAAAACCATCAAAGAAACAGAACGAAGACAATATCCATCCTTGAAAACTCTCCTCCATATTCACTGGGCATATCCAAAATCCCCGTTCTTGTTTGGGTCATACATTGATGATACACATTATCGCACATTAAGTAGATGTACAAGTAATCTAGCTAAAACTATAATCAACGACACACAGGAAAGTACATACGGAAGTCGCACTGCCCCAGTACCAGATTTGCTTCTACAATCGACGAGTCTCGCGCTACTCCTTTAGGTGTAGCACGCGTGCCATGCAATCCATAACCTTTGAAACATAGACGTGGGGACGAATCCAATACCGGTTTAGTATACACGACTTAATAACATGTCAAATAGGGTTATGCAGCATGTCAAACTAACCATGCAACCGAACCACTGTTCATACTGTAACTCCCAAGCAAACCCACGATGCAATTTTGCTTTGGTCTCTCCAACCTGTACTATCAACCGACTGCAAACAAATATGACGCGACTGTGTCAAGAAAAGGATGCGGATTTAAAACCCAATGCTTAGACCAATCAATGAAACAAGTGTAACATACTCCTGGTACTTGAGGCGACTAACAAAATTTTTTTCTTTCTCAAGGCCAGGCTCCGTTAGTTCTGAAACAAAGTAGTGTAACATGCATTCATCATCAGTAGGTGGTCGACGAGGCAAAATTTGGTCTCTCTGGGCCTTGGCTGAGGAATTTTGGTGAACGACAACTTTGCTTTAGGCGTCATGAGTACATTGACTTTTTTTTTGGATAGGATACCCGTGCCAAGCAGGTGAACCTTGTTTAAGAAAAAGAGCGGCGAAACACAATGAAATGTGTTTGCGCAAAATGTTATTAAAGGAAGCCACAACTTGGGTCACGGACAAGATTGCCAACTCCTTACCAGCCAATTCTGCGTTTTCATTCGCGTAGTCCTTAGAGGACTTTTGGTGACCGGTGATTTTTCTTTAGGTGACACGGGTGACCCTATGTTTGGGAAAATTTCTTGGATAGGAGATCCCTGTCCATCAGGTGAATTGTAGTTAAGAAAAAGACCAGCGAAACACTATGAAAACGTGTTTGCACAAAATGTTATCAAAGAAATCCACCACTTGTTTTGACACAAGTTTCAAATCCATACATGCGAGTTCCGGGTTTTCATTCGCGTAGTCCTTCTTAGAGGACTTTTGGTGACAGGTTAGTTTGCTTTAGGTGACACTGGTGACCCTACGTTTGGTAAAATTTCTTGGATAGGAGACCCCTGTCGAGTAGGTGAATTGTAGTTAAGCAAAAGAGCAGCGAAACACTATGAAAACGTGTTGCGAAAAATGTTATCAAAAAAAGCCACCACTTGTTCTCACGGACACAATTGTCAAATCCATACCTGCGAGTTCCGGGTATTCATTTGTGTAATCCTTCTCCGAGGACTTTTGGTGACCAGCGACTTTGCTTTAGGCGACACAGGAAACCGTACCTTAGGGGAAATTTCTTGGATAGGAGACCCCTGTCCAGCAGCTGAATTTTTGTTAAGAAAAAGAGCGGCGAAACACTACGAAAATGTGTTGGGGCAAAATGTTATCAAACAAAGCCACAACTTGTGTCGCAGACACGATTGTCAAATCTTTACCTGCCACTCCATCTGGTGCATACTAATTTTAGACACGTTTGTCTTAGATTCACGACTGTTTACCTCTACGTATGTTGGGTTTTCTGCGGAAATACTGCCGATGTGTTCACCATCCCTTCCTTTAGTGAATCCTCCCTCTGAACTTTCTCTCTGACGTAATTTGCCTCCTCGACCCTCTTTTCTCTCCCTTCTCTCATCTCATCTGAATCAATACTAATATGATTTTCTGGTCTCGAAACTTCATCCATCCGGTCCGGGACAACATCTTCTTTGCGTTCAAGACTCTTCCGTATATCCACAAACCCTTCTGAATTCCCCTCTTGTTCACGTATTCCGTCTTCTGTCTTCTCATTTGGATCACCACTCACCTGATTTTTATCTCTTGACCCATCATCCATCTTGTCTTGTCCCACACATTGTTTACGTTCCAGACTCTTCCTAAAATAACTAACGCCTACGGAAGTCCCAACATCTTCACCTAGTTTTTCTTCCTCAATAGGGTCTCCTTTGTGTGACCGAGTGCAGTTCGGCCCCTTCCTATCACACATTTGCACCTCACGCACCAACTTCAAAATTACTTCCTCCACGTGCGACAACTTATGCAGTTTCCATGCAACGGACTTCAGGTATGGTCTGTCATTTTCTTCAATCCTCTCAAAAATAAAAGTGGGAAGGCCCTTAATATTGTCAACCGGCATGAGTTTGATACTGTTATTCTGCAAGGACAGATAACAGCATCAATGAGACTTAAAAAATCACATTAAGAAATTTTAACGTGTAACACGTCTAACAAACAGCAAATTGTTTGGTTTTTAACGACTGCCCATCTACATAACGAGCTGACAACATAAGACATAACATCACTTGCCTGGGATTGTCTCTTTACCAAAAAATCCCACCTCCTCTTCATGTCGAGTCTTTTCCACAAGCTTATAAGAGGACCGTCCTTCGTACATGTGGAGGCCTTGGGGTTTTCGTCCAGCTGTTGTTCGAAAACCTCGAGGTACGCCAACTACACAAAATCATAAACATTCGGTCATACACAAACATATGGAAATTAGAGTAATAAACTAACCATAGACAGTTTTTCGAGGTATACCATGGGTATCAGAGCACAATCGCCTCCCGAATTCTGTTTACATAGCAGGACATCCTTCTGCTGTTTGCACAGGTGATCCAAAAAACGTCTACACCAGTTCAAGAAGTTATATCGTTTCAAGTACATGAAAAATCTCACAAGCACCTGGCGTATGCACAACTTACTAGTGGGTAACCCGCAGCAAGCAAGGATGAGAATGAAAGCCCTACGTTTCCACTCATCGCTGAGGCTATGGTCATTTCTGAGCAAAGCGGACACTTTGCTTATCCCTACAACTGGTTTTTCAATTCTGAGTTTGTGGGCCAATTCCTGTTCTTCCTCAGAGCATGATGTATTCTTTTCTTCTGGAAGGTTGATTACATCCCCTGAGCCATTTACCCCCAGAAGCCAGTGAACAACTTTGTCGTCAATCTCTAACAAACGACCATGAGCTTCAATAGTTCTAGTGGCAGGGTTGAATAACCCACTTAGAGAAATCACACAGCAAGTTGCCTTTCGGAACCTTAATAAGACATCCAAGCCCTACATCATTCATCCAGTCCATCTGCGCTCATTTTCATTCCTTTAAAGAAGTCAACGACTTGTGTCAATGACATGTAAACTTCTTCTCTACTCCTGCCTTCCCAGCCTTTGCTGAGTTCACATGTCTTATATTATGTTTTTTTTTTCTTAGGGTGTACACACCCCATTTCTTTCAAACTATCCCTCTTCAGTCTTGCAATCATTCCATACTTAGCGTACTGACGTTTCCTCTCTACAGGTAGACTCATCCATTCGCTTTTGATTAACTTCTCCACCTCTTTCATGCACATGGCAAATATCCCATATCTCTTTCTATACCGGAGCATCACATCCCTCCTACAATAATATAGAAAATAGAAAGGTTTGTACTCAATAAATAATCATAATTATTGCACCCTCAATCAAGAAATATATGGGGCCTAAATACTAAACTAACATATGAACTGTGCACTCATCAAAATAAGATACCAATGACGAAAAAACAACATATCCGCTATAAGAATTTCGTAGCAGTATGAATACAACACAATTCCCTTAGAGCATCTCCAACAGTGGGGAGCATAAATAATGTCCTTGGAACAAAACTGGTCCTGGAAAACTTGCTCCTCCTGTTTGTTGCTTGAGCTCCATCAGTGAGGAGCAAAATTGTCGCATTAGTGTTATTTTATTATTTTCTTCTAAATTACTATTAAATATTTTTTTTCATATTAATTAATCTTAAGTGCTAATTTAGATTGATAATTTATATGCTAATTATTTTGAATTTTTTATTAAATAACATCTTAAATATATTTCTTTTAATAATTTACATGCTAAAATACAAATGTACACGTTTTTAAATAGTAATCCCACTAATTTATTTATGAAGAAGTATTATCCTAAGAAATTAAAATTATGATTAGTGGCCTAACCAAATTTAAACAACCCAGTCACATAACCAAAACTTAAAAATCATTCAAAGTTAGATTTTTATGTTTGCTCCTTCACAAAATTTTCACAGGTTTGCTCCTCCAAAAATTTGTCTTTGCTTTTGCTCCTCCAAATGCTACACATGTTGGAGCTCTGTTTTTTTCAATTTGGGCCAAATTTTGGTCCAAACCAGGTTTTGCTCCTCCTGTTGGAGATTCTCTTTTGTACCAAATTTAGCAAAATCCAACAGATTGTGTTTCCTACAACTCTATATTTAGAATCCGGCCAATAGATTTTCTATTTGAAGGATTGACATGAACCAACGTAAAAAAAGCAAGGCACAACATACAGTTGTCAACAGGCACTCAAAACTAAATTGATATTGGAGGAATACGTACTTTTCTTTCAACCAAACTAAAGATTTCATTAAAAGAGAAAGAATGGCTATCACAGCTACACATAAACTATGCAAGGCACAACATACAGTTGTCAACTGGCACTCAAAAACTTAATTGCTATTGGAGGAAAACGTACTTTTTTTTTTCAACAAAACTTAAGATTTGATTAAAAGAGAAAGAATGGCTCAAAAGTAGAGTTAGCATTACAATGAGCATCCTGATTAAAATTTCTAGAGCAAGAAAGAAAGGATTTGGAGGAAAACATACTCAGTTCCTATAAAATTATAAACTACTGTAATGTAGTATTGATGGAGCACGATGAGGAACAATTGTAATGCTCTCGACTTACTTGAATCGGATATACGGAGCTGTAACCAGGTCCTTCCAGTCACACTCCCCATGTGCCATCGGAATTACAAGGTCTTCATCAGGCACATTGGCGAAATCAAGTTTCCACCTCCGTTTCTTCAAATCGAACTTCTCCTTCAAAAATGTAGGAAAAGCAATCTCCGGTTCCGAAACTGTTGACTGCTCCATTGTTGAAGCACTAGGTGTCGCTTCACCATCATCGTATTGGTCGCCTGACAACCTGGATTTCCCAATTCCTTTTTTATCTTCTGCCGCCTCGGCCCTAGTTCTGTCCTCCAAAGTCTTCCCCGATCCATCTCGATACGATACACCGCGATCTGATACTACGATCTCGCACTCATCAGAGACCATTGAATCACTAAGGCCTCCGACCTCTCTGATCTTTGTGATTGAAATCCGACTGGGATCTTTCCACTCTGCTCTAGTTGTGTCCTGAACGCCCTCGCCGACCCAGCTCGACCAAGTTAAAATTCTCCGGGATCTACTATAAGCTCGACGTAGACAAAGGTCATTGCATTACTGAGACCTGAGATTTTATTTTATTTATTTTTGAAATTGAGAGCTGAGAAAGTTATTTCCAAAGCCTTTGGTGTTTCACCATTTCACTTTTTGTCGCCACTAATTTCATCACTGACTTGGAAAGCCCTAAAAGTTTGGCGGAGATCAGACCGTCTGTGGCTACTAAAATCTTCAATACGTAGAAGTTTTCAGAATCTTCCCGCTCAGAAGTACCTAAACAAGATTGGTTTTAATCCAAACGTTTGATGAATTTTTGGGGTTCTCTGAAACACAGAGTTTTCTCTGAAATATCTTTTTTTAGGGAATTCTCTGAAATATCTTTGCCATTTCCAACACTATATTAATAATACTTAGTTTTTATGTTTTTTACCAAGAAAAAGGTGCATTTTTTTAGATAAACTATGCTAGAGCTTAGTGTCCTGCAAGACATTTCCATCACACGGATCCAATCGGATCGGTCCAGATTTTGAGTCTGACTTAATCCGATCAACGGCTCTCGGTTCGAACAAAATCTAGTATAGTCAAATTCCGCGGATTGTATCAAAGTAGTCGTCAATGGCTCGAATAATTAAAAAAATATTTGAAATGTCTTTGTGCAGCGATGAAAGAAAAAAAAAAAAAAAGACAGCAAATTGTTATTGCATCACGGCATGCGAAGTTCAACTCTCCCACGCAATAAATTCTTTCCTGAGTAAGTACTTAACAAGTGGCGCACCCAATTTTTGATTCCCCAAAGCATATGGGTTTAATTGTGGATAAACTAAGATCAATAACACATCTACTTGACGGCCAATTCATTATAGTTTGTTGATCCCGGCAATTAATATAAAATACAAATACAATATTGTTCGACTAACACTGTTCAATTTTATTAATTGCATCCCATGAGTCGGTAGGTATATTGAAAATATTGATATATAGTTTAACTAGGTGATTATCCGCGCCCGGGGGTACAATCTTGCATCAACCTCCTACTCTAGCAAACTACATATCGTGATGTAACATAAATTGCAAACGTATGCAAATGCTGCAGTTTTTTTTTTTCGATAAACCTATGCTAATTCTCCCAAATCATGCTTTGTGACTTGCTTCCGATCACCATGTTGTTCGATCTATGTTTTGGAGGCTTCGTGCGTAAGAAATGTTCATATATCTTCTAGGTTCTAATGCAACCAATTTTCTGTAGAACTAATTAAATAAATCGTTGTAATCGAGCCAGACACGTAGCTACTCGCAACAAATTGGTCTGTTAGTAGTTAACGTATATGAGCTTGTTTGGATTCCCTGTTTCGGTTCATTACTAGGTTTTTATTTTGTTTTAATTACTTAATGCATACCCACAGTTTCCAAACAATCACATTGCAACCCCCAGTTCCAGAACTAGCTGATTGCGTCCCCCATTTCCAAAAAGCACCTTAATGTCAAATTGGGAACGAAATCCAATCATCAAATTCGAACCCGAAGAAGGCATTTTCATAAAGTGCACATCGTCTATGATACAATCGCATCACATTGTTTGAGATAATGACATTCAAGTACGTTAATTTTGCGATGAAATTTCGTTCCCAATTTCACATTGACGTATTTTTTGCAAATGGGCAATGCAATCAGCTACTTGGTCTGTTTCTTCTCTTTCTTCCAACTTTGACTTTTTTTTCCGTAACCATGTCATTTTGACTTGGTGGTTTGGAAGGCAAAATTATTCATTTTTCTTGAAATTTTTCACAGTGTTGTAGACCAAAGTTTACTCTATAATGATATTAAAAAATTACCAAAAAATTGCATTGTATTACTAATCAAATCATCGGGTCAATGTGACACGACTAATAGTGGTGAAATTCAAACTAGGAAGAAAGAGAAGAACCAGAGGATTCATTATAGTTCTAGAACTGGGGGGGTTGCAACGTGATAGCCTCGGTAAACTGGGGGTATGCATTATGTAATTAAGCCTTTTTCTATTAACAAATGGAAGTTGCAATAAGCATGTTAGACGATGTGCACTTGCAGAAAATCGTATGGAACGGAACTCGGCATTATGGGTGGGTTTGGTATCAACTTATTTGTGTCTTTTCTTAAGAACTTTTTGGATTTTAGATTTTGGCATCTAGTGTAAAATGAGGGAAAGAAAAAAGTTGGGTTTGTGTAGTATTTTTGTGTTTTCTTTTCCACACATCATACACATAACAATAATGTTCTCACCAATCAATAATAACATTACTAATTTTTTTCCAAAAAAGGGCATATTTGTAACTTTCACTAAACAACAAAACTATCACATCACTGACTTTTTTACAGCACCAACATTTTTTTACCAAACCCATGACATCTTTTACCTTTAGACAACTTAAAATCCAAAAAGTTGATATGGAAGAAAGAGAAGAAACAGAGGAGTGGTACTTGGTATGTTTCTTCTCTTTCTTCTAGTTTTGACTTTTTCATCCGTAGGCATGTCACTTTGACCCGGTGATTTGGATAACAAAACATTGCAATTTTTTAGTAATTTTTCATGGTATTCTAGAGCAAGGTTTAGTTTACAACACCTTGAAAATTTACCAAAAAATTGTATCGTATTGCTAATCAAATCATCGGGTCAAAGCGACCCGGTGAATAGTGGAAAAAGTCAAAGTTGGAAGAAAGAGAAGAAACAGAGGAAGTATCTGTTTGTCTTACAAGCCAAGATCTACCCTCAATGATAGTTAGTTTGACCATATGGCAATTTGATTAGACAATTCATTTCACAATTCAACCACCAAATCATAAATATCACTGACCAACAAGATTGGCCAAATACTTAAAGTTCCAACCTTTGAACTTCTGTCAATACCAATATTAACCACATCTATAAATACCAAGTTTAACCACCTCTATGTAAATACCGAGAGTTTCATTAATCCCCTACTACTCCCAGTCACCCCATTAATGACGCCTCTATTAGCAAGAGTTTCAACTTCGACTTCTGGTAACTGCCCTCCTAATTCGGCCATCACCGTAACTCAAATAGAGCAGTTGCTAGAATTTTCATGCATATCCTGCTGCCACTCAAAACACTACAAACATGGCTGACTCTGATGGGTCTCCTAAAATCATATCACAGCACTTGATCAACGGGTCAACTAACTTTCCAATGGTGTCTGGATCTGAAGAGGCTTTTCTGGTGTCGACCACATACCCAATAAAGATGTTTACTGTAACTTTGTTCATTATCCAATGCATTTTTTTCGTGGTGAACATACTCAGATCGTAAGTATTATTGCAGAACCGTTGGACCCGGCTTCAACGTAACTCGTGGCTAATGTGGTCGGCCAGTATCGAGGAGTGGTGGCTGGCCCAATTTTAGAAGATTTGCACTGGCACATTTGACAATGGATACTTTTTTGCGGACCCGAGGAGGACGGAACAACACATCACTTTTGGAATGAGTTCGGTCTCTCTGTAATGCACACCCGATCCTTCGTGCTCGCAGTCCGTCTGTCACCATAAAGTGGGACCCGTCTGTCGTACACGTGCGTGCAAACATCGACGAAGGTGTTATCGGCCGTATGTCTCTGGATATGGTTGTGGAACGCCTGTATGTCAATTCCACTATTGCAGATGCATTAGCTGCAGCAGGAGAGGCTAATGGAGGTGTTTTAACCTCTATCATGCTACCAAATGAAGCCTCCCCTCTAATGAAGCCTATTATATTATGGTTTTGTATCGTATGTAGCTTTGGTTGTCTTAAATCGGTTAACCATTTTGTCTACTCGGTTAACCCTAACGAGGGTAATAAGAACATCCCATTATTGATAAAAAATGCACTATTAACAGAAACGAGAAATGCCGGTCTCTTCCTTCTCTAGAGAGAGAAAGTAAATGTGAGAGTACTCCCTGTGAGTGTTACAGTCTTGCTCCGGCAAGTTTTTTCAGCTATTCCTCTCAACCCTCTCCTCTACCACTCACTCAAATCTAGTTTCTGAGTTCTCTGCTGGAATAGCCGCCGGGCTCGCCGCCGTCGCTCCTTCGGGCGGCGGCGATCCCCCTATTCACTCCTTGTTCTTCTGTTGCCTATATTTTTCAGATCTGGACGCATAGCTTCAATTGAGGGCTCTCTTCGGAGGTTGGATATGTTTCTCAGTCGATTGTTGTGATGGAGCAAGACAGCAAGTGGGACTGTTCTTGGCGCTCATCCCTATTGGAAAACAGCTGCTTTAATCTTTCGAGGACAATGAGAGCCGATCTATTCAAGGACATTGTTTTCTTCTAACAGTGTTATGGTTGATGTTTCTCAATGTTGTCTTTATTTGGAGGCGTTTTAAAGATCTTCTACAAGAGGTTGTTTTGGATGACAATGTTATGGATGTTTTGAAGCTTTTCTTGAATCCCTGCACTAAGTTTTCAATGGTTTTTCCGGTCGCCGGAGGAGTAGCCTGTGACTCCGGCGTCTCATCTTCTTTGTTTGGGAAACTTAAGAGTCGGCACGTGGAAGCGTGATGGGGTGCAATTTTCAAGACTTATTGGAACTATCCACTGTGTTTTTCTTTTTTATTTTGCTCTTTTCTAGACTATGGCATGTTATTCAGAGTTGGTCGGAACCTCTGCTCTCATTGGCATGAATAGTCTAACAAACCACGTGCTCACCGCAACCCGCGGACAAGAAGATCCGCGTGTATGTCCAAAATGCCAATCGTGTTATTATTGAATGTTTGATGGGGGACATTCTCAATACGAAATTAATAAATCTCCTAAGCTACTTGGTTTGTTACTTCTCTTTCTTCCACTTTTGACTTTTTCATTCCTAGACATGTCACTTTGACCCGGTGATTTGAATAACAAAACGATGCAATTTTCTAGTAATTTTTCATGGTGTTGTAAAGTAAAGTTTACTATACAACACCATGAAAATTTACCAAAAAATTACAACTTATTGCTAATCAAATCATCGGGTCAAAGCGGCCTGATGAATAGTGGTAAAACTCAAAAGTGGAAGAAAGAGAAGAAATGCTTGTCTAACGGTAAAACTCCCTTCATTTCCAATTTGTTTGTCTAACGGTAACTGTGAATTGCTTGAGATTTCTGAAAAGGGTTGCAATGTGTACAGCACAGTTGGTCTGCTTGTTGATGATGCAATGCTTAAAGACGTTACTGCTACATCTACTCTCCTATACGTTTATACAATCACGTTACTTGTCACAGACTCTCATCACTAATGGTACTCATCACCAGATTGACATGCAGAAGTCCGCATTAGATCCCACCACACAGGAAATGCTTCCTCTGCCCAAACACACATTTGGCAACTTTCCTCTTGAAGACTATCTGTATGTAGGTCACACCCGAAATCGAACCACTGAGTGCACTGAACATGCCGGAAAAGACGCCTAAAAGTTGGACTCCTAATCAAACGCTTGCATAGGCGCTTGCGCAGACCTTCAACCCGCCTTAATGCATGAGCTTCCTGAAGAGCACGCCCCGATCTCTTCATCCCACTCACCATGTACAATTGCAAGTAGACCCCATGCATACTTCAACACAACGTGCCCTTTCCCAGCCGCAGCTTTCAAGATCTCGCTCGACATCCCCCAGTCCTCCAATTCAAGCAGAGCATACTTCAATAAGGAGAGAAAACAAATAATCTAATAAATAGGCCTATAAGAGTGGGTTAAAAATCAAATAAATGGGTGGTAAATGATGCTAAAAGATATCTAAATATTTCAAACATCAGATTCTCCCCCTTACCAATCCGAGCCACAAGGATGCCTCGAAATTCCCAGATGCATACTTACGAACAAATTCCATTTGGACAAGACTAAATTTTGGCAAAGCGAGGAGACTTTCAATGCTTGCATACTTGAGGAAGCCGGAATAGTCACAAAGCCTCCCATGGAGGAGGGTCTTACTTGTGGCCCTCAATGATAGTAGGTCTCTGTACGAATTCGCCGACACACTCCACGTTATGATTTCAAAGACATGATCGTGAACAATTTCAAGAAAAGAATCACCTGCATTAGCTTCAGCCATTTCTACGACAACTTCCATTTGCAGACAAGCTTCTCCGCTCGGACCGTGGATTTATGTGTGGAAAGGCTCATAAAGGCAAGCAGCGTCGGTCCTGTCCGATGAAATATCGGTGTATCGTAATGTGGAGAGGTATTCACTGGGACTAGCCCACAACATGGCATGCCTACAAAGTGAGGCACGCCAATCAGGTGCTGGCAATTTTCCAAAATTGGTGGGAAATATGACTATAGACGTTTGTCAGAAAATGATTGGCGAGAGTATGAAGGTGTTTTTTAAAATAATGAAGGTGTTTTAGTGTGAAGTTTTTTTTAGTGTTTTGGTAGATTTTTTGACTTTTTTGACAGATTTTTTAACGTTAGAAAACACGTAGTAGTATATTTTTTTGGGTGTGGCTATATGGTGCAAGCGAATTTTTTGGGTTCCTGGGAGCCCCAGCGTTTTTTACCGGTTTGGACCAAAAGGCAGCCTGTTTCGCCTGTATTAACGAAAATACCTGCAAAACGACAAAAGTTCTCGCGGGTTGGGACAAAAACGGTGCGCCCGAATGGTCTGACTCGCCCTGTACTATGAAATAGGTTATAAATGTCATGCACTGCTACTTGAAGTCCTGAAGTACCGTATGAGATCAAACTACCCACATCAGTCGGCTTCCCTTCACTTCCCGTCCCGCCTTCATTCCATTACATTAATTGTCTTAATACTACTAGTACAATCCTAACACCTCACACGGTATAGGCAACACCAGTTAAACACTAGTCCTCAACGTATTTTTTGGCAAATTATGACTTAGTATATTTTATTTCGATTACACTATCGACAAAAAAAATCAAAAAAAAAAAAAAAAAAAAGAGCGAGAGAGAGAGAGAGAAAAAACAATTTCACATCCACTCCACTTCGTAGATACATTTCCTTACCAACAACAAAAACGATTACCTACGAGACTACCACTGTTCAATAGCGGAGACTAAATTGGCAG